>JASJUY010000013.1:0-670584 GCA_030347605.1 Trichosporon sp. DN520
GCGTTCACGGCGCCGACGGCGCTGGCGAGGCGCGGCCGTGCCTTAACATGAGATGGCGCTGCGCGTAGGTCCGTGCCACACGGCGTCAACACTTTCTAGACTACTCTGTACGCTTAGAAGAGGGCGGCGAGGGCACCGGCGGCGGCAAGGACACCGAACGAGGCAACGTTGGCCGACGCACCGTTGTGGGCAGGCGAAGGCGAAGGCGAAGTAGCGGGCTTCGTGGCCGAAGTGGCAGCGGCGGTGGTGGCCGGGCTAGTAGCAGCGGGGGAGGTAGCAGGGGCCGAGGGGTTGCCAGAGGGGTTAGCAGTGCCCGAGCCAGTGGCGGGCGAGGGCGAGGGGGAAGGCGAGCCCGAAGCAGGGGCCGGCGAAGGCGAAGCCTGGGCGGAGGTCTCGGCGGCGGAGGTCTGGGCCTCAGAGGGCGACTCCGAAGCGGGGGCCTCAGAGGCGGAGGGGTTCTCCGAAGCAGGAACCTCAGAACCGGAGGCGGAAGGAGCAGCGGACTCGCCGCCACCCAGGCACGAGCGGTCAGTGCCCTGGATCTGACCGCGTTAGCGAAATTCGGTTTTCCTTACGAGCAAGTTCCCGGATCTACTCACAGAGACGGGGGCGGAGAAGGCGGCGTAACCGGTGTTGTCGAGGACCTTCAGGGTGACCTGGGTACCGGCCTCGATGTCGACCTTCCAGGTGAACTTGTGGTCGTCAGTGCCCTGCGAGAGGTACTTGAGGGCGGGGGCGGACTGCTGGCCACCGGGGATGACCGAGCTGGGGATTGTCAGTATTGCGTTGCATGCGCGGTATGTGGTTGCAGAGCTGCGCACGAGAAGCTTCGCTGCGGATGATCCGCGCTGCTTCCTTTGCCCCTCTTGTGACTGCAAAACTTACACGATGTAGGGGGCGACACCACCCTCCCAGGTGAGGAGCGAGGGCTCTGTAGGGGAAGTTAGTACACCATCACGGAGTCGTTCTTGCGAGTCTCGACGCACCACACAGGGTAAGACCAGGCTGTGATAAGTCAGCAAAAGTTCATGCGGAATAGTTAGCGTGCTGCACTCCTCAGCCTCGTCTCGGCCGCCCTCTGCGCTGATAAGGGTCACAGAGTCTACAACTCAAAGCGAGTCTAATCACACCGAACGGGCGACGACTGATGAGACTTGGCCAAGGTGGGCAGCGGCGCTAGAGCAAGCAAGCGATACGTACGGGGGTGTTGATCTTGAGGTCGGACTGGGCGGCGATGACACCAGCGAGAGCAGCGAAGGTAAGAGCCTGGGCGAACATTGTTGTGGTTAAGGAACGGAGAGAGTTGAGGGGAATAGAAACGGTGAGGAAGAAGAAGAGGTTTATTACGGGTGGGAAGAGTAAAGAGGTAGCGGTAGAGCTGCTGCGGAGGAAGTGTGTGGTTGAGAGAAGTAGAAGAGTGTCTTGCGATGGGGGGAAGAAAAGGAAGACGCTGGGCGATGATGTGTGCTCTTAGCTCTGCCGGGCGCAGCATGCATGCATGGGGGAGGTGGCGCTCGTGGCTCGCGCTGACCTGAACGGGGCTGATCTGAGCAGCGCAGATGAGCCTGACGGGCGAGCCGAGTGGCCGCGAGGGGCTGCGAAGGGGCGCGGCGCTCTGCGCTATGTGCTGTGCGGCGAGGTACCACGAGAGGTGGCTGAGTATGGCTGATCTGAGACTAAGGCATGGGCTGGGAGCTCAGACAGCTGGGCGTGCTTGGGCAGCCTGGCGCCAGTCAAAGCAGCTCAAAGCAGCCAAGCGGCCGGAGAATGGACGACGAGGATGCGAGCAGCTAGCCTAAGCCTACCTAGGTATCAAGGCCGCACGGTCAATGTCGCAGAGTCGCTAGGGCAGGAGAGCAGGTGCGCGCGCACAGAGTGGCATAATAACGCAAGGGAAAAGGCGCCTTGTCCCTGTGCTGGCTTGCATGGTGCCAGGCCGGAATGGCGCGAATAGCGACCGGCGGCCAGTGGCCAGTAGCCAGTCGTGAGTGAGCGAGCGAGCCATGGGTGCGAGTGGGCCGAATGGGAGCGCCAGGCTAGAAGGCGATAGAGCCATTGAGCAGCAGGCTAAGCGGGACTGGCCTCCTGCCCAGCGTAAGCTTGGCCCGTAACCCATAGCCCGAAGCCCGTAGCCCGCTCGTGGCTCATGGTGCGGTGCAGTGCGGCAGGGTTGCAGGGCTGCAGAGCGAGATCGAGCCTGAGTTCTGCCGGTACCGCTATGGTACGGTACGTGCGGTATGAGTCTCAGGATGCGCGGAGGGCTCGGCGGGTGGCTCGCTTGGGGGCCGAGCTTGCGTTGCAGATGCTCCTGTCGCAATACTGCGCGATTGCATGCCGAGTGCTGCGGCAGAGATACCGTCTGCGGGTCAAGTCGTATCTGGCTGGCTAAACGAGCGGCCAAGCGGGCTACAAGGTAAAGGAAGGCAGCCCACGAGCCCACGAGCCTTGTGCACTGGCCCACTGCATATCTGGCTATACCTGGCTATACTTTGCTGGCCCCTTAGTCTGCCTATCCCTCAGGCCCTCAGGCTCTCAGGCGCCCGCGCGGCCCTGTGTTACGGATCCTAAGGCTGGCTGATTATTGCCGCCACTCACGTATCGATTCAGTCTCAACGAGGAACATGGGCGCATTGCTGCTGCGTAGACCAATCGTGAGCGCAAGAAACAAGCCGCCGCAGGGTGCACCGGGTGCGCAGGGATGAACGCGTAAGTTGCGCCCTAGTCAGCACGCACGCGTCTCCGCATCTGTGTTCCCTACTGAGTCACAAAGTTCGCATAGCTTCTAGATAATCAAGCGCAGAGCATTGCAGCGAGGTTGTCCAAGCGGGCATCGATGTTTGTCAGCTATCTGGTGTGACCTTCCCTACCATCGAGGTTGAGCCAGCCGGGCCCAACGACTGCAGACTGATTGAGCAGCACGAACGGCAAAATCGTGGAAAAGCCGGCCAACGTACGGTCTACCCGAAGAGCAGAGCGAGGAGAGGGCCGATCACTCGCCATTCGTCCATGGGCCGCCAAGCCCTCGTGAGCCGGCGAGCCGAGTCCCGTCCGCCCGGTCCGCGTCTTCTGCAACCCATTTGGCCCATCCTGCAAACAAACTAGCAACAGAGCCCTAAGCGTCAACCGCGGCGATTGGCTGGGCGGTGCATGCGCACCGAACTCGGGCGAGCTTGGCTCGCATTAACCTTGAATCGCCCTGGAAGTCAATACGATCCCATCCGGATGCAGGCGACGTTAGCGTCGGTACGTCGGTACACCCGGCTGCGTTACACTTTTGGGATCTATCGACACAATCCTCCTCGATTGGCGTCCATGGTCAACGACGTACGTTGACTGGTGGGATGTCCGATGGCTGAGGAAGGCACGCCGCAGACCGCCGGCCGCACCCCGCAGGTGGCCGCAGACTGAGAACGGAATGCAGCTTCGGCGATCTGCGGCGATCGCCATCCAGCATCGCCGTTCGCGCCTGCTATTCCTGTCGTCCGGTAGAAAATCCCACAAACCTCGGCCGGCAACGTCCGATACCTCTTCGAACACATTCGCCAGCAGCCACTCGCTGCGCTCGCTGCCTCTCCATTACAAGCCGCCCTGCCCCGGGGCGCAGCATACTATGAGCTATGCATACTAAGCGTAACAGAGTCCGAGACCGCCGACGCCCGCAAAACTCTGAGAATGTCAAAGGGAGTGACTGCGCATTCTCTCAGCCCCGCGCCATACGCCTTCACGTGCGAGACATCCCTTTGGCGCCCGCCTTGAACAGCACAGCCCCGTCGGCCACTCACGGATCAGGCATTACTGAGCCACACACACAGAGCCACTGATCCAGAGCCTGCAGAGCCACAAACTGCGAAACTGCGGACCGGAGACCGGCGGCCACCGCCCGTGGCTCGCGGCCAGCGATTGGCATGCGCGGCCGGCGGACGATCGCGCGAGTAGAAAGAAGTAGCTGGTAACTGCGAGCACGTTCTTCCCCCCGCTAGCCCCGCTCCTCCGCAGATCCGATCCCACCTGCTCTCTTTGCCCCGCAAATCTACCTTGTTGCAGATCCCGGACTGCGCATGGCGGTGCTTCGTTCTTCGGGCCTTGGCACAATCTTACTTCTGCACAGCGGCCAGAGTGGGTCGTTGCGGCAGTGGCCCCCGCAGATCTACCGACGCGGAGAGAAGGTAAAGAAGCCAAAGAAGCCAGAGAAGACCAGACTGCCGCTCTGCACAGCACAGACGGGCGCACTGCTGCGTGCTGCGCTCAAGAAAAGACCAACTTCCGGCGATGGATCCGACGGGCCGGGTTGCCGAGAAAGGGCTGTGCTGACCTCTCCGTCCTCCATGCTTCAGCTGGACCTGCAACTGGAGCTCTACTCTAGGATCCAGGAGCTGAACCTGGGAGCTGACCTGCCTTACGGCGCATCTGGCGCCTGTTCGCTTTGACCGTCCCTGCGCTGCTTGCACTGAAGGCTGAGGTCGGCGCTGAGGGCTGAGTTCGGCGCACGAGCGGTTCCTGACATTAGGGCAACGACGTGCCTGTTTCCACCGACGCCGTGGCTTCATCGTCGCTGGCTCATCTCTCCAATAGTCGTTCGCGGTGGGGTGGTTGATCGGACGTGCCGATCGCATATGCTGCATGTGGGCTATGAGCGACCGGTGTGTGGCGACTGCGTGATTCAGCGTGTATGGTCACCAGGAGGCTGACTTGCGGCGTTGCTCACGCGATATCTAACAATGCTCTATCACTTATCGCCTCTCAAGATTAATCACAACTCATCAAATTGTCGGTTACATAAACAAAGATAACGTGCACATCTATTTTGAAGACTCGGACTGGGGAGAAGGGTACACTCTACAATGAGAAGGATAGGGGAGAACGTTAGGGACGTGAAGTTGGGAGAGATTGAGCCGCTATAGCGGACAAACTTACAACGCAGAGACGAGAATCTACAGCATCACCATCACTGCGAGGCAACGATACGTGGTGCTCACGCAAGGCGATCTGGGTGAAGGTGTCAACGAGCTGACGAGATCTGCTCGGCATATTCGTGAACCGCCTCACTTTTGGCGGGGAAATAGGCGGCCCAGCACCCAGCGCCCAATGCAGCGCACGACGCTGATGCCTGGCGTCGCATTGGCGACCGACGCAATCAGAGGCGCCAAGCCCGCATGGTGCCGCGCTCGGGGATAGCGATCCTCGATCGCACGGCGCACGCACGAGTACACGAGCGCATCATCGACTGCGAAGACACGAGCGAGCAGGCGGAGACGCGAGGCCAGGACTTCTTCCTTCGGCGTCAGAGCGCCCGGGCCGTGTCCATCACGCTTCTCCTCGAGCACGAATGGCTTGTCTGTGTCGCTGTCCGTACTGGCCGAACGCACTGCGAGACCGGTCGAGGGACACATTGGGCCTGACAATGTCAGCTTTGCTCGTCGCTTCCTGAGCTTCGTTCCGTCTGACTTACCAACGACGATTTCACAGACATCGATTCCCGCATAACTCAGCTCTTTCCGAAGGAGATTGGCAGCCTCCGCCCGCGCAGCTGCAATCATCCGTCCGGCGCCACCATCAGGTGCGCCAAAGGCTGACGCAAGGTCGGCGTCTTCGACAGTACCAGCAGCCTCGACGAATAGGACTCGACCGTGGGGTCGGCCCGTGCCTCGCGGTGAAACAAGCATGTCTCCGAGGGCGCGCACCACACTCAGCGGATCGAGAATGTGCGCATTGTACATCGCGAGGAGAGTCTCTTCATCCGTCTGGGAGAGGGCTCCGGAGGGAATCGAGAGCAGCGGCTTTTCTCCTTTCTTCGGCGGTGTGACCAGCTGCTGAGCACTGTTGGGCGATCTCGGAGCTGAGCGCAGGGCTGACGGTGCCGCGCACACTATCGCCACCAAGGCCAGGCCATTCTCATGGCAGTACGCGCGGACGGTGTCCCCAGCGTGCGTGAAGCGTCCGGCAGTGGGCGATCCCTTCGGGGGTGACGGAGGCGAGGTATAGTACTGCACGTGGGAGGACAGGAATGCGTCTCCGGAGTTGTCGATGATGACGGGTACGACGGCGCCAGTGTGCCCCGGGTCGCGGGCCTGAATGCGCTTCTGGATGCCAGACCATGCGAGTAGGAGGGTAGAGAGCGGCGAAGAGGCTGGCGCCGACGAGGTCGCAGGCATCAGAGGGAAGACGGTGTAGCCGCTCTTGGCCAGGCGCAGTGTGAGACTCTGTCCGGTAGCTGCAAGTCAGTGAGCCGAAAGGGAAGACGCACACTTACGATCAGCGGCTCCGACCACAACAACTGCCAAACCAGAGCCCGTATCCGTCGAAGAGCGTGTAGGGTCGACTCGAACATATTGACCCACACCGACTGTGCCCAGCGCGGCACGAACATAATCATTCACGAGAGAAAAGGTGGCTTCGAATGAGAGCGACACTAGCGCGGTGATGTCCTGGCTGAGTGAGAGCAGCGCACCAGAGGACGATTGAATTGGTCGGCGTCCTGGTGAGCCGGGCACGATGGCTAACGGTGGCGATGTTCGCCCTCGAAAGTGTTCACGTTCGCGCTCGCGCCCACGTTCACGCTCACCGTCGCGATCGCGATATTGATAGTGACGGGTGTCGGCTAGAGCGGGCATGTCGATGAAGTTTTGCAGTGCTCGAGCCCAGCCAAGAGATGAGTCACCAAATATGTTGACAAGCCGGCCTCCACACGCTCACCGGAGCTCGTACTTTCTTGTTGTCGTGTTGTTCCGATAGATATAAGGCGGCGAAGCGGCAGTCGAGAGGCGAGCGGATTCTCGATGACTCCGGATGTTTGGCGACGATTCTTCACTCTACCTCAACCGCTCCGTGTAGAGTTGAATCGAAACCCAGCAACGATGGTGAATAGAGTTGTCACAGATAGATGTTGTTGTCCGGCACGTATAGCCGGCTCCACGGCAGAAACTAGTAGTTCAGCGATGCGAGGCGGTCGAGCGATGTGACGGGCGAGGCAAGCTGATGAGCGTGGGGGACACGGCGAATGCGGAATGGAAGGCGGAGACGGTAGATGTTTGAGGGGCGACGCTGATCAAGGAGGGCGTGTGAGAAGTTGTATCAGGATGGCGGGGTAGATGGATGGAATGCAAATGATGCCAAAGTTGCGTGCCGGTCGGGCCTGGGGTCGCAGCGGGGTACCGGTGAAGCGCAAGAGTAGAGAGTGATCGCGTTGATGAGATAGATAGCCGCAGGCACCAGTTGCGTTGCTGGGGTGGTGATGCCTTTACGGCTTTCGTGGTTGTCGATGATACGGATGCCGGTGAGAGAGAGAACGCAGTTGTGGTTTGTGTGGCCTTTGCGATTGATTGTCGATCCCACGCTATCGTGCCCGCGCACTCGTCGTCGCTGTGTTTCCGTCGGTGCACATCACGCTAGTGTTGCGGGACCTTGTGCGATTGATTGAGTGATTGCTTGCCTGCCTGCCTGGCTGGCTGGGCTCGGTGGCCTGACTCTGGACTTTTGAGTGACTCCGGGTCAACACCTGCGTAGCTCAGCTCAGCAGCAGAGGTGAAGGCAAGTAAGCTGGTTGATGGGAATGTATCCGTCAGGCACCCCCTTGCACACTACTGCACTAGGCAGTCATCCCGCTACTTAAGCTTCCAGGATCTCGCAGGGTGGCAGTTCCTATCAGCGGGCAGGGAGTAGTTGGGCAGCGAGCACAGCGTACTTTGCGACCATGCGATCATGCGATGCACTTACTTTTTGCCTGCGACGTCGGCCCGACTGTGCGGCAGTGGCGGCAACGCAGACTCTCTCTCTCACCATGTGGTCCACCTTGGCTGACTTAGTCGATCTGGGTCTGGGTCTGGGTCTGGCTCGGTCTGGAGGGGTCTGGCTGGCTCTGAGGCTCTGGCGCTCTGGCGGGCATAAGCTTCCTCCGCCTGCCCGACATTGCGCGCTGCAGGGTGGGGTTTCGGCCCAACCGCCGTAGATACCCGTGTCCCGGTCTTTGCTTGACCCGGTTCATACCACGTGGTCACTACAACACGTGACCCACTCTCACCGACCGATCGCTCAATCAGTGGAGGCAGCCTTATCAGTCGGCCCTACGCTCTAGTACGTATACCCCGCATCCCCGCATTCACGCACGCAGCGCAACGCACATGGAACCCGGACGCCTTCCCAAGATCCTCCCTTTATGTGACCACCGTCCTTGAGGTACGTCACTGTCGTTCTCTGTGCCAGACGCCAGAATCATCAACATTCCAAATTCCACTCGATGACATTTATGGGGTGAATTACAACACCGAGTCACCCTCGTCCCTCCCAACTCCTCGCTCCTTCGTCTTCTCTTGTGAAGACGTCGACTTTGCGTTACTTTCACACACCACTGCCACCACCATGCAGGACCCCTTGGCTGTCCTGGGCGAGGACATCTTCGTCGAGGTCCTCTCTTACCTTGGCGTCGATGGCCTCTGTGCCGTCGAACAGGTCAGCAAGTCCTGGCTTGCTTGCGCCCGAGCCCACAGCACCGGGCTCTGGAGGAATGCTAGTGTGATTGACGGTGTGGAGCCTTTCGATCTCGAGATCTGCAACAACCTTGCAAAGAACGGCGTCTGGAGCATTGACGAATATGACCGTCGTCCCATTGCCTTCAATGTTTACAGGCTTCTCGAGACACCGGCGACGGCGATGCGCGAGCTGCCGGAGTGGGATTGGTCCGACGTAGCTCACGACGCCGATCCGATGGAGAACAGGGGTGCTGTGCACAGCCGGCGCCGTACGAGAGTCAACTGGCGTTATGTCTGTGAGTGTACTCGAACGGAAGGTGCTACAGATTCCAAGGACTGACTCACCATCTAGGCGAAGCACACCGTCGCCTCCAGAATGCCTGGAGTCTTGCCCAGTGTCGGCTTCGATGGATCACACCACCATCTAACACTGTGTGGAGGATAAAGGCGGTCCTCGAGCAGGACATTCTGCTCTGCACTTCGCGGCAGACGCACCGCAACGGTCTCATCACTGTCGATCAACACACCTCACGCCCCATCTTCTGTATCACTGGACTTGACGGTTATGCGCATCTCGAAGCCGGACGAGGCTATGCCGTGTTTAACCGACCCGGCATCATAGACCCAGCTCTGGGCTTCAACGTTGACGAAGATAATGGTATGCTTCCCGCCCATTTCTTCAGCTGACAAGAGACAATACGGCTTTGGAAGTCTGGCGTACGGGCGAGGCTCGCGATCGCTCATCCCTTCCCAAGATCGGCCAGTCGCCCCTCTCCGCCACTGCGCTTTCCTTCACTCACCCGCAAGTCTTCTGCCCGAATCGTGCCAACGGGCCGCTTCCCCGAGGGCACCTCGAGCACTACCAGACGCTCCAGCCGCCGTCACGCTGCCTTGCGTTCCGTTTGCATGTCGACAAAGCAGACACTCCGGACGCCAAAGCCGTCGTGGCTGCCTGCGGCAGCAATGCGATCTACATCTGGCACCTGGAGGAGGACAAACCGATGCAGCGGATCGAGCGGGGCGGTGCGAACAGCGGACGTCCGAACGTGAGTTTTGTTTGTCTTGGGTATCAATTGACAGCAGTACATTGAGCTCGACGACGACTTCGTCTTCGTATGTCTCGACCGGCAGATGCACGTCTACTCGCGGCACACATCTGCTCATGTCTTGTCATTCCCGCCAACTCGGTCCGCAGCGAAGGACACGGCCGCCTTTGCGTTCAGTCTGTCGCTCGCAGACGACTTCAAAGCTGTCCCGGACGACGAGCGCAGACGAGCGCACTCATCGACACTCACTGACGGTGCTCCGGCGCCAGTCGGTCGGGCTGTCGTTCCCGGCTATGTCCCAGGTGAAGATGGGTTCAGGAACGCGATTGAGCGTGGTGTGGCAATGCATGGGCTTCGCGTTAAGATCGACAAGCCGGAAGACATCGAGTACTCCTTCTCAGCGTAAGTGGCATCGCTCGGCAGATGAACTGACAAGCAGATGCCATTACACTTCCACAGATTTGGTATGCACGACCAAGACAGGTGCCATTTTCATCGTTCGCCACTACAAGGACGTATTCAGCAAGGCGGCCGAGATGCCAGAACCACAGCGCGCCACCTATGTCAAGGAGCATACCATCATCATCGGCCTAGGCACAGTCATCCGCCAACTGACGACATATCGAGACCATATCGTGCTCTGTACCGTGAGCTACTTCATATTTTGTGTCGCCTGAGCTGACTCCCAGTCTTTCAACGTTATACTCCTCAACGGAAAGAAGATTCCGGACATTCCGTCCGGAGATGCGCTCGCATCGCTCGAGACAGACCGTCCCACACTTCGCGCTCATAACCTGCAGGGCAACCATCCGCAGGCGCTTAAGTTCTCGTCCTGCGTGCAAGCCGACGCTAGGAGTATCTATCTCACCTACTGGGCTGGTGGCGAGGTCGAAGCCACGGGCGGCACGGACACGGGTCACGTCAGCTATCCTCCGCCCGAGGCCGTTGAGGGATTCGGGATGTGTGTCAAGGTGTGGACGTTTGGAATGGACTAGGTGGCGGCTCTGGGAAGCGCCCAATATGACCTCCGAGCCAGATCTACATATCCGTTCAACATTCGCTCATCCAGACCTCGATCATCTGTGATTGATTGTACCTGCATATATACAAAGATTGAAGCATAGCAGCATGTAACAGACCTGTGTAAAACAAAGCTGTGATCAGGACGTGCGCCGAGTCCATATCAGAGTGCTCAGTTGCTGAAGGAAGGTCACCGGAGGGGCGAGTGCCAGCCAAATCACACATAGCCGTCACAGCTGATCAACCATGCTGACTGCAGAGATGTCAGACAGCCAGTAAACAATGCCATAGCTGGTAGATCCAAGTGCATACGAACTCATGTATATGTCAACAACGGGTAGACTGGGGATTTCTAATATTATGTAATCTACATCCGCCACCAGCGCCACCCACCACTACTGGTTGTCCGCACACGAGAAGGTACCCCTCACTGGGCCTTGATAGTCAAGAATGATAGCCTCGATACTTGTGTACAAACCCGCGCCGAGCATAAAGAAGCCGAAGCCGAAGATGAGCACGTTGAGAAGAGTCGTAAAGATCTTGAGGGGGCCGTGGAAGAGGCGGCGCTTGTTCATGCGATAATACGCCACCGCCCAGAAGATGAATCCGAACCACGACGTACACGAACTCGAGATAATCGACAGGAAGTCTCCCATTGAAGGGATCACATTCGCTAGCACCCAGGCCACAGTCCAAATGAGGAAGACAATGAACAGCCAGGTGCCCCAGCCGAGGACGGTGTGAGAGTGGGAGTGACGGGAGTTGCCCAGGATCCGGCGGTAGATGTATTTACTCGTCACATTCGAGTAAATTCCGCCAATGATGATCGTCGGGGGCAGCACAAAGGCGAATGCAGCCTTGCGGTAGTCTGCACGAGCGAAGGAGCCGATCATGGGCGCCTGAGCATACTGGCCAAGGTAGTAGTATCCGACGACCGAGACGACGACGAAGAGTGCCATCTCGAGTGCCGTCAGGGCCGCGAGCGCTTTCGGGAAATCCTTCGGCTCCTTCATCTCCGCAATGAAGGAGGGGTACAGGATCTGCCCGTTCCAGAGGAAGGCCATGTTGAGCACTGCGTTGAGACCGTTGACGAAGTCAGGCTTCGGAGTAGGGAAACCGCCACTCGTCCGCACGGGGCCGAGGGTGGGCCACTTGCCGCCGTATCCGCCCAGCGGGTGGTCCTCGATACCCGAGAAGATGAGCGCGAGGAGGATAGCAATGCCCATTGAGACTGCGCTGAAGACGCTCAGCTTGGACACATCCTTCAGCGTGCGCGGGAGGGAGAAGACGATACCCATGATCGCACTGAAGCCCTGGAACGCCACAGTGCACATCGAGTGCTCCGAGAGCGTGTTCAGGATCTTGGCGCCCGTGAAAACGTGGAAACCGATGAGCATGATGTTGTTCACGAGCAGGAAGAAGCCCGTAAGCTCACGCGCGAGCCAGGGGAAGCGGGGGAACAGCGTCGCTGCAATGTCGACCATGTCGGTCGCCTCCGGATGCCGCATGTACCACTGCCACAGGGTGTAGGACGTGTACCACGTGAAGAAGCCGAGGGCGACGAGCACAATCAGGCCGCACGCCCAGCCGAGCACTGATAGTGTCCATGGCAGCGCAAGGATCGCAAGACACACATACTCGCCGAAGAGCAGCAGCGTAGCCTTCTTCCATGTGAGCGTGCGGTATTTGATGTCGTGGCCCTCCTCCTTGGCGGCTAGCTCGGCGAAGTGGCTCGAGTCGTAGGAGCTGCTGTCCTCGTCTACCCGCACACGGGGACCGTCACCCGTAGCGAAGGACTCCTTCTCCAGGTCCTTCTTCTTCTGGAAAGGACTCTGTGCATGTCAGCCAGTGATCTCGGTGTGCACCAATGCATGGGGGAGGCGCAAGGAGGTCATCGAGGGGGCACAGCCTTCATTACCTGGACGCTAGGATGGCTACCACCACTGCGAATCAGGAGCTTTGGTGCGCAAACATTGCAGCCACCGCCACCGATGACGGTGAGACAAGGCCCCTCCTCTCCCTCGCTGAAGCGAACAACGATGCCGATATCGGCAAGTAGCCGATGCCCATCATCAAAATCCGTGGCCATACTCACCATTTCGGCGTCGGACTGAGCAGATCAATCAGCACTGAAAACGTCGTCAAAGGCGATTTGTTTGGCTCTCGGCTATCGCTTTGCAGTGCGTCGGTGTCGTTTGGAGCGGCGGGCGCTGATGCTGAGTATCGGTCCACAGTCCCTGTCGGCGCCACGGCTTGTCGTTCAGAGTGCAATCCGGTGCACTCTCTTCTCCTCAGTAGCGATGTACTGAATGAGATGTTGTAGAGAAAGAGATAGTAGTGTCAGGTTGGAAAGAGAGTTTGCCATGAGCGGGCAGGGGTCACTGGATATATCGAAGCGCAGCACAGTCTAGCGTCTCGCGACAGGCGACCTCTGACGTACTGCTCCAGAGATCCGGGGGACGATCTTAGCATGCAATTCTTCGTTTCGCCGTATCAAGTCGCTTGGCGCTGAGGGCACTAACTAACGGGGAGTCCTTCATACGCATCAGACTCATGATTCGGGGTCACGGCGGGTGCTACTCGGCTTATGCGCTTGCGCGGTGGTTGCATCGCACGTCATTTCAGCACTGATCAGAGACAAGCAGTGCCGGCACAGTGGTGGACTTCAGGTGGCCTCAGGTCTGAAGGGTGTGGATAGTGTATGGGGCCATACTCTGCTCAGGTCAAGTTATCACGGCCCAATCAAGGTTGCAGATGACCGACACTGGTCCCCGATACAATTCTCAGCAGAGAAAGGCAACAAAGGCGGGAGAGCAGCACCGTTCTCGTGATTCTGTAGATTATTCAGGATATTCAGGATCAACCCCCGACATGATTGTTCCTGGCACGCTGCGCTCAAAACACCCAGGTGACACATCTCCTCCCCACGCCGCTCCGTCTGACCTGCTCGGTGTACCAGTGTCATGGTGCAAGCCCCTGTCTGACGCGACGTCCGCAACGGCCGCCGCGACTCCGTGTGGAAGCAACCATGCTCCCCCTGTTAACGCCTCGAGCTCCATCCTCGTTTCGTGGTGCAAAGGCACCAACCGAGCCGTGCCAAGTCTGACCTCGGTATGTCGTCTGCACCTGGCTCCACTTCACTGGAGCCATTAGACAATGGCGATGCCGTACGTCGATCCACGGTCAGAAATTTTCACTCAACTGCGATCAGATCGCGCATTCCGCGGTCTTTTGGGAATAACTGATTGCGCGAGCCAAAGCTCAATTGCGTCAGGAAGGATACAGGATGCAAATCCTAGCGAGCCGAACAAGATAGAGCTGCAGATAGCACCTCGTGTTCCCGATATTGCATGTGAACGGTCTTCGGAAAACAAGACGCCGGCAGCGGTGATACGCCATTGCGAGCGAGAGGTCGTAGTGGTGATACAATGTGGCGAGCATTTTCCAGCGATCTCCCAGAGGTCATGTGCTGAGTATCTAAGCGAGGACCGTGGCACTTTCGGGCATGCGAGAACGGCGGCCACGGACGATCACCACCTGCATCGTCTCGTCAACGCGCTGAGCTAAGATTGAGACATAATCGTGCCTCAACGATCTAGAACGCGCGGCGTGCTGTAAAGTGTCTCGTGAGGGCGGGCCTGCTGCGCAGCATACACCCTGAGCAAAAGTCTGGCTTCCCAGGCCCGATCTACGTCGAGTTGTCAGGCTCGCAAAGCCGGGCGGAAATTCCATATACTCTCTCTCTCTGTCGCCGGTGCGCGTTCAACAAGCAGGCCAAGTGCTGAGACTGTCAGTACCTGACGCATCTGCCTCTCGGGGAGCGGTTCCAGCTCTGTTGCGCAGCGTCATGAAGATCTACGGCCCGTTGAGTGTTGACGTCTGCCGACGCTTTCATATACCTTCAACCGCACAACGGTCTAGGATTCTCATGCTACATTCTTCCACCTGTCTATATAGTATACTCTATACCCTTAGTAGCCGTCGTACGACCAGTGCCAGGACTCAGAAGGAAGGTTCTTGAGATGGTACTTGGCGGCATTAGCCACGAGCCAGTTGTAAGTCGCCGTGCCCTTCTGGCAGTCGGCAAAGTCGATAGCGAGGCCTCGCTCGTGGCGCGAAGTGCCGGGAATAGCGGTAGGAGGAGAGCACTGGCTCGACGGCTTCTGGTAGATGTCGTACTGGGTCGTGCCACAGTTCTGCTTGCGAAGCTGGATCTGCAGAGCGGGGTCGCGCCACGAAGAGCTGTGGGAGAGGGTGACGCCGTCGGCCTTGGCAGCCGCGACCATCTGCTTGAAAGTGGGCGCGAAGCACTTGTGCACGCGGAAGGCGCCGACGAGCTCGGTGCTGCTCTGCGCCACGCCGGCCTTGACGTCGTCGCAATTAGCTGCGGCGACCTGACCCGCGCCGCCGAAGAAGAGCGACCACGTGCTGCCGCCGACCTTGCCGCTGGCGGTCAGACCGTTGTCGGCCTGGAGCTTCTTTGTGGCGGCGACGGAGCCGGCACCGAAGATACCGTCGATCTCGAGCTTGGCGCCGAACTTGTTCAGACCCTTCTGGGCCGCCTTGACGTACACGCCCGTGTCGCCCTCCTGCACGAGCTTGATCAGAGCGCTCAGCGTGTCGGGACCAGCGACGCCGTCAGCCGTCAAACCGACTGACTTCTGGAAGGCCTTGATGTTCGCGATCGTGTCGGCGCCGAGAATGCCGTCCCGGGCCGTGCTGAAGCCGCGGGCAGTGAGGAGGTACTGTAGGCACTGGATTGAGTGGATGCCACTGTTGGCAGTGACGAGGGCGTCGTTGCCGACGGCGCGGGGAGCGAGCCCACGGGCAGCGATCTCAGTGCTGGTGCTAGCGAGCTACGGTTTCAGCGCATATCGCACAGGGGGCTTACCTCGCGCCCGACATTGGCGATGGGGCCGGCAACAGCGCCCTGGACGGCACGAGCAGCGAGCTCGCTCTTCTCCCGGATAGCCAGGTTGGCAGTCTCCGGCGTGGGCGCAGCGATGACCGACAGAGCGGCAAGGGGAGCAATGAGGGCGGCGATAGACGTAAGGCGCATTGTGATTGTGTTTGCTATTGTTGATGGGACGTCTGCAGCGGTCACATCAAGCGCATTATATACCAGCTGGAATGGCTGCTGCCAAGTGCATCGCCGATTTCTCGGGCGTCTCCGTATCACGACCGCGTGAAGACGATCAGCCTCACTTCCACTTATGCCAAGGCAATCGCAGTCCCTTCAGACATCCGTGGGGTACGCATCGGGGAGGACCGTCAGTACAGGTCAGTGTGTAAGGTCGCCCGCTGGAAGACGACCGTCAGCGTTCGGACCACGCCAGGAACAAGAATGTTCTGAGCCAGGGATGATAACCCTACAATGAAGCATGATTGCGCGAACCTTGTCGTCTCCTGCGACTTCGGCGGTGTCGCGGACAACGATAGATGGCACGGGTTGGACGACTGAGATGCGACATTTCTTTCAGACGCGAGCTTTCCGAGAGCTGGGAAGCCAAAGGTGATATCCAGGTGGAACACCTGCCATGGTGACAAGGTCTGCTGCTGCCAGAGTGATCGAGGGTGGACCGACTGCGCGCAGAAGTGAGCGCTACCGGTGCGCACGGCGGTATGTCCGCGGGTATGCCCCACCACTTGATGATGATCAGCTGACAACTACCTGGCAACTGATGAGGGGCCCTTGACACGGGGTGAGCACGCCAGCAGAGAGGCGTAGTGGCTTGGACGGAGCCACCCTGCGATAGGTCAGGAGGAGCACGCAGGTGAGCAGCTAGGGCAGAGCCGACCAGCGTGGCCCCATGAGGAGCATCGACGGAGCTTGAAGATCCGCATAAGACGGTCTTGGCATCGAGCATGACCTTCCGATGGTCAGGTGAGAGGGATAGCGTGGGCGGAGATCATCTGTCATCGGCACGTTGCCCGGCGAGGTCATTGGTGTCAGTCCCGTGTGCTTCTTGGCGATTCCTGGAAACTGCTTCAGCTCTAGGAAGCCGTTATCGCGTCGAATCGGTCACTTCGACGCAAGCCCTTGCCCGCTCAATTCTCTGAACTCTATTCCCTGCGGCGAGGAGCGCGATGCTCCGACTTCTGCCTGTCAGCAGGAGGTAAGGCATCGGGGAAGTGTCCGACATCCGCCCGCTTCGAAGCGTTCGGCCGTCCTCCTTTCGTAGGGTATCGCACCACCTTGAATGAACTCGAAAGAGCGAGCAATCGCAGAAGTTCCTGCAGCACGTGGGTGGACGATGATAGGCGTCCTATCCGCCCCTCCGCGGACGGACAGAGCCACCTTCGCTATCGAATCACGCACACTCCCCGGCGGACGCCACGACCGCCGCACTTCAATGACGTCGATCGTAGAGCGTCCGTGTCCTCTACCACGGAGGTCTTGCCTCCTACGGCGGGTAAACTGTCCGCTCTGCAGCCCGCGAACAGTGATACTGCGTCGCTCACCAGCCACGATAAGCGCCGTGTGGGCTGCTTCCTCGGCGGCTGCCGAACATCTCCGGGCGAGCTCTGTAGAGACTCCCAAACGCCATTCACCATTTAAGATACTCGACCGCTTGTCCGGACTAGCCGACCCTGCATCTAATGTTCCGTCTCCGGAAGTGAACTCTTAGCTGCGACCATCGCATATTCGCCGTGAATGCCGACTGTTGGTGCAAGAAGGACGCATACTTTGGCCGACGTGCGATCGTAACGTTGTGCCAGACGCTCGGCACCTGCCGTCAACAGCAATCGCCTTCACTATGCTGCCTCTTCAGCCTACATGTGAACCCGAGCTGTCGCTATCGCTCCGCGGAGAGAAGACGTGGTTTACAGCATGCTGAGGTGAAGAAAGAACAAAAACTTGGAGAAACGGTGAATCGAACACCGGTTGCAGACATGTTGCAACTGTTAGATGCAAAGTCTGTGTCTTACCACTAGACGATTTCCCCGTATTCGGGTTAGTGGAGATGACCTGTGGGCCTCGCGCCGGGCGTCCTCTTATACCGTCGCGGACGTCACGTGACTTAATGTGGCAGTCGCTGGTGCTCTGCTTAACGTTGATATTGCGCTTTGCTAGCTTTGTGAGCCTTGAGGGGCTGAGTGAAGGATAGGAAGAGCCTGAAATGATGTTTTCCAGCTCTACCAGCATATCCTGAGGCCGTGGGATCTCGGTGCGGCCGCGGCATGGCCTCGTTCTAAGTGGCACTTCCGCGTGATCATCGATTTCAGAACAGCATTCATGGGTGCACGTCTGGCGAGTAGCTTGTTGGACTGGAGATAACTGAGCAGCCGCCTTTATAGTGTGAGTTACGACCGCACGTGAGAGGCCTGGAGGGGGGAAGGGGGATAGCGAGTAGTAGGAAGGGCCAGCACGGAAAAGAAGGACTGGTATGTACTCTCGTTTCGTCGGAGCGCTCTCCCTCTGCTTGCAGCGTCGTAGCTCGTAGCCCACAGTGCCTCTGGCGTTGCGATCTTCGTGACATGTGATGATAGCGTGGCAGCATCTCTCATCCACAGGATGCCGGTACTCTGCCCTTAGACTCGTGGGTTTCTCCATATCGCGGGTGGTCGATAGTCACGTCTGCCGTGTGCTCTTTCAGGTGCATGGGCTGGGAGCTACGGGCGTGTCAAGGATCTGCACGAGACCGATCAGACGTTGCAGTGCCGGTGGAACGAGGTAAAGAGCGGACACACGCTTCGCACGGCGATGCCACCACGGCCGGCTTTGATTCCACCACTTGCAGTCGGCAAGCGCCAGCACCTCATCATCTGCTGTGCTTGGTCCCGCTCGGCTACGATCGGAGCACTGCCTTGTCTACGATGTGCCCCCGGCGGAGCACACTACCGACGGCGACGACTATCCGCAGAAATTGCGAAAGTGCCGCTGCAGTCCGCCAAGATCAAAGCCGACTACAGGGAATCGGACGAAGTGCACTACTGCCACGACAATGAAGACCCAGTCGTAAGTGTCAATGCAAGACGGACACACCTGCAGAGCAGTCGAGAGTCTCTGCCTGTACCTTGCACACTGAGGCCACAGGCAGCCAGCTAGCTCCACCCCAAGCTCTATGGCATAGTGCAGGAACGACCGAGGGAGCACTCTTGAAGAGCAACTGGTACGGATCTCTTGGCATGACCTCAGCTCACAATGCCAAGCAAGTGACCACTGTGCGGATTGTTGACACTCCACCACAGGGCCACAAGTGGAGCAAAACATGCGTCGGGAGCACGATGTTCACTGACAGCGGCCGCTGAAAGGGCGCATGCACTGGGGACTTGCTTCGCCTTGGACAGTTGGACTCAGCATCGCGATGTTAGAGTGGTGGATACCGGAGGGGTAGTCTCGGTCCGCTCCTACGATCTGGCTCCAACAGTGGAGCACTGTCTACCTCTGAGGTCTGGCATTTGCACTGTATGGGCGACAAGTTCCGCATCGCCAGGCTGTACAGCGATAGCGAAATGCATGGATGGATGTGTCGAGCTATGTCAGACCTTCCGAGATGACGCCCTCTGCCATATGTGGTAATGCCAAGCACGCCGACGATCTGCAGATCTCACCCGACTGTTTTGCAGAAACGACGGCGGGCCTGGATGTTTGCACCGCGTCTCTGCTCATCAGTCTCAGCCGCCAACCTTGACTACCCTCAGCCAGGCCCTCTTGACACTCTGAACCTCTCACAGCTCACAGAAGTACTACGACTCGCACACCCGAGACTGCGCCCCTGCAGGCATACGGACGCGTGACGCGTTTGTGTCTGTCCTACACTCTGATTACGCCGAGTGCACGCCCAGAAATCAGGATTGTCAGGAATAGCAGCCTTGCAGGAGCAAGCAGTGTTGGAGGCGTTCTGGGCATCCCCGGCGCGGACAGGGAGAGCAAGGAGAGGGCAAGGGGCACGGCTGCATCCTGCTTGGCACAGGATTAATTTAGATGTGGCAGGCTGAGACCTGTAAGACTTGTCAAGACGCGTGAATGGTGGGCCTGGATGGGTGCGATGGGCGACAAATCTGCACGCCTCTTTGCACTTTGTCTGGAGCTGGTCGAAAATTGTCAAGGATCCGATGGCGCCTCAGGACAAGACGAGACGAAATTGAGGTAGGCTGCCAGTTGGGCATGCTTGCAGACGACGATCGCTACGTGCTCAGGGACGGGGACGGCCGCACCGCCCTGGCCTGGAGGTGAGGAGTTGGTGAAGCGCAGAACGCGCAGTCGTCACTCCCGGCAGCCGTGACTGTGACTTTGTGTGGAGTCGGGCGGCGCTCTCGCCCCATCAATTGCACAGCCCCCAGCGGTACAGCGACGCGAACTTTGCAATGTCTGGTGCATACATAGGTCGTAACGCACCGGCCTGGAGAGTCGGCGTATCGGACAGACAGATAGACAGCATGCAGATCGTAGAGCGAGGAACACTGCGTCGTATACATGAACTGACCGGCCGGCCGGTCGGACGAAAAAATATGCCAACCTTGTTTGTGAGTTTGAGAACGAGGGATGTCGAGTGCAGAGGGATGTCGAGTGCAGAGGAGGGCTAGGAGGGAAGGCTGAGCCTAACTGGTGGGTCGATGGATGATTCAGGGTCCGAGCCCCCCTGATGGGCAGGAGGTAGGCACCTCCTGGCCGGACGAGTGTGTGGTGGTGAGAGCTCGTCTTCGGCCCATGACGACGGGGGCAGACCGCTCCGCGAACGCTGGTATCGTCGTACATCCCCTGCTGCGCCAAAGCTAGAGCCTGGAACTGAGGGTTTACAGAAGCAGCGACGGCAGGCTGGCTATAGCTGGCTAGAGTGTCTTGCTCGTTGCTTGCTGCGAGATGCACAGACTTTGCTGGGGCCTATGCATCGACAAATTGTGGGTGGACATCGCTGCCAGCCCCAACCCCATTTGTACCATGTGCTAGCCATCTCTCAGGCAGCGATGGATCGATGGAGTCTTCCCACGCAGGTGGAGCTCAATGGTGGTGGACGACTGCGACTGCGCGGCTAGTCTCATGGTGATGGCAGTAATCGTCGGAGATCAAACCTGTGCATGGAATAATTAGCGGCGGCTAATGGTTGTAATTGAATGACTAATGGATGGGATTCGAGCTATGAGTAGTCGTGAGCCACCAGACATTGCGACGTCATGTCATTCATCAGGGATGCCCCAGTGACCAGTGGTCGGTCGGCCATTTGCTCCGGCTGGTTGGCCGGGTCGTTGTCGCGATACAGCTTCATCCTTGCAACGGAAGCTAAACGCGCTCTCACTCACTGTACGAGCCAGCGAGTGAGGGCAGGGCAGGAACAGGACGCCGCGTGCACCCGCTGGGAGACCGGAGGCGCAGGGCCGCACCCAGCGTGTCTTCCCTGCGGCCCTTCCCTGAGCTGACTGGCCGGCCTCGGTCCCCCTTCCCTCCATCGTCCCCCTCACCGTAGCACGTCCCCTCGCTCGGGCTCTGGTCCTGTGCCGTGTCTGTCGCGATCGACGCCCTGAGCGCCTGAGCATCACAAACCTATTTTCATCTGCACTTCACATCCCCTCTCTCTTGGGCCTCGAGTCGCTCGCTCGCCTCTGTAGCTCTGTTGCTCGCTCGCAGTCGCAGACCACACAGCCTAGAACCCAGCACTCTGCACTCTCTCTGCACTGCTACCAGCGTAGTGCCAGCATCCCTCCCACACACCACCCACCCACTACCACACTTTCCCTCCCTCTGTCCCTCAGCCCATCCCTCTCCCTCTCCCTCACCCTCACCACACCCCCTCCCTCATCGCCATAGACCGACCGACCGCCCGCCCGCCCGACCTACGGCCCGTCACCGCCTCGCCTCGCTTGCCAGCTGCCAGCTGCCTGCGTGCTAGCCTCCTAGCCTTCGCTCCTCCTTTCTCTTTCGCATCTCATCCTTCCTCCTATCCTTCTCTCCGTCCCATCCTCTTTCTCCCTTCCCTCCTCTATCCTTCCTCCCTCCTTCATCGTTGCCACCGCGCGGGCACTCTTTCCGACAAAAGCGAAGCGCAGTTGGCGCCGCCCGGCTCCCGCTCTGACTGTCGCCTCTTTTTCTTTACCGTCGATCATACGTGTCCTCGATCTTCTCAAAGCCGACTAACGACTTGTTAACCCTTCGCCGCGAAAGCGTGCGCCATCGCCCACCATGCTGTGTACGTTTGCTCGCAGCTTGCGCTTTGACTAGAACGTCGTGCTGACATCCTCTCAGACCTGACCGCGGACAAGTTTCCGGTTTGTGCGTAAAATTCGATTGACAGAGAGACATGATGCTGACGCCCTTCAAGTCGTACCCATTGGTCTTATCGGGTGAGTAGACAGCATGGCAAGGCTGGTCACGCTTTGCAGCGCAATGCAGAAAGCGGTGACCAGCGGCTGCGGGCGTGCTCGGACACGCCGCATGGAACAGGGCGCAGGCGTAGAACACTTGCTGACGTCTTCCGCAGTTTCTACCGATACTTATGGTACATCTTCCGTCTGATCGCGCGGTTCGTATACCGCCCCATTCCCCTTCCTGAACACCCGACCTGTACGTATGAAAAAGCGAGGGCGTAGTGGACAGAGCTGATTTTCGCAGACCGTGCTAGCGAGGATGTGACGATCATCGTCCCCACTATCGACGCCGGTGAGGAGTTCAGAGAGGCCGCGTTCTCCTGGCTCCAGGGCAGCCCGAAGGAGATTATCATCGTTACCGAGGAGAAGATGCAGGGCCCGCTCCAGGAGCTCGCCAACAGCGTCGACCCCAGCCGTATCCGTGTCCTGACCGTGCCGTTCGCCAACAAGCGTCTGCAGATGGCTCACGGTATCCGCAACACTGAGACCGACATCATTGTCTTCGCTGACGATGACGCTATCTGGCCGCCTTTACTCCTTCCCTACGTTCTTGCCTGTTTCGAGGACCAGCAGGTCGGAGGTGTCGGAACGTCGCAGCGCGTCAAGCCCTGTGGTCCTAAGATGACCGTCTGGGAGGTTCTTGCCGCTTTCCGTCTCACTATCCGCAACATCGAGATCGCGTCGTCGACCCACATCGACGGTGGTATCCCGTGTCTTTCCGGACGAACGGCTGCGTACCGCACTGTAATTCTCAAGGACCCCGACTTCCTCCACGGCTTCACCAACGACCTCTGGCTCGGCAAGTACCACCTCAACTCTGGTGACGACAAGTTCCTCACCCGATGGATGGTCTCGCACGGATGGAACACCTACGTCCAGGTGTGCAAGGAAGCCGAGCTGCTCTCGACCATGAAGCCCAACTGGCGTTTCCTGAAGCAGGTGCTCCGATGGACTCGTAACACATGGCGATCCGACTTCCGCTCCGTCTTCACTGAGCGCTACGTCTGGACCAAGCACCCCTACGTCTGCTACACCATGCTGGACAAGTTCATCAACCCGCTCACCCTTCTTGTTGGACCTGTTCTTGTGTGCGTGCTGCTCTGGAAGTCGACCAAGTCGATCGAGGACGGAGGTTACCACCTGCCCGCGTGGAACATTGTGGTCTCGTACCTCGTCTGGCTGCTCGCGACTCGTACCCTCAAGCTGCTTCCCCATCTCTGGGAGCGCCCACAGGACATCATCTACGTCCCTGTGTTCATTCTCTTCGGTTACTACTTCGCGATCATGAAGTTATACGCTCTCTTCACCCTCCACAAGACTGGATGGGGAACCCGCTCGGGTATCGGAGACCCCGCTACCGCCACGACGGCAGCGGCGGCCCAGGAGAAGATGGCCGAACAGTCGGGAGCACTCGGTCCCGACAACGGCGAGGCTCATCACGGCGTCTACGACGTCGAGATGGCCTCGCGCCCCAACAACAACCCCTACAACCGCGCCTAAACGCGCTTCCCCTCTCCACTCTCTCCTTCTCTCTTGCACTCTCCCCATGCCGGTGGTTAGGCATCCATGACATTGCACGCATTTAGAGGCCACCCGCGGCCTGCCAATTCCCCTCCATAGCTTCTGATTAGCTCTCTCACAAATTGAACGCATATATGAACGGACTGTTACGTGGGCTACATGACAGCCCTTTATACCCCATACATATGCCGATGCAACATATAGCATAATGTTCGTTCAGGTCGCATACGAGCGCCAAGTGCGTCGTCCACGGTATACATGTGCAGTCGTCTGCATAGCTATAGTACAGTCTACTTGGGTCCCGGCCAAGCGGCGACCATGCTTGCAATTCCACCGAACCGCTCGCGCTCAGCGCCGTCGATGTCGTCGTTCTTCTTCTTCGCCAGCATGAGCCCAACGACGACATTACGTCTCGGGGCATGCGCAAGCTGGAGGCTCCACCAGATAAGCGTAGCAATCTGGGAGACGTAAAGGTCGTGCAAGGGTGCATCGACAGGCGAGCCAAGGAGGGGTGTAAGCTGGATGGAAGACGAGGGGGGAGGAAGGGCCGCGAGGCCCGTCTCGCTGTCCTTGGCATCAGACGGAGGGGCCTGTAGCTGCACCACGGGAGAAAGGGATGCTTGTGTCTGCTGTCAGTTTGGAGAAAGTGGTCGGCAACTCACCAGCGGCCCGACCTTGCCATTCTGCGTAACAAGAACGAGTATCCGATCATCAAAGGTCTGGATCAGGAGTTCGGTCTCGATGCCAGCAACCTCCCGGCGCAGCTGGAACGAGGGGATCGGAGACTGCGGCTCGGCGCGGGGAAGAGGAACCTCGTGAGCTTCCTCGAGTAGCGCAGACATGGTCGTGGATGGTGAGGATGCGTGTCGTTATCCTCATCCCAGATCGGCCATCAGCGTCGATCAGCGACTTCAGGTCCCGCGGCGGCGGTGAGCGACCTCCACCAACCGATGCCTCCACCGGTGACGTCTAAAGAATGTTCTGCGAGAGCTTCACAACAACAACAACGACGACCTCCCAATTGCGACAATGGACGACCCGGCCGAAGCGCTCAAGGCGCTCCGAGATGCCCTTCGCTCAGGCATACCCGATGCGGACGAGTATACGTTCCAGCTCTCGTCGACGCTAGACAGTCTCGGCCTGGGGCCCATGAGCGTGCCCTCTCCGGGCGGGGACAAGGCCATCCAGCGCTATCTCCCGGCCGTGCAGCAGGGACTGCTGAGTACGCTGCCGACATTCCTTCCCGCCCTTGACGAAAGAGGCCGACGGCTGCTCGACACTTTCTTCTGTCCCGCTCCCGAGGCAAGCACAGCGCCGACGGCGAGGCAGGTTGCCTTGGCTGCGTACCTCACGCTCACGGCCGCGCTCGCTCCGACACCAGCGACGCCGCTCCCGGTAGAGGCGAGGCAGTTTGTGCTGGATACTCTGGCGAGCCTTGCACAGGCATACAGTATCGACGCGCTGTACTGGGCCACGCATGGGAGGAAGGCAGCTCCGTTGCTATGGGACGATGCCGTGCGGACATCAACCTCGCTGCCGGCCAAAGTTGCCAACGCCGTCGGACGCTGGAAGGAGGCAGGATGGGCCGGCGACGTACCTGGCCCGTTGGTGCCGCGGGCATACTTTGACAACTATGTGCGAAAGCTCGATCGACTGCTGTACGAGCTGTCCCAGCAGGAGGGCGCAGACGTCAGCCCTCTGCGCGAAGTTCTTGAGAAGCTCGGCCGACTCGGCCTCTTTACGATCACACCAGCGACCGAGATCGACACGCCGACGCCGGCTTTCTTCCCTCCCTTTCTTCCCCCGGCGCTTGAGCATCTCCACCCACCACCGGGCTCACCGCTGCCCCCGTATCCTAGCGACTTCTTTCCGGATCTCCTTCTACCTCTGTCGGACTCAAACCTCAAGGCGTTCGTGAGCGGGCTGCTGGTGCATCTGGCACTGAGGATCTCGCCGTCGTACGCAGATACGTTGGCGCCAGACAAGCCAGAGGAGAGGGTGAAGCGGGCGTCGATCGTGCTGGGCCAGTTTATCGGCAAGCCCGACACGGCCTCCGAAGCATGGAGGGCAGTCATCGAGGCGCTCCTGTCGAAGTCGCTCAGCCTCGAGGGAACAATGGACGGCATGAGACGCATAGCCGCCGCTTGGGTCGGAACAGGCTCTCTGGCGGTGAAGAGGGCATTCCTCGACGCAGTGCTCGAGGCGTGGTGCGACCCAAAGCATATCAAGTATGCATCTTACGCGGCGCAGTACAGTGAGTCTACCTACAGCTACGGAGAGCGAGACCAGCTGACGATTCAGACTTGACACACCTCGTCATCCTCGCTCTATCCCTCCTTCCACCCATGGACCCGCACGTCATTACACTATCCAACCGCGCACGCTTCATCCAAGCGATCCAGGCGTATCTCTTCCATCCTGAGCCCAAGATTCGGCGACTGGGCATGCTCATCGCCGAGATCATGAGCGAGCGGACTATTGAGGAGGGCGACGGCGATGAGAAGGGACCATCGGAGGAGGACCAGATGAAGGACCTGCAGGACAAGCTTATGGGCGAGGAGGATCCGACGAAGGCAGCCCCGAAGGCTCCTGGCGGACCTAAGCGACTCAAGTTTGGGTTCAAGGGTGCATGGGACGGAGAGGGGGAGGGAAGGGAGGAGAGTCGTGTGCTGAGGAGCAGCGTGGGATTGCGGGACGATCAGGCGCAGCTGGGTGAAGGCGACTGGCAGCTGGGCTGGCACCGTGGTCAGGAGGATGTACCTCCTCCGCGACCGAAGCCAGAGTCGGAACGAGGGGCAGAGTCGGAGCGTCGGGGACGGAGCAAGGAGCCGAAGCAACCCAAGCAACGACCGAAAGTGGTCATGCTCGACCCAGATCAGGAAGCAGACCCACTGCAAGGCTACGAGAGCGCCGACAGTGGCTCCTCCCGCTCCCGCTCTCCATCACCGTCCTACCTCGCCGAAGTTGCCGCGGACCCAACACTGGCTCTCGACGCAGCGAAGAAGAAGAAGCTGAAGCGGCCAGTCTACGTGCGCCAGTTGGCCGATCTGCTACGAGACAAAGACAGCCCGGACAGCATAGACCTCGCTCTAACCTACGGCGAGCCCTTGATCCGCGCAAAGCGGTCTTTCGGCGCAGAAGTATCCGAGAACGCTGTCTCCGTCGCTGCGGCAGCGATCGCCCTGTCGAACCCATTCCATCTCGACGACTTTGAGTCACGGCGGCAGGGACTCCTCACTGCCCTCGTTGCCTGTTCGCCGACCAACGTCCCGCCCTTCCTGGCGCAGCAGTACTTCTCCCAATCCTACAGTCTGCTCCAGAAGGGCGTCATGCTCACTGCCTTGGCTATGGGAGCGCGTGAGCTGGCCGGCCTCTCTGCGCCAGAGGCGAGGACGAAGGCGATTGACTTTCCCTCCAAGATGCTCCCCGAAAAGCTGCATCGGCGGTACGTCACGCCCGCAGACCAGCCGGCGGGGCAGGCGCAGGGGCAGCTAGAGGGGGCAATAGACGGAATGCGCAATCTGCTGTTATCGAAGGGCGCGGCAGCTGGAGAATCTCACCCCGAGATCGCGCGGCAGAAACGCCTGACAGTGGGGCAAACGAAACGTCGCAAAGTCGCCGAGGAGGGCAGTCTCGCCTCTCGACAAATGTCCGAGCAGTCGAAGCCGACCCAACAACAGCCCGTCGTGCCGTACGCCCAAGTCGCAGCAGAATACTTCATCCTCCCCCTCGTGAACCACTTTTGGGAATACTTCCAGAACGCCTCTGTGCGCGCGCGCAATCTAGGAGACAGGTATCGCGGCGCAGGCACAGGCATGGTGCTCAGCCCCTCTGCGCTCGAAAAGTTCCTCCTGACGTTGGCCCTGCTGACGCATGCGGCACGGCATGCGCCGAGTTTCCTCGGCGTGCTCGCGCCGGCGGTGCTGGAGCTGGCCGTGACTGTTGGTGCGCGGCAGGGGTCGGCGGCACAGGGCAATCTGATCGCCGGACCGTCGCAGGGCGGACTGGGGGAGCGAGGGCAAGGCGGGGAGGAGGAAGGAGGCGACGCCCAAGTTATCGGATCGGCGCTCGAGCTCGCCCTCGCTGCCCTCGACGCTAGTGTTGATCTCGACGGCGGACGCACGCTCGCGCTGGATCATGCGGAACTCGTGCTCGCTGTGGGAGAGTGGGCTCACACCGCCTTCGAGAGGGAGCAGCAGGGGCTCAAGAACGCTGGTCAGGGTGGGGCTAGAGAGGGACGCGTTCGCGCTGATGCTGCGGGTGTCGTGGTTAAGATTGCGGAGATTGGCGAGAAGTGGGGGACTATGCGGTGATCTGAGTGAAGCTGAGCTCTGCTCGGGGTTGCTGTGCGCGGGTTGGTGTTCGTAGGCTTGCGCATGTATTACATACGATGATTACCGGTGACATAGCGAACGGTGTGCGATATTGATGACATGCATCTCTGTCAAAATGAATGTCTTGTGTAGGTCTCCCTCGGCCTCTGAGCACCGCCAGCAGTCCTCGGAGACTCTGTCGGTACGTAGTGCATAGGAAAAACATCATCTGCGCGTAGAGTCGACGCCTAAGTCTCAATGTCGCTTCCGACCATAGCATGCCACTCGTAACCCTTGCGCAGATAGAATTGGCTTCGTCTAACGCACCAAACTCTGCCCCAGACAACCCCAAATTAACTGCTATTCAAGTTCATTTGAATTTTACGTGGTCACTAACAACTCCTATTGACTTTTGACCAGCTTTTTACTGCTCAGAGAGGAGAGCAGGGGCCTGGAGGCCGTGCGAGAGGCCGCTGCCGCCGGCGTACTTGGCCTTGTCGCCGAGCTCCTCCTCAATTCGAAGGAGCTGGTTGTATTTAGCGAGACGCTCAGACCTAGCGGGGGCACCCGTCTTAATCTCGCTGCGATTCTGTCAGCAAGAGTCGAAAGGACGTCGAAAAAGGAGCAGAAATGGATGGAAGAAGAGGTGTGACATGAAAGTGCCACACGTAGTAGAGTGGAGGTGGAGGTAACGGAAGCAATTTCCAGGGACCAGGCACAGAGGTGGAGGTGGAGGTGAACTTGGACACGTGACTTACCCAGTGCGGAGACCAATCGAGAGGTCGGCAATGAAGGTTGACTCGGTCTCACCAGAGCGGTGCGAGGTCATGACACCCCAGCCGTTCGACTGCGAGAGCTGGACGGCCTGGATAGACTCGGAGATGGTGCCGATCTGGTTGATCTTGAGGAGAAGGGCGTTGCAAGACTTCTTCTCAATAGCAGTCTTGATACGGAGGGGGTTGGTGACAAGGAGGTCGTCGCCGACAATCTGAATCTTGGCGGTCTTGTTGTAGAGGGTCCAGGCCTCCCAGTCGTCCTCCTGGAAGGGGTCCTCAATCGAGCAGATGTCGTACTTGTCGCAGTACGAGTGGTAGAGGTCGGCAAGCTGCTCGCCGGTGAGGTACTTGGAGGGGTCCGAGTTGGGGTTCTTGAAGTCGAGGTCGTACTTGCCGTCCTTGTAGAACTCGGACGAGGCAACGTCGAGACCGATCTGGACCTTGCCGGTGTAGCCGGCCTCCTTGATGGCCTCGGTAAGGAGGTCGAGGGCCTCCTCGGCGCCAGAGACGTTGGGGGCGAAGCCACCCTCGTCACCAACGTTGACGGCGTCAATGCCGTACTTCTTGGTGATGACCTTCTTGAGGACGTGGTAGGTCTCAGAGCCCATCCTCATGGCCTCAGTGAAGCTGGAGGCG
This sequence comes from Trichosporon sp. DN520, assembly GCA_030347605.1. NCBI lineage: Eukaryota > Fungi > Basidiomycota > Tremellomycetes > Trichosporonales > Trichosporonaceae > Trichosporon > Trichosporon sp. DN520. Next base: position 29,085 of record JASJUY010000013.1, read on the forward strand.
CCGGTGGGGAGGAGCATGAACTCCTGGAAAGCGAGCGCGTTACCGGCGTGCGAGCCACCGTTGATGACGTTGAAGGCGGGGCAGGGGAGGATGTAGGGCTCCTTGACGCCAGCGAGCGAGGCGATGTAGGCGTAGAGGGGGAGGCCCTTGTCGGCGGCACCGGCCTCGGTAACAGCCATGGAGACACCGAGGATGGCGTTGGCGCCGAGCTTGCCCTTGTTGGAGGTGCCGTCGAGCTTGATCATGAGGTCGTCGATCTCCTTCTGCGAGGTGACGGGGAGCTTGGACTCGACGAGGGCGGGGCCGATGACCTTGTTGACGTTCTCAACGGCCTTGGAGACACCCTTGCCGACGTAGGCGTTGCCGCCATCGCGGAGCTCGACAGCCTCGTGGGCACCGGTCGAAGCACCAGAGGGGACCTGGGCGCGGAAGCGGCCTGCGCGATTAGCGGAACGTCTGGACGTTGCGGAAGTTGATAACTCACCCTTCTCAGTGAAAAGGTCGACCTCGACAGTGGGGTTGCGTATAGCCACAAATCACAGGCAGCAGCAGGACAAGGAGCGTCAATCGGGCGCGAAGCAGGAAAGATCTATGTCAGCACAAGTGTACGTCTACGTCATCTGTGATTCGAGGGGCACATTCCTGTACCCCTACACTTAGGATTGATACTCATCACGGGAGTCGAAGATCTAGTCGTTAGCTAGGAATCGCAAGAATGCAGTGGTGAGAGAGTGAAGCTCCGAGGCCGATGACGGAAACTGCAGTGTCACAACACTCTAGACAGAACGTCGATATCGCTATCGGCCCCGGATCATCTCCAAGCTTCATCGATGTAGCGGCACCGCATCAGACTACTCACCTGGCGAGCGTGAACCTTGGTGACGACGGACATCGTGCTTTAGATGATAGAGATGGGGAAAGATGTGGTGGATGAAGGAGAAAGGTGAAGTGGATAAATAGGGGTCGATGGGTAGAAAGAGGGAGAAGGTGAGAAACAGGGTGTCGGCGAGGCGAGCGAGGCAGCGAGCGAACGGGGGTGCGCGGGGGTACTCTATCCGGCTACGAGGCCCGTGAGTGACTTGTGTGTACTTGAGCGGTGGAGGTTATGACACGCGGCTCTCCGAGTTCAGGACGCGTTGCGGCGCACTGCGGCAGTGGACGCCAGCCGCGCACTGGCCGCCCGGTACACGTCATTCCTCTCGGAACACTACTGAATTGGGGCTCCCCATGTCTTCGGTCCTGGCGATGGTTGGACCGCCGCCTGTGTGCGGGGTCAGTCATAGGAGTGGGCCGCATCGGATCATCACGCGGCAAGTCCACCCGCACTTCCGTGTCCGCTAGCTGCAGCCACAGCCAGAGCTAGAGCGCCTGCGTTCGGCGCCGACAGAGCAGACGAGACCGTCGTTGCTGGCCACCGCAAACGAGCGGACTCACTTGCCATCCATGACGGTCTCGCTATGATGCACGCAGGCGAGTATCAATGCGTCACCCCCCACTCAACGCGTTCACCAATCAGCTCAGGCTTGCTATCTTTGCCGGCGGTACCCTGACATCTCAAGTGTGAGCGTCCGCTCGAGGGCCCCAACGGTCTGTGATCAGTGATCAGTGAGCGGACTTCTCGAGCGACAGCACTGCTGCGAGGAAGTTTTGGGTCTGTGTGGTCTCGGGGTCCTGGGTTCACCTATATGTACCCGAGGCTCCCTGATAGTCTGGCAGAGCGGAAAGAGCGATCCGACCACGCACCGGACATCAAAGTGCCGGTGCCGACGCTGACACTGGCCGACGCGCAAAGGCGCAATGTCAAGCTTTGTCGAAGAGCGGTTGAGAAAGACAATCCACGATGAAGCGGTCGCCCGACAACAAAGGCTTCCCCTCCCCGGTGCGCGCTGCCATGAGCGGGCGGTCAACGCGCACAGACGTGAGGCTGCAAAGAAATGACCATCGTCCCGGCAGGGTGCGGCTTTCTGACAGTCGATATTCTCGCTACGCTTTGTTCGCTTCCGCATATCGTCCACCTGTGTCCATGCGGGGTGGACTGAAACGAGCTAACCGCTTGTGCCAGCTCCAGTCTGACTCTCTTTGAAACCCGATGAAGTGGATCAAGAACAAGTGCACCTGTGAATCTGACAAAGGGCTGTACAAGTCGTTGGCAGATAAGCGACAGCGCGGCCCACTGTGCCGTACACCATGCGGTATCAAATGATGTGATCGAGCGTAAATCTTGATCGGCAGCGCTCCTGAAAGCCGAGCTATACATGTTGCCCTGCCCGAACGACGCTTGAGGGGCTTCGCGACCGAACAGCTCGCGTGCGGACTACGCGGACCACCGGGCCGTCATTATCAGCTGACTGCCTTGAGATGTCCTGTGCTTCTGCTCACGCGACGTCTCATGGATCATGGAGCTGGAAAACACTCGCCGCCTCACAGAAATCCCGCATCGACCGTACCCGGATCGCTGCGTTCTCGTCTGTGTCAATCTTGCATCTCGCTGAATGATAAACCTCTTACTCAGAAGCCCTGGCCCGTGACCGTAACACTGCCGATCAGGTACCCATGCTCTTCGTTTCGCAAAGAGCAATATAGATAGCCCGTCTTTGAGAAGTGACATGCTGAACCCTTCGAGGTGTGTCGTCGTCAATGGCACCTGGCATATATTGCATATGTGCCGCCACTGATGGCAGGTGCATTGTGGCGTGCAGAGGGAATGCGCGGCAATAACTGTCACCTTCTTGAGTGTGGCTGCGGCGTACTTTGGCTCAACAGACTAGAAGGAATGTCCGACAGCCAATCCTCAGACATGCGCAACTATCATGCCCACATTTGGCAGTTGGCATTGAGCCAGAACACAGTTAATAATTCATCCTCCTGCGCTTGAGCTGTTCGTATGCACAGCCTTTGAGACTTCGGGCGGGTAGGTTTAGCAGGGCGATATGATTGAATGTCTTGCCGCCGAAGAATAGCCTAGGCAGGCGAGTAGTCGCCAGAGAGAAGGCTCGTTGCTCACGCGACACGAATGGACTCGAGAAGGGCCAAGGGGGAAGGGGAAGGAGGCATCTCTCCTGGGTGAGAGTGTCAACTTTGTACATGTCAGGTCAATCTTGTGACCATACAGCACACAGCATACCGCCGAGGCATAGATGCGCCACGAGATCGCACTAGGCACCCCTGTCGGCCGAGGCGCGGCCAGATTCAGCATAGTCCGCCACAAATTCCTCAAACCTCGTGGTGAGCTGTTGCGGAAGGATTGTGTCTGAATCGTGAATGCGCCGAGAGCGATGGGCAATGGACATGAACCGGATCGGCCGAGTTGCGTGGGGCAGGGACCATCTACGCATCACATCACATCTCGGTGTTGCAATGCTTTGCGTGCGGGCTATCTTTGAGCACGAAAGCAGGGTATGCAGAGAGTGCACCGAGCCAGGAGCTAGGAGGTGATCGCATGGATGCACGGGTGGAGATATGGAGGTTCCAGGAGTCGCCAAAGCGAGCTGTAGGGCGCCCCAGGGGTGATAGGGGAAGTAGGCGTAGCAAGTGAGTAGTATACGAGCCAAGTACGCGACGAGCGCCGAATAATCGATAGTGGTGTGTCGAGGCCCAAGGACAGGGCGGCAGGGCGCGGTCCCTGGTCCAATCAGACGGCTGGTTCCGCCTCTGGCGGGCTTGGCTCGCTTGCGGCCCACTTGGGATTTGCCTCCATGCCTCAGCTCCCTGATCTTATGGCTGCCGAGTAGTCTTGCACGTCAGTTGCTCGGTCTCCATGCCCAGTACGCCCAGTAGTACGCCCAGCACGCCCAGTACGCCCGGTACGCCCAGCTGTGGGCAGTCCCTTGTCGGGTGAGCCGGGCCAGTCGGCCATGAGCCGTGCCAGTTGTACGGCATCCACTATATGACCTCTCCCTCGATAGCCCTATCCTGACCTACTAACTTACCCCGCCCGCCGGTACCTACTTCTCTGCTCCGCCTCTCTCAAGTGGTCCGTCGTCCACTCCTCCGTATGATCCGTATCTCGATCTCGCTAGTCTCCTAGTCTCCTAGACTCTTTGCTTATCCGAGTACGACCCGCAAAATTATATAGCTCGGCCTCATCCCACTCACTCGCTCGCCTTCCCCCTCCTGTCCTTGTTACTACTCTCCGCCTGACCGAAAGCAGCCACCGCCCGCCCCTTCTGCTCATCCCACTCCGTCGCCTCTGTCACCCACGTATCCCGCCACCGCCGATAGACGGTTCAAGCCCATGGAGCCCCCGATACATTCTCGCGCTCGCTCATCTCCTCCCCACCTTCCCTTCATCGATCAACTCGGCAAGAATGCCTCTTTCGCAAAGCTCGCACGACTAGTCGGTCTCGCTTCCGGTTCTTCGCCTGAGAATGAGCTCAGTGACGGCGAAGAGCCACACGCAAGCACCAGCACTCGCCCAGCAGGCCAGTACCGCATCAGCTATGACGACGACGACGATGAGGACGATGAAGACGATGCCAACTCGCAAGACGATGATGAACGTAGCGAAGAGGTCGACGAGCAGTCTCTGTTGTGGGACGCACAGGTACGTAAATATCTGCCGATCAGCAGAATTCAGCGAGCACAGTCACTGATGCAACCTCGTGCAGGCGGCTCTGATCGCCCACCGTCCGTCTCTGGCAGCCGAGTATTACTCCACAGCTGCCCTTCCCCCTTTCCGTTCGGCTACGGCTTGTCTAGCCTTGGGCAACCTACTCGCTCGTGGCTCCGGCCTCTCACAGCAGCGGGCCGAGACAGATAGCACAACTGGCAGCCCGGTCCGGTCAAATAGCGTCGTCGAGTCGCCTGCCCCCTCGACATCAACGTCGTGGTTCGCCTCTCTCTTCCGCTCATCCTCTCCGCAAGCTACCCCGACCCCGGAGGAGCAGCCGCGCCGCCTGGTCACCAACGGGTGGAGTCTTCCGACTGATGGGAAGAGGGTTGTTCGGGATGTGGAGGGGATGGGTCGAGCAGGAGGCTGGCTGATATTGGGCATAGGCTGGCTTATCGACGACGAAGTGAAGCGCTCGGTGGCCACTCCCACCCCCTATCGACAGCAGCAAGACTGCATACAGTCTCCAACAGATGAAGAGAATATGATTGTCTTCAGCTCCAGCTCCAAGGGCAAGGGCAGCGCCAACCGTCAAGAACCTTATCCAACCGATCAAACTTCGCCCGACCCTGATGTTCGAGCCCAGCCGACCCGTTCAGTTGCATCGTCAGTCACCGACTCCACCGATTATTCGACCATACTGCGCACGCCTGGGGAAGGCTCAGGTGACAAGACTAGCGACGAAAGCACCATTAAGCTCATGGTGAGTTCCTTTTGCTTTGCCTCTATGCAGCGCCGATCACTGACGTCCAGTACGATCTCATCTTGACGCTCCTTCAACTCTACAGGCATGGTCACATCCAGCGTCACGATCCCGTCGCATTACCTCCGATTCCCTTTGCGCAATTACCCCAAGTGCTCCAGCCCCATGGTGACAAGGAGAAGGGTCGCAATGTCTGGTACTTAGGAGGCGTTGTGGCCGCCCGCGTGCTCGAGCTGCCTCTGCTGCATATCACCACCCTCAGCACAGAGTCGCGTCAAAAGCGAGACGGAGTCATTATCATGGCGAGGTACATTGTGAGTCCCACATCGTCAGGAGAAGAAACCCAGCTGACCTTTAGCTCGGAGCTACATCGTCATCGGAAGTGGCCGAGGCTTGCTTCCGCAGTATAGTCAAGAATGGCCCTTGCGGACTTCCCATCCCAGACGACCTTATCCACCAAGCACTTCGCCGTGCCAATATCATCATCAAGAGCGCAGGCGGGACTCTATTAACGCAGGCTGATATAGATGCGGCCTACCCGTCCCCGTCTGCACCTCACGCTTCCCGCGCTCACAGGCCGTCCGTGTCCTCGACGGTATCAGCGGCCGACAGTTTAGCTCAGTCATCGCTGAAGCTGATGACGCCTGTAAAATCTTCTGCGTCTCTGACGTCGATGAGGTGCGACAACCCGCTGATTGGCAACCCTCACAGCTCTCAAAGCGCCATCAACTCTCTTCGCCGCGTTCAGCGCAGACAAGACAAACTGCAGCGTAGTGCCAGCGCGGCCTTCACACATGACGGGGCTTGGTGGCCAACGTTGACTCCGTGGTCTGCCTCACCGCGGACTACTGCGCCTCCGTCGCCGCGACGAGAGTTCTCGGCCGCCGGCAGTCTGTCGCCTGGCCATATCACTCACAAAGCACGCTCTCAATCCGTTGTGTTGACACCGCAATCGCGGCTGCCATCCTCTTCATCACCGCCCGGAAGACGTAGGCTGCCGTTTGAACCAACCGAGGCCGTAGCCTCGATCGACCCCCAGCTGGCCGCTCTCGAGCTCTCCAGCGCCCTCACCAAACATGTCACCTGCAGCGTTTGCGGTGCCGACGGCGTAAATTTCCCCAACTGTCGCAAGTGCGGCCTGAACTTCTGCTCGCGACCGTGTCGCATCGACGGCGCTGGAAATGGCAAACGGTGAGTAGCTGAACCCAGGCCACAGTGCGGACCATATACTGACCTGCCAGTCACATTTGCGGAGTGCTCGAGGCGCGCAAGATCGCAGAGGTTCCGACCTCGCTGCCATCACCTGCGACGTCCAAGACGACTACCCTAGCCGCTCCTGTTCATTAGCATCAGCATCATTCTCCTTACCGCTGCGTATCATAGTTCAATTGTGAAGTTGTTGTACCATACAATTTGTCCTGAGAAAGCAAATGCATCTCATGAACCGTCCCGACGCGAGACGCGACATGGCATTCAGCACTGGGAATGTGCACTAGCCGCTCACTTTGATGACTCGACTGGGCATCGGCGCCTCCAAAACATATGCGCGCGCTTGAATGAATTCAGGGCCAGGCACGGCAGGTAATCTGTACTCTCACGTGATTCACACCTGGATGCCGTTTGGATTTATTTTGCGACGAGCGCTCGTTGTCGATCTTTCCTTCCCCCCGTCAACCACATCCAATTTAGGTCACGTTCTTTCTCTGAACGACCTTGACTTCGACTGATTGACGGGCGTGATATTGCCTCTGCTGGTGAGGACTGCGATGGTCATCCAAATATTTCCTGGGCTTACGCCGAAACATTTTCACAGTGTATTTCCCTTTTGACAAGCCTATCTGTTACGCGTCTTGTTCCTGCAACGAGAAACGTGTCTCTTCTAGATCGTCTCTGTTAAGCACGTGAGATTATCTATCGGTCGGCTGTGTATCAATACTGACAGCATCCATAGTCGCCCGTGAAGCAAAGGCCTTTGTAACAGTAAGTGGCGGTGGTTATGGGGCCGGAGATTTTCTGTATGTAAGCTGATGTCTAGCACACAAAATGGTCAAGTACATTCTTGTCGCAGGAGGTGTCATCTCGTGAGTCAATGTCGCATGTCTGAATGCTGACCGTTCAGCGGCATCGGAAAGGGAGTCATCGGTTCGTTTAGACGCGTCGTATCTGCCGCTAACTCACAGCTTCCAGCACCGGTCTACTCCTCAAGACCGCTGGTTACAAGGTCACATCTATCAAGATTGACCCCTACATGAACATCGATGCCGGTACCATGGCTCCTACTGAGCACGGTGAGGTGTACGTACTGAACGACGGAGGAGAGACCGACCTCGACCTGGGCAACTATGAGCGATACCTCGACGTCTCCCTCAGCAAGGACAACAACATCACGACCGGAAAGGTCTACCAGCATGTCATCGAGCGCGAGCGTCGGGGAGACTACCTCGGAAAGACTGTTCAGATTGTTCCTCATCTCACCAACGCCATCCAGGAATGGGTTGAGCGAGTCTCCAAGCTGCCTGCCGACGAGACTGGTGAGGAGCCTGACGTCTGTATCATCGAGCTCGGAGGAACCGTCGGTGACATTGAGTCGGCTCCTTTCGTCGAGGCCATGCGTCAGTTCCAGTTCCGTGTCGGACATGACAACTTCGCCCTCATTTACGTATCCCTCATCCCGTACCTTGGCGGTGAGCAGAAGACGAAGCCTACTCAGGCTGGTATCCGCGACCTTCGCGGCCTTGGTCTCGTTCCCGACTTCGTAAGTTTACTGCGCGGTTGACTGGCTGACTGTGCAGATTGCTTGTCGCTGTGAGGTCCCCCTTCTTCCCGCCACTACGGAGAAGATCTCAATGTTCTGCCACGTTTCGCCTCAGCAGGTCCTCGGTGTCCACAACGTCTCTTCCACCTACCATGTGCCGCTTCTCCTCCGGGAGCAGGGTCTCATCCAACTTCTCCAGAAGCGACTGTCGCTCACCAACATCGACGTGTCGCCGAAGCTCAAGGCCAAGGGCGAGGAGTTCTACCAGCGTTGGCGCGATATGACCGTTGGTTCGGAGCGCTTCTTCGACACTGTCCCTATCGTCCTCGTCGGAAAGTACACCACCCTTGAGGACTCCTACATGAGTGTCATTAAGGCACTGGAGCACGCTTCCATGCGCGTTGGCCGTAAGCTCAAGCTCAGCGTGAGTCTCATACGAAGGTTCTTAACGGACGATTGGCTGACAGTCAGTGGGTCGACTCCTCTTCTCTGGAGCCGGAGATGGAGACGGAGGATCCTGTGCGTTACCACAACGCGTGGCGCGACCTCTGCTCCGCTAAGGGCATCATCGTTCCCGGAGGCTTTGGAATCCGTGGTACTGAGGGTATGATCATCGCGGCCAAGTGGGCTCGCGAGCAGAAGGTGCCCTTCCTCGGCATCTGTCTTGGATTCCAGGTCGCCGTAATTGAGTGGGCTCGCAACGTTGTCGGCCTGGAGAACGCTCACTCCGCCGAGCTTGTCAAGGACACTCCCCACCCGGTTATTTGTTTCATGCCCGAGATCTCGAAGACGCACATGGGTGGAACCATGCGTCTTGGTCTTCGTCCCACCGTCTTCGAGCGCAACACGGAGAACACAAAGCTCCGTCGACTTTATGGTTCTAGGAGTGTCGCGTGGGAGCGCCACCGCCACCGTTACGAGGTCGAGCCGAAGTATGTCGAGCAGCTCGAGTCCAAGGGCGGTCTTCGGTTCACCGGCAAGGACGAGCGCGGTGAGCGAATGCAGATGCTTGAGCTCGATGGTAAGTAGCGCATATACGTTAGAGAACCAAACTAATAATTCTCAGATCACCCGTACTTCGTTGGTCTGCAGGCCCACCCGGAGTTCTGCTCCCGTCCGCTCAACCCGTCGCCTCCATTCCTGGGCCTGATCGCTGCGGCGTGCGGACAGGATGTTCTGCAGGAGCAGCTTGCTGCCAGCGAGAACGGCGGCTACACGGACCCGCACCCCGAGAGCGCTAAGGTCGTTCCGGCCAGCGTTGCTGCTACTGAGAGCGCCAAAGGCCGCAAGCAGTCTGTCGAGGGTATTCGGGTCACTTGCGAGGATGCTGACGACCTTGCTAACGGTGATGAGGGCGTTTAGGGCGGGGCTTAGGACTCTCTTAATTTATATCTTAGATGTATCGTGATATCTTGCTTATAGTGATCTCAGTTACCAGCAAGCGTGCGCGGACCGCTTCCGCATGTCTCGTGAGGCCTGGGAAGTCCGTGGGTCGCGTTTACATGACGAACAGTGGCATACACCGCATCGAGTGACACCTTGTGCGTTGTGTGACACCAGCTTGGCGTCTATATAAAGTACAAAGAGAAAGTGCAAGGAAGTCACAGAGAGCCACCGATCTCTGGTATCATTAGTCGTGCCGTCCATACGAAGCCACTCACGCTCAAGCAAGACCTCGATGACATCACCATCCTCGAGCTCGAGGTCCTCCGCCGTCTGGTGATCCGCAATCCGCTCTCCGTCGAAGAGCAAGCTGATCACACCATCAGCTGGGGAATGCCCGCGGTGTCACTTACCGAATGGCGCTAGGGTCCTGACCAACACGATCGGCGTAGGCATTCTGAATCGTCAGCTTGGAAAGTTCCCCAAGAATCCTCACCTTCAGCTTGTTCAGCTTGGTGGTCTTTTTGATCTTGAAGAAGACCTCGCTTCCGTCGGTCGCACGGATTTTGATGTTCAGAGCATTTTCTGATGGATCAGATACTCTTCCATGTTGCAAATCAGGGACTCACCAGCACCGTCGGCCTTAGGCTTCACATCTGCGGGTGGGCTACCGTGCTCAGACATGCTGGATACGCTTCAAATCGATGGAAAGGAAGGAAACGTGAATTGTGTAATGTGACGATTCAGGTTGTCCGCGGACTCGACGTTGTTGTGGATTGTGGAGGGGGCCAAAGGGGCAACGCGTGAGGTCACTGTGCCTGAGTCAACATTGTGCCACGCTCGGGATTTCTATACTCCCTGAAGCACTTAGAGAGCTTCTATAGCAGCACGTGTCGGCTCATTAGGCCAGTTTCTAATGAAGCTGCTAAGGGCAATACCAGCATCACCTCCGTTCAGGCCTCTGTTGCAGGCACTCTTTCGTCACCGGCTACGACTGTTGCGACACAATCCTCTCCACTCCGCCAACGCGCCTGCAACCCCTTCTTCAAGTGAGCATCCGTGGACTCGCGCTCGCCCGGTGTTTCCAGCGTCACCCATCCGTACATTGGGTATCAATCGACCGTGCGCGCAAGGTCAGGTATTCCCCGCCTGCAAGATCTTGCTATCCCCGCACGGCAGTCGCCAATCTAGTTGCCGACCAGCTTGTCATTTGTTGATTAATCTGAGTGGCAGGGAGCCTGTGCAGGAAAACAATCTCGTTAACGCATATCCGACCAGACTGTTCCTCGCAGCGCGACTTAACGCAGGATCGCGCCCTCGTCCAGCCGACCGACCCTCACCCTCGCACCATTACCCCTACCGCCATGGTGATCATTGATCGACTGCTCTGAAACGCATAGAACCACCTGCATATCACTATCCTTCGTTATCAAAGAATATCACTTGAAAGCCGAGAGAAGCCGATCGCATACTGGTCGTCGCATTCTTCCACTCTTCCTCTGCTCTTGCCGACTTGATCCCCTCCCGATCGAGCTCCGGTAGTCGCGACCGACCCCAGCCTAGCGTCTCGGTATGCCGCGCAAGGTGGCGCCTCCGACGGCGATCGCACCAGCTCCGCCGCCACCGTTGTCACCCATCATTCAACGTTTAAGGCAAGATTGGAGATGGGCTGGTATCAGCCAATTCATTCACACGTTCTCCGATGCGTTCGGCCTCTCAGATTGGGATATCGAGGTGAGTCGCCTGGCTACAATAATTGTTACCTGGAGAGAGATGCTTACCCATCGCCTATAACCTTCGACCATGACTCCTTGCGACATGTACAGACTCTCGAGAAGGATTTTGACGGGACAGAGCAGGCTGTGATACCGGAGCTCATCGCGAAGTTGCTCTATGCCTTGACTTGGAACCGCCAAATTAAGTGAGTTTTTTGTCTAGGTGAGTTGCTGATAGCAGTCGTGAGAACGTCTTCGAACACCTCGTCACCCAATATGAAAAGCGGGCTCCCGACAATCTCGTGATGGGTACCAAAGAAGAGCCGTTGGCATGGGAGACGTTAGGTTTGGATCAAAAGGTCCAGATTCTTTGGCAGTTATGCGAGTGGCAGTTGAGCGATCCGGCCCGCTTCCGCTCTCTCCTGACATCTGAAGCGGATGCTCCCTCATGGGTGGGTCACTCTGACACGTTGTCGCTGATAGTAGCGCGTCGATCCGATAGGCTGGGACAAGGCGGGCAACACCTACTTTCTCTTTGATGGTGAGATTTGCGCTCGGCTCGGCGGCTAACAGACAGACAATCGGCTCTGGGTGCAGCGCGCACCTCCTCTGCCCCCTCGACCGCCCAAGAAGACGTCTCAGAAGGCGAAACGAGCACGAGCAAAGGCACCGGCAAAACGAACTCAGAAGAGGAAGGCAGAGGCGAAGCCGCGACCCGTGACACCGCCTCCTCTGAAGGTCGATGACAGCGAGCCGGTATCCGGGCGAAGGAAGCGCAGACAAGTTGTCTTTTACGGCAACGTGACTCCAACTGTGGATGCTCTCAAGCGCGGAACGAAAGCAAAAGATAGCCCACCATCCTCGCGAGCCACCAGAGCATCTGCGCGATCAGCCGCCAACACTCCTTCCAAGTCAGCTCCTGCTCCGCCTCTGCCCAGAGGGACCAGGGTGAGCCGCCGTTTACACGCGGTCGATGACGAGTGGCAGCAGATTCCTCAGGAGTGGCTGTCAGGTGATTCGAAAGCGAAAGAGAAGGCGGATGATCATCCAGATGACGAGAGCGAGTTGAGTGACCTCCCCGATGAAGAATCTGGCGCGAACTCCGACGACAACAAAGAGTGCGTAACTACGAAGAATGAACCCGATGCGGGGCATTCTAGCGACTCTGCTCTTTCTGAAATCCCGTCGGCAGGCGAGGTGACTGGATCCGTGGACGAGCAGGAGCTTCCTCAGGAGGACAGCGATGGCGACACTCGACAGGCAGATGAGGCGGATGAGGACGAGGATGAGATTGATGAGTTCGAGCAAGGTCTGAAAGAGGCGCGCGATCTCCCGGAGGGTTTCATTGAGTGGGAAGCTGTGAGTGACTCGGGAAGATGTGGAGCTGACATATAGGTTTGCGTGTCTCTTTACGACTGGAGAACGTTTCCTGAGCATTTCGCGAATTCCAGGCATCCGGATGAGAAGGCATTCTACAAGTTGCTTTCCACGGAGGTGGCCCCGCAGATCATCGAAGTTCTGGAGGTGAGTCATAGTGAACAGGCACCGCTGACGAGAAGATCAAAGAGCAAGAGCGACTCAAGCAAGAAGCGATCAACAATCGCAAGCGCTCTTCGCGGATCGCTATGCGCGAGCTTGAACGTGAAGAGCGACAGAAGCAGGAGCAAGCTCAGCGGGAGATGGAAGAGCGTATGGAAAAGCTGCGACAGGAGGAGGCGCGCAAGGAGAGAGAGGAGCAGGAGGCGCTTGCCAAGGAGCGTGCGCGAGAGGAACGGCTCCGCGAACGAGAAGAACGGCTTGCGGCCAGGGAGCGCGCGATCCACGAACGTGCAGAGTCGGAAGCTAGGCAACGTGAGCAAGCAGAGCGTGCACGCGAGAAGAGGAAGCGGCGACGAGAGGGTGAGGAGGTGTCAGACGATGAGGAAACGGCTCCGCCCTCACGCGCTGCCACTGCTGCAGCTAGTGATGGGCAAGGTTCATGGGAGTTAAAGTGTGAAGTCTGCAAGCTGCATGGGTGGAATCTCAACGACGAGACCGATGTCGTATGCTGCGATGATTGTGGCCGATGGCAGCACATGCCTTGCCACGATCGGCAAGATAAGGCTGCTGGACGCAAGCCGCGAGATTGGGACAGCGTCGATTTCAGGGTGAGTTGCTGTGGCCATAGCTCTGCGCGGCAAGCTGACAAACCAGTGTCAAGAGTGCGAGTCGCGAGCAAACGCAGCGAAGCGTCCAACAGAGGGACAAGTGGACGGCGCAGCACCGTCGCGGCAGGATGGACCGTCCACGGCGAATGGCCATACCGCGCTGCCGACTACAGCGCCTCCGAGCAGCAATGGCCCACATCATGCCGACCCGCATCGCGCAGAGCGTCCTGCAGTGCAGCCTCAGCACATACTAAACGGTCATCAAGACAGCCGCAGGGGTCCGCCCATGATCGGCGCACACCAAACTGTGCAGTATCCTCATGGGCACGGAGTTCCGATTTCTTCTGCACACCTCGGCCATGTTAGACATGATGGAGGCGCTCAACATTATCTTCCTCCTCCGCCTGTACAATCCCTGCAGCCGAGCGGGTATAATCCTGCAGCTTATCAACACCACCCGGCACCCCCACCAACTCATAGGACTCCCATCCATGAGCAGCCATATCCAAATGGCGGCGCGAATTTGATCCAAGGTCCCGCGCCATATTACGATGGTCGGCCGCACCCTCCTCGGCATCCTCACGAAGCACCTGCGCCTCTTTACGTGCAACACCGCTTCAGCCATTACGGGGGTGCCCCATATCCTGCTGCACCAACGCACAATGCGCAGCAGTTCCCTCCCGACCAGCTGAGACCTCGAGATACTCTCTCCCAAGTCCCACACCACGCGGCCCAGTCATCCGATCGACGACTGTGCAGTGACGGTCGTCCAGCCTGAACCTCACCTATATAGAAAGAAAGCATAGTTGTACGGCTTCCAGTGGTAAACAGGACGTTCACCACAATGCATGTAAGCATTGGTCTAAATTTAATGATATATTAAGTACAATCGGGTCATTCCAAATATCTCCACCAAAACTTATGGTCCATCACTTAGAGCTTGGCGTACCCGGTGCCCTCGATCTCGTTGTAAAGAGCGTCGATCTCAGAGCCGAAGTGCTTGGCAGCAACGTTGCGCTTGACCTTCTGAGTGGGAGTGAGAAGGTGGTCGGGGAAAGGCTGAACCGTGGGGAAAACGCCCTTGATGTACTCAAAGCCATTCAGCTTGTTCTGCTTGGCGACGCGAGCGAAGCCCTCGACAAGCTTGGCACGAACCTTCTTGTCCTTGACGGCACGGTCCAGAGAGTCGATATCGGAGGGGTCGATCTTCTCACCAAGAACATCCTGAACAAGCTTGGATGCGAGAGCAGGCTCGAGAACACCAATGGCGACGAGAGAGGAGCGGAGCGAGTCACCGTGAACAACGAGGGTGGCGTAGATGGGGTTGAGCGAGTAGACGCCCTCAACCTTCTCCAGCGCCACGTACTCGCCCTGGCTGAGCTTGACGACGTTCTTCACACGGTCAACAATCTTGAGACGGCCAGCAGCATCAATCTCTCCGATGTCGCCGGTGTGCATCCATCCGTCAGAGTCGATGGTCTTGGCAGTGTTCTCCGGGTCGTGGAGATAGCCCTTGAAGATGTTGGTTCCACGAATGCAAACCTCGCCGCGAGGGTTGGGCAGATCCTTGTGAGTGTAGCCCATCTCAGCAACGTCGACCAGCTTGATCTCGTTACAAGGCTGGATCTGACCCGTGGTTCCAATAGCATTGGCATCGGCGGGAATGCCCTTGGTGGCAGTGCCGACGGTCTCGGTCAGACCGTAGCCCTGGATGACGTCGCAGCTGAAGCAAATCTTGAGCATCTCGTGAACGGATGCCGACAGAGGGGCCGCGCCCGACGACATGTAGACAACCTCGCCACCGGTGAGGGCGCGCAGCTTGCGGAAGACGAGGGTGTCGTAGAGGCGGTGGGTGATGGCGCCGGTGGAGCGGAAGTTGTCAAGCTTAGTCTGGACAGCCTTGCGCAGGAGGGCTCCCTTGAGGCCGGGCTCCTTCATCTGGATCATGACGGCCGAGTGAATACGGTTCCAGACACGCGGAACACCGGGGAAGAAGTTGGGCTTGAAGATCTGGGCATCCTCAAGCAGCTGCAGGGTGTTGCCGGTCGTGAGACAGATGGTGCCGTTGCCGTAGATGACAAGCACCTGGAGGAAGCGCTCGTAAACGTGGCTGAGGGGAAGGTAAGAGAAGTACTTCCATCCCTCCTTCTCGAAGAAGGGCGAGACACCGAGAGAGTTGGAAACGGTAGCGGAAGTCATGTTCCAGTTGGTGAGAATAACACCCTTCGGGTTGCCCGTGGTGCCGCTGGTGTAGCTGATAGTGACGATGCGCTCGATGTCGAGCTGCTCCTCGCCGGCAGGGGGGCCAGGGGTGATGAAGTTTCCGGGCTGAACGCCCCACTGCTCCATCTCGACCTGGTCCAGGAGCAAGATGCCGAGGGATCCAGCCCACTGGGTGAGAACATCGCGCTCAGCCGGAGCGAGCGTGTCCATAGTGACAATGACGCGGAGCGAAGGGCATCGGGGGGCGATGCGGAGGAGGTCCGCCAGGTGGTTGGAAGACGAGAAAACGATAGGCAGAGGGCAGTGGTTGGTGCTGCGCTGTCAGTGACGAGTCGTCCGAGCCAGAGGTAAGTCCCAGTCTGTCAGACTCACATGTACTCAGCCGTGTCGGGGCCAAGGGTCTCGTACAGGCTCACGCTGACGAGACCGTAGGACTGGCATGCAAGATCAACGATCTGCCACTCCTCGCGGTTGCCACTCCAGATACCGACAGCCCATCCGCGACGAGCGCCGGCGTGAAGACGGTCACCGTAAGAGGGAACGCCGTCTTGCGTAATCTCTGGAGGAGAGGGAAGGTCAGCCGGAACGTTAGGGTCGCGCAGGCGGCCCAGGCGCTCCAGGTTCAGCAGAGCGGAGCCGACCGCGTTACGGCGCTGCTGAACCTGTCCGTACGTGGTGTCTTGAGTCTTGGTGCTGTAGGTCGGAGCTTCCCCTGGCTTGGTAGCAGGGTTAAGCACGCGGCTGCGGAACATGGCCAGATTGGGGTGGCGAGCAACGGCTGTCTCTATCAGCTCCTGCTCTAATTTTTCCTGTCTCAAAAGCAACGTACACTGCTCAAAGTTTTCGTGCAAGCTCCGAGGCTGAGGGGTGCCGTCTGGGGCGACGCGCAGCTCCTTGGGACCCCAGATAGCTACGAATCGGTCAGCAAACTGTTTGCACTGCGTGAGAGCATCGGCAGTGACTCACAGTTCTTGTAATAGGCTAAGCAGCAATCAGCGTCTCGCTCCCGCGGCGGTATGATCACGGCGCGACTCACCACTCGCATCAGCGGTCTCAGTGCCCGGAACCGCCTAACTAGGTCAGCGCATGAATAGCAACATCGACACTTCGACAGCAGCAACGAGTCCACTGTGGAGGAAGAAAAGGACTCACCACGCCCTGGCGGTTCAGGTCAATGTTATCGGGAAAAGGTGTCATAACCATCTTGAAGGAGTGTAGTTCGGTTGAGGATCAGTTGAGATGAAGGACAGTGGGAAGGCAAGGTGAAAAGTACGAGTTGTCCACAGGTATGAGAGTTGCCGACGCCAGCTGGTGGTGTTCCATGGACGAGCGTTTACCGGATTTACATAAGCAGCGGCAGAGTGATCGCGTCCCAGAATGCCTTCGTAGGTGTGTGCTGTTCGCCGGGTACGTGTAAGGGTTAACCGGTCGCCGGCGACCCTCAGCACTACTTTTGAGCACCAGGTCAGGGCCGGCCCGCATGCCGGACAGACAAAGCAGACCGGGGCAGTAGTGATACATCGTGGGTCCACGCCGCAGCCCAGAGCCACAGCACGTGCAATGCTCGGCAGTGACCACTGCGCTTCTCAAGCAGCCGCTACAGAGCGTCGTCGCTTCTGGGCGGCTGACCCCGCAAAGAGAATCGAAACTGCTGCGACGAGGTACGTGCAGAAGAAAGGCGGCGGGCGATAGGGCTTCCACCACTCGGCGCCGGCACCGGCAGCCATTCCGGCTCTGGCCCGTGTGCTGTTGACACGCCGCGGCTCTTTGACAGTGCACCTGCGCATCAGAGGGCCCTGACGGGTAGGCTAATCGGCGACGCTTTTAGCTTCCATCCCCACGCTACGCTGGTCCGCTGGCCGTGTGACCATTGACCGTTGACCGTTGACCGGCTACCCCTCTCCTCTCCCTTCACTGACAACGGGTCCCCTTGTACCCGGCCCCCGGCTGTTCCATCCCACATCAGCAGTATCAGCAGACGTCGAAACGCGCCACCCACCCAGGCTACCCTCTCCAGACCCAGGCATCTAGAGTATGGTTCGACACGGATATACACCTCCGACCTGCCGATGCCATTCAATGTCCACGTGTTTCATCGCTCCAGCCTACTTCCCCCACTTTCATACCCGTTCACTGCGCCTTCGCTCCGCACACCGGGGCACCGGGTAATATGGACGCCACTCAGAGAGCACGACCAGGTCAACAATAATGCCACGTCCTTCCTATAAGAAGTCTATCAGCAAAGTACAATAACCTCTGCATGACCTTGTTAAGACTGTTCGGGGTATACTGTGCGGAGAATGCGCCCCTCAGAGTGTCGGGGGAACTCTTAAAGTATTGATTTCTATCAAGTTGTGCTGATGGAAGAAGAGAGATGGAAAGAACGGAACGGTGCGAGTCTGATGCGCAGAATAACGGTGTTCTAATTAACATATCCAACATAAATCAGTCCTTCGCCTCGCTTCCCTTTGAAGCGGAAGCAGGTGAAGGAGAAGTCTCAGTCTTCGACGCCTGAGCACCGCCCGAAGATGAGGAGGCGGCGACATTGGCGTTGGCGTTCGAGGTCGGCTCTGTCGCGGCGGCGGTGGCGTCCGAGTCTTCTCCAGAGTCCATGTGCGAGTCGCCATCGTCATCGACCAGATCCAACTTTGCACCGTGCCCGTCTTCGCTCAGAACAAGACCCTCTCCAGAAGACGAGTCGACGATGTGGAGCTCGCCGTCCTCGTCATCGTCGGCGGTCTGGAAGCGGATGCCGGAAGCGCCAAGGATATTGACAATGTTCGCCAAACCCCCAGCGCCAGCAATACGGAAACCGCCACCACCACCGCCGAAGCCACCGCCGACAGGTGATTGCGACTGTCCGAAGACGTCAGGGATAGACTCGGGCGTGTCACGGCCGACTGTTGCGTTAGCATTGAAGGCTGCCGATGCGAGCAAGCTCACTTTTCTTATCCACCCGCTCCTTGACCCAGGCCTGCCACTCCTCGGTTGTGCGCCCGTTCAGAAGAGCAACGATCACGACCGTCATGTTGTCGCAGCCAATTCCACCCGTCTCCGAGTCCGTCGCCAGACACTTGACCATGAGGTCCTCACAGATCTTGCCGATATCGTCCCCATTGGCAACAGCGCGACGGACAAAGTCAATGACCTGCTGGGACGAAAGGCAGTCCCAGATTCCGTCACATGCGAGGACCAGGAACTCCTCCTCTCCATCGATTTTGTGAGTGATGATCTCGGGGTCGGCGGTGACGATCTGCTGCTCCGGCTGCAGCGTGTAGTTCTGCTTGAACTCAAAGTCGCCGATGGCTCGCGAGAGAGCCAAATTTCCTGAGCGTTAGAGCCTTGCTCAAACAACGTAAAAGGACGTACCATTGACTCGGCCAAACTCAACAAATCCACCAGCAGCAGTGATGCGAGCCGTCTCCTCCTTGTTGGTGGGCTTGTGGTCGTTAGACATAGCCTTTGCCTCTCCCTGGTAGCCGAGGACCGCCCTCGAATCACCAGAGTTGGCCTGCCGTCAGCGACTATCACGATCCCTGGGCGAGATCCTATACTCACAACAATGATGCGTCCGTCAGGTGTGATAAGACCAAGCACCGCAGTACAGCCGGAAGGGTCGTTGAAGAATGTGGGGTCGGCGCGAAGGTCCTCGTCGGTCTTCAAAAAGGCCTGCTTGAGCGCAGTCTCATAATCCCCAGCTTCTGACACGCGTTAGCACACACTGGACACTCGTAAAACTCACTGTAACTTTCAAGCGCTGCGAGGCGGGTGTGGAGTGTAGTGCCAGAGAACTTGGCGACCGTAGATCCTCCATGGCCATCGAAGACTGCCGCCATGGCTACCCCCTTCTCGTCTCCTCCCTCATTAGACACGGTCGAGCCGGCGGGCTGCTCAGGGATATCGTCAGACGGCTCATTGGTGCCACCGCCGGGGGGCAGGTAAAGGTGGACCGAATGCGAATCCTCCATGCCTATACGACTGTCAGCGTTCAACAATCACGTTTACATACTTATTCTCCATCCCTGCATGTCCGAGAGACCAACCCAGAACTGCCTCGGGCGGACGACAGTCGTCGTGTGCTTCTCGGTCACTGTTGGTCGTTGAAGTCGCGTGACAGGAGAAAACGTCCGTACACATCAAGCCGTATATTTAACAGGGGTGCATCCGATCGGGCCGCGGCAGAGTTGTGGTCAGCTTATGCTCCATTACCAAAGTGGACGATGTTCATCACGACGAACCTGGTTCAGACAACGTTTGACCCTAGGAAAGTCAGCTCGGGAAACAACAAGATCGCATATAGTGAAGGTGCAAATGGAGGACAATCCGCTTGCCAAAGTAAGGACATTGTCATCCATAGCTATCACCGTTCACCGATGCCCTCTCAACCGCGCGCAGCGCGTACGCACCATATTGTTTACTGAAGAGCTTTGTGTATAGGAGGATTAGTCCAACAACTTGATACAGAGGAACACCGTGACCGTCGGGTACTGAGTCGCGAGCGAGGAAGGGAAAACTTGTGTCTTCAAGGGCGAGTTGACCGACGTCAACAGGACAGAGAAAGACAGGGGCGAAGCCGTTGAGTTTGCGGCGACTGCAAACTGATACAATGACTAGATGATCGCAATGCACAAGTGAAGAGAGGACACGCGGGGAGCAACAGGATCGCGGTGTGGGTGGCGGAGGACGGGGGCAAAAGGCAGATGAAAACGCGCCACCGCACTGAGAGTCGCGAGTCGAGTCCAGCCCCTAGTAGTCTGACAGGGCCGCAGGGCCATTGCACCTTGCGATGCAAGTTACTACACTCAGCATCACACCCTAGGTAGGACGCTGCTACTACTGCTCGCCTGATCTGCCGCGACGCTCATGTGGTGTTCACGGGCTTGCCGTGTGGTTCCCGGCTGCTGGGCGACGGTCGAGGGAGAGAACTCGATGTTGCGCTATGCGTTCTCTCATGCATGACTAACTCACTGCCCATCACGGGTTTGGGGTGACATGTAAATGCTGATCGGCATGGGTTCCCAAGTATGAGTCTGACTCAAGATCAGAACGAGGTGTGCAGCGTGAGCTTTATACGCGGAAGCTGCCATGGCAGTGCATGAGTACTCTGCATACCGATGCGTATTCATACGTCGGCTCGTGTCCCACAGCCGCAAAGTCATGTCGAGGGAGAGCCAGACAACAAGCACTTGTCCACCGTCCGTCCTTGCTTCTGCCATCGGCTACAATATCCTCAGCCAGGATTTTCAAGACGCGGTGCGCTGAACCTCGCTGTACGCGCTAGATCGCCGGTGCTAGAGCTGATTCTTTGGACCCATGCACGCACTACTTTGCTGGTGTGGCGTGCACGGCAGCGCCGCGAACAAAGTGTATGGATCGCTCAGGGGCAGAGTGGGACATTGTAATGCTTCAGAGTCAGGAAAAGGGAATACAATTGAGGCGAGGCTCTCAGCCGAACCTTGCGACTGAAAAAAGGACAGATCACCACAGAAGAACAACGATTGACGATCGCCACGGCGGCAAAGTGACTGGCCCTCTTTCAGGCACGCTGTGACTGCCATCCTGAGACGGGGCATCCTTGCCACCAGTCATCGAGGTGCGGCGGCGGTAGTGCTTCACGAGGAACTGAGGCAGACTGTATGTTCACGACACCTCGCGGACCAGCGGCTTCGCTGGAGAGTGCACTCCGACAGGCGAGAGGAGTAGCATCGACAGCATTTGCGAAGCTCTGGAGCTCGCTCGGCAACGCCTCCCAGCCCCGAAGATCGTCACGCGTCATCGTCCGTGCACTACATGACGGAGACAAATAAGACGAGGCTGAGGTGATGAAGCGTGCTCAGTCAGGCACCAATACACGTGGAAAACGGCCGTTTGTTTCGGTGTTAAGTCGAATTTTCAACTACCTCCGACGGACCGCGTGCCGGAGATTCTGTCAGTCACCGTGAGTGGCGGCTGATGCAGGGTGCCCTGACTCCCAGTTCGTAGCAGGAGTCCGAGGCCGTCAATTCTTGGAGGCTGGTATTTACTCCCCATCCGTCAAGCTTGTGAGTCGTCCGGCACCTTCTTACCTCCAAAAGCATCACTAACATCAACAGTCGCCATGTCTGCGCAGAACAAGAGTGAGCATCGACCCTCTCGACGAAAGACGCGATAGAAGAACCGGACAGAGCGATCGTGATTGAAATTTGGGATGGCCTGGGATGTTGGTGTACCGCAGGATCAAATTTCGGTGGATGACTTCGGCATGGAAAGGACGTCGAGAGAAGCTCTGCAGACGGGCGTGGAAGGAGCAGAAGGGGGAGAATTTGAGGAGTTCATGTGCTGCGGACACAGAGGGAGGGAGGGCATGGGAAGCCGTTTGATTCTTGTCGGATGACCGGGCCATACAGATATCACGATCGCGTTCGGATTCAACCTCTCGTTCAACACCACAAGTCTGTCGACTGGATAGAAGCTGACGTTCTCAGGCGGCAAGACCCAGGAGGCCAAGGCCCGCGCGGCTAAGAAGGCTGCCCTCAAGGGCACCCAGTCTCACGCGACGAAGAAGGTCCGCACCTCGGCCACCTTCCACCGCCCCAAGACTCTCCGTCTTGCCCGTGCCCCCAAGTACCCCCGCAAGTCGATCCCCCACCTTCCTCGCATGGACCAGTTCCGCACGATCCAGTTCCCCGTCAGCACTGAGTCCGCCATGAAGAAGATCGAGGACCACAACACCCTTGTTTTCGTTGTTGACCTCCGTGCCAACAAGCGCAACATCAAGGACGCGGTGAAGAAGCTCTACGACGTTGAGGCTGCCAAGATCAACACCCTCATCAGGCCCGACGGCAAGAAGAAGGCCTACGTTCGCCTCACTGCCGACTACGACGCTCTCGAGGTCGCCAACAAGGTAGGTCGTGCCGCCCTGCTTCTACGAACGAATGAACGCTGACATCCAGATCGGCCTTATCTAGGTTGTGACTTTTGGGCTCGTAGGGGGGTGATGCATGCTTATATGATACATTAGACTACGTTTGTGGTGCCGTTGATTGTGCGGGCAGAGATTTGTGCTCCATGAAGGGTTCCAGTCGTTCATTTGATGGGGTGGCTCGCTAGAGGAGCAGTCGGCGAGCACATCGGCAATGTTCTTCTACGTAGCAGTGCCCTCGAACACGACGCGTCGCTCATCATGTCCTCTCTGAACCTGTCCGGACTGATCAAGCAGGGCGATGTCTCTCTCGATGAAGACTACGTGGCCGTCGTCACGGACCAAAACAACCGTGGACACGCGCGTGCCATACCAACGACCATCGCCGTTGCGACCAGCAGCTGGAGGAGCGTATGGGTCGGAGCCAATGATGACCGGCTGAACACGAGTTGCTCTGAACAGATCCTTGGCCGATGTGACAGGAGGCGCTGGTCTGTACGTTAGAGGTGCCTTCCTTCGGCCTTACACTCACGACAGGAGGTCCATCATTCGCGCTATGAGGTCGTCCTCGTCTCCTCCCGCCGCCGTCCAGGCTTTGAGAGTCTCAGTCATGCGCTCTTCTCCTTCCACAACCTTAGGGTATGGCTGATTCCAAGGAGAGTTAGAAATGCCATGGCAACGTTCGCCGTCCGGCGTCAGCTTGGTGGGTTCGGGGCGGTTGCTGAGGTATCCTATCTCGGTCTTGTCTCCTTTTAGATCGAACAACAGCAGATTGAATCCCACGTAATGCTTCGCATCAATCCGGTCGAGGAAATCCGACACTCCGATCTTCGCCTCTGGCGGAGCGGACAAGAAGCTCTTGAGGAGCATGCCTCGAGACGGAGGATCTGGAGGGGCGGCGACGATTGGAAAACGGATATTCGTCCTGCAGTCTTAGTGACGCGCTCCGAGGGCAGAAGACACATACACTGTGCCGACTCTTAGGTCCTTGGTGATGCCCAACCACGTTCCCCGCTCTGCGCTCCCGAGATCCCTTCCACTGAGCACCTGGTTTGTTGGGGCAGCTCCATCGAAATCATGCCACTGGGCAGGTGATGTAGGCCGATCGAGAAATTCGTCGCGATTGGCCGCCAGTATCCTGCCGTTAGTGAGGGTGGATGCTGGTGCTTACAGCCTGTAGCCCGCTTGTCCCAGCGTGTAAAATACGATGCACATCGGGGAGCGAGTAGCAGAGCAATGGAATGTGACTGACGATCGAAACGACAGACACTAGTACGCAGAGCTGCAGATGTGATGGGGTTGCAGCTGACGGCGAACGCCGTGACCGGATAACGGAGCCGCAGCCCGAGCCGTGACCAGGCACAGATCGCCGCCGGCAACTGATGACGACACGTCGGCAACGTTGTGAGCCGCACTCTGACCAGTCAAGAAACGCGGTGAGAAGCGGCACGGCTTGAGGTGCGTCGCTGCTCGATACTGCAAGGCGCATAACATGTACGTGTAACATTGGCAGACTATAGACAACTTCTACATGATACAAGTTCACAATACACTTCGTAACACCCTTTCAACGTCACGCGTCGTTCAATACAATGTCCGCCCATTGGCGCCCGCGATCGTCGTTAATTCCTATGCCAGCCTTATTCAGGCGTTCCTCTCCCCACATCATAAGACGCACTAGGCCTCCCAACTTAGTCTCCATTCCTTGACCTTGGCTCTCGAGAATCGCAGCATTGAGCTCTTTGGCGACTTTGACACGCTGAGTGCGTTTCATAAGCTGTGTGATGGCGAGGAAGGCGGGATCCACGGGCTGGTCATCGCGCGCCAGGTGGGGAAAAGCCAACAAGGCCATGGTCTTCTCCAGGTCCGCAAGAAATTCCGGATTCTGTGCTCCCCTAGGGGCGAGCTCGAGAGTCGCAAATTGCAGGGCCTCTTCGATCTTGTCCTCTCGGATGAGCTCAATCAGGCGCAAGAGGAAGAGGTGGAAGAGCAAGGGCGGGTTCGTGTCGAGAATCTGATGTCAGCTTGACTGAAAAGTCAAAATCGATAGCTTGGTTTCCCCTCATATCAGGTCTGTGATAAGTTCGGTTTTTCCGCATGGCCTTGCCGAAGCCGGCTAAGCGTGGTGCATGAAGTTTTCTAATCCTTGGGGAAGACCAGCATTCACAACTCACCTCGGGATCGAGCTCGTTCACACGTCGGACTGCCTCCTCAACCCTTCCGTCTTCAACGGCCTGTCTGATCTCCATGCGCTCTTGTATCATGTCCTGATCAATCGTGGTCGGGATGCCGGTTTCTCTGGCAAATTCAACAGCTGCATCCGAAAAGCCCTCGAGCACGAGGTAGTCAAAGACGAGGGCATTGAGATCACTGTACTTGTCAGCGCACGTAAAATCGACCGGAATGGATGCAATAGAGTTCAGAGGTGCAAATATAAGGGGTGTCCTCAAATGTGTTAGGAGAGATTCCCACTTGCAAAGTTTGTCTCATCCGAAAAGGTCGCTGCAAACGTGATCAAAACTCACCTCTTCGAAACCTCGGCCGCCTCCAGCTTGCTCTCCCAAGAGGAGTGGTCCGAGGCTTGCTGTAGTGACACCCTGCTCGTCGCCATGACCAAAAGGCATGCACGAGAGGAGTATGAGAATGAAAATTAGATGTGGATGGTGATATATCAAGCTGTTGAAGCGGAAGTCCTGCACCAGGTGGTGCGAACGGCAATTCGGCATCTGACATAGTGGCGTACCGACTTACGTAACGTTGTGGTCGTCTTGTTTGTTTGCGTTTCGAGTAAACAACCATTTACCTTCAACACATGGATGCGTACCAGTTTTCGGCTATCCACGAAGGCTCGGCGATAGCCTTCTCTCCCGGCTCAACTTTCATTGCCGTTGCATCGCGCAATACAGTATTCGTTCATTCTGCGACAACGCTGCAGCCTGTACGGCGATGGGATTGCACTACTCCGCGTCATGCGTCAGACGCCTCCATTGACGACATCAAGTGGTCTTCCAACGGGTCTCGACTTCTGGTGTCATCTAGACCTTCAGGTTGTGCATGGGTGCTGGACCTGTCGTGCGCGGCCCCTACTGCCTACATCGAGACTCCATTGCAAGAGACGGACTGGGGCCCTGATGATATCCGAGTGTGGACGGACACTGTGCGTTGTCCAATGTGCTGTGGACTGATGGCAGTCGTTGACGCTCTACAACCTGGAACAAGGCACTGCAAAGCTGGTGCAACAAGTTCAGACAGGTGAGTCAATCCGGAAGTCCCCTATTAACTCTAGGAAAACACGCCTTCTCTCCTGACCGGCGATACATGGCGACGCCAGAGAGGCACTCCGGCAAAGAGTTTCTCGGCATTTACGATAGCGAGTCTCTCGTCAGAGTGAGAAGCTATGGTGGGGCCAAAGACTGATTGCAGCACTTCCCGATCAGCGTGACTGATGCCTACTGTCTCTCCTGGAGTCCCTGTGGAAAATGGATAGCAGTCGCGGACTGGAAGCTCTCTGTAAGCCCCGCTTGGGTCTTACGTTTGCTCACCTACAGTATGCCGTACATGTGTACTCCCCGGTTGGCAAGAAAGTCGGGTCATTTCAGAGGCCTGCATCCGTCCTGGGGGTGAAGGAACTGGCATGGTCTCCGAACGGCCGTTATCTGGCGCTCGGTGGCTACGATGGAATCGTTCGCGTTCTGGAATCGGAAAGCTGGCAGCCCATTTCCGTCGTCGGAGGATTCGAGAACGGCGCCCTCGCTGAGGCGCACAGACCTGAACGCAATGCGGCAGTGCAGTGTGAGTGTTGACTGCAGCGCAAGCATTGCTGATGGAAGTTCGTTCTGCGCCAGGACTGCGCGAAAGTGGGCCGGCGGAAGTCACTCACTTGGACTTCAGCAATGACGGAAGGCTCATGTTTTTCACGCAAGAAAAGGCCCTTCACGTGTACAGCTTCCTACCTGAGCCATCATCGGCGACACCTGACGTGTCTCATTGGACATCCGTGGTGCTAAATGATAGTATCAGCGAAGCCCGCATCTGTCCCTCAGGGAATCGGATCGTCATTGTGAGCGATAGCTCCACAATCTACTTCTGGAAGCCAGACGGCATGGAAGGGGTGCAGATCCCGGAGGGTGAGTATTGACTGCAGCTTAACGCAATTGACATCCAGATCGTGTGTTTCATCCCAACCGGATATTTTGGGCACCTGATGGACAATCCATGGCGCTGTGCGACAGTGGATTGTTTTGCATTGTTTACGCCGAACCGACCGAGGAGACTGGAGAGCATTGGGAGGAAGACTGAGTAGAGATTTCAACGTTTGCTACACCCTTCTGTTGTACTTTGACGCGCTTATGTATCGTATGCACTGCCCAACATCCGATCGCAAATCGTTCGCCACTCAGGTCGATCTGATTGAAGACAGGAGATGGAAGGGAGGGCCGCTACAGAGTGCTCTCATACTGGTGTCCGCATCTGGTGAACCGAGGTGATGCATATATCAACACAACAAAATGTATGCTGCAGAGTCTAACTTTGGTACAGGCGCCAGCACTAGCGATCCTCAGAGCCCCGTGCAGGACGGTCACGGCTAGTCTTGACGTACGAAGTCATCCCGAAGTGTGGTAGACGTATAAGGGCTCTGTGACGCTGGGCAACGACTTAACTAAATAGCATTGACGCGGCCATATCGACATTTCCACCAGCGGCAGCGAGGAGCTGCGCCGCTTGGTCAGGAGAAGCGCCGAGTCCGACAAGCTGAGTGTCAGCAGATCAGCCGATTGTGGGACGTACTGTTTCAATGTCGCGAGCATTGCTGGAGCTGCTCGAACTTCCAGGCGTCGCTGTTCGAGTGGCGGGCGCATTGGCACTCTGGGAGGTCGAGGCCGCTTGGGAGGAGGAGGAAGGTTGCGTTGAAGCGTTGCCTGGCGCAGCGGCAGATGCAGCCTCGGGAGGGCGCGTCCTTGCCTGTTCCGGAAGCTCATGCTCAGACAGGAAGGGGATCTCCGTCTTAGCTATACGAAGAGTGTTGGTAGAAAGATCGATGCACGCTTGGTGTCGTTTGAGCATGTCCAAGCCGAACAGCAAGTCCACGGATTGACCTTCGAGCACAGAAAATGCTACCGGTAGGAACATATCGCCAAGTTTAATCTGCGCTGAGTGGATACGCCCGAGGATCTTCGCTGTTCCGACTCCTTGAGCCACCCCGGAGAAGCGCTTGTCAAGCAGACGCATGATGCCGCATGCTTGGGCACACTCAGGAGAGACTAAACAAAGTCAGTCTATCTCAGCCTCGCCTACCGCCGTCCTCCACTTACTGATGGTAGTCTGGGCGCCAGAGTCCACGAAGGCCTTGACGGGGTGCCCATTCACCTCGACGTTGATGTATAGCATTGTCACATGTCCAAATGACTCGGGCTAGCAGTCAGCATCGGCGCGGATAAACGCCAGCATCATAGCCATCCCCGTGACCATTTAATCTCCACGCACCGAGAATTCCATCGCATGCTGCATGTTTTCCAATACCGCTTCCATCCGGATCGCCTCTTCGATTTTCTTTTGAGCCTATCGTGTCAGCGATGTCTGAGTAACTTTGGCTCACCTCGATATCGTAAGGATCGGCATTGAGTAACTACAGTGTCAGCGCTTTTTCCAGTGTATGCGAGATTACCTCAATCTGTCGTTCTTTCTCCTCCGCTGCCTCTCGCATAGTCGACTCCTGGCGTCTGATGATCTCCTTGAAGCGCGACCCGCCAGCCTGAATGGCGGAGGCGAACTCCGGATTCGCCTTTGTGGTCAGCGTTTGAATATGCTATGGTTGGCCTCGCAAGACACACCTGACGAAGCTGAGCCATAAGACGCGGATCTCCTAGTGCCTGCAGCCTCATTCGCTCAAAATCCGCGTCGCTTGAGACAGACACATTCTCGTTCGAGGTACTCGATCTAGACGGCAACGGCCGCGGGTCACTGATGTCAGCGTTGACCGTGAGCCGCTCCTACCGGAAGGTCAGGAAGAGAGTTGCACTCTCGCCGGAGAGACCATAACTCGACAGAGTCCTGTCGTCTGCGGACAAAGCAACCCCGGCGTCCGTGGACAAAGTCTGGTCGATCGCTGGAACGGCAGCCTACGCGTCAGTGATGGTCCTTACAAACCGGCCGACACCTACCTCAGCCTCGATGAGGGCTTTGACATCGCGCACTACCATAGAGGGATCGACCTCTTGATCGTATATGCTCTCGGGAGCTATGATAGTGAGTCTCATGCCGAAGAAAGGATTGTATAGAACAAGCAAGCACTGCTGACGATTGATCTCTATCTAACAGTACGGACGTCGTTACGTCAGTTACCTCCACCCCCTAATCGCCACATGAATCTAATGACCGCTATTACCGACACGTCGATCGCTCGCTCGCTGCTTTTACTGGGAAGTAGCCGCAGCGCATCGATCTTTTACTTATACACCAGACGACGACGCCGTGTTCTGTCAACCTTTGGCATGGCTGTCTCTCACCCGGCAGTCCCACTCGTGGGCGCTTGGGAAATGTGTAGAGAGCGATATTTTCCGGGTCTTGAGTACGCCTAGTTCTGGCAAATGCTAGTGGGCCGGGCGTAATTAGATCACGGAACAATTCATCACTGGATGCAGAAATGTCTGCAGTAGATACTGCTCGGGGAAGCCGGCGTTATTCGCGTAGCCTCTCCAGCTGCGTGTAAGATACGGCACCACTACTCGCCAGGGCTCGAAAGAAAGCATGTGAAGACCCACAGTAGCCTATGGTGACGATGTATGTCTGTTGTGCGTGAATGAGCCCTTCTACAAGCTCAATGACGACCTGTCGCTCAGCATCTTGGCCTCGCGTTTCCTTGCTTCAGCGGTTCAAGGCTATACATACGGCTGCCCGCTGCGACAAGGCGCGAGCAGGATGGCCTCAGACTTCTTACGTGACTGCTTTTTCACATCTACTCTACGACTGGATCTTCGACTTGATCTCCTCATAAGCAGCGGCGATGTCGTCCTTCGAAAGCTAGCGTTAGTGGAATCTTCATACGAGAGACGAACTCCTTGGACTGCTGTCAGCTTCATCCGTCGCACACAACTTACTGGGCCAACCGACGACAAGACCGGCCTTGTCGCTAGCCTCAGGCTTTGGGATCATGTGGAAGTGAACGTGGTCCACCTCCTGGTGGGCGATACGGCCATTGTTCTGCGCATCAGCACCATATTAGGGAATGAGTGAACGTTGATGGCGACTAAAGCCCGTGCCCGCGCCCAGATTTATGTGCAGATAGAAAGCTTGCGATGCGATCGGGCAATAGTCACCTCACGACACACACCTGCAGGATGTTGTAGTTCTCAGCACCCGAGGCCTTGGCAAGCTTCTTCGCCATGGGGAGAATGTCGCCCATCTGGTCATCGGGCAGATCCGTCAACTTGGCAGCATGGTCTACGATTAGCATTCAAGACAGCGCTACATACTCACACTTAGGAATGACCAGACAGTGTCCGCGGGCGATGGGGCCGATGTCCATGAAGGCAAGAGCCGTCTCGGTCTCCAGAAGCTTGAAGCAAGGAATCTCGCCTGACGTTGGTTTAGTCTCCGAACCCTCTGATCACACTTAGGCGTGAACGCTGGCAGTTCCGCGACCCGAGGACTAACCCTTGACAATCTTGCAGAAGATACAGTTCGCAAGCGACGACATTGTGAGTGTGTGTGTGTGTGTGGTTCGTGCTGAGAGGAGATAAGATGTACTTCGGCAAGTGATATATGCCCAGCTCTCGGCTACGACGTCAGAGGACGGGGGGCGTGAAACATCCGTGGGATACTCAAGGCTAGGTTATTCCCCGCAATAATGCGCGCGGGGAAATCCGACGCACTCGACTCGGCCGTCAAGCCGGCAGATACAATACGTGACTCGTCATAGATAACAGTGCCGACGAGTGGTCAGAGAAGGGCTGCTTTTCGACACACCGACATGTCATCTCCGACCGTCCAGCCAGCTTTGGCTAACCACAAGTCCCAAAATTACAACGAGCACGCCTCGTTCGTTTATTCGGACAAGAACACGGCTCCGATCCTTCAGCTATTAAACGCAAAGAAGGGCGAAAACGTAGTGGACCTCGGCTGCGGTACCGGGCAGTTAACAGAGAAGATCAAAGCGCTGGTGGGCGATGGCGAGGTATGGGGGGTAGACTCTAGCAACGACATGGTTAGTACGTTGCTTCCAGGCCATTCTGACTCTCAGCTGGCTTTTGCCAGGAAGTCGGGGGATGCATTGAGTATCACCTACACTCAGGGCGATATCCAAGACTACAACACCCTGGACCCCTCCCTCAAGGGGAAGTTCGACGCCGTCTTCTCATCTGCCACCTTACATTGGTGTAAAACGAACCCCGGCGGCGTTGTGGAGACCATCAAGTGGCTTCTGAAGCCGGGAGGCAGAGCAGTTTTCGAGTTCGGAGGCTTTCAAAACACGTAGGTCCCTTGCTGGCTGGCCAAACTAGGAGCTCTGCTGATAGCTTTCAAGTGTCGGAGTACGTGGTGCCTTGCATGGCTGCCTTCGTCGGCGGGGTCACGATCCCGTAGAAGCGGATCCATGGTACTTCCCCACCGCCGAGCAATACACTGCAGTATGTCTCGACATTCTGCGAAGGCTAACCGCCGCAGCTACTCAGGCGTCATGGTATGAGCCCCGGTGCAATCGAACTTCACCAGCGGCCCACGCCTCTCACTACAGACCTCTACGGTTGGCTCAAGACTTTTGCTCGCAACACATTCCTGGCAAAGTTTTCCGACGAGGAGGCAGATATTATGATGCGGGAGGTGGTCGAAAGCTGCCGCCCTGACAACTACTGGTGTGATGCCACCCCAGGGCTGGGCATGGCGCCGACTGCCGGGGAAGCAAGCAACGAGGGCTGGGTTGTCCATTATGTGCGACTTCGTGGTAGTGCTGTCGCACCAAGCTAGAAGGAGATGCTATGCATACATCGATACGGGACCTTCGATTACAACTTGGCGGCCTTGGCCTTGCGCAGTGCCTGACGAGCCCCGATAGCGCGGCCGACCTTGCTCTCGTTCTTGACCTTGATCTTCTCACTGAGCCAGTTGCCCGACTCAACAAGCTTGTCCAAGTCCACACCAGTCTGGAAGCCGAGTTTGTGCAACGCGTACACTACATCTTCCGTCGCCACATTGCCTGTAGCGCCGGGCGAGTAGGGGCAGCCTCCGAGACCTGCCAGAGACGAATCAACGATGCGCAGGCCAAGAGGAAGGAGCGCCAAAATGCTGGGGAGCGCCATGGAAAAGGTGTCGTGACAATGAGCCTGGAAGGATCGTCAGCGCTTCCCCAAACCCGCGACACTATGGACTCACGGCCATCTTTTCGACCGGCACGCCGGCATCGATGAGAGCCTTCCACAGCGCCACCCAGGCCTTCGGGTTGCCTTCGCCTGTGGTGTCTCCAAGAGAAACCTCGTAGCACCCCATGTCAAGGAGCCTCTGCGCCACTTTCACCACATCCTCAGGAGCCGTCGGTCCAGCGTAGGGATCTGTCATGACACATGACACATAGCCTCGGACTCGGTATCCCTTTGCGGTGGCTTTCTCGATGACGCCTGGAAGACCGCTCAGCACTTTGTCGACGGAAGCATTGTTGTTGGCCATAGAAAAGGGCTGGAGTTAGTGCGCCAACTGCGTGCGAAAACATACCTCAGTCGCTGAGACGAAGACCGCTACCTCGTTCGTAAGGGGCACGCCGTTTCGGGTCGATTGCTGCTGCTCCTCCAAGGCAAGCAGACCCTCCAAGCCCCTCATGTTCGGCACCAGAACCGGATAGTGAATGGGCTCGCCCTCCAGCTTGGCATCGAGTGATGGAAGAGAGGGCAAAAGCTGCGGAGTATCCGCCATTTGTGGAACGCGGTCTGGCCGGACAAAACTGCCCACCTCCACCGTTCGAAGCCCGCTGTCTAAGAGCCGTTCCACCAACTCCTTCTTGACTGCAGTAGGGATGGCCGGGGGAGGGATGTTCTGCAGTCCGTCACGAGGCGCAACCTCGACAATCCTGCTATCAGCTCAACTCACGTGAATCGACATACCTGACGAAGTTGTCCGGAAGGGATGGGGCAACGCTGCTAAGAAGCCGCAGGTTCCTGGAGGCGGCAAGGCAACGGTTGCCACCCACGAAAGCATGCCTGCCGGCTGCTGTGGCTCTCAGGAGAGAAAACATGGTCTGCAGTAACAGACGTGACGGAAATGTTCGAAAAAGAGTAGCGCAAGTGAGAAAAGGGCGATGAAGTGCATATCATCCTAGAGAGACCGGCTGGCGGCGGGTGGTATGCCGACCGAACTCGGCTAGGCCCGAGAGCCGACCGACATGTACTTCCGGATCTTGCCTCCGACATCGGACACCTGATCGACTTAGGGGCGTTGGCCAGGCAGCAAGCCTATGAGGGTTTGCATATATCGGCGAGTGACAGCCCAGCTGAAGATAAGATTAGTCATGACGATGCATCAATCGAGGCATGCATGAATACTCACATTTGACACTCAGGCCCTGGCGCCCGTTCTCGCCGTCTGTTGCCCAAGGGTATCCGTCGCATCCAGCCGGGCAGGTCAACAACCAGTCTCTTACCTCGAGTCCATCGCTTCGGTACTTCGGCTTTCTATCTCTCGGCAAGATTAGAAGATAAGCTACCATGAGCGCATGCTCCCACCTTCTTGATGCGCGGCCGAACGATCAATCTCGGTGTTCGGCGTCAGCGTACTCACCATTGTTCACGATCTGTCTCAGCCATCCATCCCAGTCGCATCTTCACAATCCTGCATGCATGACTCACTTTCCTGCCACCATGGAGAACGAAGCGAATGGCGTGTCTCCTGTCGTTGTTAATTTGAGACAACGCCCACCTGAACTTCTCCTCTTCGTAAGCACCAGAACTACGGTATAATCAGCATCGCCCTTCGGCTTTCCTACAAACCCTTGGTCCTCATCGGCTTCGGGAGTTTCTTGATGCGCTTCCTCCAAGATTGTGTACCTTCCTACGTCCCATAGGACTGTACTCTCATCAGCTAGATATGGAGCTCTTGGGTCTTACGAGTACCTCGGTAGGCCCCCTGGCGGCCCTCCGGACCTTCCCTAACGGCATGGCTAAGGGGGTGCAGGGGTGTCTCCACAGCGAGATGATCTTTCTCGTCTACTGTGAATCCCAAAACACCCTTGGGAATAGCCCATGAGACCAGCTGTCCGTGTAGATGCATGCGGAGGTCGTAGTGGTGCGCTGGAAACTGTGTTATATGCATTGCGATCACACAAAGCGTACCTGTCGCTTGGTGGCGCTGGATGCACCAGAAGTTGCGGCTTCGCAAAGCCGGAAAAGCAGCCACGTCTTCTAGTGTAAAGACACTTTGAGGGTGTTCTTTGAGCCGATGGAGGGCGAGCATCGTTGTCAGTCAGGAGACATTGATGATGAGATGAACGCAAGAATGATTCTAAAGCCTCCATAATTTAGCATATGCATCAATAGGTAATGAGCTTTACCGGACCCGCGTCGGGAAGCGCATTATCAGTCATCTCGGATCACTGTCGTGCATCACATCCGAATGCAGTCCCTGTCGACCTCACCCACGGATACTTCGTACTCCGTGGGCCTCGACCGAATGCATTAGACAGCGGACTGCAGCGCGCTGCGATGTGTTTGCGTTGCGCCCAGACGGGGAGTTGAGAAGACAACCTGGCGCATTCTCACATGGGCTGCAATGTACGAATCGTGAAATTTCGATGACTGCATCGTCGTCCACCTTCCAGAAGCTCCTGTGATGCAGTTCTGGAGTGACAACGCTCAGGCATGGCCCTCCGGGCACGCTTCTTCATGAGAATATTCCACATCGGTGCGATGGACACATGTCGAGAGGCCACCGCACCTTCCTCTGCTCTGTCTGAAACCTGCCGTGGACCTTCGATTCGTCCTCTTTGGGCCGACAAGGCTCCAGCAATGCGGGTACTAGCCGTGCATGTTGGGCAGCATCAACGATGTGTTTTAATGACCCGCACCGTAATTCTTCGTCCAAAGGTATGTAGTAAGCTGATGTTCGCCTGCACTTATGTGAGACTGGGTCACTCCATAAGGACATACATCCTTTATGTGACCATACTGTCGGCGCCGGCACAAAGCTGTACATGGAATATATGTGCTCACGCCAGCAGCCACCGTGCCATTTGTCTGTTCGCTTGTGACGTGATTCATGTGTTGCTTACGATTCATATCATATCCGTGCCACACAATACTGCTCCCGGATTCAGAACGCTCCTCACGGTTGAGGATGCGATACCACGAGCAAGGGTGTCGACTGACCTGACGCACGAAGATTGGCAGAGTGAAAAAAACTCGTGGGACCGCTAGGTGTATTCATCTAGAGCTGCAAAAGTTAACGGCCGCGTGCTTCTAAGCTTGAGAAGAGCGAAGCAATGGCAACTACCAGGTCGCAGCTTTGAAAGCGTTGGGCTTCTCTGAACTTCGAGGAGGTTGGCGATTGGTCAGCGACATGCCTTGCAGTAGCGATTTGGTCTGAAGCCGTCCGAGAGGACAAGAGGAGACAACATCAGGAGTGCATAATGCAACGTCGCGCACGCTGTGCAATTTGAAAAGTTTTAAATTTCCTAACGAGATACTGTCGAAGTCTGTTTGATGAAAACACTCGACTATATCCGATGATACTTTTAAATGTTTAATCGCAGGGGTGATACTAGTACCAGAGGGGCTATTTGCCATCATTGCTACGGTGCCGACACCTTCTCTTTCGAAAGACCGCTACACTTTCCGCAGTATGTATTACATCACACTGCACAAACCTGTGTTGACTTCGTGAGAGTCTCTCGTATATCTATTGTGGGGAGGCTGTTGAGCCAAGAGAGGTCCGTTGGTCTTGTTCTCAACAACTCCAAGCCAAGTGCGAATGAGCCGTGGAATCACTGGAGGATGATACGCAAGAAAGGGGCTCAAAGCAAGCGTCCGCACGTGGGCTGACAAGACCAGGGAAGACAATGTAGCGGGATTGCGGGTCTCCATTCCCTATCAGGCCGGGCGTAAGTTATCCGACCATCAGCCATACTTCGCCGCAGCGGGCGTTCTTCGCAGTGGGAGCTCTTCCTTCAATCCGCTCTCTGGCTGCGACTGCAGACTGCCAATCTTTCGTACCTCCTATCGCTTGGTCTCGGCATCAAGGTTCCTCTTTGAGGTCGATTTCATAAGCCGTAGCAACCCCCGCAGGCACCCTCGACAGCTCAGCGGCTTTTTGGATGACATCACGCCTGAGATGAACTGCGCGTCTTGTGCGTCCTTCAAAGTGCGTTCCTGTTGAGATTGTCTGCCGTGCTCTGTTTGTCTCTCTCTCTTCTTCGCTGGTGTGTCGCCTTCAGCGCTCATCCAAGGAGTGTGTCGTATGTCTCATTCAATACAGGGATCCTTTGGCGGTGGCTGCCCAAGAGTTTCGCCCCGTTCAGGTCCACAGCGAGACGAAATCACTTTCTGGACCCTCACACTGATTCCGCGAACATCCCGTGATCGTTACTGATCGTCTAGATGGACTGTTGTAGGCAACGGAAGTGCAAAGTCTGGCCTACTATGCTGCAGGCAACGCATGAGTAACACCGCTAACAGCTGTGATCCCATCTCTGCTCCCTCCAGACTTTCGTGTTCATCCTGAGGGACACCACCGTCTGCTGTCTGCTGTCTGGATCGCTGTCTGCTGTCCCAGGGATCTCCAGTGTCTGCTGGCTCCTCAGTAAATGTCGGCGCTCCCGCTTGTTCAGCGAGTCCTCGCCTTCCTTGAAGAGCTCTGTGCGATTGAACCAGAATCAGGTAGTGGATGGCAAAACGAGGAGAAAAATGGGTCATATCAGAATCATGTAGTGAAGGGCAAAACGAGGAGCAAAATGGGCCATATCATTCACAGAACTCTACAAAACCCTACAGACCACGACCCATGTTGCACAATCGAACCGGACCGCACATTCGCTGCTTACGGCTTTGTTAGGATACCATAGCAATGGGGGGTGGTGGACCACCAAGGAGCGTCTGCGGGCATGGCCAAATCTATCTCTTTCCATGCTCCAGCAGCGCGAAGGTATCGACCGGTATCTCTACACAGCTGGCAACCACCAAGGCACACGGGCCAGACAATGTTCAGCAGTCCTGTCATCAGCCACGTGCCTGCCCGACAAAAGTGACATACGCTGGTACCACTTCATAAAGGTCCCCTGAGAAGCATAACACCTGACGTGTTCATAGACGAACCAGCGGCCGCCAGGTTTGAGATAGTCATAGAGCTCGCGGATGTTCTTCTCTGGTTCCGGAATGGAGCACAGGCAGAGGATCGTGACGATAGCATCAACAGAGCCCCTTTCGATGAGCCCGGTCGATCTGATATCCTCTATGCCTACGGGGACGATGGTGTATCTTCCATCGAGCCCGGCTTCGGAAATCCTTTTCTGAAGCGCAGTATGATGAGTTGCATTCGGCTCGATACCGAAGACCCTCTCTACTCTGGAGCGCTCTCCAGGAATGGCGATGCCGGCGCCGTTCGTATTGGTGGCGTACTTGTCGCTATAGATGCTGACCCACATGCCACTGCCGGGGCCGACCTCGATTACCGTCCCGCCAACTCCCGGTGGGAGACCACGTCTGTCGTCCTCCGGAGATAGCGGAACACCGGAGCGGACTCGGCCTTGGAGAAGCGGAACGACTCTAGCTTCTGCGCCATCGCGCACCATTGGCCCAATCGTACGCCAAAAGTTACCGAACCAAAGAAATTGGAAGCCATCCCAGGACAGAATTTGGCGGTCGCGGATCATTTGGGCAACCGTCGATGGAAGGTATGATAGCGCCAGGCCGATGAAGAGCAATGGCTCCATCAAACCGTTCAGAGTCTCAAGTAACGGCATGTCGGCAAGAGCTGGTTTATTATCGAGGTAGTGCAAGTCTGACAAGAGGGATCGTGCAGCATGGGCTTCGTCGTATGGGATGCCGAGTGCCAGCCAGGTCCTTCGGCTAAAGCCGAGCGCGGCACCCTTCACGTCTGCCACATTGTGAGTTAAACGTCACTTCTCAACAACGGCACGGCAGTACGGTGACTAACATTTTGCATTTCTCAGCGAGACAGCATCTAATGTGTGCTAATTTAAAGTCCCAGGACCAGGGCGGTACGAGCAGGAATATATACCTGCAGCCAGTTCTTCCGACCGTTCCACTCCATGGGCGTAGTGAAGTACTCGCCGCTGTTGTCGATACGATCGTGTCCCCCAAAGCGTTTCTCGTCACTGTTCATGACGACGCGGTACTTCCCCGGTGTTTCGACACCAACGCGGTAGTCGGTGTAAGATTGGTTTGGGTGGACTTTAAGTCAGCCGGAAGGCAGGCGAACGCTGTCTTTCCACATCGACTCACAGTTGAAGATGAAAAGCAATCCGGCTCTCTCGAACACGATCACCTTGTCGCCCTCATGCTTGAGGGACACGAAAGCCTGCCCCGTAAGCGACTCTGAAACCAAGGCAACTACTCACCTGAGGAGCGCTGAGCCACTTGTACTTGCTCTCCAAGTGATTCATCTCGGCGTCGAAGGCGTTCAGGTACTTGTAGCGGAGCAGGTGATCGTCGACCAAGTTGAACTGACGGCGCGCGTGGTCAAACGAGTTGTTGTTGCCTTCGCGAGGGAAATCCATCCATCTTGATTGTTAGTCAAGAACACCCGCAAACACGTACTCGGGGTGTCCGAACTCGTTGCCTTCGAAATTGAGGTAAGCTTCACCGCCGAGCGTGTGGACGAGGAACCTTTGCAGATCAGTTTCGGCTTCTTCGTCCGCTTTGTACCCTTATACGAACCTGATCATCTTGTGAAGCGCAATACCGCGATCGATAATGGGCGTCAGGGGGGTCAAGTCGGACATGTATTCGTCTGCCATCAGCTTTGCCAAACATCGTCCTCTTACACATCTCTTTGTCCATGAGCCAGAAGGCAAGCGTCTTGTCACCGACCAGGGCCTGATCATGGGACTCTGCGTAGGACACACTGCGTTCCATGTGTCGACGGTTTGTCAGGGTGTGGACGATGTTGCCCATGTCCCATTCTTCATCTTGCTTCTCCTTAAGGATCTTGATCCACATGTCGGGGATGGCCATCGAGAGACGGTAGTCGAAACCGACACCACCCTCGTCGACGGGCCGACAAAGTGTAGGCATGCCGGAAACGTCCTCCGCAATAGTGACAGCGTTGGGGTAGAACTCATGGACCATCTTGTTAGCCTGCGGATAGTCAGCGATGCCGTGCGCAATGAGACTGACCAGCATGAGATACACCATGGCCTCCAGATCGACAGAGTCGCCAAAGTACTCGTGGTAGTCGCCTTGTGGTCAGCAACTTTCCCGCAGACGCCGAAAGTCTTTTCTCCTGCAAGTATCTTACCTGAGAAACCGAATCCCATTCCGTGATGCTTGTACATCATGCTGGTCACTCCGTCAAAGCGGAATCCGTCGAAGTTATATTCGTCCATCCAGAAGCGAAGGTTCGACAGGAGGAAACGCTGGACTTCTGGATGGCCATAATTGAACAGGCGAGAATCCCAGAGATCGTGTCGGCCTCGGCTGCCCTCATGGAAGTAAAGATGATCCGTTCCATCAAACATGTTGAGGCTGTAGACTTAGCCGTGTTCTGACTGCACGCGACTTACCCGTCCAGGACATTCTTGCAGGCGTGAGAGTGCACGACGTCCAGCAGCACTGTGATACCCATGCCATGGGCCGTGTCGATGAGACTCTTCAGCTCTTCGGGAGTGCCTTCGAAGCATCAGTGCCAGGTGCTGGGGGCAGGGGGCAAGGGGCTGGAGCCCGGGTGCAGACATACCGTAACGCGAGGATGCTGCGAAGAAGCTGGTCACCTGATAGCCGAACGCTGAGATAAGGTCAGTTTGGTCCCTGGATCTTGAGCCTCACAAGCGTAATAGGCATGCTCCATGATGGCCATCCTGACGTCAGCTCATATCGTTGGCTTCCAGCACTCACATCTGGATGGTGTTGTATCCGAGAGCTTTGATGCGGGGTAGAACGTCCCTTTCGAACTCCTTGTACGTGGTTACGCGTTTCTCCGGACTGGAGATTCCGACTAGACGAGGTCAGATACCGCAAAAGTCTCCGCAGCTCACCATGCGCTTCGTAGATCTTGAGGCCCTCGATGGAGTTCGTGGAGTGCCCATGCTTAAACTTGTAACGCTCCTGTGCAGGTGGGTTCCAGAAGCGCGCATCGTACACGGGAGAGACCTTCAAGTCCTGTGTCACTCGTGTGATCCAGGCAGGAATACGATCAATGGATTCACCACTGGGCGTGGTCATTGAGATCTTCACCATGGAGTCGTGAGGAATGGCGCACTTGCCATCCGCGGTAGGGGGAACGTAGCACTCCCAGACGCCAAACTCGTTCTTCGTCATGGGATTTGCGGTGTGCGACCAATTGTCTTTGGAGTCAGCATCGGAGAAGTGGACAGGTCTCTTACTGAAATCGCCGATCAAACGAGCTTCAACAGCGCCGGCAGCCCACTCGCGATACGTCACGCCGCCTTTGTCGTCGATCTGGAAGCCCATCTTCTTGTGACCCTGCGTGAAACGGTCAAGGCCCCCCTCATGAGTATCGATGAAGTCCAAAGCCTTTTTATACGCTGAATAACGTTCACGCAGAGCTCCGGAGTACGGCTCCAACCTATCGATGTGAGCGCCAAGGCTTTCGATCATGCCTACCATGGGTCGATCTGCACGACGCCTGTGCCTAAGCATTAGCGCACTTCTCATACTCGAGATCTCACCATCACTAGGCATCTTCACCTCTTTCGAAGTCTGCTGGGACATGACTGTCGAGTAAGCACAAAGAGTAGATGATAGTTTTGGGGATAGCGGACGTGTGAAGCCGCCTTCTTATGTACGATGTCATAGGGGATGTCGATCCCCACCGTAGCCACGTCCGGGGACCCGCAGTCACGTGATGCGGCAAAGGCCATGCACGGTCAGTGACGGTTTTTAACGGGAACTGAGCATTGCAGAAATCCTTGTCGTTGTCTCCGCCACTGTCTCTCGCCCCCCGACATGGTGTCCTACTACGACGAGCTCGAGATCGAGGATTTCACCTGGGACGAGGAAGCCAAAGTATTCCACTACCCGTGCCCTTGCGGAGACCGCTTCGAGATATCAAAAGGGCAACTACGAGATGGTGAAGAGATTGCTACCTGCCCAAGCTGTAGCTTGATCGTCAGAGTCATCTACGACTACGTAAGTTCACCTCGCGTCTCTCCACTTGTCGGCCCTGCTGACTGATTACAGCTTGACTGGGAGGATTACGAGACCTCTGACGAGGAAGGCGAAGCAGAAGATGATGCGGCCGAGACGCCGGACACGACGGCGCCTTCGTCCCCGGCAGAGGTCAAGAAGAACGACATGGCCGGCGACGACTCTTCGTCCGTTGATCCCCATCTCATTTCAGCCCTGGAGAATGTCTCCGTATCGACGACCGAGGACGGCACATCACGACCAGCCCGGCAGTAGAGGGTCTTCTTCCATATCACTTCCTTTTCGTGTGTAATACAACCATTCTGTACAAACACTCATGTTGATGCAATTACTATACAACTTCGTCAAGTTACCCATCTCCTTCCTCATCTGCATTGAGAGTTTTGGCGTCCCTGAAGTCGCAGGACCTCCCAAAGCAGCTCCGGACGACTTCTCCCCACTCGGAAGTGTGACCACATTCGGGACAACGTATGACTCGGGGCAAAAGGACCGGATCCCTGTCCGGAGTCTGAGCCAACAGGGCCAAGCATTTCAAATGCGTAGCGCACAAGCAATCAAGGTTCGCCGACGGGCAGACAGCGACCGACAAGGGTTCCTGGGCATCAGCGCAGCACGTCCAAGTTAGCAGTTGACTGCACCTACCCCCGTGTTGAGCTCCGCAGTACACAAAAAGCAGAGTAATGGGCTGTGCTGAGGCTGAAGGCGTGCCCACTTTCCCCAACAGCGCTCGCCTTTCCGAAATTCGTGATCGTTAAGGTCGAGGAGATCGTCCTCAACGTCCTCCAAGGTCTCAAGCACCGCCGCACGTCCGCGCCGTGGGGCTTTGCGACGAAAAGCGGCCGCGTAACCAGAAGGCTTGAAGGTTAACCGGATGTATGGATCCAGTGGGGGCAAGGCCCGGACCTTCGCGATAACGGCCGCAGGAGTGCTCTTCAGAAGAGTCGCGATCGATGTGTCGCCATCCAGAGACTGGTTTATGCACGTGAAAGTATGGCGAACTTCTTCCTGGAAGCACCTAACATGGAGAGGCAGATTGCGAAACGGATGAGATCGCAGGAGAGCCACAGCGACTCTATAGATTGTCAGCTCTTCATGCTTCTCGCTCGACACGCACATGACTTTCCGCTCCACCCGATTTCTCTTGCTGTCCTTCGCGAACATGGGCTTTGCCGGGCCCTCGTTACTTGACTCATCAGTTCGCAAATGCCGTGAGAGCTCTGGGTGTTGCCAGGCCCACTCGAACTGATGGTGTCAGCGTCCGGTATATCCTCTGTCTCACTTGCAAGGCCGTTAGCTTGCTTGGAAAGCTGATGTGTCAATTGAAGAGAACGACCGGCCTCCATTCTTCTCACCCATAAACGATCATCTGCTCCTCCTGAAAGTCAGTTGCTTTTCAAGGCCCGTAAGCGCTTAATTTCGCGTACCCAGGGTCTATGGAGTGACGTTTTCCATGCACCTTGTGTTATCTCCCCGTTATGTTGACGAAGGCGGCGAGGTGGATCTGGTGTTGAGCCTACCTAGAATCCAGTTAGCCCAGGCTGTCTGTTGTTGTTTGACTTTCTCACATATGTCCGCTGAGACCCAGGCTTGGCTCTAGACCTCAAAAGATAGCAAGCATAGAATGGCGGAAACACTTGCTTGTCTTCCCCTAACGTGGACAAATTTCGCGCGGGACCGCGTTCCGGAGCGTCGCCAGTCGTATGCTCAGAAGTCGACATACAGAAGTGTTCAGTGCAGAAGATATGAGATGTAAACAAAGCTTGTCAGACAATTCGCGGAGGACTAAGGTGAAATGGTGATTAGACACCGATCACTGGCATTCAGGGTCGGGTTGGCTCAAAGCCGACCTGCAGACTCCCGTTCTAGCCTCAGCAGTCTGCGCTATCATCCCCGCCTGTAGGCCGTACGAACTGCATTGATGCATAGTGGCATGGAGACTGTACAATCTGAATATCCGTCTTTAGAAGTCTGCAAAGAGATGGTCGTACTGGCTTGTGCCAGGCTTTCCGTACGAGGACACATCGGCCTCCTGGTACCGATCGAATCTGTTCACGGTCATTTATGGTCCTGGGAGACGGATACTCACTGACTAGCATCGCCTTCCCCTTCAATCTTAGGAACGTAAGGAGCTGGGATCTCTCTCCTGTACAGCTTGTCCCAATCAACTTCGGCGAACCACCCGTGTGCAAAGATATCGGCAGATCCCGCGCGAAGATTGCCGTAACGCTTAGTAAGGTCGCCAACGAGAAGATTCTTGAGGAGCTCCTTGGCGAGAGCGTCGAAATAAGTAGGATATCTAACCTTGCCTGCAATGATCTGCACCTCGTTAGTGTCTGAAGCATCGTGTCGAGGGACCTACTTTCTCATACAACTTCATAGGGTTTCCATCCTCAGTGAAGAATGGTGGATAGCCCGCCTAACCGCATCAGCTTCGTCCGGGATATTAGCATTCCACTCACAA
The DNA here is from genome assembly GCA_030347605.1 of Trichosporon sp. DN520. NCBI lineage: Eukaryota > Fungi > Basidiomycota > Tremellomycetes > Trichosporonales > Trichosporonaceae > Trichosporon > Trichosporon sp. DN520. Next base: position 72,299 of record JASJUY010000013.1, read on the forward strand.
GCATCTCGAAGATTAGGACACCGAGCGCGTACCAATCTACGCTCTTGTTGTAGCCCTTGGACTGCACAACTTCAGGCGCAACTGGGTGGTGAGCAGGTGACAAAAGGCACACCACTTACGATAGTCAGGTGTACCGCAGAGCGTCCAGGTGATGTCGGGCACATGCTTCGCGAAGCCGAAATCGGTGACTTTCACGTGCCCGTCTGCTCCGAGAAGGATGTTCTCGGGCTTGAGATCTCGATAAATGATATCCAGGGAGTGCAGGTAGTCAAGCGCAAGGGCTACCTCAGCGGCGTAAAACTTCGCGACAGAGTTGGGAAATCGCTGTGGTCAGTGTGAGAGACCATGAGACGGCCAATACGAACCTGGCTCTTGCGCAGCAAGCTGAAGAGCTCGCCTCCGGCCACAAAGTCCATCACCATGTATAAGTTGTTGACGTCCTGGAACGTTCCCCAGAGATTGACGAGGAACGGGTGTCGTACCCGCACGAGCATCTCTCTCTCCGAGTTGGTGTGCTCAACCTGCTTCATCTTCACCACTTTCTCCTTGTTGAGAACCTTGATAGCGTAGAATCTGCTGTTGTGTTTTGAGCGAACGAGATGGACACGTCCAAACGAACCCGTGCCCAGTCTACATCGTTAGTCTTACTCGAAATTTGTTCGACTGACGTTCGTTCGATCTGGAAGTCCCCTAACGCGTAGCGACCGGCCGTCTTGCGGAGAGCCTGGCCACCTTGTCGTCCTGCCACGTTCGTGGGCGTCTTGGATCCCGTCGCTGTCTGATTAGTCGCCGTGTCCAGAGCTGCCTGCGTTGCAGCTGCGTTGATAGCAGCCACGCGTGCCTGTTGGGTAGCGTGGTGAAGGTTCGCCTGGGCTTGTACAGACTGGTTGGAGACGTCAGCCGCGAGCATCGCAACAACAACCCACTTGCTCCTGAGCCGACCTGGCCTTCTCCCGCATACGTTCTTCCTCTACGCTGCCTTGGCGAGTTTCGCTCGGCGTCTGCAGTGACAGGTTGGAAACATCCGCCATCTCGATACTCATGGTCCGATTGACTTCGTACTGCTGGCCCGGCTGAGCGCCAGGCGCACCATCGGTAGCGCTCGTAGGAGCAGCCGCTGGAGGCAAGCCGGGCGCAGGGCTGGCGGCCGGATGACTAGAAGTGAGATCGCTCATGACAGTGCAAACATACCTCTCCACCCCTTCCATACCGGTCTGCGGCGCAGCAGACACAGAGGCAACAGGCTGCGGACTCGCGATGGCGGGAGCCGCCTGCGCCGCCCCCGAGGATAAGGCGACACCTTGGTTGAAGTTCTGCGGAATAGTACTCGAGTTCGTCGGCGACACAGCCGGCCCTGGCGGAACTACGTTGGTAGGTGGGCTTTGAGAGTTCTTCAGCGGCGACGACTGCTGCTTCCTATTGTGGAACTTGTCCGAGACGCGAGCGAACATATCGACGATGATCTGGTTCGGAGGACAGTCGATTAGGTTGGCCGATCGCGATCAAGCGACCCTCAGACAGAGGACGTGGTTTGCGATCCGAGGCGGCTGGGAACAGGATCAGGGGCGGCCGGTGGGGGAAGCGGGGTTGGGTGATCGGGAATCACCTCTATGCAGGGGTTGGAACAGATATGCAAAGGCCGAGTCTGTTGTTGCAGCAGTGAGGACGTGAGGAGGCAATGGTGGATGGATGTCTGATGAGCGATGGGGGGATACGAGATTGCGGACGCGGCCAGCAAGCGCGATGATGATGGATGGGCGGATGAGCCTAGGGCTTAGGGAGGCGAGCGATCTTCTCGCCTTGGTCAATGATGGTCAGTCAGTCAGGTCAGTGTCAGTGTAGCATCTAGCCGAGTGACGTCTCTGACCCTCTGCGATTAATGCGCATATTGCCGGAAGCGGCAATTCCCTATGGCGCTGGTATATTGATTTCATTGGAACAACAGTGCACGCACCTGATGCACCTAATGGCGTACGGCGTACGGCGTACGAGCTCCACACCCAGCCAACCCAGCCAGGCCAGCCAGGCCAGCCAGCTGCAGCTAGCTCACCTTCCTGCACGACCCTGCCCTGCCCTGCACCATCTGCCGTCGATCCGATCGCAGCCCGCTTTCGCAGGTCCTGTCAGCATGTCAGTGCGCACACGGACACGGACACGGCCACGGCGTTTTCCCTCGTCAAGGGTAATCATCACTTGTGCGACTGCAGATGCAACCAACACCAAGATCAGCAGCACGGCGAAGCTGTAGTCCTCCTGTTTGTAGCCTTGCAATTGACAGCAGCATAGCAGCACGGCAGCATGGCAGCATCAAGTGCGGGGCCGCAACCCAGGAATTCGCGACTGGCCCCACTAGTACTGCCCACAAACCGCGCTCATCACGCGGGCGATGCCTGATCACCCTGGCGCGTACCAGCCAATACGAAGATGATCACATCGACACCTGCTGGTTTTTCGGATGAAGCTCTGCGCGAGTAGCTTACAATCAGCAGTGGGCACACCGCGAAGCCGTCTGCGGCCATAATGGGTCGAGGCGCGCACGTCTTGCGTGCGCGCCTCTGACAGCAGCATGAACAGCACCGTCGCTGGTCAGTACGAACAAAGATCTGCCAGTGGCCTGCTAGCCTTGCATGCGCGATGTGGCAAGTACTGACAAGCATCTCCCTGCTGAAGCTCCCGGCTCATGGGGGACAACAGTGTGTTATACAGTGGAGCTGCTGGCTGTACGGATACGTATCATGTGCATGGCTCAAGAGTATGAAGGCGCTCTGTGATGGTGCTAGGCAGGCTTTCATGCTCTTGCTCTCATGCTCTTGGCGCTCGACACAGTTCCGGATTCGCCCCGTAGACGGCCCTGCCATCTGCCCAGCTGCCCACCGAAGCACCGGATCCTCCAGCGGCACGTGCTGTCCGCCATGGTGGCAGTATTTACGTGGCGATTGAAACCCCAAGCCCAATCAGGGCCTGATAAGGATGATGCGGGGTCGGCTAACAAGGCACTACACCTTCGGCGTACTGCGATCTGAGGCATCGGTCCGGAACTTGACATCTCCGCCGTGCACCGGACCTCAGATGATGGCTCGGCACTCACCAGCACGAGACAACCTCACGTCCCGGTACGATTGGTATAACTCACGACTTCACTCATCACTCCCTCTAGATGACGAACAGACTGCTTCAGCCCAGAATGCGTGCGTCCATGCTCAGCGTGACCCGGTCGACCGTCCGGCCCCTCGTCGCACCCCGCCCCGTCGGCGGACTCCAGCGCCGCTTCCAGACGTCTTTGGACGACCCGTCTCAGTCACCAGCCCCACGGGATGGCCTCGCTGCCCGATCTGCACCCAGCCCACCCGCGGAGGACGTGGAACCGTCTCTCGGAGCCAGCAATCTTCTCAAGTCCACCAAGGAAGAGGTGCGTCCACGCCGTGCGTCAAGGGAGCTGACAATCTAGGCGCTCGCCACTGAGGGCCTTGTCTTTGCCGACGGCCATGGCCTTCGCGGTCCTACAGGCAAAGGCCGTGAGACTCGCAAGATGAACCTGCACCAGGCTATCCGTGACGCTCTGCGGTAGGTCATACACTGAAAGGCGCGAGCGCGAGCTGACCAGTCTAGAACAGCGCTCATCTCGAACCCCCGCTCCTTCGTGTTTGGAGAAGATGTGAAGGCCCACGGAGTGTTGTGAGTAGGCCGATATGAGGATCGGAGAGTTGTGCTGATCCTGTAGCCGTTGCACCATGGGACTCGCAGACGAGTTCGGTGAGCTTTTTCATTGACGGCAACAAGAAATGTCTAACGTCACAGGCTCCAAGCGTGTATTCAACACGCCGTTGACAGAGCAGGGTATTGCGGGATTCGGCATCGGTCTGGCCAGTGTGGGATCCACTGCCATTGCCGAAATCCAGTTCGGTGACTATGTATGGCAGCCGAAATCTGCTTGAAGCTGACGCTGCAGATCTTCCCGGCCTTTGACCAGCTTGTCAATGAAGCCGCCAAGCAGCACTACGCTAGCGGCGGATCGTACCCTCTTCCGGGTGGATCCTTCACTGTCCGTGCCCCGTCCATGAGTGTCGGTCACGGTGGACTGTACCACTCTCAGAGCCCCGAGGGTTTCTTCCTCGGAGCTGCGGGACTCAAGGTCGCCGTTGTCCGTTCGCCTATCCAGGCCAAGGGCCTTCTGTTGGGAGCTATCAGGGACCCTAATCCGACGATCATCTTTGAACCCAAGGTCCTCTATCGCGCTGCAGGTCAGTGAGAAGAGCTGCGGAGTACGCTGACTGTCGCAGTTGAAGAAGTGCCGGTCGACGACTACACGCTGCCTTTGGGGCCTACTGATGAGATCCGCCCTGGTACTGATCTCACTGTTGTATCATACGGAACACCCCTGTACACTACTCGTACGTTTTTGCCACCATAGCGCGCATATCTCAGCTAACAGAGCCAGTCCGTGCCATTGAGCTTCTGACGAATCCCCCGCCTAGTCTGGTTCAGTACCTCCCCGAGAAGCTTCGCCCCCCTCACCCGGCTCCTTCCATCCAGCTCATCGACCTGCGAACGATCAACCCTCTGCCGGTCAACGAGATCACGGACGCTGTGCGCAAGACAGGTCGCCTCGTCGTGGTCCACGAAGCGGGAAAGAGCGGAAGCGTTGGCAACAATTTGGCCGGTGAGGTTGGCCGGCGGGCGTTCGAATACCTGGAGGCGCCTATCGGCCTCGTGAGCGGATGGGAGTAAGTGACCTGTTACTCAATTATAATACTTTACTGACCCTCTAAGTGTCCCCGTGCCGCTGGCGTATGAGAAATTCTATCAGCCAGACGTGATCCGCGTGTTCGACAAGCTGGTGGAGACTTTGAGCTACTGAGTGGACCGGTTCTAAAACGCAATCTGTAATAAGTACATGACAATCAGCATTAGAGATGAATTCATATCTTATCTATGGGGCATGAGCAATTCCGATCAGCCACGGGCTGCGGCAGTTTTCAGGCACGACACAGGTCTCGACCCTGGCGACACGTTAGAAGACGAATGACACGTTTCGATGTTGCACCCACCCTCATATCACGACCAGCTTCACTCCCATCGACTGTTCCCCGAGCTAAGCACACTCTCGCCGGCGCATGGCAGCCTAGTTCGTCATGTTCGAGCCGCATTTCGATCATCAACCCCCGAGAGACGGCGAAGGAGCGCAGAACGGGGGAAGCAGCTTGCTGGAGGAGCTCGACAAGCTCGCCCCGATCAGGAGCTTTGATGCTTTCCCGAAGGTCCAGTCGTCCTACACGATTCGGTCTCGCCGAGGAGGTATCTTGACGGCGCTTGTGGGCCTCACAATCTTCCTTCTTGTTCTAGTGAGTCCCCAATCTGTTCGTCTAGTCTTGTCTAATGACAGAATGACTTGGGCGAGTATCTTTACGGCAGCACCAGCCTCTCCGTCAAGGTCGACCCTACCATCGAGCGGAACCTTCAGCTCAATGTGGATGTGACGGTGGCTATGCCCTGCAGATGTAAGTGACCCGAGTGTCCGCTTCAACTCTCAGCTGATACCTCAAGATCTCTCAATCGATCTGCGCGACGGTGTGGGTGACCGCATCCATCTTGACCGGGAATTCGCGAAGGAGGGGACTGTCTTTGAGACAGGAAAGGCAGTGACAAAGAAGTACGTGCTTTCCGCTCAAGCCCCCATGAGAGGATATCGTTGACATTGCGCAGGCTCGAAGGCACCGCAAAGCCCGTCGGAGCGTCGAAAATGATCTCGGAATCGCGCCGCTCTACTCCGAATCAACGCAAATCTCTGTCCGGTCTCCGAGCTCTCTTCTTCAGGACAACTCCTGCACGTCACGCCGACTTCCGTCCGACGCATAATCGGGTGCACGAAGGTCCAGCATGCAGGGTGTATGGCAGCGTTCAAGTGCGAAAAGTGGCGGCCAATCTTCACATCACCACCCTTGGACATGGTTATCGGGCCAGGGAGCATACGGACCACCGACGTGAGACTGCTTGTCGTGGCGAAGAGAGCGAACGCGAAACTGACCCTCACAGTGATGAACCTCTCCCATGTGATCCACGAATTCTCGTTCGGTCCGTACTTTCCCGCCATATCTCAGCCTCTGGATATGAGCCTTGAGACCACTGACGAGCGTAAGTGTGTCTGATGGAAGGAGACTGACCACCAGCATTCACGGCCTTCCAGTACTATCTCAGAGTAGTCCCCACAACTTATATCGACGCCAGCCGGCGATGGCTTACGACCTCTCAGGTACGTGGCCCTTCGCGGCTGCAGGAGCTGATTATCGCAGTATGCCGTCACGGACTACGTTCGCAGCTTCCCCCACGGTCATGGGGTGCCCGGCATCTTCTTCAAATATGAGCTTGAGCCGATGTCCATCACGATTCGCGAAAGAACAACCACACTCTATCAATTTCTGATCAGGCTCGTTGGGGTTGTCGGTGAGTCGAAAAAGATATCACGCCTCTGGAGGTATGCTGATCTGTAGGTGGAGTCTGGACTGTCGCTGCGTTTGCTCTACGGGTGGCTAATCGCGCCCAAAAGGAGGTGGTCAGAGTGAGCGGAGCTGAGAAGGATGTCATCCCGTCCTCGATTCAGACTCGCCGGCCTAGTGCCTTGTCCAGAGCTACAAGTTGGATCTCGTCTGATGCCGCCGACAGTGGCGGTGAGTGGAAGAGACGCTGATACTCTATCTGTAGACTAGATCGATTCGCATGTACGCGTGTAAAGGGCTTCTCCTGTGTCGCGTGGACCATGCTCCGGTCAATGAGGAGCAGCGCAGCATGGGGCGTTGGGGTTGCACGCGGCGCTGTGCGCACACAAGTGCGTCGCCAGTGGATCGCCAGGGCGAGCACATCTGCGCCCCCTCCCACATCAATCCTTCCTGTCAAGCTGAGCAATTCCTGCCACCGTTGTGTTGTGACTGTCCTTTTCATCATTGTCCTTGACTCCCGTTAAATAGCGTCTAGCCGCGCCTCTTTTCACCACCGACCGCCCTTCCCAAGTTCACATATGTCTGAGCTACAGCGCAGGCAGGAGCGGGCCAGATACTACGCAGCCCTTGCCGAGAAAGCTCGTCTGAGCATGACATATGTGACGACACTAAGCCCTCAGCCCGGCGCGAATCCTGAGTCTAAGAGTGCGTCTCCAGCTGGTCTGCTAAGTCAGCTCATGGATACAAGCATCAATCCACAGCGTTTCGGACAACAGCTCGCGTGGGCCCGCATCCACAGCGTACTCTAACACTACCTTGGAACAACCGCAAGCCCAGCACTTTACCATGCAATCAGGGAACACTCGCACCACCTTTGGCTATCCACTCCCGTAGGTTGAGGTCTAAGTGCTATACTAACTGTTTAGTCAGCACGCTCAGCAGACCCATGACACTGTGCGTGATCTTCGTTCTTGGTGACTTTGTGCCACTAATCCGTAGACCGAACAACACAAGATACCGAGTGCTCCTCTTCAGCCAGGAGAGCGTTGGGATCCCGATTCGGCTAGCCACATCCATTATCTGCTCACGGAGGTACACAAGCTTAACAAGGAGAAAGATAGGGCAGACGCAAGCGTCAAGCATTGGACTGAGTGTTCTGAGCTCGCCAACAAGGAACAATCAGCGTTGTCAAAGGACAAAGCCGCTCTGGAAGAAAAGATCAAGTCGCTTGAGCGCCAGCTGGCAGAAGAACGCGCGCAGACTTCAACTTTGAAGCGACGTGTATGTGCATCGCTGCTGAACGTGCTGATCAGTCAAGCTTGAGGAACAATATTCGGAGCCTCGTGGGAGACGCAGTCTGACCGAGACTCTCGACCTAAAGGAGGCAAGATATCAGATTCCACCTTCAGAGTGCTGACAACAGTCGGAGCTTCTGAATCTTCAAGGCAAGATGAAGGAGCTCAGGTTCCACAACAGCGCGCTCAAGTCCCAGATTGAAGAACTGCGCCACGAGGTGATGGGACACATTCATGCGGCGCTCACTAATTTCAGAAAGGGCCACAAACTGATACAGAGCTCGCCCGCGAGGTTCAGCATCTCCGTTCGGTAAGAATCGTGGCATATCAATATTTCTGACAAGCAGGAGGTCGAAAAGCTCTCGACTCAGAACGAAATTCTTCAGAAGCAACTTGTATGTCGACGGAGCTTACTGCACAATTGCTGACAGGGCAGGCCAGTAAAGAAATCAGGAGCCACGAATTGTGGCCGCTGCAGGAGGTACGTGTAGCAGACGCATAGAGGACGCTTACTCGGAAGGGCGCCGGTGACCCGGGAAAAGATGACCCATATGTAAGATCGACGCTCCGCGTTGCCGGTGACTGACCATCAGGCCCTCCTTGACACAGCGTTCAAATGCAAAGATGATTGAGGTAGCTCTCATTCCGTCAGCCCGTAGGGCAAGCTGAGCACCGGGAAAATGCCTATGTGTAGTCATGATGAAGATATAAGTCGTCCCGACCGCTGCATCAATGTCAACATCTACAACTAAATAAGCACGGCTCTAGTCAGTCTGGGTGTAGTTGCCCGGGAAGATACCCTGCTTGCCATTCAGGCGTCCAGTCCACCAATCCTCCGCTGATTCCGTGCGCTCAATAATCTCAATGCGGTCACCAGCACTGAATGACAAGTCTCCTTCGGCCTGGTCGTTAGTCTAAGTCACATCTCTGATCTCACTTGAGCCTCATAGTCGAAGATGGCGGTGCAGTACTGTTTCGGAGCCGCTCCCGGCTTGGGCTTGAGAGGCGGCGGCGGCGGTGGCGCCTTCTTCCCGGCGATAGATGCACCCGACGAAGGGCTGTAGGGGGGAGGGGCGGCCGGCTCTGGGGACCTACGGGTGTAAGAGCCAGACGACACCTTGCGATCCAAACCGCCCTTGGAGTACGAGGAGGACGTCTTTCGGTCGAGACCGGCTTTAGATGAGTGAGAAGCTGAGCGTGAGACTCCGCCGTTCGCCCGTGCTTGCTGGAGAATCTTGGCTTACAAGTCAGCTTTGCATACATGATATGGTTCTTCTCACCGGTCGAGGCAGGCCGCTGAGTGATGTTGAGTGCGTCGAGCTGCTCAGCAGCGTCGCCACGCTGCTCCAGATAGATGTCCTCGATATCGCGCCTTTCCAAGTCGTACTTTCCGTCGGCGAAAGATTGAAGTTTCTCGAGCATGATGTAGTACACGTTCAGCTGCATGTAGTAGAATGAGTGGAACAAGGGGTCGATAAACCTTGAAGCAAGCTCGAGGAATCGAGGGAGCTCCTCCTTGAGCAGGTTGTTGTAATGCTCATATTCGCCGGACGCAACCTCGAACTGTTGCTCAACCTGGATGTCAGACAACAGAAGCGGATCTACACTAACCTTGAAGAGATTCTTCTCGTCACTAAGGCTCTTCTCCTTCTTGCTGCGAAGCTTGTTCAAGCTATTGTTATGACGGTCGTAGTCGACGAGTTTGTGGTCACGCTTCGTGCAGGTCTTGCGAATCCGTTTGCAGATTTCCACCAGCTCCTTGCTCGGCTCAACGATGCGCGAATCAATCAGATCCAATTCGGGGGCAAGAGTCTCTGGTGCATCAGTGGTTGACTGTAGGCGAAACGCACCTTGAAGCTCTTCCATCAGGCGCTGGTATACGGCGATGTTCTTCACCGTGACTTCCGAGTTGGGGAACTTGGCAGCCAGGTTGTACTCAGCACCAAGCGGTTGGAACAGCGTCGACAATGATCCTCCGAAACTAGATCCCGAATCCAGGAGGGCTTGGGAGATGTCAGCTCTCGCGACAGAACGAGGTGCCTTACAGTTGACGCCATTGCGGAATACGACAGCGTCCTTGTGCATCTTCGAGCAGGCGGCCTCTACAGAGGCAAACTTGCGTTCCCTGTTGCCCGTTAGTATCGAGTTCAAAGGAGCAGACGACGGCTCACCAGTCATTATACTCTGCGTCTGTCGACTCTGACAAGGTCAATCATAGTACGCGGGGCTTGCCTCACTCTTCGACATGCCGATACGGCTGGTGATGTTGTGCGGAGTCCTGAAGTTAGATCGCCTCACAGAGCGAATCCTTACCGCTGCAAGGCCTTGGTGAACCCCTTCATCGTTGTGCGGCGATGCTTGTCAAAGTGACTGTTCGTATCGATGAACGGATGAAGCGTTGATGGACAGATCAACGATGACGACGAGGCCGTGCAAGTGCTAGGGCACAGGCCCCCCCACATGGTGAGCGCGGAAGTAATTGGCACTGGATCAGCGACGTCGGCCGGGGTATTCGGGACCTGGCACACCGCCAGCGCGCGGCGCCTCTCATGCACGCATCGCATACTAGTGGTTTATCTCATGTTGAGGCGCTTCTCGTTTCCTTCTGCCCAGAAAGCTCGCAGCGGTTCACACTAAGGGCATATTAGTACGATTAAATGCATAGCTGGTCACTAATTCTGTCAAGCTAAAGCAAGCGATATTTACTGGGAGATGAAGGACGCCTCAGTGTACACCCAGCCCTTGACTGGGACAGTCTTGTCGCCGAGATCGACCTGGAGTGTCGCCGGGTTGTGGTACTGGAAGATGAAGGGCTTGGTTCCAGAGATGGCAGCGTATCCCTTGCGGATGACGTAGGGAATCTCGGCAAGTACATCAACCTTCTCGATGAAGCCCTTCGTTACGTCCTCCACAACGAGCTCCGCCTTGGCGGGGGTCTTGGTGTCCTCGCGTACACCGCCGAAGACGAACGCCAACCCCTTGGGAGCCATGTAGCCAGTGTCGTCCTTGTAGGTGTTCAAATGGGTGGCAGTGGAGATGTCCTGGTTAGGAACGGGGTAGACCGAGGTGGGCTCGGGGGTGTGAGTCTGACCGACGACAAGCAGAGGCGCGGACAAGTTGGAGGCATAGATGACGCCAACGTTGACCTTGACGTGCCCCGAGCCCTTTCCGGCGGGTCCGTAGTCGTCCTGACTCGATCAGCTCCTGACATCTGCAGAACTTACGGTAGTCTCAAATTCCATCTGGATTGCGCGGACGCTACCTAGCTCGGATTCGGGCTCACCGCCCCCAGTGGTGAAGAAGGCGAAGTTCCAGTTCCTAGCGATCTGTCGATAAGCGACGTGGACGAGACCTAAAAGTGCAGCTACTCACCAGGTTGGGACGCATGCCTCCCTGGATAGCATCCACAAACATGGCGTTGCCGGTGGCATCAATCGCCTTACCGTCAATGACAATCGTACCACTAGAAACGACAAGAGGGTGGAAGCGGCTGTGGGGTTAGCAGACGAACGACGAGATGCCTTACTGGACCACGATAGCGTCGCGCTTCTCCTCCGACTTCTCCTTGCCAAAGAACGAGAAACCGCCCTCCGGACCAGTGCCGTACTTGCAGCCGGGGGCAGAAGCAGGTCTAGTCCAGACCGTGTCAATCTGCACGTTCTTATCCAGGTTCGCCGTGATGTGGTAGGCCTCCTCGCCACTGGCAGAGCCAGTGTGCTTGATTTCCTGAGGACGTCAGTTAACGAATCTCAGGCTGACATACAAAGGAGTCAGATTTGCAGTTGCGCCCATCGTGCTTGAAGTTGGAGACGTTGACCGACCTCCATGTACTGGTCTTGGTGGCCGGGTTGTAAAGCTTGAATGTCATCTGAGCCGTGGCCGGGATGAGGAATACACCGAGGTAGCTCCAAATGACCTGTACCATGAGGACGCTGCCATCCGCCAGAACAGAGTACCAGGTCTGGGTTTCCGTCTGGAAGCCCCTGTTGCTGATGCATGACCACTTGGAGTCAGTTCGATTCCTTCTGCGGCTCTCACCTCAGTGTCCTTGTCGGTCAGCTGCCCGAAGCCGCTGTTGTAAGATGTAACGGGCCAGAAGTTCTGGTGATGAGAACCGGACGAGTGTCCGGCGCCCGATTTGGCCTTCGAGTCCTTGCCGCTGGATACGTCAGGCACGTTCACTCATATGAGCAACCCACTGGAACCAAGACATCGTGTTGTGGATGAGAATGTGTGTAGACGCGAATTATCTGCGTCTGTAGAGAACGTAGGACGATGTCGCGTTGCTGGAGGGAATCGGGGAGCGACCGATGGCCTAGGTCGGCATGCGGGTCCGAGCGCTAGAATCACGTGATACGGATGACGTCGATGCTCTGGCACGGGCCCATACCTTATTACCTTATCGTGCCACGCCCGAGCCTTTGGGCCCGATCGCAGACAGATAGGCGCAACCGCGGTCTCACGCAATCAACATTCCCAAGCAGATGGCGCACGCCCATTCCAATCACGGGCAACCACAGGAACAGCCCTCGCTGCATGTGCTGCACACTGCTCGCTGCACGTTGCATATTGCATATGTATGACATGTTCAAATACAAGAGCTACTCATCATCATCCACGATCCATGAGCCGGTCCCCTGCTGTTCGCCATACGTATCGTTCGTCGTCTCGTGGCGACTCAACCTTGGCGATGACCGATTCGGACTGCGGGAGCGATGCCGCTCGGGGCGAGCCTCATCTACTCCTGCACGGTCTGAACGACGATCTTCCCTTCGACTGCGCGTCTCGCGCCACCGGTCGTCCCGCGGACGGTCCCGATCGTGACGGTCGCCGTGTCGATCCCTACTCCGGCTACGACTTCTTGTTCCTTCTCGGCGGTCCGACGACCTGCGCCGCCTTGGGCTTCGTTCCCTGTCACGGCCCCTTGGGGAAACGCTGCGCCGCGAGCGTGAGCGACGATCATCACGGTCATGCTCCCGGCTGCGTCTGCGACGCTCCTTATGTCTGGAATCGCTGTGATCGTCGTCGTCGCTTCTGTACCCCGACCGGCCTTCCCGACGTAGTTGTCTCTCTAGCCGCTTTTGTGCCCGTTCCTCTTTGCGAAGTCTGATGTGTTAGAGGCGTAAGGCGTGAAGAATCCATACTCACTGCTTCTCCCGTCGCTTGCGTTCTTTTGCTCGATCACCATCGGCAATCTGAATGCTGTTGGCACCTGAGCCCTCTCCAGTGCTTTCTGAACGTTTCGGAGCGAATCCCAATGCGGCAGACAGCGCTTCCTCTTCTTGCTCCTTGAGTTTCCGGATCTCTTCCTTTCGCCGCTCAGCTTCAGCGTTGGCGTCGGTATCCACATCACGCGAATACCAATGTACGTCCCGATTATTTTGCCATCGCCCTACAGGCGCATTGACCGTAGCACCAAGATAATTTTCTGCAGAGTCAGACCCATACCCATCATCTCTCTGCCGCGTACCTCTATGCTTTGAGTTTTTGACGTCGTCCCATCTGCGGTTGTCAGCACCGAGTGGCAACAGCCGAAAATACGAACCGAAAATCACCATGCCCGCCGCGGCTCCCTGATCAGTCAGCGCCGGAAATCTGGATAATGCAGTAAAGTCTTCCGAACTCACCTCCTCTGACAGGTCCGTCGTACATGCGTGCTCGGTGGGTGTGCGCGGATGTCGGTCCAGTGACTTACCAACCGACCCGGATGAACAGAGAGAGTAGAGGTGTTGGGCCGCGCTTCTGGCCGTAACGCCACCCGGCAACGATTTGCTCCCGCGCGAGCTCTCATCGGTCAATGACATAGGGCCTGGAGGGGGTCAAAGCACGGTGGCCGGCAGGTGTCGTTTAGGCCCCGCCACGGGCGCTGCCTCCTTGCATCACACACCGACGGCACGCTTCTAGCCGTGCACCCATTACGACCTGTCCTTGAATCCACAACACCCTCCCTAAAGCGCGTCTCTCCTCTCCTTTCCTGTCCTACCCAACCCAACCCAACCTTTCCATTCTTTGTCACTGGCCGCCTCCACCACTCGACGCTTCTCGGCGTCGCTCTCCGAGTGCTACCTTTGAGGCTCGAATCATCCGACCGATCCAACGTCCGCCACCCTCTCACGGCATCACCGACCCAACGCGCACTCACTCGCCTGATCCAACACATTCGGCCCACACACCTTCCCCATCTGTCGTCGCTTTCGCATCCTCCGAAGCGTTCATCGTTTCTCAGCAATCATTATGGGTGGTGTCTGCAGTACCTGCTGCGGCCAGCGCCGTAAGAACAACTACGAGCCGCTCTTGCTCGAGAACGAGCGCGAGGCCGTTGCCGACCTCCTCCAGTATCTAGAGAGTGAGTGCGACTTGCGGTTGTTCGAATTGCTTTTAGTTTTTGGAACTGACACAGCTAGACCGGAGCACGACCAACTTCTTCCAGGGCTCTCCTCTGGCTGCTCTCACTACCTTGTCCTTCTCCGATAACGTCGACTTGCAACGTTCGGCCGCGTTAGCATTCGCAGAGATCACGGAGAAGGAGGTCCATGAGGTCGGCCGCGACACTCTCGATCCCGTTCTTTACCTCTTAACCAGCCATGACAGCGAAGTTCAGCGCGCTGCTAGCGCTGCCCTCGGCAATCTGGCAGTCAATGGTGAGTAGCGCAAGGCATCAAGTAGGCCGACGCTAACAGTGCACAGCCGAAAACAAGCTGCTCATTGTTTCCCTTGGAGGACTGGAGCCGCTAATCAGGCAGATGCTGAGTCCCAACGTCGAAGTGCAGTGCAATGCCGTGGGATGCGTGACCAATCTGGCTACTCATGGTGAGTTTTCTTTCGTGTTTCTGGAGGCTCGTGCTCACGTCGTAGATGAGAACAAAACGGCTATCGCCAAGTCTGGCGCTCTCGTTCCCCTGACCCGCCTGGCGAAATCCAAGGACATGCGTGTTCAGCGCAACGCTACTGGGGCGCTCCTGAACATGACACACTCTGGTGCGTTCGGAAGAAGAGCAGCTACGACTGACGCATCCAGATGAGAACAGACAGCAGCTTGTCAATGCGGGTGCCATCCCTGTGTTGGTTAGTCTCCTGAACTCGCCGGACACCGACGTTCAATACTACTGCACGACTGCTTTGAGCAACATTGCTGTGGACTGTACGTCTAGGCAAATCAGAATCATACTGACGCCAGCTACCAACCGCAAGAAGCTCGCCATGACTGAGCCAAAGCTTGTGCAGAGCCTTGTGGCTCTGATGGACAGCCAAAGTCTTAAAGTTCAGTGTCAAGCGGCACTCGCATTGAGGAATTTGGCAAGCGATGGTGAGTAGCCCATGTGATCAGGCCCTTTGTTGACATTGCAGAGAAGTACCAGGTTGAGATTGTGAAGGCAGATGGCCTGAAGCCTCTGCTTCGTCTTCTGCACTCTTCCTATCTCCCTCTGGTCCTGTCGGCTGCGGCATGCGTACGCAACGTCTCGATTCACCCAGCAAACGAGTCGCCAATCATCGAGGCTGGTTTCCTTCAACCTCTTATCGGGCTTCTCTCGTTTGACGAAAACGAGGAGGTCCAGTGTCATGCCATTTCAACACTTCGTAATCTGGCTGCGAGCAGCGAGAGCAACAAGGGTGCTATCGTTGAGGCCGGCGCTGTCGATCGCATTCAGGAGCTGGTCCTTCAAGTCCCGCTCGCCGTGCAGAGCGAAATGACTGCCTGTGTCGCTGTTTTGGCACTCAGCGGTGAGTTGTGGACTTTAGAGTATAACTGACGCCAGACAACCTCAAGCCACAGCTCCTGGAAATGGGTATTTGCGAGGTTCTGATCCCCCTCACAAACTCCCCTAGCGTTGAAGTGCAGGGCAACAGTGCCGCTGCCCTTGGCAATCTCTCTAGCAAGGCTGCTGAGGACTATGCCCCCTTCAATGCTGTGTGGAACAAGCCGGATGGTGGCCTGCATGCCTATCTAGTTCGTTTCCTCAGCAGCGCGGACACGACTTTCCAGCACATCGCCGTTTGGACCATCGTTCAGCTGCTGGAGGCTAAGGACCCCCAGTTGACAAGCAACATCCGCAACTCCACGATTCTTATCTCTTCGATTCGCCAGCTGGCGGAGTCGGCGCCCACTCCGCAGTCGGGTACCCAGCCCAAGCTTACTCACTCCGATGACGAGTTCGACGAGGACGGCATGTTCGAGGATGGAGAGGGAGAGATCTACGGCCTTGCAAAGCGAATTCTGGAGCTGGTCGACGGCGAGGGCTCGGAAGAGAAGCAGAGTGCCCAGCAGAGTGATGACGGCGGAGAGGAGGATCATGCGGCTCTGAGAGCCAGCGTTCATCAAGCCTTACGAGGGCAGTAATCGATGCGCCTAAAGTTTAGTTGACATGTCACATGTTCAGTAATACCGAGATACATAGCTCAAGTACGTTCACTCATGTAAAACTCGTTGATGCGTTTGAGCGCTGCCCTTGGCGGATTACCATTCGGCCATCGAGACACAAGCCGGTGAAGACAGGATGATAGTATCTCCTTGTCTATCTCCTCCTCTTGGCACAATAACGAGACTGCTATGGGCATGACTACTTTCCGCGCGTCGGACAAGTTCACAGAGTTCAGCTCGGTTGCCAGCCTCCATAGCGCATGATCTGAGCCTTTGTCATCGTCGATCGAGGCCAAGGCTGCATTCAACTCATCAGTGGTCGCCACTCCAAGGACGACTCCCTTTTGTGGCTGCCCGGTCGACGCGATGTATGAATGAAGCTCACGCAGAGCCGGGTTGTAAGCTTTGGGCTCTGATCTGGGACATGGTACAGCGAAGATGGCCGCAGGATAGTCTCTATGCCCGCTGAGGGGAACGATCGAAGGCCCTTTGTAAGACTTTGGGACTTCCACAACCCGGATCGAAAGCCAAGTGGAAGGGGCTTTGAAGTTACACCCGCTGTCTTGTACGGGCTGCCCGAGATCGAGCGCTAGGCCGTCATCCACCTGCGTGCAAAGCGCCCACAGCTGTGGTACCGTTATCTCCTGAAGACTTAGGGCCTGGAGAGATGTGCTTGGAGCGTCTTCACGGACGAGATCATCGACTAATCCGGGCAGCTCGTCTCGGCTAGCCGCAAGCAGCTCGTGCTTATGCTCGTGATAGAGCGCCGGTTTGAGACCCTAGCTGTCAGCTTGATCCGCATCATTCTCTCACCCTGCCCCAGAGCTCATCGTCATCGCCTGCACCTGGGACGTAGTCAAAGGCCACGGTCCGGGCGAAGAAACCACTACCCAGACGCGTTGCGGTTGGCAGTACATCGCCGCGGCCGTCATCGCCATTCACCCATCGAGAAGCTGATAGGCAGATTATAGGTGTATATGGCGCGTTCACCGGGATCTCGGGGGGCCTGCTTGTAGAGGGATGAATAAAGAAGGGACGCAAAGGCTTTGCTATCTTGGGGAGAGGCAGAACAGACCCCTGTCATTAGCGCTACGCTGCGTCTGACATACCTCCAACTTTGCTGCCCAACCATCGAGCTTAGTCTCTATTTGAGAGCGCTCAGAGGGTGATATGATGGCTGGTAGATAGATCCCCTCGTCCCATTCGGCATCGTGTGTGCCATTTCGCAAAGCAAGGGCCCGGTTGATTACAGCGCACCAAATCGGAACAGTCTTCGACAAGCCATCCGGCATGCGCTGCACCAATTAGTCTTAACGAGAAGTGGGCAACGCACCTTTCCACGCCTCGTAGAATCGACTAGGATGAACCTGTGGTCAGACTGGGGGAAGGAGACCGACCACTCACCCCCCGTTGCTCTCCGCCCACTCGGCCAAGGGCAGGTTTGACCGTCGCAAGTTGAAGTCCCAGTTCTGACGATCAGTAAGAGCTCGCCGGTCCAATAAGCCTTACGAGAGTATGGCCATCAGTGGACTTAAAGTACGCGTATACATCCGAGCTGATCTGTTCCATTAGAAGAGTTTGACGGTCGCGCTCACTGATGGATCACAGTACCAAGTGCCGCAGCGTTGGTTAGCTGTCGTCAGAGCAAGCAGGGATCATGTGAGCTCACCGACGATCTTGAATCGGTTATGGAACCATCGCTCGGCCACGTTACGGACGAACTGCTCATCAGACGCTATCGAGTGTATCCGATTGAACAAGTCATGCTGAGCGGCATGCTTCTTGACAGCTTTCAAGTCGCTCATGGGCATTAGGAAGAAGAGGTCTGGACTATCAGGCTTTGTTTTCGTAGATGATCATCGAGGTGGAGGTCCTCCAAAGTTTCAATCAGGCACGGCTAAGGCAGATTGTAATGTTGACCTCATCCTCACCCCAGAGGACGTCGGCTGTCAATACCCTCCTCCCAACAACCAACGATGAAGCCAGCCCTAAAGCGGTCTGGTTCTGGCACCGGCGCAAGCTCCGCGCCCAGCAAGCCGCGACCAGGGAAGCCGATCATGAAGACGCTAGAGATGCTCCGCTCCAATGAGCAATTCAAGAGGTCTGGCAAGGGCAAAGAGAAGGGCTTGTTGAAAGGCCTAAGCGACGTTATGCAAGGTGTGTAGGCGGGTGCAGTGGTTCACATGAGCGTCGTTGACTGTTACAGTTCACAACAATCTGCCGGGCGCTGTCCAGGTTGAGCGATTCGCCGAGGTAGGGTATGCAACACTGCTCAATACTCATGTTACAGGCTCGGGCTCTGGAGGTGTCTGCCTTGCAGACAGCTGTCAAAATCGCAGCGTAAGTGTCTACACCATGCGAGAGCCTGTCTGACGCTCAGAGCAAGCAACACATCGAGGGCATTCCAGTCGCTTCCGAGACATCTGCGAAGAAGAGCCGCTAGTCACAATCCGCGCCGCGTGCCAAAGTATTTGAAAGATCGAGCAGCCGCAGAAGTAGGTACTAGCGAGCTGATGATCCTGACTCTAGATCGATCCCGGGGACGACATTGTACGTCGCCAGCGACGGAAGGACAAGATTCGCGCTCGTGGTAATGCCAAAGGCCAGAGCAGAACTCAGCAGCTGCGACTTCGTCAACGGGGCAAAGCATGGCTCGCGACGCACATGTACCATGCGAAGCGCTTCCACATGATGAATATCTGGGGATATCGTCTGCCTCGAACGCCTACCCTGAAGTCCTTCCGTTCCTCACAACGTGCTGCTCGACGGAAGGCCACTCTGAGGGACACGAGCTACTTCGGCGTCATCGAGCTAGTCGCAGATCGTGAGCGATTGGTGAAGTTGCTAGGTTCCGTCACCGGCGGCACACCATGCGCCGGGCCTAGGTAAGCAGGCCGATCTCTCTTGATCTGACCGTCGTAGATACGAGAGTGGCTCCCATTCAGCCCCAGTCAACCTCTATGAGCCAGGCGCGTTTCCTCGTAGCCTAATTGGGCCTGCAGAAGTGCTATGGAAACCGTCTGCCACCTCACAGGCTGAGCAAGCCACTGCGTGGGTGCGGGTGCACCCTTCGATCTTTCAAGAAGCCTGGAAAGCGTTGGCGTCTCAGTCTGGTGACGATGTCCGGATGAGGGACCTTCGCTCAGAGCTGGAGTCGTTTGAGCTGATCGGTCCTTCATCTGGCTCGGCGATCTTGCGTTCGCTCCCCTTCAGTCCGTCCGAACCGGTGGAGAACAGCCAATCCATCAGCAGCGTCCTCTCGCGTGACGTGGCCGAAATCCCCGACAATCTTGTTCTTAGCTTCAATGCTATCGATCCTCGCTTGTCGTGAGTCTGAAAAAGGAAACTGACAGATGATTCTGACGCTTAGTTATCCGCCTTGTCACCTCTCTCATGATGGAGAAACGACCTCAGGCGATCGTCTAGGCGTAACACAACGCACGGAAATCTGGTCTAGAGACTGCCGGTCGAAGCTGTCAAAGCCGACATTCAGCAAAGCAGAACTCGACGAGAGACGGCGCCGGGCCGGTGTTCCTGGGCGCAGGCTGAGGCCGACGGGTCAAGATAATCACATACCTATCCTTATCGTCAAGCGGCAGATCGGATCAGAACAGGAGCGTAGCGCTATGTTCCATGGCTACACGATCTTATTCCCACGGGGCTGGTCCATGATGTTCTTGCCGTCTTTCGTCTACTGCGGCGTGAAACTCGTGGGTGTGTCTGAAGCCGAAGCCATCCATCGGGAAGCTGGGATTCCTTCCTTCCCGGAGCACTATGGCTCCGTTTGCGCAGCAGGAAAGCAGTCTGAGGATACCGCAGCGAGAGATACGGAGCGCCGCTGGCTCAGAAAACCGCCCGGCAAACGCATCGACTTTTCTGCACTCGATGTCGATCAGCCATTCAAACCCGACTGGGAGTCTTTGTTCCGGGTGCGTTCCGATTCGTCTTCTTCCCCGGGTCGCATGACTGACTTTGTCAAGAATAGCAGCGACGAGAGCGCAGCGGAAGCGATGGAACAGCCCTGGCTACTGGACGCATCTCTGATTCCGATTGTCAAACGTCTGGCGCTATCGAAAGACCCGAAAGCCTCGTTGATGTCTGCGGTCAACACCTTTCGCCAGCGGAGGGGGTTGGATCCGTTACCGAAGGAGCAAGCTGCGTCACTGTTCAACTCTTGTCTGTGCCACGTGACGGTCGATGTCCTCGGACGGGGGTCTCCTGCAGACATGGCGATGCTGTACAGCGTAAGCGCCGAGGAGCGCTGTAAGTGGCTACAAGCTCTGGAGGACGTTAAATCTAATCCAGACTCGGCTGCCTCGGAACAGGTGAGTGTCCGCGCCTTCTCATATGTCTCGTTAAATGCTAATCCACCCAGCTGAGAGAAGAGTGGAATGGCAGGAGGGATATCATCGGCTTCGTGACCACGGGTAACATCTCTTTCACCCGAGGCAAGGGCCATGGACTGGCGACTGTCTTCCTCTCTGCCTACCTGAAGTTACTACAGTCTGGGCACTCCCAGATCCAGCCGGAGCTGCCTGTCGTGCTGTTCCGCAATCGCAACAGCTTTACATGCCGCGTTGCAGCTCTTCATCCTGTGCAGAGCCCTTGATGTACAACTATGTACCATTATACGGAGTCACGGGTGGCTAAAAGCCTCAGCCCTGTTGTTTGGAGGCGCATTTGTTGTTCGCGGTGCATTGATGCATGACACCACTGCATCGGACGCCATCAGACGCGTCCGAGTGCCATTAACGCCCGTGCCTGCATGCGGTGCCCTTGACACGTGAGGGTGGAACGCCAAATTACCTCCGTGGAGCTCGCCGTACGAGCCTGTGCACCGGTCAGGAGGAGTATGCCAGGCGGCTTGGTCGTTCACCTCCAAGCGCGATTCCTGACATCCACTTCCGACACCACTGCTCTCCCTCCGATTGCTGGATCATATTGGGTTGGTGATTAAGTGCGGAACAGGGGCACTGACGCTCACAGCATTCGGTCGCGGTCGCCGGCCCACTCTGTGTTCGCAACATGCCTATCCCCCAAATAATCGCGGCTCCTATCGCCCAGCTTGTCCGCCGGCGCTCTTTCCCGAAGTCTCCAAACTCGACGGGATCATGGCAGGTGATCACCCCCATCACGCTCGCTTTCACAGCCGGCCTGCAGCGTCTCGACTTGTCGCGGGATCCCCGTGAAGTGTGGGCACGTATCCGGTCATGGAAGGCTACACCGCCTCGTGTGGCTCAGCTTGGGATCATGCTCGCCGTGTGGATATACGCCATGTGGATCATGACGACACCAACGTTCTTGTGGTCTCTGCTGATTCCGGTGGTGTTCATCCTCGCTTGCTCTTTCCCAATCACCAATCAGTTGATTTGGCCTGCGGCTCCCATCTTTACCTGGGTCCTTCTCTTCTTCTCAGCTCGGTACATCCCCACCGGTTCCCGACCTGCGATTCATGTCGCCCTCCTCCCAGCCCTCGAGTCTGTTCTTTACGGCGCCAACATTTCGGATTTGCAGACTCGTCTCACGCATCCCTTGCTGGATGTCCTTGCCTGGCTTCCCTACGGTGTCCTCCACTTTGCGCTTCCATTCGTCGTCGCGGTCCTGCTGTGGCTCTTCGGACCGAAGGGCTCTGTCCAGTACTGGGGCAAAGCCTTCGGGTTCATGAACCTCTTCGGGGTCATCACTCAGATCGTTCTTCCCTGTGCGGCGCCTTGTGAGTCTCCCTTACCCGCCCAGATGGTTTGTGGACATTGAACTGATCGTGCAGGGTACGAAATCATTCATGGTCTCACGCCAGCGGACTATGCGATGAAGGGCTCGCCCGGTGGACTCCTGCGTATCGACCGCGTTTTCCACTCCTCGGGCTACACTAACGCGTTCGGTTCTGCCCCGCTAGTCTTCGGAGCGTTCCCATCGCTGCATTCTGGAAGCGCTGTCATGGAAGCTCTGTTCCTCGCACACTTCTTCCCCTTCTTGAAGCCGCTCTATTGGACGTATGTCGGCATTCTCTGGTGGGCCACCATGTACCTGTCGCACCACTACTTGGTCGACCTCACCGGCGGCGCGTGTCTGAGCGTGCTCGTTTTCTATCTCTTCATGCCTGCCGAGTTCAAGGACAGCGACAACATCAAGTGGCCCAACAACGCAGAGTACGAGATGCTCAACAACGGCATTGGCGGAGGGAGCGGTGCTGATGTGGACTTTGACGAGGAGATTCGTCGCCTCGAGGAGAGCGAGGGGCTGCCTGCTGCGGACGAGGAGAGCAGGATCGAAGGTTCCGAGGCCAACCTTGGTCCACCTGCCACGGGAGCGCCGAGGACCAAACGGTCGGTGAGCTGGGGTGAGACGCAGGTGTTGGGCGAAGAAGGGGGCCGCTCGACCGAAGCACAGTGATTCTTGGAGCTGTATCTCATTCTTCACCGATATTATGATCTTCTGCGAGCCATGCCTCGTAGTATAATGCAACCCATCACGATCCATACCTGATCCTCTCGCCTCACTTTACTCCAATATATCTCACCTCACCCTCGCCTTACCTCCTCGCGCCGCACCGCGTCCGCGAACCGCAATGAGATGTCATGCATACAATGATAATGCCCGTAATCTGAGCTGCGTGGATCCTGTCTAGACTAGAGTTCACATATCCCGGTCCGCAAGCGCGTGCACTAAGTGCGGCGCATGAAATCCCGGTCACCGAGCCCTCCAGGCCGGGGCACGTTGGACCACTTGGGAATGATGCCCATGTGGCGAGCGCGGCGGATCATCTTGCCGACGCGGCGCTGCGACTTCCAAGTCAATCCAGTCTGAGCGCGCGACTTGATCATTCCCATAGGGTTGAGGAAAGCGTACGACATGAGCGGGTTCGTAACGTGGTCGAGCGGGTTCTCGCCGCGGAGGAAGAAGGGGTCGATCTGCTTCGCGACCTTCTTCTGCGGGCCGACGAGGGGGCGCTTGGCCCTGGGCGGAGCCGTCTCCGGGTCGGGGTAGAGGTCCTCCGAGGTGAAGTTGTGCGGTTGAGTAATCTAGAGAGGTTAGTCAATCAACCAGCTCTCTCATCCATTCATCTCCCCACGTCACAGTTCATCTCGAAGCTTGACCGCGGGATGAAGACAACTCACCTTGTTGGGAAGGAACGGCCGCCTGCGGTCATCGGTAGAGTCACGGAGTCCGACCGAGTCGATCATGGAGCGCGCAGCGCTGGTCGTGCTAGCAGCAGAGGCAGAAGCGGACTGGGTCTCGCGCGTCCTGCTCAGCCGGGCGAGGAAGTCGGCCGTCTGCTTGCGCGTGTCTTCGGCGGCGATGCGCGCAGAGGTGTGCAGCGCCCGGGATCGGAAGAGGGAGGCCATCGTCGTCGTCTTTGTCGTCCCAACAAGTTGCGTCGATGTGGTTGCGCCGAAGATGCGACAAGATCGACACTTCCTGCCTGCGAGCCTCTGTCCGAAGGCTCGAAAAGGGACGATGAGCCCTGGACTTTTTCCGGCGAGTGTGGCAAGGCGCGCTGAACTATTGCTGCGCCTAATTTAGCTCACCACGTGGTGCCTCTCGCGACTATTGTGCGGCTGCCTGCCCTCCCACTCTATGGGTACCTGAGCGGATCTGCTTGCCTCGGTTTACAACCGAGGACCAGCTCGCTACCGCGGTGTTCGGTTATCGCCGTTATCTGTGGACTACGTCACCGACGCTGACACGCTAGTACGCTAAACTCAAGGTGCGACTCGCCGTTCAACAGTCGCGCAAGGTCGGGTCAGGATGCGCTGCATCTATGTGGTTTTATATAGCTATCTTCGGTACACTTTACTTCTGGTTGGGGAGCTCCTGGTTCTCCCTGTACTCGAGCGCGGTGTTGAAGTTGAGCGCAGTGTCAACAGGGGAGAAGATGTCACCGCCACGCTTCTTGTAGAAGTCGACAACCTTCTGGGCGTCCTCGGCAATGCCCTCAGGGGTGAGGCCGAACTTCTTGTAGGCCTCCTGGTAAGGAGCAGAGGCACCCCAGGCGCGGAGACCAACAGCCTCCTGGGCGTACTTGAACCAGGGGAGGGTGTTGTAAGCCTCGACGGCCATGATGGGGGCGCCGGAGGGAAGGACGGAGAGACGGTAGTCCTTGGGCTGCTCGTCGAAGACCTCGCAACAGGGCATGGACGAGACACGGACCTTGAGGCCCTTCTCACGAAGGATCTTGGCCGCGTCAACGACGATGGAGACCTCAGAGCCGGTCGAGACGATGGTGATGTCGGCGTTCTCGTCCTCCTCAAGAACGTAGCCTCCCTTGCGGGCCTTCTCGATGGTCGAGCCCTTGAGCTGGGGAAGGTTCTGACGCGAGAGAGCAAGAGTGGAGGGGGTATGGGCCGAAGCGAGGGCAGAGTAGTAAGCACCCGAGGTCTCGTTGCCGTCAGCAGGGCGCCAGAACTGCATGTTGGGGGTAGCACGGAGCCAAGCAGCAGTCTCGACGGGCTGGTGGGTAGGTCCGTCCTCTCCAAGACCGATAGAGTCGTGGGTGGCGATGTTGATAACGTGGAGCTTGGAGAGAGCAGAGAGACGGACGGCACCGGCAGCGTACGAAACGAAGTTGAGGAAGGTGGCGTCGAAGGGGATCAGACCGCCGTAGGCAGCGATACCGTTCGAGATGGCAACCATGCCGTGCTCGCGGACACCGTAGCGGATGTAGCGTCCCTTGTACGAGCCAAGGCCGGTCGAGGGAGGCTGGAAGTCCTCAGCGCCCTTCCAGCGGGTCAGGTTGGAGCCGGTAAGGTCAGCGGATCCACCGATCAGCTCAGGGATGACAGGAGCAATGGCGTTGAGGATGGTCTCAGAGAGCTTGCGCGAGGCAATGGCGGGCTGCTCGGGGGTGTAAGTGGGGAGGTGCTTCTCCCAGCCCTCGGGAAGACGGCCAGAGATACGACGCAGGAGCTCGGCGGCGTCCTCGGGGTACTTCTCCTCGTACTTCTTAAAGAGGGCGTCCCAGTCGCGCTGCTTCTGCTCGCCCTTGTCGCGGACCTTGTCCCAGAGGGCCTGGACATCCTCGGGGATGACAAAGCTCTCGTTGGGGTTGAAGCCCCACTTCTCCTTGAGCTGCTTAATGTCATCGGCCTTGAGAGGCGAGCCGTGAACGTCGTGGCCACCCTGCTTGAGCGAACCGTAGCCAATGGTGGTGCGGAGGTTGATGATGGTGGGCTTGGTCTGCGAGTCGCGGGCCTGGGCGATAGCGCCCGAGATGGCCTCGAGGTCGGAGTCACCAGCGTCAACGTGGAGAACCTCCCATCCGTAAGAGCGGAAGCGGCCCTCAACGTCCTCGGTGAACGAGACGTCAGTGTCACCGTCAATGGTGATACGGTTGTCGTCCCAGATGGCAATCAGATTCTTGAGCTGCAGGTGGCCGGCAAGCGAGCAAGCCTCGGAAGCGACACCCTCCTGGAGACAGCCGTCACCCAGGAAGACGTAGGTCTTGTTGTTGATGATGTCAAAGCCGTCCTTGTTGAATACGGCGCCCTGGTGAGCCTGGGCAATGGCAAGACCAACGGCGTTGGAGATACCCTGGCCGAGAGGACCGGTGGTGACCTCGATTCCGGGGGTGTGGTCAACCTCGGGGTGGCCGGGGGTCCTCGAGTCGAGCTGACGGAAGGCCTTGAGGTCGTCCATGGTGACATCGAAGCCCGAAAGGTGCAGCAGGATGTACTGAAGGGCGCAGCTGAAAATGTTAGCCCGATAGCCATACGTCGACGCTCGAAGTTTCACACTCACGCATGGCCGTTGGAGAGGACGAAGCGGTCACGGTTGTACCACTTGGGGTCCTTGGGGTTGTAGTTCATGTACTTGGTCCAGAGGACGTAGGCGACGGGGGCCATGCCCTAAATCGTTAGTGGGATGCTAGGCAACCGGATTGTTTCTCCCATCCATGCGAGAACAGGCAGGCTGAGGACTACATACCATGGGGGCACCGGGGTGACCGGAGTTGGCCTGCACGTTATTTCAATGCTCACCCAAACTGTTCGAGTAGACTCACCTTGGCGACAACATCCGCCGCGAGGGTGCGGATGGTGCTACATGGTCAGCACCGGAGAGGGCAGGGCAGACGTCATGGAAAACCATGGCAAAAGTGCCTAATGTCGAGACTCACTTGACGGCCTTCGTGTCGAGATCAGTGAAGGACATGCTGGAGAGTGTGAGCGGACGTTGTCAAAATCGGCCAAGCAAGCCAACTTACTTTAAAGATAGAGAGGGGGAGGGAGAGTGTTAGAAAGGGAAAGGCGAGGTGAGGGAACACGCCGACTAAAACAAGCCGAGCCTGATTTTGGGGAGGGGGAGCTGGGTGTGAAAGCTGTGGGTGGCTGTGGGCTGCTTCGCTGAGAAATCCCGGGGTGTGAGTCGTTTCTCCCGCCATGCCCGACTGCCTGCCTGCCTGTGTCTGCCATACCATACCTACCATGGCCGTCATCCAACGTCATTTCGATAGGCGGAGATATGCCTCCGCTCCACTACCTGCGATTCTGCGACAAGGGACGCCCTCGGTCGGGCCGGACACCGACCGCACTAAGCTGTCTACCTTGCCTGGCCTAGCTCGCCTGAGATGCATCCCCGATCCGGCTCTTACAGTGGCAGGCGACAGTCAGCATGCTCTGTAATCCTTGGTCACCGTAGCCAAGCATTCCCCTGCAGATCAGTCAGCCTTCTCTCGCTGCTGCTCATGCTTCTTATTGCCAGTGGTCCAGACCTCACCTGAGGTGGATGCAGTAGTGTTTTGAGGGCTCCTCGCCTGTAGCATGCATGACCTTCCGTCACCATTGCATCTGCCAAAGACTGACTGCTAACACTGCTGGAGCGCAGCAGCGCTCAACGCCGACGCTGGAGCGCTGTGGTGGTGAAATCGAGGGAGGATGTATGACGCAGGGTCAACATGACACCTCGCCTCGCTCGCACTTTGCTCCACCAGCCAGGCCACGTTCCATTTCCATTTCGGCCTGACGCACCCTTGCACCCTTTCAACCCCTGGCGCGCCTGGCGCCGGATCAGCTTAAGCTTCGGTCGGGCGGCCACCAGATCCGCTTGCCCAGTTCCCGATCCGCACTTCCATGTATCACGTAGCCGATCTCTCTCTTTTCTCAAGGCACGCACGCACGCTCGCACGCATACACGCAGGTAGGCACATACGTAGGGCCGGATGTCCGCGGCCTGGGCTTGGCTTGATTATCTATCCTCGCTCGTCTAGCACGTGCCGCTCAAAGCCGACTTCCGCCACTCTCGCGCGGACGCTGCAGACGAGCATGACCTTTCCATTCACCTGGCCGGCTTCACCATCTGCAAGCCTCTGAAAGCAGACAACAATACAAGCTGTGTACATGTCCGCGTGTCGCTTGTCATACTCAATCGTTCAGACGCACAGCTGAGAGCTTGCGGCAGTGAGTGTTCTGACGCTGAAAATTGACTATCAAGGCATGTGCATACAACTCGTTGGGAAGAGTGTTTCAGGTTGTCTACTACTGAGGTCTGGTCAGAATGGAGGTGCCTCGTCTGCGCTCCCACTTCTTCACTCGTTCTCGACAACCAGCCTCTGCGTGCCCTTGTACATCTCGCTGATCTGGCCTTGCCGCTCGATAGGTCCAAACTCGGTCTGAACGAGCTTCCACCAGGGCTCCAGCTTGTCCTCCTTCAGAACGCCGTTGTCGTTGACCAAGTCTGGCAGGTTGTGGGGAGCGCCGTAGCCGTTCCGGCCAGCCTGCGCTGCAAGGCCCGCGGCCTTGAGAGCCTCTGGAGGAGTGGACGTCTTGTCGCCGAGGAGCGCAAACGCGGGCGCAAACGTCTCGTCCGTGTGCTGAAGGAAGTACTTGCGGAAGTTGTACGACGCGAAGCGCTGCGACGCCTGGCGAGTAGAGTTGTACAGCGCTTGCACTTGAGCGAGAGTGGGCTTGGCCGACATATCGACAGTGTCACTGACAGATGTGTTGAGCGTTGGAGAAGATCAGGTGCGGCGCGTGAGTGCTCTTATCGATGATGCCATAGTTGATCGCCGCACCCTCGGCGCCGTAATTGCTTCCGTCGTCCACCTCGCAGGCCTCAGTACCGCAATTCTAGCAACGCCTTCCGCGATCGCCGGCCCTCATAGCGGCCACTATATGCGAGCCACTGGTGCAGACATGGACTGATCATGCCGTATAGATGCATGCAGGTATAGAAAAGATCGTTGCCCGATATCTAAGCAAATTGGGAGCACAGATCATATTTTGTTTCGTAGCACGCTCATTCCTCCACCTCTTGAGCCGCTGTGCAAAAGTGCTTCAAGATCGTTTTTAGACAGAGACGCCCTGGCCGGCGAGGTAGCGCTTGAGGTCACCCATGAGAGCCACCTGCTCATCGAGGGTGAGAGAGGTCACCACCGTCTGGATGATGGAGCCGACAGTGACGTTCTGGATTCGGATGAGCGACGAGTAGTAGACATAGGCGAAGATGCCCATGAGGAACTGGCAGTCCATGCGGTCAGTCATACCGCCGTGGCCGGGAATGGAGTGGCCAAAGTCCTTGATGTTGAAAGCGCGCTTGAAACCAGAGGCGAAGAAGCCGCCGAAAGGAGCGATGAGAGAGGCAAAAGTCGCCATCACGAGGAGGTGCAGCTGGTAAGGGACATAAGGAATGGCTGGAGGCTCGCGACCGAGGACAGTCGTAAGCAGTGTGCGAAGCGGTCCAGAGAACTCAAAGTTGCGCCAGACGAAGACGGGGTTGAGCTTGCAAGAGACATTCGACAGAGCGTTGACACCGAGATCCTTGGCCGGGCAGATCATGTAAGGGAAGCGCATGAAGAAGGAGCCCCACGCGAGACTGAAAAGGAGGGTGAGAATGAAGGCGCCGACAAAGCCCTCAACAGTCTTCTTCGGACTCAGCTTGATGAGAGGGGTGCGACCGAAGAGCTTGCCACACACGTAAGCCATGACGTCGTTACAGATGACGAGGGAGGCGGGGACGAAGAACCAGATGAGGCCCTCGAGAATGTTGTTGACAATGAAGTGGCTACTGTCAGTCCTGCTTTGGCAATGCAAACTCACCTGGAGACCACGACGAGAAGGAGCGTAATGTGGACCCAACAGAAAAGGGCGAACTGCTGACGAAGGTACTGGCGCTTGAGGTTGGCGACAAATCCGACGAATCCGAGCACATACAGCATGAAGCTGATGAAGCGGTGATTCTTAGCGAAGGGGATGAAGTAGGCATCGACGAAGACAATGTGCTTGAAGTAGTAGATGATCGACTCGCCGTAAAGGAAGTAGTTGGTGACAACGAAGAAGTACCTGACATGTCAGCGCCAGCCAAGAGCAGGATGCCGAATACACACCAGTTCAGAGTCTTGCTCCAGGGGTCCTTGACATTTCCACCCTCCGGGGTCACACCGTGGTCGCGGAGATCGAAGAGAGCAGTGACCTCCTTGTACACAAGCGCCTGACAGATCAAGACGAGCACGATCATGTAGGGGTGGCCCATGCACAACAGCCCTGACGGTGAGCAATGACGCCGGCAACTGAAGACTTACCGATGAAGCCGAAGATCATAATGAAAGTCCAGACGGTGCGCTCGATAAAGTTCTGCTTCTTGGGAGGAGCGGCGGGTGCCAGAATCTCTGCGGCAGGCTTCTCAGATCGGGGGGTGATCGTCTTCTCGCCCTCGGCGCCCTCGCCGGGAATGACACCGTCCTCAAACTTCACAGAGTTCTTGCTCGGGCTGGTAGGTGTCAATGCATTACCAGGCCCAGAGGGGCTGAAGTCCACCGGCGTCTTGCGCTTGCGGTTCGTAGGCAACTCCTCTGCAGTCCGAGTGGGAAGATCGGCAGGAAGATCCGGCTTGAAAGCGGACGTGGGAGGCGACGGGCCCTGCTTCGGCGAAGCGGCCTTGGCATCATCCCGCGCCGAGGAGGCCGCAGATGTTTGATCAGCCTTCGGAGAAGCAGCGGCAGGTGCGGGAGCATCCTTTCCGGTGCTCTCAGCCGTAGCGTCCTTGCCCTCGTTCTTCACAGCTGCAGCGGGCGCAGGCTGCGGCGTCGACTTTCCGGCCGACTTGGTCTTTTCTCCGTTCTCAGGGGCGGCTTCATTGGTGGACGACTTGCCGTTAGCGGTGGATGCAAGGGCGTTCTTCTCCTTGGCCTCCGCCGCTAGACGTGCAGCACGAGCAGCGCGCTTTTTGGCGGACTTCGACATGGGCGCGGATCCCGTTGCAGCCGGCTGGACTTCTTCCGCGATCCTACTCGTCAGCATGGCAGCCGTGGCAGGCAAGGGCGCAGTAAACGTACTCCTCCACGACCTCCTCGTAGTCAGGTCCGTCCTCGATGTCGAGGACATCGAACATGTTACGCTGGCTAAACGACGACATGGTTGCGGTCGTATGCTCAAACGGTATTACCAAAAACGATGGTGGTTGGGATAATGTTGAAAGTTAGTGACGACTGTGTGCGTAACGTCCGGCCCACGATGGTCAAGCGTAGACCGGGCGATCGCATCACAACGCGTGGCTCCCACGAGGAGTCCATTTACGTAATATGATCGGCTCGCCGCGTATAATCTACTCAGGATCCACCCCACGATTGCCCCAAAGTCGGGCGCGGTTCAGCCCGGGGCGATACGGCATTGCACCTTGGTTGTTATCCGAGTCGTCCTTGTGTGCACAAAACCATCGTCTCTTGCTTTCTGACATCTTCGCGTTCATCACTCGTCGTCTTCTCGCCCGACAGCTACTCTCAATCGAGCTCAACATGTCCTCTGACCTCGCCCAGAAGCTCCAGCCCCATGCCAAGGAGATTGCGCTCGCTCTCGGCGTGATCCTCCTTGCGCTCGTCCTGCTTGCGGGAAAGAAGAAGGAGAAGCCTGTCCTTGACCCCGTCGAGTTCCGCCCGTTCAAGCTCATCAAGAAGACCCAGCTTTCCAAGAACACGTACAGGTGAGTGAGCCGCCACAGATTCTGGGCGTGCGCCACTTCGACAAACAGAGTCGACTCAGTTGAAGGTCGACTCGAGATGAATTCTGGGCACGGACGTCAGGAGCATTCTGTGCACGTTCTACGTCAAACGGCGCGCAATGTGTAGGACGAACCCGTTCACGGATACCGCTCCTCCTCGGTGGAGTCACGTCTCTGCTGCTCGGTAGCTCTTCGCGGTTGGCAGTCTTTTGAGCTGCGCAGACAGTGACCCTCTCGGTCGGGGCCGAGGGGTCCGGACGATAGCGATTAGATCCGTGATCATCTTCGATCGTCCATTCTGAATTGTCCACTTGGCACATCGTCTTCTGGTCTTTTCTGCATTGAGAGACGAATCACTCTTGCCCAGCTGAGCGGCCAAGCGGATGTCTCTAGTCTGCCCCTAGCTGCAAGCTGCATAGGCGCCATCAAACTTCCGCAAGACGTGATCATCTTCACGCGCTCCTCTACCCCTTCCTGCTCAAGTCTAATAACAGGTATCGCTTTGCCCTTCCCTCGCCGACGGCCAGCCTTGGCCTCCCGATCGGCCAGCACATCTCGATTATGGCCAACATCGACGGCAAGCAGGTCACCCGCTCGTACACCCCCACCTCGCTTGACAACGACAAGGGATTCTTCGAGCTCGTTGTCAAGGCCTACGAGAAGGGCAACATCTCAAAGTACCTCGCCGGTCTCAATGAGGGCGACAGCGTCATGGTCAGGGGCCCCAAGGGCAAGTTCAACTACCACAGGGATCTCTCGCCCCACCTTCTGATGATTGCTGGCGGCACCGGTATCACTCCGATGTACCAGATCATCAAGAGCTCCGTCATGGACCCTGCCGACAAGACCGAGATCGAGCTCATCTACGCCAACGTCGATGAGGGAGACATTCGTGAGTTTCAACATGCGTCCGCACTACGCGAGTGATTTTCCAGCTGAAAGCTAACGGACAGTTCTGCGCGAGGAGCTGGAGCGCCTCTCTGCCGATTCCAACAACCGCTTCAAGCTCTACGTAAGTGTCCGCTGCTTCACCATTATAGGGTCTTGAACCATGCCGGCGCGTAGCACTTCGCAGGCTAATGACAGTACACTCTCAACAACCCTCCCGCGACCTGGTCCCACGGCGTCGGCTTCGTTTCGCAGGACATGATCAAGGAGCGCATGCACAAGGCCGGCGTCTCGTCGGGCAGCAAGGTCCTTCTCTGCGGACCGCCTCCCATGATGACTGCCATGAAGGGTCACCTCAAGGAGCTGGGCTACCCTGCTCCGCGAACCGTTTCCAAGCTCGAGGACCAGGTCTTCCTGTTCTAAGCACTGGTGACAAAAACTCACCAAAGTATAAATATGCTTCTTCGAAAGGAGCTGACCGTCCGGGTTTTGGCGTGATAAGATTGACATAGATGCAAAACATCGATTAAAACTATTGGCTACAGATGGTCGACATCGAGCGGCTTCATTCCCTTGGTCCAATCCCTCGTTTCCTCCTCCTCCTCCTGATCTCGCAATCTCTCCTGTGTCGTGACGTATCCCACTGCGCCAAGAGACACTCTCGAGCTGTTCTTTAGCATCATGTTGAGGCTGGGCTTGCGATTCAGGCTAGGGGTGCGATTCACGCTGCCTTTCCTGACTCTGCCTGCCGCGAGATCCTCCCTGTGGCTAGATGTCGTTCGATCGCGCAACTCGTGGTGTTCTTGCTGGCTAATACGCCGCTCACGCGGCTCACGTGAGGCTTCGGACGATGCACGGATGTACGGCTCTTTCGCCGGAGACGACGCGGCTGAACGGAAACTGGCAGCTGAACGCGAGCGCGGAATCTTCCAGACGCTTTCGGTCGAAGGACTAGTCGGGGGTGGCGGGCTCGACGCCTTGATGTAGGGCAGCTTATTCTCGTTCTTGCGCGGCGACGACGCTGTCGAGTGCAATGAGACCATGCTCGCGGCGAGCTTGTCCTTCTCGCGAATGTTGGCCGCAGACCTGCCCGACTTGCAGGAAGCGGCTGTGGAACGCGGTAGTGTAGGATTGGGGAGGTGGTGCCACCCTTCCTCATGGCTGCGGCGGCCGACTACTTGACCGCCGTTTTGGGGTACATGGAGCTGGCTGCGCGAGTCCGACTGGAAGCTGGGACGCACCGATTCAGGCGGGGAAGGCGTCACTGGTCGCTTCCGGTCCAAGCAGCCGACGCCCCGCCACCAGAGCACTGCGAATATGATGATGAATGCTCCCACCACACTGCCGACGGTCGCGCCGATGATGACTCCGGGCCGCGGCCCATCATGCCGAGCTACTACATCCGGTCTCGGCCTGCTGGGGGCTTCCGAGTTTTCTGTGGTTAGTCAAAGCGGGACTGCGTTTCTATGCTTGCGAAAAGCTCTCGTGCTCACCTGAATCGCCAACCGGTAGTCCAAGGACGGGCGAAAGGAATGAAAGGATGATAACCGGTATCATACCGAAATTTGGTTGGCGGCGAGGAGGGGTCTGTGTGTCTTCAGATTTACAGCTTCGTTGCAAAAAAAAGCGGTAAAGGAAGGTGTTGCTGTTCTTGTGAGAAGGAAGACGAATAATGGCTTCAGTGACGAGCAGACAGCTCTGCGAGTTTCCGAGCAGACACGAGAGCTCGCTTGCTGTCGGACCTGGCAGCTGGGACGCCCTCCGCGGTCGTCATCAGTCTGCGCCCTACGTGCGAGGATTCCGACAAAATGGCACCTTGGCGTTGTGGCGTGTCTGTGCGGGGTGAGCGACATCCAGGTTGTCCCAGCCAGCCCCCCAGGCGCAGACCTTATCCGCTCATGCAGGCGTTTCGGAAGCCACGTCTCCGCATACTGAGACCCTGTCGAGCGCGGTAGGCTCAAACTGAGTAAGACTATGGCAAGGCTACAAAAGTTCGAAGCCAGTGGTCCTTGGTCATCTAGAGAAACGTCCTCGCGTTGATAGGGCTGAGCGTCCGGGGTGCGGGAGAGTGCGGAGTGCGGCGATCTCGAAGGGTCGAGGGGCCGACGACGCTCCCAAGCCATTCAAGGCGCCGTTTCAATCAGCCTTCGGAAGGTGGCTCCCGGACTCC
The DNA here is from genome assembly GCA_030347605.1 of Trichosporon sp. DN520. Classification (NCBI taxonomy): domain Eukaryota; kingdom Fungi; phylum Basidiomycota; class Tremellomycetes; order Trichosporonales; family Trichosporonaceae; genus Trichosporon; species Trichosporon sp. DN520. Next base: position 106,373 of record JASJUY010000013.1, read on the forward strand.
CAATTCGCTAGCGGACAGCCTGGTCTGTCTCAGACACCAGCAGACGCCAGGGAGGCGCCGAACGCCCATCAATTTACATATCTCATGCAAAGGAAAGCATAGCCCGTTGCCCTTCTGATGTGGTCTCGATCAGCCGTCATGAACGTGATTGAATGAGGCGAGATGCATCGTATACCTAGTCCAGAATGTATAACTCAATGCCAGGGTGCTTTCCAGCCGTCACTCTTGCCTTGGATCTCGTTGGTGATCGCTTTGTGCGCACTCATGAGGAAGTCAGTGTAGCTGAGAGCGTCGTTGTTGCTGTCCTCTACAAGCTGATTCGCGTATTCAATCTCCAGCCCGTCGCGATCCTGTCTCACGATCAGAACGGGGAGGTCGTGGCCAGTCAAACGCTCCAGGTGGGTCAGGATGTTGCGAACCTGCGTCGACAGCAGGGTAGGGAGTTTCGGCAACCGCGTGATGCGCGTGTCAAGCTCCTCGAGAGACTGAACACCATAAAGGTCGTCGAGGATCTGGGGCGAGACAGCGCCACCGAACCAAAGCATAGCGATCTCGCCATTCGAGAGCAGGTAGGCGCCCTCTGCGACCATGTACGCATAGCTTGCACGCTGGAATCGAGGGATCCGGAGGCGGCCGTTGGCTCCAGGGAAGCCGAAAGAGTCGGCGAGGTCGTGGATAGCAAGGATCCGAGGGTACAGGAGAGTCATGATGGCGGTCACCGACGCGCTCTTGGCCGCTCGCATGTAATGCACCCTTACGTCAGGCACAACGTTTCCGCCCTTGATGGGCTTCGATTTGATCATGCACAGGGTGTAGAGGGGCAAAAGCTTGAAGCCCTCCGGTAAGATGAGCTGGCCAGCTTGTACGGCGGGGGCGCAGTGCTTTCGATAATTGAGCAGAATTCGGTTGGCGCGCTCGATAGTAAGGCGGCGGATGTCGCGCAGCTTGCGATACGGCAGCTCACTAACGGCCGCCTTGTAGATGATCGAAACCACCGCATCGAAGTCGGCGAAGCGGAAAACGTTCCCGATCATGCTGGAGACGGGCAAAGCGAGATTGAGCAAGCGCACTCGACGGTCACCGTTAGCCGAAGTGTACAGTGTGGCGACCTGGATGTAAGATGTCTGGCGATCATCCAGTCGGTGACCCTCGTGTTTGACTGTGGCAGTGAATGCCCTGTTCGGATCCATAGTGCCAAACTCAATGTCGGTCAGCGAGCGCTGCAGGAAGTTGCCACCGTATTCCGCAACTCTGAGCCCATTAGAGCAACGGATGCGGACAGTAGCGTTGTAGGCAACCTCGCTGCAGATCACGCGTCGCAGCTCCGCCTGCAGGGTGCTGCGATCCCGCACAGGCTGGAACTTCGGGTGGAAGAACGTCTCACCACCAGAGATTGCAGAGACAAACCCGACGTTGGCGAGGTCCATCGATTGATCCGGGAAAACGAAAGAGTTTACTCCGACTCCCGTCTCTGCCATCTCGTCCGCTGTCTTGCGCCAGAAATCGTCTGTTGGCGTGAACAGAGCTTTCTCCTTGTCCGTCCCCGCAAGCGTCGGGTCGTCCCGCGCCTTGAGGTGGCCGGGACCCAGAACGGGCAACCCGGAGAGGAACATGTTGATCTGGCCGCCGACGCTTCGCAGGCCGTCCAAAGCTCCCTTCAAAGCGGATCCAATGGCGCACTGCATACCATCGGGCTGGGCTTCATACGTGCTGGGGATCATGTCGAGCAGGTTCTCGATCTGCGATCGCGAGGCTGTGGGGTCCGCGAGGAATCCTCCAACAATAGGGCAGAAGGCGTCATCGAGATCGGACACGACCAGCAGCTGAGGCTGGGACAATGCCGCGCCGATGTTCCAGAATCCAACAGTTTGCCCCACAGTCACGAAGGCAACTCGTTCACCCTTCCCGATGACCTCCTCATCCTCGTTGCCCTCCTCGCCCTCCTTGGTCTCGCCATACAGAGCTTTCCGGATCCCCTCGCACACTTCTCGCACAATGCCCTTCTGCACGCTCGGAGCAGACACATCAATGACAAAGACCCGGCCGAGAGGCATGGGGCGACGAAGGCGGCGGCGGTCCTGGTTCTGGTTCTTGCTGTTGTGACTCGGCGTAGGCGTCGGTCCTCGAGTGGGGGTTTGACCAAGGCTGGACTGCAGAGCTCCCAAGAGGTCCTGTCCGGTAGTCGCCAGAGCGTCTCCAGCCGCAGCCAAATTCGCCAAGCTTGCATCGTCCGCGTCAAGAAGAGAGCCCTTCGGCTGTTCAGCCCAGTACTCTCGAGGTACAGGGAAGTCCACTGTACCGCACTGAAGCTCTGGGCGCTCGTTGTGGTCTAGACGCTGTCCCATAGGCGTGAGCGGGGAGAAGTAAGCGGAGGGCACATTCGTTTCGTGGCCGCAGAGATTGCACTGCCAACGATGACCACCATGTGTGAATCGAACCCAAGGGTTGATGTAACCACGGCATTTGTCGCAACGCGGAGGTCCAGGCTCTTCATCGCCAGAGGCAGGGGGAGGCTCGTCGAAGGCACTCTCTCCAGAAATCCAATTCGTAATCAACGGAACGGGCGCCTCGTCATAACGCAGTGGGGCAAACGGCTGAACGATGAGTCCGAACGGAAGGCCGGTAGTGTCGAGAAGTTGCGAGGTGGAGGGGATTGTGGGGAGTGTCGTGCGCAGGTGACGGGGGAGTGAGTTGCCTGCCATCAGTAATGTCCTTACGAACGAGAGCCGTACCTTGGTCAATGCCGCGATAGTCTGTCACCGCCAGAGGAATCAAGCCCTTGGTATCGCAACTGAGGAAGTCCTCGTCATCGTACAAATTCTGATCCAGCTCCTGAGCCTCGATAGGGTCCGGAACTTGAGAGGGATCGATTCGAACACGAGGACCGGTCAATGTCGGACCAGCTGCATGGGGCGGAGGAGGAATGTGGTTCTGCGGAGGGTAGTTGTACTGGTGCGGTTGCGGCGCCGGTGCCGGCTGCTGCACATGATGTTGCGGCTGCTGCTGACCGGGGACGGGGGCGTATGGTCCAGTTGGAGGGGATCGATGCCTGTCGTCCGGGACGGGGTGCAACTGCGGGCCCTTCGGGTTCACATAAGGCTGCTGGTATCCTTGCTGCTGGTACTCAGGTTGCTGCGCTAGGCCGTACTGCTGTCCGTATTGCTGGGGCGGAGGTGAGGTCTGACCAAAACCCGGAGCGAACGTGGGGTCCTGCTGGTGATGAGGGGGCTGGGGGTGGCCCCACTGCTGGGCCGGGTTGGCCTGAGCCGTGAGCGAGGGGTCGACGGCGTAGCGCGACCTAGGGGGCATGCCAGCGGGGTCGAGTAGCGACGATGAGTCCGAAGCTGGCAATCACAATGCTAACGACAGCGAACACGTCGAACACGCGACCTCCATGGCCGATCCATCGTCGACATTTATCAGGGTGGACTATTTAAGGTCGATCGCTCAACGTCATGATCGGCCCCGGAACGGGGCAGTGGCTACCCCGGACGACGCGCATTCGCCTGGATCTATGACCTTTGGCGTCGAGTCCGTTCATCCTTCCTCTCGCCTGCTGATAAACTGACCTACGATTCAGGTTGTTTCTGTCAACTAAGCGGGAGCCCCGTTTCTTGTTCCACTCCATCAGTGTCTCTCACACTGCGCAATGACTAGAACTGACAGACCGGTAAGCTTCTGCCAAGCCGTCGCCACCCAACCCATCATCTGACTCCCCAGTTGCCCTCGTCCCCTCGAAGACATTCCAGTGACAGCTTCGAGCATGTTTCCAGCTACACGGCCCCAGAGCGCAAGGCACGTTTGATCTATTGCAAGTCTCACGTTGCAATTCATCCTACACAGCTGCGGCGCGATAATATCTCGGGCCTTCTGGGACTGGTCGAGGTGGACAAGGAGGTTCCGCGTGTCCCGGAGAGCTCTGGCTCCAACTCAGCTAGTGGAAAAGAGATACTCGTCGTCTGGGTTCCTGATGAGCTCTTCGTGCGCATGTCCGAGGAGGACCAACGCAATTACAAGCGTGTAGAAGACGGGGCTTCCGGAGCTGCGGCGGAGAAGGAAGGTGCGTGATGGAACCGTCACGCTCCGCTAATGACAGGATTCGTCTTCGTGTCACTGCCGCCGCCTCGGGGTGAGAAGTATGCTTTCTCTATCCCCGTCTCAGACTTGTACAGCTTCCTGGTCTATCCAGTGAGTGGCCGGACCGAAGTCCCCAATTAATGAACAGCCCAGCCTGCAGCACTGGTACGGCTCCGTCACCTTCAATCTTGCCGGCGGTGTTTCCCTGCCAACTCTTTTCTTCCATGACGACCAGACACCGCTTGTCACTACGCCTCGTTCCTCTGACCCCCCTACGCCTCCATGGGGCTTCCCTCCCTTCCTCGCGGTCCTTAGGCAACACGCTACCGTCCTGCGTTCGCGCTTGGTCATGAACGGCAGCGGAGAGGAGCTCTGGCTTGTGAACCCTAGCAAGGCCGACAGAGAAGTTCATGAGGCTGGCTACGAGCAATCCCAACGAGCGAACGACCCCACATTGGCGTCTTACCCGCCGCAAGCGCCTCACATGCAGTATCCGAGCTTGCAGGCGGTCGGCCAGGCATCGCCCAAGGACTCCTTACTTGTCGGCCTGTCCAACGTCACCAATATCGCAAGGCATGCCGCTCAGAATGTTCTGAATCACCCCTTGGCGAAGCCAGTGGTGCCTCACCTTCCTCCGGCTTTCCGTACGCTCGTCAATGCCCCTGGGGAGTGGGAGAGCTCATTGCGACCGAAGCTTGGTTCCGAGCGTAGTCCTGACGTTGCCACAGAGTTCGAAGCGGCACGTCTGTACCTCGCACGCTGGGCCCGTGTAGTAGCCGAGGAAGGTGAGCGCTCCCGGCGTAGTGAACTGGCAGCGCAAGCTGGACATGCTGGTCAAAGCGAGGACGATCTCACGGATCTCGGCGTCTTCTCCCTGATCTCGCGATCCAAGCAGCCTGCCCCCAAGCCCACCAGGGATCCTCACCACCCTATCACCATGTCTGATTGGCAAGCTTTCATTGCTGGTGACATGGACGAAGAGTTTGTGAGAGGGGAGATATTCCGACGGGGCTTCTCAGATGAGCCTTCCCAGTCACAGGCACGCCGCCAAGGGTGGGAGGTGTTGCTCGGAGTTGTGCCGTGGAACGTGGGAGACTCGTCCGGTGATGCGGACAAACGAGGTGCAACTCGTGAGAAGGTACTGCGCGGAAAGCGATCAGAGTATTACAACCTCCTCACCGGGTGGCAGGACAAAACTCGCAAGGGCGAATATCCTCCTGGTTGGCGCGAGGAGTGGCATCGTATTGATGTGAGTGAACAATCAGGAATACGGGCTGACCTGCGTAGGTTGATTGCCGACGGACAGACAGAAATCATGAGCTGTACGCAGTGGAGCCTGAGTATCTGGGCAACGAAGAGAAGGAAGCAGGAGGTGCTGGTACAAGTCTCTGGGGAGAAGGCAACGACAAAGAAGAGGAAGGGGGTCACGCAGCGTTGAATCGTAAGTCATCAACTGAAGTCAGTCGCTGATGACCAGCCCATATTTCTGCGCTTCGCCGCATCCTCATGACGTATCATGTGCACGCGCCCGATCTCGGCTACGTCCAGGGTAAGGTATGGGACGCTTTCAAGTGGCTAACGGGTAGGCATGTCGGACCTCCTCAGCCCAATCTACTTCGTCGCGGACGCCAACGAGGCAGACGCTTTCTGGGGGCTGTGTGGAGTGATGCGCATCATGGTGAGGTTTCTGGTTGCGATTCATGCTAATCTTCAGGAGTCGAACTTCCTGCGTGATCAGAGTGGCATGCGGAAGCAACTGAGCACTCTGCAGCAGCTCATTCAGTTGATGGATCCAGAGCTCTATGAGCATCTGGAGAAGACGGGGTCTTTGAACCTCTTCTTCTGCTTCCGATGGATCTTGATCAACTTCAAGCGTGAATTTTCGTTCGAGAATGTTGTCAAGCTGTGGGAAGTCTTGTGGACGAATTTCTATTCGAACAACTTTGTCCTCTTCGTCGCCCTCGCTGTCCTCCAAAGCCACAGGGACGTCATCATGCGTTATCTGAGCGAGTTCGACGAAGTGCTCAAGTACGCCAACGATCTGAGTGGAACTGTGAGTTCGTCTGTTTCCGCAGTGATGTTGACCGCAGATTGATCTTGATACAACGTTGGCTCAAGCCGAAGTGCTGTTCCTGTCCTTCAAGCAGCTCGTGGAGGAGATAGACAAGGAGACTGCCGATTCAACCTCACAGCTGAGGCAGCGACGAAAGAAGCAGTCTCCACAGCGAATCGTTCCGCAGGAGCTTCGAGAGTTGTTGATCAACTGGCAGCCTGCTGACAGTGAGCAAGCCGCCTTGGCGGCGTCCATCGACGCGCTCAAGATCGATAACGGCGAACTCATAGACCTCTGAGCATTGCGCGCATCTGTTATACTGTAGCTTGACTTACTCATACATGTACACGGGATGTTATTGACTATTCGCATCTATCGTTGGTCATTCCGCCTGATCATCATCAAGACCAAAGGCCAAGCGACCTCGAAGCTCTGTACGTCGCCAAGTCCTTGCCCAACTCTGTGGATCACCCTGTCCACGATGTCGCCGTTCTCCCCGTTGCCCTTCTTGGCTTTGTCTTCGGAGTTGGCCTCATGATAAGCATGCACAGCGCTAGCACTTCGCAGGTATCCCTCCAGATGCGCAAGATCCCAGGTTCTCTTCAGATACCACGCTCCGTCCGATCCCGACTTCAACCTGACGGCGCTCGCTGCCTCGAACCCATCCACATCCGTGGGGCTGGGCTCGGCAATGGCATCCAGGACAGGGTGCCCGTTACCATTGAGATCGGGCAAGCCGGAGACCACGTTCGTGGCTGGCCTTGCATCGACTGGGAATGGAACGCGGTCGAGAAGCCCTTCAACTATGCTACGCCCCGGCTGCGACCAATACGGCCCGATACTGTCGTCGCCGGCAGAGTAGCGAGAGATCAAGTCGGATAGTTCAGGGCGCCCGGGGAAGAGGATCTCACCGTATCCCTGCTGTCAGCTGCCTCCCCTCGTTTAACAATCCTCACGACATAAGCCACTGTGCCTTTCGGGCGAAGCACGCGCCTCAGTTCCTTCCAGGTCTTCTGATGGTCAAACCAGTGCGCAGCTTGGCCCGCAATGACGAGGTCAACACTTTGGTCTTCGAGGCCGGTGCTCTCCGCGTCTCCCACTGCGTAAGTGATGTTGTTCTTCGGTGATTGCAAGCCAACGGCTACCATTTTCTTCGAGGGATCCAAGCCGGTCACCTGCTCGAAGCGCTCCGCGAGGTTCAGCGCCATGAAGCCTTACGATCAGCCTGGCTCAGACAGTAGACGCACCAGGTCCGCATCCCAGGTCGACGGCATGCTTCCACTCGCCCTTGTGATATGCGTACACGATGTCATACAGGCGGGATGGGTATGTCCTGAGCGTCAGCATTCTTTCTCCTGAGGCGCACCACTCACGGTCGAGAGCTCAAGTAGCCGGCGGCGTTGAAGGTGGATTTCGCAAACTGTGCCATGCCAGTATGGTTGAGAGTCAGCTGTCGAGATACGACCTGACTGTGTTTCGGAGGAGGCGTTCGATCAGCGATACACTTCATATATCATCGTCGATGATGCATGAATGCATACGCACCTCGGCAGTATCGGCCCAAAGTCACCGATCAGACGAGTCGCCCATGAGGTCATTCTCTACTACTGAACGTGGTCGGACCCGGGCCGTATTTCGGAGATGAGCGAGTTATGTATCTGCGACCTTGATCTTTGTTCCAACACATATTTGTGCCTCACATGCGACTGCGCGTAATGTTGCTGCATACCACCCTGCGCCGATTTTCGGCTTTGTATAGCTGTCAGACATCTTCCTCATAAGTCCAAGAGTCACAGCTGGACCGAGGGCATTGTGTGCGACATGCGGCTCGTCTGCGCCGGAAAGTGTCCATAGCTGGCTTGTCGGTGCCGACCCTGGCTTCCTTTCGCGGACAGCTCCTCCCCCGTTCTTTCTCTGACATGTGCAACAATTCAGCTACCATGCGGCCCGATGTTACATGTCTGCGACACCTCTCCCAGGGCGCTGGTATCAACGCCTAAGCGCTGTCAACAAATCCCATTACGTAATTGTAACCTCCACTCTCAACAGATCACCCTCCACCACGAAGATGCGCCTTGATGCGCGATCGACTTACGCGCTCGATTAGTCCTCAACTGGCAACGATGGGTGCGCTGAACGAGGTACCAGCATGAGCTGACGGACAGGGCTCCTTACTATCATCCGGAAGAACAAGGCGAAGGCGCGCGAGATGCGTGTCCTGTTCCTGTGAGTATTCTACTGCCTCCAACGCTGACGCGCAGAGGCCTGGACAACGCGGGCAAGACGACGATCTTGAAGCGCCTGACAGGCGGCGATGTGCGAGAGGTCTCCCCAACACTTGGCTTCAATATCACTACCCTCGTACGGACGATTGGATCACGGGCAGGTTCGGTCAATGCGCAAGCTGCGGCTGACGGTGCCTCCGGATCAATGCCCGGCCCGGCCGACGCGACCGACGATGTTGGCGAGAGCTATACGCTGAACGTCTGGGACGTGGGCGGACAGCGTACGCTTCGGCCGTACTGGCGGAACTACTTTGAGTCGACGGACGCAGTCGTGTGGGTCGTGGACAGCTCGGACACATTGCGACTCGATGACTGCTCAGCGGAACTGCGGCAGTTGCTCGCCGAACAGCGCCTTGCCGGGTGCACACTGCTCGTTCTTGCGAACAAGCAGGATCTTGCGGGCTCTCTCACGATGGAGCAGGTGCGCGACCAGCTCAAGCTCGACCAGATCACGAGCCATACGTGGCGCATTCTTCCCTGTTCGGCTATCACAGGAGAGGGGCTCGACGACGCCATGGACTGGGTCACGACTGAGGTCGCGAGCAGGTTGTACTACGGAGGGAGGGCGGCGGTGCATCCCGGAGTGATCAAGGAGGCGGCGAGGGATACCGCCGCCGAGGAAGATATCGCCACGCAAGTCGAGGCCCCGGACCAGCCTGTCGGGGCTTCAGCTGTTGCCACGGCCACCGCATAACGGACGTCGTATCACTGTACCATTAGCTATAATTCCATGCATTGATCATATCGCAATCTGCTGTCGCTGGAGGTGCGTTGGCCATCAGACGACCTAGCGCCTGCAGACGCCGCCCGCAGATAATGACACGAGGTCCGCAAGTAATCTGGCCCTAATCTGCTAAGGGTCACCTTCTTAATCTGCTTCCGTATGACGCACCACCATGTGCCACAATCTTCGGCCGAGACCGCCGAGGAGCCTGCGTCTTGCTCTTCGCCATCTGCACGACCGACTTTGTTGTCGCCGAACTCGCCACTGCAACGACGGACACACACAATGCCGCCCAAGGGAGGAAACTCGAAGAAGGAGTCGGGCCGCGCAAAGAAGGCCGAGAACGAGGTGAGTATATCCAAAAGTTGACCCGCGGTGGTGCACTTGCTGCCGGCTTCTGTCATCTAAGCTCGCACGAGCGGCTGCGATCGTGGATGTCTGCTAACCCACACAGGCGAAGAAGGCCGAGGCTGCCGCGGCGCAGAAGGAGAAGGCCGAGGCCGACAAGTGGAAGGCTGGAGGTGAGTTACTTTTCACTCTTGCTTATCATCACGGGCCGTCGTGCTAACATACAAGCGAAGGGAGCGTCTAAGGCTGAGCTTGCTGCTGCGAAGCAGGCCGAGGCTGCTGCGAAGAAGGCTGAGCGCGAGGCAGCCCTGGCCGCCGAGGAGGCTTCCATCTCCACGAAGAAGGCCGCTCCGAAGGCCGGCCAGAAGAAGAAGCCCGCCAACGCTGGCGGCTTCGCCAAGTCGAATGCCGGCGTGTCTGCTTTCCGGACAGACGACCCCGCCGGCCTGCGCCGCGACCCCGACCGCGAGGTGCAGAGCCTGTCGGCTGTCGGTATCGACGAGATGCTCGAGGCGCTCGAGATCGTCAACGAGAAGACGGACAAGAGCTCGCAGGGCGCCAAGGCTGCTGGCATCGACACCCACCCCGAGCGCCGCGTCAAGGCCGCCTTCAACGCCTACCTCGACCGCGAACTGCCAAAGTACAAGGAGGAATACCCGGGACTGAGGCAGAACCAGTACCGCGACAGGCTCTGGGCTCAGTTCCAGAAGAGCTCAGACAACCCCATGAACCAGCTCCACCTCAAGTACAACGCGACCAAGGAGGAGAAGCTTGCCGTCTACCAGGAGACGGCACGCGCACGGGAACAGAAGTACGCGTCTAGGGACGACTAGGCGTGAGGACAGGCGGGGCGATCAGACGCAGAGAGCAGAGAGCAGACAGACGGCAGTCGACTACAAGAATGCATACAGTATACATATGATTGGACTTATAAACTTAATGAGCTGAGGTGGGTTTGCTTTCTGACAAATGTTATGTGGTTATTGCGGTTATGGGGGTTATAAACTTCTGAATCTCTTCTATTCCTTATCTTCAAACATGCTTCCGGCATTCAAAGGGCTTGCTTCTTCTGTTTTTGGTGTCTGCGTCGCTCCTCCTCTTCCTCGTCCAGTAAGCCCAGCACAAGGTCGTCCGGCCCGCCATCGTCCTCGACAGCGCGGGCGTACTCAGCCTCCCACCCGTCGTCCCAGTCGTCCTCGAGCGAGCCATCCGTCGTCATGGGCGGCGGTATCTCATCGGCCGGTAGAGGCGACGCATCACAGCTACTGCCAAGAGTCCCGCTGACACGGCGTGATGCCCTAGCGTACTCTCTGCGGACGCGACCCACCCCTTCGCCGACACTGGAAGCAACGTGGCGGATCGGGATGGACGTCCACAGCGAATTGCGCGGCGAGCCGTTGGGCAGATGAGGTAGAGGAGTAGCCTGGGGGCGCGACTCAATGACAGAGTGCAGAGCTGATCCCAGCCCTTCATCCAAGCTGTGCGAGTCCGGGGTACCCGAGTGCAGCTCGACCTCTGGGCGGAAGCTCAGCCGCCGGGTGCGCGCCTCCTTGTCGAGAACGGAGAGAGGCGTGTACTCGTCAGTCGGCACGGCGGCGAAGAAGCTGATCTGGCGCGACAAGTAGATGGACATGGGAAGGATTCGGGGCGATCCACTGCAAGTCCTGATCTCGGCGTGGTATAAACTCTTGCCGGGCATCACCTCCACGGACTTCATCTTCGGCGGCGGAGCGAGAGGCACTGTACGTTCACCGGCTCCCTGACCCAACGGCAGCAGCCAGCGTGCCTTGATCTTGCTCTCAACGCCGAGATCGCCGCTAGGTCGAAGTCGCATCATCTCGGTCAGGTTCGATACGCGTCGGCGATGGTCTGGGTGCGAGGGTGATGAGGTTGTCGGGCTCGTCGCAAACACGTCCAATCTAGCTAGCTCGAGCTGGCCAAACACCGGTCGGTAGAGGACCAGGTCCTGACAAAGACGGCCCTTAACGACTGGATTGGCGCGGGTCGCCGTGAACGAAGCGCATGTCAATGTGTAGGGTCGAATGTCTGTCTCACTCTCCTCGTGAGCGGGAATCGGCGGACGCAAGCGAGCACAGGCGCCAACTTCGACGGACAGGGTCGATAACTCGGACGGGTTGCGAATGCTAGTGGGCACATGACTGGAGGCAGACGGTTTACCACCATCAGGGCAGACTGGGAAGACATCTGCGGTTAGTCAGTCCTCCGAGTAGCGTTCACTCACGAAGCGTTCCTTTAGCTGTCCCGACGGCGACCCATCGATCGTCCGGAGACCACGCCACAGAGCAGATGCTGGCAGCTGTGTTGCCCCGACGTAAGATATACGTTTCCCAGACTTCCCCCTTTGGAGCGCGCTTGTGACGTTTGGTGCTGCGGGGACGAATGTCGAATATGTGGAACGCGCGACCGCCGGCAGACGCAGCGAACAACCGGGTTCCATCAGAGCAGAACTCCAGGAAGGTCACAGGCTGATTTTTCCGAGTGACGGTTGGCGAACGTTGCAGCTGGCCAGAGGCTGTTGGGATGAGAGACCGGACAGGGGGAAGGCGGAAGTGGGCGATCAGCTCGGGTTCAGGTTTGAGGTCGATGATCTTCACCCAAACGCCCTTCAAACGCGGGAGGGCTGCGCCCTCGCCCAGACCATCATCGACGGAACGACTCTCAGACGTGGAGACGGATATATTGTCATCCTCCCCCAGACCTCTCTCAGCAGGCGCGCTGACTGCCATTCGAGCATGACTCGCGCTAGCAGCTCGGGCTCCCATCTTGATCCCCGACCAAAGCCCGCGTGCAACACCGCCACCGATCTCCACTGCAGAGTTGAGAAGAGCAGCCTGAGTTGATTGAGGGGGAGGTGGCTGCGAAGCGTCACTAGAGGAGCGAGCACGAGTCGATCCAGCACAGACTACCGAACCCAGACCGTCGCTACCCGGGACAGCAGCGGGCTCCGTGGTGGCGTAAGCCGCTAGCCTACCGGACACACTGGCGACAGGCAGCAGGCCGTCAGCACCGACGGGAAGGTCATGCACAGCATGTGAGATCTTCAGCGAGCTGTCCAGGAAGTAGAGCGAAGGTGTGGGGTGCGACGTGGACTGCAGAGTCAGTTATTGATCTAGCGGGCCGGGCGATTCACAAGCATGATTGTGCGAGCCGAGGAGGTGACTCTCGCTGCGGCGCCCGTGCCAAGGTCGAGGCGTCGGAATGCCTTGCCATTGGCAAGGTCCAAGAGCACCAATGCCTGACCGCCGTTCGGGGAGCTCGTCCTGTCTCGTTAGCCCATGTCTGCGGCGACCACCACTCACGTCACGGCAACAACTGGGCCCCGCCCTTGCCAGTGCGCCCTTTCGAGAAGACGCGCTGAGGTGACGCTCTCATGGCTGGGCGCACGGCCACGAACACCGGGAAGAGAAGAGTGCTTGACGTCGTCTCCGTACGTGATGCAGGGGATGGAAGCAATCTCCACCGGGGCGAGGAACTCCTCGTTGACGTGAGCATCGTCTGGAATGACGCTATCCTCGTACGCGAACGCCTGAAGCGCATGGGTCGGAGATGTGAGAAGCAGTACGCGCGTCCGGCTATTGTCAGCAGCGAGGAGCATTGCAGAACTCACGTCTTGGAGGGTCCCAGACGGACATGCTGCCAGATGGCTGAAGAATCCGATCCCACCGACGGTGTGGTTGCCGCCGGTGACGCGGTCTGTTTCGATGGCGATCCGCCGCCGCTGAATGCAAAGCCACCTAGCTTTAGTCCAGCCAAGCTCGTGGGGAGCGTCAGGAGTGGAGAGAGAAGGGAAGTCGGAGTATCACTACTGTCAGTGTTGCGCAGTGGGAACTTGAGGTATCGGAGAGCTCACTCGACTGGGACCGCTGTATGATGTCAGTAATGAACACAATCGACTATGCTGCTGCAACTCACGGAATCCGGTACGTTGAGCCCCCGCCTGTGTATGAACATTGGGCGAGGGCATTGTACACCAGTACTAATGGGGCAAGGATGTTGAAGGATGGATGACAGCGGGCCGAGAAAGCTCTGGGGTTGAGGGTGACTGGACGGGTAGAGGTGGTCGATGGATGCGGCTGTAACGGAGAGGTGATAAGGCTGATAGACGATAAGCGTAAATGACCTCAGAGAGTCAAGAGAGGAGGATAAGGCGAAACGAGTCGAAAGCAGTGACGAGACGTAGATGGGCGAGGATCGAGGATTGAGGAACGCTGGAGATAATGGAGTAGTGAGCGAGTCAACGAGACATGACTGGGTGAGCTGCGTGCGTGCTTGGTTGCCTGGTGCGCGGTGCTCCGCCCGAGTCGATGCCTGCCTTGGGTCGTGGTGTTACGTCGTTGTGTGGTTACCGATCAACGAGTGGCAAATCGCCTGCCTGGCCCTTGCTTGCCTTGTTGACGAGCCGCAATGGCCCTGGGCGGACGGCGGACGCCCTGGCACCGGGCGCTTGCCCCGCCCTGCGAATCGGGAACTCGGCTCAACATCCGGCTACTCCAGGTCTAGGTGGTTACGTCCCACATCCCATCCCAGCGTGGTCACTCCTGAACATTCCTCACGTGGCAATCCCCTACGACCAGCCTCCCCAGCTCCCCAGATGACATCCCGCAGCGCCGCTCCCAGCATTGCATAGCCTCCTCCACTCCCACCAAGCTACCCCTCGTCGATGCATGTGCATGCATCGCTCTTGACTGGGATTTGAGGCATCGTGGACCGCCATGCTTCTACTAATCCTTGCAGAAGAGATCCGAGTAGAATAGGTATTGGTCGCTGGTATTCTCTCTCGCCGGTATACCGTTTCCCCCCCCCCCCCCGACCCCCCCATCGCACGGATTGCATCAGATCTTGAACGGCCAGCAGTGATAGTCAACCCCCCTGTGCAAGCGCAGCGCAGGTTGCAGGTCGTCTAGCTACGTCACCTCGAGAACAACCCAGCTGCAGGATACACGAACGCCGCGCTTCAGTATGGCTGCCGGTCGCAGTCCGTTCGCTCTCTGATCTCGGTCCCGCACTGAATACACGGCGCCATCGGGGCACTCATCTGTCTCCAATGCACAATGCGTGTACCGAACTGTCGTCCTTAGGCTCATCACGGGCAGTCATTGACGAGTAGAGTGATCTGACAGTGGCAGCGTGACCCAGCTCAGCCCACTCTGGCCGTCCCGCTGTTCGTTACTCGTCCACATCCACATCCACGCACACGCACCACCCTGTCACCTTCGGCTGAGACCGAGACAAGCCCCGCCGAAGAAGATATGTGGGGTTCGATGACGAGCTTCGTCCTTCCATTGCCGTGACAATCTTGTCCGTGCCGAGTCCCGATTGCCGGAGCATATTTGCTCCCTTCCGACGGATCCGTGTTGGCTTCATGCACCCAAGCCCTGCTTGCCACTGCTGCACTGAGCGGGTAGTAATAGTAGCATACAACAGGTCGTCTGTATCCTGTACCTAATTGTTCGTGGAGAACTGATGTCCACAGTCGAGACACTGGGCTGTCAGCTGATAACCCACTGATACCGAGTCGAAGCCCAAGACGGTTCCGAAGACCATTGGCACGGACTTCTTTGCCTCTCCATTGTGACCCGGACGACTCCATGCGGACCCGACGGACCACGGCTAACGGCCAGGGCCGAAGAGCAACAGCACTCACCTTGTAGAAAATTGTCGAACCCTCGTCTGCCGAACGCAGCTGCATCTCCTTGTACGACAGACCGATATGTCCACACTCCGGGCACTTCTCTTGAGCCTGACTGTCAGTCGTTACGCCCCCGACAAGAAAGTATATCTCCACGGCCTAGCTGCTGTGGTTGCCATTCGAACGGTCGTGCCCTAACAGACCACCTTGTACTCACAACGGGATCACGGTCGACAGCAGCCTCATCGCCAGTCATCGTGTTCTGCACAAGAGCACGCTTTGATCTCAGTGCTGACGGGAAGGCGTTCGGGGACGAGTAGGTTTTGGTCGGGAGGTTCTCGTACGCTGCAGTGTCAGTATCACACTTCATGATTGTATCGCTGCATGCTCGACACCGTTGCTGATGCCTGAGTTTTTCACTCATCAAACCCAAACTCTCAAGAGCGGCCTCTGCAAGCCGCTGGAACAGCTGCTTGCTGGCTCCAGAGCATCCTCTTCCACCACGAGGAAGTCCATGTTTACAAGATGAGAGATTGTTTAAACACTCACAGCTTGCCGGCTCTTTCCTTCCACACTGGTGGCACTCGATCTCATCCTGGTCGTCCCGAGGAAGGTCCAGCAGTGTTCCGCATGCTGGGCAGAACAGCAGAGAGCCGATACGCTTCGCTCTTGAAGTCGACATGTTGAAGGTGTGGTGTCGTAATGGTCGATCGTCAACTTTCCAAAATCACCCAGGCCAAAATCTTATCTAACCCACTCCTTTGTGGAGCCGTCCAGCCTGCAGCAACCCCCACACCCGCCGCGCGCTCCCACTCCCTCGTCGTCGCATTTGTCCCAAACAAGTCACAATTATTATGCATCACAAGCGACTACCATGGCCAACCAGTACGTCCTGCTAAAGAATGATCAAGGCGTGATCGCGACGTCAAGCCGGATAGGGTAATTGATGTGAGAGAACGAGGGGGGCACCGCTATCGGGGTACATTAATGAGCGGGATCTGGGGGGGAGGGTGGCAATCATACACAGGTTTCGTCGCGCTCTCATAACTACCAAGGTCACATTCTAAGCCGCAGCAGCGACTGCGGGGGTCGCACGCGGGGCAGCGGACTCGGGCTGTGCAATGTCAGCCAGATGTTCAAAAGCTCACAACAGTCTTCGACTTACAGCCTCCATCTGGATGGGCTCGGTAGGGGCCGGCTCCTCAATCTTGGGGGCAGCCTCAGTCACAGCAGCAGCGGGAGCCTCGGCGGCGGCCGCGGGGGCCTCCGTCTCAGCAGCCTCGGTGGCGGCGGCGGCAGCAGCAGGCTCAGCGTCGGCGGAAGGGGTCGTCGGGGGAACCTCCTTCTTGGGCGAGACATCCTTGTGCTTGAAGAAGCCGGTGAAGCGAGCAGAAAGTCGGCGAGTGGCCTTGATGGCCTTGGTGGCCTCCTTCTCAACGGCGGCCTCGGCGTCCTTGACGGCCTGCTCTCCCTTGGCGACGGCGGACGGCTCCTCGGCGGCAGGGGTGGCCTCAGCGGCAACGGTGGCGGGCTCCTCGACCACGGGGGCGGCGGCGGGCTCAGCGGCAGCCTCACTGAAAATGCGTTAGCGGTCCCACTCATTTGCCATCGCTCGACCGGTATACTCACGCAGGCTTGGCGGCCTCGGCCTCAGCGGCGGCAGCAGGAGCAGCCTCAGTAGCAGCGGCCTCGGTGGCGGCGGCGGGCTCCTCGGCCTTGGGGCTCTCAGCAGTGGTCTTAGCAGCAGCGGCGGGCTTGACGGCCTTCTTGTCCTTCTTGCCGAAAAGCTTAGCGAAGAAGCCCTTGCCCTCGGCCTTCACCTTCTCCTGGGCTCGTTAGCAATGCGAACCAGAAAGACTGAGGTCTGTCAACAAGAAATTACTAACCTTAGCGGCCTTGACCTTCTCCTCCGTCTTAGCGGCCTCGGTGGCGGCAGTCTCCTCAGCAGACTTGGCACCCTCCTCGGCGGGGGCAGCCTCGGCAGCAGGGGCCTCCTCAGCCTTGGCCTCGGCGGCAGGGGCCTGCGCAATGTCAGCCTACTGATCTCCTAGCGCTGAGCATGCATGCTCTCGCCACTCACCTCAACAGCAGCGACGGGGTCGGCGGCAACGGCCTCTCCCTCGACCTTGACCTCAGAGGCGGCAGGGACGACGGGGGCAGCGACGGGGGCGGGGGTCTCGGCGACGACGATCTGTTGAGCAGACATTGTAGTGAATCGGAAATGCAGTCGAGCGTATGAGAGATCGGACGGTGTCGAGATACGAAGGAAGGCGTGATCAGCATCATAATATAGGCAGCGGGGTTATGTGTTTGGGCGTGCGGAATGTGTGACAGTGACGACTTGGCGTGTGCGTGCGTGCGCGTGTGACGGAACAGGGCGGAAGCCCAGGCGACAGCCTGTTTCGCCGCTGCCTATTCTCTCTTCCCCGCTCTCATGGGTTGCCAAGGCCGCAGGCTTCTCATGCGTCTTAGGCACTCAATTAGATGGCCTCGAACGCTCCTGGAACATGCTCAACGGTTTCACGTGACATGGGATCTTTCGCTGTTCAACTGCTCATAGGTGCCAGGGAAGGGCCCGCTGGGAAAGATACGGGTGGCAAAAAGTTGCCGCAACACCCGAAACGCTGGTAACGAGTCACACCACTTTGTTGCAATCAAGCATACTGTGGGAGGCGAGTGCGATGTCGACCGCACAATTGCGTTGTCGTCACGCACTGACCCACCGGGACACACTTGCAGCCAAAAACGACAGAAGGAAGGCTCTGACTCACCTTGGTCTCCTCAACGGCGGCGGACATTGTGATTGCGATTAAGAGTGAAGGGGGGTGGCGAAGGTTAGGTTATATGGGGTCGTGTGTAGAGACGTTGATGTGTGAGGCGGGGCGGTTGGTTGCGACTCGACAGAAATGAATCGGAACAAGAAGTATAGAAGTGTTGAGAGTATGTAGAGCGTTGAAGAAAGGAGAGAAGAAGAAAGAGAAGAGAAGAGTGGCTAGAGAAAAGCAACCGGGGGAGCGGCATGCCAGCGTGCCAGTGTGCCTTCGATGAGCCTCCAGAGGCTGGGCTGGGCTGAGCTGAGCTGCGACGAGACGAGACGAGAGCGGCGAGTGCTGGCACGCTGGGCATTGCCGGGGCCTGCTGGACATGCTGGTCAGAGGGGGCGCCCGTGCCAATACGCCAGCGCCAGTGCGCCAGAGTGCTTGTGCAGCAGGCCATGGAGGGCCCAGGAGAGTCAGGAGAGGCAGGAGAGCCAGTAGAGCTAGCTCGTAGGCTGGGCAGACGGGCCATGCAGCAGGCCAGCAGGCCAGCGGCCAGCGGCATGCGGCAGCGAGCAAAGGCACTCTGAGTGCGACCACTCAGAATGGTAACACCTCTAGGAGGTGAAGCGCTTCAAGCAGTCCGAGCCAGGCGAGCCAAGCCTAGAAGAGCAAATCCTGTTTAGCATGAGCCACCCGTGGCGTCGGGTCCCCTACTAGCGAGTCCAGTTGACGAGACCAGGCCAAGCGACCCTGTTCTTCAGGTTATCGGGCCTTGCCACCGGTGCTTGCTTGCTTCCCTTTGCTCCCCGCCCACACGACGGTACGACGGACCGCTCGACCTGCCAGCCTGTAGGCTGCACTGCCGGTTGCCCGCAAGCAGTCTCACGCGCTCACGCTCACGCTCCTGCTATCCTGCTGGCTCGCTGTTTCTGTTCGCTGGTCTCCGCCTCAGATTCCGAAGGGGCGCTTCGTGAATGTCCAGGGCCGCAGCCGGCCGCGACCCTGAGATCGGCCGCATGCCAGAATGATTGTGCCGCTCGCCGCCCGCCGCAGTGCTGCACCGCTCACGCAGAAAAGCTTGGTTCCTTGGTAGTGCGCTTTCATCTGGTCGAGTTTCACATCAAATTACCGGAAACGGTTACATCATGCTCGTAGCGGCGCTGCGACATGCGCTGGCCACCTGACAGTCGACAGTCGAACATCCGCCGGGCTCTGTGCGGTTCGTGCTGGTGACTGTCGGTGCGTCCAAGCGTGGGCGGGGAAAGCTCAAGCCCAGTGACATCCTATTGTACACATGCACAGCTGGCTAGAACGGGTGGCCGGACGAGAGGGGCGAGCGACAGAGGAACGAGTCTGGAGAGCCAGTGGCAGTGAGGAGCAGCAGGCAGCGAGCGATGTGCAGGGGGGTCTTGGCCTGAGCTCATGCCCAAAAACAAGTGAAAGAACAAGGACCGTGACCGTGAACAGTCGGATCAATGATAATAACGGGGCGGAGGCGTGAAAAACAAACCCTGTTCCGCGCCCCGCGCGCCCCGCGCCTCCCTCCGTACCCTCACCTTCACCCTCACCCTCAACCTCATCCGGCCACCCGCCGGTCCAGCCTGGCATTCAGTGGGCGCATCGCGCATCGGCCGCACCGGCCCACAGCGATCCTGCGACGAGTCGATTCCCGACTGGCCCACCGCCCATGGCCGCAGCAGGCCATGCACTCTCCCTGTCCCTGCCCCTGTATCCTGTAGACCCCCCTTGTCCCAGCCCGGGTAGATCGCGAATCTCTCCGGGTCGGCGGTGATGGATAGCAGTCGCGTCGAGTCAAAGCGCGTCGCGTCGCAATCTCTAGTGCATAGTGCATAGTGCAGTAATCCAGGGTAGTCTAAGGTTGTAATCGGCATTCAGAACTCAGTTTCTAGTGTTCCTGAGCGTTCGGGTCCATGTGATATACGCTTGGCATTCAGAAATTCTGTCCACGAGCCCCAGCCGGACAAAGCATGACTCGCTGACTCGCGCATGCTGCGACGATGGCGATTCATAGAAGGACGCAGAAGCACAGCGGTGTTGAAGCGCCGGGTGAAATCCAACATGACACAAAGGTACATCCGGCGCCGTAGCTCTGCGATGGATGTCTGCTGGGCATAGAGGCATGGCATGACACTTGCCGCCCCTTCCGGAGGAGTCACGCAGATCCAAGATAGGATTGCACCGCTGCTGCCTTCCAACGCCAATGAACCCTGCAATTCCGGCGTGTCACAAGGGATCCATAACGACCCATGGCTCCGATCCTGAGTCGCCCGGAATCCCCTGACCCTGCTGCCGAAAATCATCAGGCTTTCAGTCGTACTAGCTCGCAAATTGCAGCTAGTCCACGAGCCTATCGTTCGCCTCCCGTCAGTCATGCACTGGCCACTCAGTGCACACAGCTGTGTTTCGGTGATCGATCGTGTGCGCATCGTGCGCAATGTGCCAGCTACTGTGCGACGTTGCATGCACGGCACGAGCCAGCGCCTGACACGGATCTCAAGATGACTGAGTGCCCGACCAGCAACACACGACTGTTGCCACTGCTACCCTGTTTGCTCGCGCTGGCGTTCGCACTGGCGCTGGCGCTGGCGTGCAGGCTGTCCGACTGGTCGGCGGGGCTGTCCCGCTTCGAGGCCGAGCTACCTCGGACCCTGAGGATGAAATCAAGACGTTACCGGGACGTTACTCCGCCATACGATCGCATTGGCGACGGGGCGGGCCCAGCCCAGCTCAGGCGACGGTCAGGCTCACAGGCTCAGAGGCTCAACACAGGACGAGCTGACCAGAAACGGCAGACGGGAGCTGCGCTCAAAGCCGCAGTACCCGGTATCGCTGGCTGTGCCGCAGCGCAGTCCGGACCTGCAGATTTGCGGCCTCCACCTCGCACCGCACGCACCGCACCGCATATAGCAGCAGAGCGGCACACCGGTACGTGGTGGGGGACTCTGGAGATTGCAACAACGACGTGTCACGCACCATCCCGAGCGCACCGTGCTCCGGGCGGAGGACCACCGCGCCGCCTTGGCGCTACTGCAGCCACCGACGTCAAGACGTCTGAGCAGGAACAAGTCGTGGACACAGCAAGGAAGGCGCAATAGACGGAGTAGTTTCTCCCGCTCGCTCTGACGTGGCGCCACCAGCGGTGGCTCTGTCCGCACTACCTCTGCACACACCACAATTGCAATCATCTGAAAGCGACGTAGCTCAGATGGAAGAGCGTTGGGCTCATACGAGGCCACCCAAAGGGCAGAAGATCGAAACTTCTCGTCGCTAGGATGTTTTTGCCTCGCTCGATTACTTCTTGCTCAGAAATCTCGACGAGGGATGTAGGCTGTACCATTCACAGTGGTCCGAGACCTCAATACTCACAACTTTTCTGTGGTGAGGACTGATCAACAGTCGGCAGCGCAGAATCTGGACACCGCAGCCAAAGCCTCGGACCGCTTCATAGTAGTGCTCGAATCCGTCGTCTAAGCGAGGTGGTCAGCTGCTGGCTGCTGGTTTAGACATGAAACTGCATTCCACACAGCAGAGGAAGGGGAAACGTCCGGTTGAGTTCAACAGACCCACGAACGATTTCGTGTAGTCTCCGGGTCCAGATCCATACCGCAACTAAGCATTCAGTCAGCTGTTCGTATCGCAGACTGAATTAAACAGTGAGCTCAGGGGGGCCTATAGGGCGTCATCATCGCTGTGCAAAGCACTCTACGGCACTCAAGCCAGTCTCTGTGCCAGGTGCCAGACTATGCGGCGTGCTGACGTGCTGAGCAGACGAGTGAGGGGCGACAGCGCCGATGTCTGCCAGCTGCCCAGATGCCCATCGCCGTCAATGATTTGGGAACCAACTGCGACTCGATGCAGCAGCTTTCCCATTCTGGCTAGCATGAATGGCTTTGTCGCTCGGACCGGCACGGAACGCCAAAGATCCCGATTCGGTCTGTGCGGTCCGTGCGCAGCTCGGACCTCTGCCAGCCTTAAGCTTGCTAGCCCCAGGGCTCGGACCACCGGTCTCGTCCGTCAGCGTCGCAATGCAGTACTGCAGTGTCCGACCCGGTGCCAGGTGCATCGCTCGCAAACGACGCGCGACGAGTTATGCAACACACTTTTCAGGACCCGAGTACGCACCCACGTCGATAAGGCACACCGGCCAGCAAGGCGAATCTCACGTCTCGCTAGACCTCGCAGCATGGACTGATACACGGTACAAAGGGTGTCCTGGTCTTGGTCAGTTGCACGCTATGCGCACTTGAGAGGTCTGTGACATGAAACGAGTACGCACGACCGTGGACCATGGCAAAGCTACCTCCCGAAATGGCAAGTGCAATCGATGCCGCCGGTAGACATTGAGCAATCTCAATAGCAGTGCGTTTCATGCTGCTGTCCCTGCAAGGCGTCGCATGTGCCAGGGTCCGCCTACTCAATGAACGACGCTCTGCAAGCTCATCGCACGAGCTACAGGACCTGCAATAGAGAGCGTACGAAGGCCTACCCAGCGAGAAACCTTTTCATCGGCGAACAAATCGTCTGACCAGAGGGGTGGTGCGGCCATCGCCGATGATGCACGTGATGCTTCTGCTGCGAGAACCAGATGAATGAGTAAGGCATGACGTCAAAAGCACCTAGGTGCCTTCCTCTGCGACGGGACGCTGGTGATGCTGACTACTCCCATGCGCAGCGCTCCATGAACGATCCGCCTGACAAAGCATCTGTTGTACATTGTACTTTTTCTAGTCCGTCTTTGTGCCATCCGAAACAATGGGCAGGAGCATCTTCTTCATCGGAGCGACTGGTGCGGTTGAGCAAAACAGGGCGCAGCGCTGATGGCAGGCTATATTGGGTCGACCGTTCTGGACCGTCTCCTCAAGGCGGACCCGGACGCAAAGGTGACCGTGTACGGTCGGCGGCCCGAGGCTCTTGAAGGCTTTGCGAAAGTCAACTCGCGCCTGGTGCCTGCGGAGGGCTCGTTGTCCGACCACGACAAGCTCGAGAAGCTGGCGAGCGAGCACGATGTGACGGTGAATTGCGCGGACGCCGACGGAGTCGAGGCGACCGCGGCCATCCTGCGTGGTCTGAAGAAGCGGCACGAGAGCGGAAAGACCCCCATCCTCTTGCACACGAGCGGGACGGGCACGCTGTCCGACCTGGATGCGGGGACGTTTGCGACCAAGGACATCTACACGGACCTCGAGAAGTCGGACGAGTTCAAGACCCTGTCGTCCCTGCCCGACAATGCGTTCCACCGCGAGGTCGACCTCAGCATCATCCAGGCCGACAAGGAGGGCTACGTCAAGGCGTACATCATCCTGCCCTCGACGATCTACGGTATCAGCGAGACCCCATTCGCAGATGCGGGGCTCTGCAACCCCCAGTCTCAGCAGGTGCCCCTCCTCATCCGCATCAGCCTCGACCGCAAGGCCCCCGCCATGATTGGCGAGGGCAAGAACCTATGGCCCGATGTGCACATCGACGACTGTGCTGTGAGTGTCCTCTGCGCCGAGTCTTGGCGTCTCCCATATTTGACGTCTCCCACTTCGTGACCTCTCCACAAGTAGTAGATTCGCGACAAACTGACCGACACAGGACTTGTTCGCGGTCGTCTACGAAGGCGCTCTTCGCGGCGACATCGGCCACGGTGCTGACGGCAACTACTTTGCTGAGAACGGCGAGCACTCGATGCTCGACGTTGCTGAGGCGATCGGTAAAGCTCTCAGCAAGCGCGGTCTCGGCCAGGCCGAACCTAAGACTCTTTCTAAGGAAGAGGTTGACAAGTACACCGGAGGTGTGAGTGTGCCCTACCGGTGAAGGACGTTGTGTTCTGACGCTTGCAGTCCACGTATCTCGGCTCAAACTCTCGCGCGCGAGCGCAGCACTCCCGCGAGATCGGCTGGAAACCCAAGTACGGCGAGAAGGACTTCCTGGAGAGTATCGGGCCAGACATCGACTGGACGCTCAAGCACAACCGTGGCAAGAAGGACGGTCACTTTGTCTGGGGCAAAGGTCCGCAGATCGTCAACGGGCAGTGGACGCTGCCGTCGTAAGGTCCTCGCAAGCTTTCCAAGGCTGCATCTCATATGCTGATGAAAACGTGCTCTGAAGTCCTATCAAATATGAGAGGTAGCTTTCAGACTTTGATATCTGTTCCAAGTCCAGAGACTTGTTTGCCACATGCGGAGACAATCCTCACGGTCCAGAGACGTCAGCCTGCCGAGTGCTTTTCGCAGGACAGTCACCCTCCGGAACGTTTCGATTCCGCGGCCTCAGATCTCATCAACATCACACGGTGACGAAAGACGCGGCTGATCATCACGACGGAGCGATTGCAATGCTGACAGTGAAACACCACCGTAAGGCAGGCAAACGCCAATTTCAGCGAAACTCGCCCGATCGTGACGTATCCCGGTTGACTCTACATCGAGAGCGGTCAGCTCAAAGGCTGTGACATGCTTGGAGAATACAACGCAGTCAGTTTGGGGGTGAGAAGGTCTTTTGACTTGGTTTGGCACCGAGACATAAACGGTTTCCATCGCTTTTGGAATGCGCTGCGTCACTACCTCACCTCGCTTTCTTCGTCAATCACACTGTGTACGATGTTCTGCACTGCAGATCAGCAGACGGTAGTGACGGATCTGTTTCTCGCACCGCAACGGCTCTTCCCTTGCGGCGCTCTGGACCTTGGGCTGAGGCAGATCCAGCTGTCGTCGTAGGCGCCGGCTAGCTGAGGTCTGATGATGTGAATTGCTATCGCCGGCTATGGGGTTCGAGTTACATCGACTGCTACCAGCTGTAGACAGATATTGCTCTTGGTCATCGCCAAATCGGAGGATCGCCAGTCACAAAGATCGCAGTCTTCGCAGTCAACAACATTGGAGTGTCTAGACGTGTGCTCAGTGCCGCAGGGCATGACCTTGGCGATGTTTATCGCTGATGCGGTACAGCTTCAGCACTCCGCACAGATTACAGATCACCGAAACCAAGTTGCAAGCCAATAGTGAGCAAAGCACTGCTCAGCGGTCGTAAGTAGACCTACCGCGGCCAGAAGAGATCACTCTGAGCGCTCGGTAGAGCGCGGTGTTCGAGGTGAGGCTCGATGCCTAAATCTCTACCTTGCTTTGGCCGACATGACTCTTCAGTGAGTACGCCTGCATTGAGCTGCTTGCCAGCCACGATGGCTAACTCTAAAGAGGTCTGCGATAGTTGTCCGCGCAATACTCTCCACATCTCAAGTCAGAAACTAAATCCCTCGCGAGCCCTTTGTCTTCCTATCGCAACACATGGGCATAAATCGTCTCTCAAATCTCCGCCAGTAACAATGGCGCACTAAACCATCCGCATTTGCACCTGCGTGCGCACTCCCTTCGAGTCTCATGATTTAACAGGACAGCGCTGTAAGTCGAGACAGGCTTATATCCGAGAGCTGGGAGGCCAAGACCGGAAGCTGGGCGGAGGTCGTCTGACTGTGTTGGCTGCTGAATGAGGGTGACGAGAGCAATTCGGGACAAACAGCTCCTTCCCCTAGCATTTCAGACCAATGAATGATCTCGAGAGTCTCAGGACTCACCCATTTTGCCAGAGACGATGCTGATTAATGCTGTTCTGGCGGTCGCTGCTACACGCACGCCAGAAGCGGCAGGTCCGCCCCTCTCTTTTGGAAGGAGTGAGTCGAAGCAAACTGGCCATTCGGAGCTGTGTTTTGCGCTGTATCTCAGCTGTACTTCACGCCGCACACATCGAAGTCGAGTCATGGAGGCTATGGAGGTGAAGCGACAGTACGCGAAAATCAGCAGGGAGAAGGTGTGGATCAGTTGGCACCTAACTCACCGTAAGGATCGCTCTGTTTTAAAATCGACTCTCAAAATTGCAGTACAAGGCAGCTCGCAACACTGAATCTCTCGGACCCAAATATCACTCACCACATCACGCCGAGGAAGTGAGGTTTGACCGCGTGCGGTAAAGGTATTAAAATCCTGAAAATTGGCGATTATTATATCTTCCCACCTCAACGTCGAAGCAACCCAATAAGAAGATTGTAAGTCTTCCGAAGTAACCCGGATAATATGTCTGGAATATGCGTCTGGTCCATGTGAGCCGCTTTCGAATGGACTCGCTAGCGAATGTGCCTGTCTCACAGCCTCTCGTCGTACGTGAGAGCAAAGCAATCCGCACCTCGATCCGCACCTCCTCAGTTCAGCCCCTATCCCTCGACTGTTTCAGAATCATGTGCTGAAGCGAACGTCGGTAGGTCAACCGTGGAAGTGCGTCAGTCATGGCAGCGGGGAAGGTCAGGCAGGTGTCTCTGTCGATCTGTGGCAACGACCCTAACTTAGGAAACGACCGTCAACTCAGACCCGAGGGCGCCTGCATTCCTCATGGGTAATTGCTAACTTCATGGTTCTTATAGTGTGAGGTATTGTTTCAGTTGGAATTACGATTGCCCCGCACTCGATGACGAGGTTGCACAGCTCTCTGAGCCTCTTGAGGATTTTCCACACTGCCATTGAGTTCTCGTATGCGCAGCAAGTTGCGCCCTTCCTCTCTAAACACTTCAAAGTCAACCTTTCAGTGAGTCTCAGCATTGACAGAAGCGCCCAAAAACACAGGGTGCCACTGACCGACACCCCTCACCTCTAGGCGGATGATGACCTGTAGGAAACCCCAGGCTTCACTTTGCGAGGCTAGTGGCAAGAATATTCCGAACAACTGGCAGCAGTCAGAAAACAGCGCCAAAGACCTCCATAAGACAACTCGATCTTGGTCGACCACGATTTAACGAGCGGATCTGTGCGCACGACCCCTTGATTACGAACTCGAGTAGCCATCCCGAGGACCCGTCCAGAAGTGACAACCGGAAGTGCCGTCAGCACAAATGTTGCGCATTTCGGAGACAACGAGGGGAACTCAGCATAACAAATTGTCTTGTGTTGAACAGCCTGGATCGTGAGCGTTCCCCGAGACCGCTACGCGAGTGTCTATAGCAGCTCGAACATTGACCGGTAGACTTCCAGGTCATGGCGAAGAGAGCGTAGTGGAACAATCTGCCGCACGTTGAGCCCCAGGCTGTAAGGAGGATTGCACACATGCTCAACCTTCACAGCTCGTCTTGGTTTTCACCCTCTGACTGACCTTCTCACACGGAGAAGTTG
This sequence comes from Trichosporon sp. DN520, assembly GCA_030347605.1. Taxonomy (NCBI): domain Eukaryota; kingdom Fungi; phylum Basidiomycota; class Tremellomycetes; order Trichosporonales; family Trichosporonaceae; genus Trichosporon; species Trichosporon sp. DN520. The sequence continues at coordinate 133,427 of JASJUY010000013.1, forward strand.
ATGCGGCTGAGGCTTAGATACTCACTTTCGAACGGGCAATATCAACTGCCTCATCCCAAGATAGCGGTCTGCCGCCTCGTCAACTCTCTGCCGACTGAAGCGCGGCCACCAGGCTTCGATGTGCCCAGGAAGGACTCCCGCCTAACATAGTAGTGGTGCCGACGTCGAGCAATGGCCGGGAAGCATGAAAGGGTAGCAGGAGTTGTCGGGGCAAGCACTCACTGCCACCTCTGTTCAGCTCATAGATCGGCTCTTCATCGAGGCGGACTGCTTCAGATTTCCGTCCGCTGACTGAAAGCTTGTTAAAGTAGGCTGAAAGACAGTGGCGAATGGACTCAGAAAGCAGGTAGAACTGATGTCAGCTGTAGTATCATCACACCACGAGGGCGCGACCGACTAAGAGAGCTGCGATCAGCAATGCCAACTTTTAGAGATGGGCCAGGACCTTGAAAGCAATATCTTGACCGCTGTCCCCAGATCATTGAGCGAAGACATGCTGGCCACTTATCTCGAGGTCGATATGCGCCGCATCTTGCCTCTCAATTGGCTCGTTGCCGCTAACGTCTGCATCAGACGGGTGAAGCAGCCTTAGACCATTCTCTTTCATGGTCTCAATGTCTGCTGTCCACCACCCGATGTGGGATATTCGCGGAAAACAGATCCTCCTCTGCCTGTGAGACCTACTCATCTCAAGCCGGCCAAAGGTGGTGTTGTCGCGCTGTTGTAAGCGCAGAACAGGCTGTGAATCGGCCTCGATGTGAGATTCTTGTGGTCGGCTCGCTCCACCTGGCCTGCATCTGTCTCTCCATAATTCGCCAGTCGCAGTGCCACTATGCACTCTGAGTAGCCCCTCCCCGAAGAACGACGTTGGGGCTATATGCTTACGTTTTCTTTGGGCATAAGCTGAGGGATGTTGATGCTTTGCTGGGCGGACTTCTTTGTCGGTGGATTGATCATCAGGTGCCGTGGTCGCGCCGTGTGGCTAGTAGATCCACACCCCGCGAATGGCTGTTTCGATTGCAGCTGCCTCAACGAGAACCCGTGCTATCGTCATGTTAATAGCACTGTCGGATCACTAACCGTGCTGTTGTTGATCATCGCCCGGTTGGCGTTTTCATAGGTTCCGCTGATGTACGTATGGAAGGTTAGGCCCCCATCCCCCCTTCGGCTTCATCGGCTCAAGGCAGCTCATTTTCTGGGCCTCAAGGGCTGTCTCCTCATTGACAAGCTTGGCTGGACACTCGAGCGGCCACTCATGCTTCTCGCATGTCCCCACAATGCAGCGCTCTTGCCAAGCATACTGGTCAAATCAATCATGTGCTCTCAATGATGTACGGCTGTGGGACGAGAAGTTACAGCCGCGGCAGTTGGTGCCACACTCGATGAAGTGCACACCTATCAGCACAGAGCCTCTTTCCCTGCGCTATCGCGGCCCGCAGCGCTGCTGCATCAGCTCCCCGAAGCAGTCAGTAGTCAGTGACTGCTGTCGACTGCCACATCGACCTCGTCGAAGGACAATTGTCACCGGCAATGTCCCCATTCCGACGGCGCGTAATGTTCGATAAAGTTCCACGCTGCGTACATCAGTATCCGTGTCTCCCATGCCGCTCACCGACCGACAATTTGCAAAGTTTTCTGTTGGATCAGCGAGCTCCGGATGGTGACATCGGCAAGTGTCGTTGCAGGTCATTCCCATTGGCGACAACTGTGGATTTTCACAGCCACATTGACCCGCTGCCACGGCTATCTGGTATCACTCGGGCTTTGGAGTCATGGCGGGGCCCGCTGACGACAGAGGATCTGTTCGTCTGAAGTCTCGACTTATCGAGGGTCTGTGAGAACAAAGCAACAATGTCACCCAATTCCGAGAGTCAAGGATGCGTACATTGGACGGGCTTTGAGCGTACCTTGGAGCAAAGCTCCTTGTGCGCTTTGCCCTCTATTGCATTCCGATGGGACTTGAGACTTGGAATGGGAAAAGCGGAGGCACTGCAATCATAGCGGCATGTAAGTCGGGGTTCGCTAAAAGCAGTTCCCTAAGCCGTAAGCGAGCGTGCGCGACTGTCAGTGCCGTGGGTGATCATTGGGCGCCACACCGTAAGAGAGTCGAAGCAAGCGCTCCCACGCTTCGTGAGATATCGGAGGCAGCGGGGCAGATTAGTGCCACGAAGTCTGGTTACGGCGGGTGTGAGCGGCTCCGAGGCGGTTGTCAGCGGGTCAGGGGGTTTACTGCGGGGGTTTCAATTGGATCATCGGCACGTAGCCACTCCTGTGGCTCAGCATTAACGTCCCATCCTCCTAGAATTCCACCTCTATCCTTCCGTGCCCGGCGCATCACCGGTCTCTGTCTCTTGTTAAGGATAAGCGCACTCCAGCCACCGATCAGGGCACGCGAGCCCGTTAAGCGAGTCGCACGAAAGTGTGTGACCAGTGTCGCAAACGCTCGGTGTGTTCATTGTGGCGTGCCTTCGTGCGTTCACATTTCGAGGTTTGTCCGACGTGCGACGACGAAGTGACGTTGCCAAATTGGCGATGTGGCATTACGCGGTGCGCAGGTATGGCGTGCCTGCGCACCCTCAAGCTCAGACTCGGAGGGCACGAGGTAGATCTATCCGGATCCAGAACATCGTCCTGTCGATCTCATATTACGGCTTGGCTTGCCCTGTGATGCATGTGGTACGCAAGCTCGCAACATGCGAGGTTCAAGGACATGGCAATTCTTGGCTTCCGCTGGTTGACCCTTCAGGACTGCCGGCCGTAAGATCTCACGGAGGATGGCCGTGCAACCTACTGTGTGCGTCGGACGGGTTTAGGTGTGCCAAGCCAGACAAAGATGCAAGGCAAGTGAAGGGATTGTAAGACCTCGGTCGAGCTCCGAGCTGTGAGTTCTGCCGTATATAACCGAGATACCACGTCTCCTCGGTACACTCGTCGCAAGAGAAGCTATTGCTGTTTCCCTATCGCAGAGTCCTGCATCGTCAGTCCTGGTCCTGAAGTGTTGCAGGGTGAGCGATGGCCAGGTAGTTCAGCCGTGATAACGACGCTCGGAGACGCGCCAAGCGCACCTAGTCGAGGCCGGCTGACGCTGTCCTGCGCTACGGGCGACATACCTCTCGAGCTCCGAAGCACCCTTGCTCTCGAGTATCGTTGCCGTGGCTCGATGTAGGAAAGATCCGGCCGTCGTTTCAAAGAAGATTTTGCAATGTCTCGCGCGCTGCGTAGTTGGAGTTATGCAGACGGTCTTGTCGAGAAATCGCCGGCAAGAACTCCTTACTTCAGCTTGACGGTCTGTACTGCTCGACAGTCATCGGTCAGGGACAACAGTGAGACATTCGGGCCCATTTGGTGATGTCAGATCGGCCACCACAGAAACGGCGAAAGCAGTTGCAGGTAGGGATGGGAGACGGAGCAGTGAATCGAACGATGGCTCTCCATCCTCGTCGAACGGTGTGCGGTGGCAGGCGTTAAAACAAGCAGTGGCTTAGGCGCTATGTTGCGGTCTGTTGTACGAACTCAACGGCACCCGAACAGCCGGGGATTTCCAAAAGAGAGTCCGACGCGAGTGGATGGTCGGGGTTGGCAGGATTTCTTGGAGACTTGAAGCGGGGTGTTCAATGTCGACTGGAACTGCACTTCTACGAACTTTTCAGAGTGACGAGTAAACAACCGGCGAGAAGCATCTCAGCGTCTTTAAGTGAAGAGTCATCGTTGTAGTACCAGCGGCGGACTGTCAGTGGATATCAGTCCAGCGAAAGGATCATAGACCCGCATTCCACACGGCGCCCACTCCAAATCGTGTCAGCCTGTTTGAGAGGTCTCACCGCACAGAGAGAGAGGGAGAGAGGGAGCTGCGCTGCGCTCCACGGATAGAAACTTTGCTCTGTGTGTCCAGGACGAAGAGACATTGCGAGACAAGTAAAGGCGTCTAGGAGTTGAGTTGCAGGCGGAATGGACTCCAGTTGGGTCCGAGCCGGTGAAGACCGGGTACATCGGACTCAGTGCCTGCCAGTGACCCGCATGTATTGAGACATCCTAGGGCAGAGCCAGGGTCGAGAGGCGGCGTATCCTCTGCCCAAAGGACCTCCGCGCCTGTGCGGTCGATCCTCAAGCGTCATTGGGATGACGGTCGCACCAGAGTGTGAGCGAGCGGAGCATGTGCTGTGGAGTCGAGTGAGGTACGAAAGGACTCGACAGCGGACGGACTCGACTGCGAGTTTGGTCAAAGGACCCCGACGACCGCTGAGGACCCGACAATGTCGCCGAGAGACACAGCGCGCTTGGCGCGAAAGCCAACGACGCCTCCCGAAGCGCCGCAGCGCAAGCCACAGGGCCGGACGCCCCCAACCCTCAACCTTCTCGTGAGTAATGCCCGCAGCGTCAATGTCGAAGTGCTTCGTCCTTATTCTGGTTCGCCACGTGCTTCTTGCATTCGCTCCATAAGCGCACGTCTATATTCAGCGCCTATTCAGCGCCGAGCGGTGTCGAAGGCGTCAGCTCACGCCCACTCACACTCGGCTTCGGCGAGAAGGGGTTGGCTGCCATGAGATCCTGGGACTGCGGCAGACGCCGCATCATTGTCAGAGATGAGTATGCTCGATAGCCGCGGCTCTCGGCTGATGATGGAGCGGAGATTGCGTTTAGGGCTGAGCGACCAGACATGACTAACGTGTCACCCATTAAAACGGACCGGGCCGCCTCACCACGTGTCCAGCCTTCATCACCGAGATAACCAAAGGACCCTCTCGGCAGGGCCTAGCGGTACTGGCCTGGCTCCCAAATGTGTTGCGGAGCGTACCTTTTAGCACAGTCGGCGTAGAACTAGCGACCCAAAGGCTGGCACGAATCCGCACAACTCCGGAGCATACCTCTACGGCCAGCAACATCACAGCTGCTGCTCAGTTTGCATCTCGGGAATCGGGCGCTTCCCTGGTGTGATGCGGCCAATGGCCAAGGATTGGTAGCGGAGGGCTTGCACTTGTCATCTTAGACAGACACGGAAGGTCAATCGTTGAGAGTTTTGAGAGTTTCGGACTGGTGTGAAGTCGCTTTCCCCAGTCTCGGCCAGATTGCTGAGACACAGCGTCAGTGCGTAGCAGTTGGACAGTGCTGTCAGATACTTCATAGATCCGCATGGCATGGGATCTTCACAGCCTTGACCGACTTGTACCTGGCGAAAGGATGTCTCAGATGATCTTGTCCAAAACGCACGGTTGCCCTAAGTAACAAGGAGAAGAGATTACGACCTCCTTGGAATTGTGAATCCGGGAGATCCACTTGCTGGATTCTGGGCCCTTGTCGCTGTTTCGCGACCGTTCTACGGGACCTCGCTTGGCGAGTCGAGATGGTTTTCCAGATCCTCGCACTTCAAGGCCGCTTGCCTCATGACTCATGGCCGCTTTTACGGGTTTGTTTGGACTATGCGCTGCAGTCGATCACTCTATCCACCAGTCTGCTGAGACGTCATGTACGCCAAGTTGACCAAAGGAGTCTGTCCGCTATGGAAGACCGTGTGCAAGGCACCATTGACAGTAGCCGCGGCAGTTACCATATCACGTTGGTACGATAGGATGTCCGGATGTTCCGGATTCTCACTGTGGCTCTTACGGCAGTCCAAGCATAGATCTCTTGTGCAGCCGCTTCCGCAAAAGAAAGATGCATCTGCAGAGCCGGCTTTCAACGTACCAGCGATGTCTCAACTCATGGGCCTACACTCGTGTAGTAAGTCCAGGTCAGTGAGTGTCACGAGAAGGGAGATGTCCCTCCGAACAGATTTGATGCCGTTCAACTCATTTCGATGAGGCCTGTTCCTACTACTATCACTTGCACCTTCTCTGTGCGAAGCTGCCTGATTCCAGTTCCTGTTGGAAGTTAGTCACCTGGCAGACTCACAGAGTCGCATTTGCGACGCTGACTGATCGACAAGGACAGGGACGAGCGTCGCCATCGACGCCCAAGACTTTCGAGCTCGTGATGCACCCTCGTTACGAGGACCATGCCGAAATTCGCAGTGGGTCAGGTTCCAAGAGCACCCACACGCAGACATCATAGACAAACAGCAGCGCCGTCCAATGCCCCGATTACGATTCATTGAGGTCCCGTAGATGGAAAGGGAGTCTGCTTTGAAGCCGCAGAGTCACGGCATCGGAAAAGATGATGAGCTCTGGGTGAAAGCCCGACACGCCCAGCTCAAGCCGCTTCGGAAAGAGTATTTATCAGGGTCCAGTGTATGGCCATTCAGCTTTGCCTGGGTACACAATGGATACAGCAGTGCTTACGGCCTGGGAGTCGCTGGAGGCTACGCTCCTACGCCTGTGCGGCTCAGGACGCATCAATGGTGGACTGCATTAGTCATATTAGTGCATCGGACCGTGGTGGAGTAATTGCATCTAGTCGCGAACGAGAAAGACGCGCCCATGCAACAGGGACCTGGACTCGGTCGCTGTGTCTCGTACCGCAACGCCGGAAACGTCCCGCGACTGGAACATTTGCAGTCTGCCGTCACGCACCGGTCACCGGATTCACCCTGCATCTGGTTTGAACACGGGTCGAACAATTGCATACCTGTCGTCATGCTTCGCTTCTGTCTGCGAAAGTGCTCACTATCGGCGGGGTCCACGCTCTTGTTTACGCTTCAGACCCAACTTCATACCTTCAGGTTTACCGGCGACTATTTGACATCATCTTCGTTGGCTAAGCTTGCTCGCCAAATACCGCCGTGGACGGTCGAACCTATTGCGCGACGGCCCCAACTGACAAATGCTGCAAATCTTAAATGGCGATGGGCCACCTTATGCCGTGATTAATAATCCGACGTTTCTCCGCAGTAGCTTACCCCACTTGCTGTCGAGGGTCTCTCTGACCGCTTACCGCTTGTCGCTTCAGGGCCAGGCTGAGCGCTGTGGTGGGTTCCAACGCCGCCGCGCTCTCCGCCTGGAGACTGTAGTTGAGATGCTATTCGAGTGTGGAGGCGGGGACAACAGAGGCCGAACAACGGGTCCCGCTGCATGGGCATCGGAGCACAGCCAAATGTGAGGATGTGCGATCAATGCGCGATCAACCCGGCTTTCCCCCTACTCCGTCCCTCCGTCTTCTTTTCCGGGAGCTGCGCTGGCGGCCCGATGCCGGCCGGCAACGGAGAGGCAGATTCCAAAGGGTGACTGCGGCGCTTCCAAAGAGGCAGCTAGCTTCCCGGTACCTGTCAGCCAAGACATTCAGCGGCACGCAGAGTATTTGTAGGGCCTGGGGTCCTTGTGTAGTGCGGAATGGTGAGCTTGGTGCGGAAGTGCATCGCATTTGTCGGTCCGGTGGGTAGAGGACGACACAGTTGTTGGGTAGGCATGAGACGAGGTGCAGCAAGGCATCCACATCACGATGTCATGAGAAAAATCCTGGCTCCTTCAGGCTGAAGCCTTCGCAAAAGATGCCCAAGAAAGCTACGACCACCACCAGGCAACACTACGCTCGCTCCTGAAGGAGATCGTTGGCCTGCTAAAGCGCTAAGCGCGCTTGTTCACCTCTGCTCATCATCCCATCTGCACAGCAGTATCACCATGGTCATCCTTCCATGTGCTGCACTGGAGCGCGTGATGCCATGCATCCACGAGGTCGAGCAAGTCCTTAGTCGATGCTTCATTGACTCCTTTCTGACGAAGCCTTGCACCCGCTTGCTCCAACATCCAAAGGACCTCAGGGCACAACGCGTGGCAAGGTCCCTGAAGCCCTGAATGCTTCAGGTACCGTAGTGTTCTTCGAGTCTGTGGTGATGTCAAGCTAGACCTTCCCTCGGCGCCGCTCTCGCCGCATAGCTTAGCCCACGTCGACCTTCCGGTCCGAAGAGCGCTGTCTTCATCCATGGGGAGTCTTGTGGTCCACATCTCGACCCCACGGCCAAAACTCCTGCGGCAGTGGCTCTCATGGAGCGTTCAATGAATCGGTGCCGCGTTGAGGAGCTTGGTCTTCGGCTTTGGGGAATGATAGACGAAGCGCCGTCTGTATCCGCGGCAGCGCAGCCCAAAGGAGGCATGGGAGGAAAGGCGATGCTTTGGGGAAGAGGCGAGCCGATCAAGCTGCATACGCTAAGATATGGCGGCTCTGGGCCCATCATGCTAAATCGCTGCTCGGCGCGTGCTCATACCTGACCATTCGGCGGGATTTCGGGTGGCAAGCGGTATAGGAAAGGATCTGGCAGATGAGCGGCAGCGGCTCTTCCAACATGCTGCGCTCTTGCTGGTGGAAATGCGCACATCAGCCTTCAGCCTTTGTAATCGTTTCTTGTCCTTTGACGCCGTGCCACAGTTATCTCCGGTCGCAAAAGCATTCGCATGGGGATCTCAGTCACTACAGTCTACTGCGGAGACGGTGCATTCCACCGCCTAGGAATGCTGTTTCGCAGGGAAGATTGTTGATCGACAGTAGCAGTGGTAGCTGTATGCCAACCCTTCCGGCAGGGGTGGAACGAGCACTTCAGCAGTTAGTGGGCGCACGAAATGACCATTGCGCGTGCCGTGCGTGAGGCATGAGGGCAACGCTGAGAGACGGATTATCCCACACAGTTCCGAAACGTTTACCGGGCGTGAGAATGCTGCGGAGAGATGCAACAAGGATGGACAGCATATGATGGCCACCTCTCGGGTCTGCGCCTCGAAATCAGGGGCACTGGCCTTGACACAGGCAGGCTGTCTGGCATGCCGGTGTGGTGTTGTAACTCGCTCCAGCAGACTCCGCTGCAGCCGTACGGTGCGTCCCGCCGTGGATTAGCGCTGTTCCGAACTGCCATATCGAGCTCGCGTTTCCCTCGTTAGTACTGGATTAGTGAGACATCATAGGGTTTGAGCAGATCGTCGTTGCCGTTGCCCAACGCCGAGCGAGCGCCGGCCAATCTGTTACGGAGGATTCACAGCTGTCCTAGCCGGTCTCGTCAAGCTGTCATCTATCCAGTGCCGCCAGCCGCATGCGTCAGGCATCATCTACTTTATGCATTGAAGCCCCGCCGATGTCTTCACCTGTCATCCTCTGCCCATGGCACCTCCGCCTGAACATGCTTTTGGAAAGATCAGATACACGACAGGGTATCGGAGCTTTCATCGCAGGACAAGAATCGCCCTGTCAAGAGCATCCTCCTCCATGAGGCCGATGGCAAGAGTCGTGATCATTCTTGCTGTTGCTGAAGAGAAGCGCCTTGCTAGGCGTCTGTTGATGCCGATCAGAGTCGCTTCAAGGCAATAGCAGCTCGTCTACACAAAGGAAGACGGCGCTTGCTTGCCTAATTACGTTCTGCTTCTGGACGAGGCAGCCACGTACCCTACGCCTTGATACGCCGCGTTGGCCGAACAGCCAGTTGGCCGGGATCGGCAGGGAACAAGTCGAAACTCTAGGCCGAACGGCACGACTAAGCGCCAGGAGCGTGGCCCTGGCCACCAAGGCACTGCTCTGAGGTCAGCAGGATGACCCCGGAATGTCCCTGGCCTAGGAACTGCTGTTGGGCCGGCGATGCTGAGTATGCTGAGGGCATCTGACGTGCCTGTCTTGAGCTGCAGGAGCTATGAACAGCCAGCAGCTTGGGCAATAAGCATCAATCCATGCCGGCACCGTGCCATACAGGTTCACGTCATGTGATTTCCCTGAGTTAAGGCTGGGCAACCTAGAAGGGGTCTCCAGGAAGCTCCTGGGCTGGGGGTCCTGTCGATTGGAATGACGAGCGGACCAGCTGGTCCTTGGATACCCCGCTGTGCTCTGGGTCAGCCAGCCCTGGGACGATTCGCGTCATGAAGAGGACGGGTCCGGGCAGGCTGAGGCACTCTCCAAAGCCGGCTGGGAGCGAGGGCGTCGACTGCATGAACTTTTCCTACCTATCCAGCTGTTGTGCCTGCTACATGGCCACATGCTTGCGCTGCTACTCGGGCCGCGAACATTGGGCAGGTACGTTGGGACGAACGGGTCCCAAAAGACGCTGCATGCGACGCCGAGAGAACGGTTGATGGAGGGCGGCCGGCATTGCAGCAGAGACCGTACGAGTGGGGCCGCCTATAGCCGTCTGTAGCCAGGGCGCGCCGAAGGCGGGATGATAACAGCGCTCACGATTTTGATTTGAAGGCCATAGATTCCAGACGAAATGGGCCGATAGGAAGAAGAGCCTAGGCCGAGACATTGAGGGCTGCCGGGATAAGGTCACCCCGCCCTGATAACCCCGTAACCCTGCGGCTTAAGTGATCGAATGCCACCCTAGTCGTACAGTCGCTGATGTGTTTGGTTGGCGTTGATCAGCTTTCCAGCTGCGCAGCACATGCAATGTCTCACCTGAACTCATCAGCTGCATCATATACCTGACTGCCTCGTCGCCTGCCACTCCGCCACACTATCCCGTGTTTTGGTGCATCGGGGACGCACACAGGAGAGTGAAATCATTCGGGCAAGCAAGCACGATGCACCGAGTGGGTGGGCTTGGGAAGCTTTCAAGGGTTGGTGGGCGGACAGGGCTCAACCTGCACCGCCTCATGTTTCGACTCGGGTTACTGGCCTATTTCGACTGGCCAGGGATGTTGACTACTCCGTGCGGGGGCTATGCAAAACAACACTGGCGTGCATCCCTACTCAAGCATCCACCCACTCACTGAAGGTGCTTCTCGTTCCAGCGTATGACAACGAGACATAGTAGTCCAACCAACCTCTGCCGCTGGGAGAGACTGACTGGGGCCACAGCTATTCGTGCTCACCATGGAGAGCGGGTTAGGCACCATGAACCACTTGTGAACAGACTCATCGACATACCCGGCCACCTTCCTGTGCTTACCGCCTTCCGGTGTCCGGTGTCAAGCTTTGAGGCGTCAATGAGCCAGTCAGCACGACTAACGAGGGCGGAGCCGGATATAGCACGATAGGCTACGGATGTACTTTTCTTACAGCTCAGAGAATGGAAGTGATGTCTTCTGCGCTGCAGAACGCTGAAGCATTCGAGCTCGACCACCAAGAGCTGCAGAGATCGCGGCGTGAGGGGCAACAAGCGCTGGCGCAGATCGATCGATGGATTCCCTATGTTACCGCTGCTCGTAGGGTTGCGCTAATCTTGCGTCTGCAGCTGAATGAAGCCTCTGACTAATGTCTGGGTGGAAACTATGCGCGGCCGATTCGCCTGCGGTGCCCGCTGATGCCTCTCCCACTCACGGTGACCTGTGTATAGCCAAGCCGCGTATTCGGCGTACTCCAACGGATCCAGCCCTCGGAAAGCGCGCTAGCTCTATCTATCAAACTACACATCGATCTCTGGGCTCTAGTGCGTAAGGACTCACCGGCGACTTGCTTTGTTCGGGCTTATGTGCCCGGCCGATTTAATGTTACTTCGGTCCGCAACTCAGGCTAAGGGTTTGCGGCAGACCACCACCCGTATCAGCCTCGTCATCTAAATCCTCTGTAGATGCCCTGACTCATGGACGTCGTCCATCCAAGGGCAAAGTCCGTAGCGTGGAAGAGGGTCAGCCCAGGGGACCTGTGCCAAGGCATCAACGACAGCTCAGCAACAATGCCACAGCGGACTAGGCTAGAGTCGCATGGGTGGCTTCCTGAGTTTCTGCGCTTACACGCTCTCCCTGGGCTTCTGGCGCAATACCCTGCATCCTTCCCTGTCTACGTGCAATGCCTGGACGACCTGGCCATCACTTGGAGTACTCGTAAGGGTAGTGTCTGAGTCGAACCCTGATTTTCTAAACTTTAGTGGGGAGTGAGGGACGAGGGACAGATATCAGGTGGGAAGGCACGAAATGTGGGGAGCTGGGATGATATTACCAAATCACAACAGAATCAGCAATGTATGAGTTCTGCCGACTTGTGACGATCCGATTCTCAATGACACATAACACACACACGCACGCACGCACGCAACGCACGCGAAGCCGACAAGCAGAACACAATCTCAGGTCTCTCGCGCCGTATTCTGCAACTCCTCAGTCCCGAAGCAGCGCAGTGAAGTCTCCATCCTTGGACATCGCGGCCACCTAAGGTGGCATAGTCTTAATCGGCAGACGATATCCTATAAGCAGACCCTCAGCTTCCGCTGCTGTGGCCCCGTGCCGAACCAGTTCCACCTACCCATTCCACCCGCTGTCTCCACCGCCAACCTCCAAGTCGTCGTCGACTCTTCAGCACAAGCGCTTCGATTGACTTCGCATACATATCATACACAACCCATCGCCCCTTGGCCTGCACCACTGCAGATCTCCTCGGCATCCGGTCGGCGACGATCGCAGCATTTGAATCCGTAAACCGGTGAGCTCAGAGGGTTTCCAGAACAAAGGATCCTTGAAGTACCTCGGTGTTGCGCGCAAGAGTGAACCGACGGAGGCCAACGATACCTTTATCTCCCCTTCCTCCAGCTGCCACCTGCGTGCATCAGTCGCCAACCCCTCTTAAGCTCTCGACATCCATAAGTTGGATCTTCCCTCTCTCCATTTCCTTCTCCTATCTCCACCTCACCCGCCATTCGTTCATACGACGGGACAAACAACAGTACTTTGTCGTCAACTTCCTTCCGTGGCAGAAGTCCTCCTCGACATCAACGTGCCCCTTGCAAGCTAAGCGACACGAAGCTAGAGACCCCGGCCCAAAAACAGTCGCTCTGAACAACCTGGCTCTGATACGCAAGAGCTGTCCCAAACACCTTCGCCGGCAAAAAGCCTGGAGCATTTAGTACAGCCTCGGCGTCTGCTGCTACGACACTCGCTCCGATACCAAGAAGTGCACTCCTCCCTACAACACAATCATGCAGCCTCACTCCCATCACCCATTCGGCTTGGACCACCCACGGTACGATCAACAACCGCAACATCATCACCCTTACCAAGCGCGGCCTGCGAGCTCTTCGTCAGCTGTGGGATCAGCCTCGTCGGGCAGCCGACCCAAATCTTCCACTTCTGTCTCACCAGCTACTGCTTCGGACCGACCTCCGAAGCCGCCGAGAAAGCTCAATCGCTCAGCGAACCAGCTGCATCGCAACCAGGCATGCCTACCATGCAGGAGACGTAGAATAAAGTGTGATGCCGCAAAGCCACACTGCTCGTCTTGCATTCGCTCCTTTCGTTTCCTGGCTAGGACGCAGCCGGATCCCGAACGTGAGGCCCGCGGCGTCCAGTGCGTTTATGAAGAAAGCACGGACAATGAGCCGGTAGCCGGTGGTGGCGTTGAGGGGGCGGCGCATAAACCCCTGCACGTCGATCCTGACCACCCGCGAAGCACCGTTCTCAAATTGGAAGGCCGTATAGGTGAGGCAACAGAACCCGAAATTCCTGCATGCATTCATTCGCTGACGTGTCCAACAGTGGAATTGCAAGACGCACTTGCGCGCCTCAGTGATGGACAGCAAGCCCTTAGTCTTTCGATGTCCGCACCTAACTCTACGGCGTTCCCTATCCATTCTTCCTCCCAGCATCATGCTTTGCCTGCGGGGTCGACGGGAGCGACGGGCCACAGTGTACCTCGAAGTATGTCGTGGTCGGTTGACTCGAACGTTGGTAGCGGACCGTGCACTAGCGCTGGAGTGAGCAGTGTCGGAAGCGCCTTTTCGCCGCAACAATACCATACTGCACCCGGTCCAATCAGTCACAGATTCTCCCTTGACGGCAGTGTCGGAACAGGGATGAGCTCTGCTCTGGCGCCGAGTATGATGTCCTCCACGCCCCTGTCCAGCTCCCCGATTCAGGAGCACAGCGCAGGAGCGCATCGCTATCAGCAAGCTGCCCAAACTGGGGTGAGCCACCACCATCACAGTCTTTCCGATCATTCTGGGATGATGGACATGGGAATGAGTGGGATGGGCCACATGCACCATCCTCTTCAATGCGCCAGAGGCACCGCATCCGTCCTCCCAGATTGCGGGTATCAATCCAGTGGATCCCATAATTCGGCCTTCGCGTCCTTCCAACCGGACATCGGTAGCGAAGGGGATGGGAACCGCGGGGCAAGCTCCGCTAATGGAGGACACTACATTGATGTCTTCCGGCAGGTGTGGACGCCATACTTGGCCGAGCCATCATTGATCGACCACTTGTAGGTACAACCTCCTTGCGCCATGACCCCCATCTCCTATGGCTCACCGTAGATAGCTCACACAACGCCTCTCAGTGTGCAGACTTTGGCAGCCACACCTTCGGTCCCGCGGACCCCAACTCGAGAGATGCCTCACAGTCTCGACTCTCCTCTCGTACGCCTTAGGTCCGCGTCTCCCAAAACGCAGCTCGGACCCACGCTCGCTCCAAGCTTCTCCGCAATGTCCTCGTGAGATTCTCGTCAAGCCCGAACGTTCGCAATCCCTCCCACCGCCACACAATGCCATTTCGCCCCCAGTCGAATCAACGGAGAGGAGACGACCGCCAGCGACAACTGTATAATAGCATCGCAAGCAGAATATTAATTTTCAGAGAGACTCCAGACTTTCCCAAAGCAGTCAATGGTTGCATAGGCCTTGAAAATCGTCACCCTATGTCGAACTCTCCCACTAACGAGATCTAACCTATGCTCTCTCTGAGGATAACTCGCCATCACTACTTATACTCAGCACGAACGAAGAGGAATAAGCCAGCTCGATCGCTTCCTAAGCCGCAAACGTAGTCGCTTGTGGCACGCCACGCACTTGGGACTTGGATGGTGGACTGCGTGATTCGTTGGACCGAACACAGCGTGCTGAGTGCATGCTGTTGGTAGAGCAGGATAGCGGCCGGTAGGGCGTTTCATTCAGTGATGGACGCGTATTGGTCCCAAAAAAGCGGTCGGCTCGCTGGCCGTTTAGCTGACCGAGGCGATGCCACACACGAAGTGCTGCCACACAGCGCTTAGGAGATAACGGCTGGCCCAGCATACGCAAGCTACAGACGGGAGGAACGCGGCAAAGGCTCTAGTTCACAACGGCGCCATCGGAGCATACAAGCTGTCAAGACATACGCTGAGAAATGGGTCATGGATAAGGGAGAATCGTGACATCTGCTCGGTGATGACCCGAATTCAAGGGACATCTTCACGCTGACTGCAAGAGGCCGCGTTGGCACCTGAACCATGCCATGGCAGGTTGATGTGATTGAACAACGTGCAGCAACGGACGTCCATTCACAGGCTGAAAGGAGACCGACAGAGAGGCGCAGGCTACTTCAAATCGTCTCCCGTTGGTTGCTGAAGCTCGGCGAGGATGTGACAAGAGGGCACGAATGAGCAGCCGCTACCGTCCATTGAATGCCTGTGCCACATTGCTGACGCCCTGCAGTGATGTCGCGGCCATCGGACCGAGCTCCGCCTCGCGCTCTCGCCATCGCTTAGTACCGCCTGTTGACCGAGGGGTTTGGAACCACGATGACGGCAGGCCTCAGGGTGAAATGGGCGATTTATCGTGAATCCACGAATGTGGCGCCTCGGACCACGAAAAGCGGAGAGTAGTGGGGGCGTGCCGAAGTTGTCCGTCAAGGCAGAGCCAGCCGGGATTTCCGCGGAGTGTGGGCGTACCAATCGTGCCTAATCCTCCGGTTTTGGGTTGTTGAGTTAGCGCCGCTATGATCGACATGGCCGCGACAACACAGACTTAGGGGTCGAGACATGACCAGAAATCTTGACCGCGTGGGGCTTGCTGTCGATCCTCGAAGGGGCAGAGGGCACAGGCGAGAGCAAGTGCGTAAACTCTTTCTCACACTGCAGGAGAAGCGCGGCCACACGAATCGTAATTCAGGTCTCGTGGGTTGTCGGTGTGGCTGGATGAGCCATGACCGAGATTAATGTGCTACTGATCAACCGAAGCAGTCATGTGGCCCGAAGCTGAGGAACCCGATAGGCGCAGCTTAGCCCGATCACTGGGCTCGCCCCCGACTTGACCACCACTCGGACAGCAGCTGCGATCGATATCCCCCATTGAACGGCACCCTCAGACTCCGTATCAAGGGAAGCAGCCGCCGGAAAGAGCTGTAGGAGCGTGCAGGTAACAGAAGGGCCTCGACGCAAGCGCCCCGATGTCCAGCCAACCCCGAAACTCGCGGGTCGGAGGAGTTTATTAGCGTAGGGACGGCTGAATTCTAAGCTTCACAGCCAAATGCTAGACTTCCATGGGAGCATGAGAGAAGGTAGCTGGGCATCTTGGTCGGAGACACGGTAGAACATGGGATTCCTTGCACTGTAGCCTGTAGCCGACGCCCCTAAGGCGAACCTCGAGTGGTCAGAATAAAGTTATCACGACCAGTATGCATCTTGCG
Source organism: Trichosporon sp. DN520 (assembly GCA_030347605.1). Classification (NCBI taxonomy): domain Eukaryota; kingdom Fungi; phylum Basidiomycota; class Tremellomycetes; order Trichosporonales; family Trichosporonaceae; genus Trichosporon; species Trichosporon sp. DN520. Next base: position 149,641 of record JASJUY010000013.1, read on the forward strand.
GAAGGCTTGAGGGCTGCGGTACTGGTCACCTCTGAAGGTGCTGCCTCTACGCGAGGACGCCAGGGGAGGTACAGCAGTCCGAAGTCGGGCGAGGCAGCCGAGCGACTCTTCTCCTCTCTTACCTGTTCTGAATTTCGGGCGATGCAGTCCAGTACCTCGCCCTGAAACACCCTTATCCTGCAGCTTGCCTATCACTTGCAATACACGCATTCCAGGGGCTATCGGGCCTCCGCCTCTATCAGCTGCGCATCTGCATATAGGTCGCAGACCTCGGTGACTGTGTGTGAGATTGCTAAGCTTCCAAGACTGAGTGGTCAGGGATCGACACTCGGTCGGGAGTAGCGGATGGACGCTCGTTTCCGCCGGCGGCGGTAGCCGATTCCAATAAACCTTGATATTCGAAATGGCAAGAAGAGTGGGTCCTACCATTATTACTCCGTACATCATCTAGTCCCCTTAAAGTCCCTGTCGTTCTCGTTTGCAGTTGGTAGGTCCCTGCAGCTCGCCCTGGCGATAATGCAGGAAAGGTCGGGCAGGCGGGCAGGCAATATTGGCGGCAGCGACGTCGGTAGATCGCTCTCACCAGACCGGCGACTGGACAGTGGGGGCGAGCTGGGCCGGCTACGTCGGTGTCGATTGGCGTCGGCTCGGAGACTTCTTCCGAGATCGGCTGCGCCTTTGCATACGCTCGTGAGTCATGGAGCGCAGCCCTCTCAAGTCATCAGGAAGGGCCGGCAATGCTCAGCTAGGCTCCAAGTCACTATTACATCCCCCGCTCCGAGCCCCTCCCTGTGACCACCTACACTCTAACTCTCGCATATCCTCCTCTATGCAGTACTGTACTCTAGAGGCCTGGTTTTAGCCGCCTTTCGAGTGACTGTTACGCACTCAAGCTTCAGACTCCTCTCTGCATGCAAGCCGGCACTGCCGTGCAGAGCGCCGCAGTGGAAGAGGTAACAATTGATCGCATAGCCTCGCATCGATTGATAAAGAAGACGGGGACTTTAGGTTTCATCCTGCAGATGTTCGTTCCTGAGCAGCATGGGTGCAAAGAGGGGTCTCCAGAGTGCCAGAGGAGACCTTAAGCTCAGAGCACGGTCAGATACAGGAGGCGATAGGATCTGGTACATGCCGGAAGTGGATCTCGCGAGGGGGAAACGTGGGGTTGGAAGCTTAAGGGAGCGAGATCGCGACCGCATGTAGCAGTAAGGCTGCAAGCCAAACCGGCAAAACGAAGTAGACGATCCTAAGGTGTCGGGTGTGACATCTGAGCTACCCCACTGGGCCACCCCTCCCCCCTCCTTTTCTCTCCTCTGCCACTGCATAGGTATCACAAACTCGACACGAAACGCACTTGGGCACAGGCGAGGAGGCAAGGACATATAGAAGCTAAGTGATCTGAGGGTGGGGCAAGGAAAGATACATGGGGGCCGCGGCAAATCTACTGCACACTATTTGCACATAAAGTTCATCTCATCGGTTGTCCTAAAATCAATTGGTACATGCGTTTGACGAAAACTCGAGTCCAAAATAGGGGTGATCACTCTCAAGCTGCTAGAGCAGCACGGTGTTTGGTGCAGATCCGTCGTAACTGACGGCCATTGAGTGCAGCCCTTGGAAAGCCAAAGATCGCAAGGGTGACCGAGGGGGTGTGAGGAAGAGCAGGAAGCTCAACTCACGCAGCGGCGTTGTTACGCCCAGGATCTGCGAGTCCGACAGATCCGCCACTTTCGTGCAGGTCGTCGTCATCCTGATACTTGACATGATTGGTCGTAGGCAGCACGAAGTCGGGATCTTCAGGTCCAAAGCAGCTCTCGTGTGCACGGAAGCTCCGACCGTTGCTGCTCTCCATGGTTGAGGCATTGAGGGAATAGTAGACTTCAGCTGCTGCACCGCTTGGCGGGGTGTTGCCAGCTTCCGCGGCCGCGGGACGATCGCCCAGGGGGGCAGTTGGAACAGAGTTTGACGAGGGCAACAAGACACCGTTCACCCCATTGAATGAGGGCGAATCCTGTGGGGCGTGCAGCATCTGGCTGGTGTTCAATGACGAGGTGCCACTTTGAGGAACGGCCCTGACAGAATCCTGAGCAACGTTGTCGTGGAGAGTAGTAGGATGGGTCGCACCGGGGGCTGTTGTCAAGCCACTGTAGTCGCCGACAGGGGGCATGTGAGCCTGCTTCCTGTAGGAGTACGACTCATCCATCCCCGACGGCTGTGACGATTGCCGTGAGGGCTCTGGAACGTAGGACGTGAGAGCGTAGGTCGCTTCGCCGGCGTATGCTTTACGCGAGGTGTCGCTTCGAACAGATTGAGACGCCGGCGCTTGAGAAGTGGCAGCTCCAGTAGTCTGGGCGTAAGAGGTTGAGGCAGTGGCATGAGGACTTGTCGATTGTGGCCGGAAGCTTCCGAGATCATTGGCGGGGTCGTTGTTCGCCATCCCTTCGTACCACACAACCATACCCTCTTCGATGGGTTCCCAGTTATTCTTGCCAACATGTCTGTGGTTGCAGAAATCGCGGTCAGCATATGCGAGGGATGAAGTGTATTTAATCATATTCTGAGACGGGGATGTGTTTCAAGAAACGAGGCAAGAGGGGCATTATAGAGTCCCCCAAAACGGCTTCGTGGAGCCGAACACGCGGAAGAAAACAACTTCAATCCAAACTCACTTATTCAGCGTGTCACGACGAGTGTACTTGTAGTTTTCACAGCGTTCAACAATCTTCCTGCGCACTTGACGGATCGCTTGTCGGGTTTCGGAGTCGAGTTCGGGCAACTTCTCGTCTCCTGGGCGGATCACCTTGCGTTCGCATCGCGCGACGAACGCGTCAAGTTGAGCTAAGATCCTCCTGCCCTTGTGCCATAATTTCTTCAATTCCTCGCATTTTTGCAGTGGAGACAGCGCCTGAGACAACGACTTGATCATCGGAACAGCCGGCTCGTGAAGGGACAAATTGCGCTCCAGAGCGAAACAGAGGAGGGGAAAACGACTAGGCAGCGACGGGTACCTCTCGAAAAGGGCTACAATGGCGTTGTCGTCCCCACACAGGCGCTTGAGCGGTGGCTGAAGCGAGCGAGGTGATCCACGTCCACGCTTACGGGGAGACAGCTGAGGGGTTGGCACGAAGTCGGTGTCATGAATGTCCTCGTCGGGAGCGCTCCCCACATCGTCCTCGTCGGACTCCGTTAACACGAATGGATCGGGGGCTCGAGGCGGACTGGCTATTGGCGGAGATGGTGTCGGCGAATAGCCTGAGAGTCAGCACACGTTGTGAATTATGAGTGAGATTGACGATATACTGACCGTGTTCAAAGTCGCGCGACCTCTTGGAAGAAAGAGTTTGGGTGTCATCCTCTTGTCCGACGAATCTAATGCGCTGTGTCGACATGTGTGGGGTGCTCTCCACCGACGAAGCGCTCCAGCTCTCCGGCCCCTGCTGAATGTGTCGTGGTCCCGAGATTGCGACAGGACTGACGCCCGCAGAGCTAGAGGGCGTCTGCGAAGGATAGATAGCAGATTGAGCGCTGCGATTCGGAGGAGGACTTGTGGGGTAGTACGGTCGAAACACGGGAGTGACGAGGGTTGGTGGAGGTTGTGAAGGACGTCGTCGATCGACAGCGATGTACGAAGCTGGTGTGTAGACGAGCTGAAGGCCTTGAGGGGGTCCCATGGGTGACAGCAAGGCCGCCTGGTATGCATGGAAATCCGACTCCGCAGCCTCCTGATAATCGACGTTTGAAGACGCAGTCGTGACTGCAAAATCTCCCTGGGGCGGGACGGAGACTTCCAGTCCGGAAGACACGGACGAGGCGGAAGAGAAGGAATTGGTGGTTTGCGAGGGAGGAACGCTATTGCTGCCGAGTTGATACACGTTGTGGGCAAGATGCTGGGCCATCTGCGGTACTATGCCGAACGGAAAGACTGCTACCTGTTGACTGTGCTGGGAAGCAAATGCCGGCGTCTGCTCCAGCGGATGCGCGACCACTGGCAAAGATGCTCTGCCACCTTGCAGCACTGCTGAGGCAAACATTGGGACAACTCGAGGAGCAGGCTGGTACTGCGTGCTTGTCTCTGAGGGCAGTGTCGGCGAAAAGTTGGAAGATGTAGGATTGGGCGAGTAAGCTGATCCGAGATACCGTGCGCTTGAAGCTCGCCAGCTGGCCATCTGGGGCGGCCTCATCGTGGGCAAGGAGGGCACTCGAGGTATAGCAGGGGGTTGCGATAGACTTGACGCTGCCGGTATTGAACCAGGAGAAGCGAAGACTGGGGGCTGAGGTGGGGCGAGAGATTGTCTTTGAGCTTGCGTCGTGGCCATGTCATCATAATTCTCAACGATGAGCTCGTCGTGATCGTCATTGAGGTTTGCACCGGGCGCTGCTCTGCACATTGCCTAGCACTTGTTGAAGAGCGCTCCGGAGGTGTACTTCTTGAGATTGAGTAGATCGGGTAGTAAGGGGAAGGGTACAACGAAGTTGGCTGGATGAGTATTCGGGAGACGGCTGTCGAATTCGACAACGGCGGAGTGTCGAAGAGTCGCAGTCAGATCTTGGATGGGTCTGGGTTGCAGCTGTCGTCGTCTAAGCTTCTGGCAAGGGAGCAGAAGGCAGTATCAGACAGAACACTGAGACGTCAGATCGTTACTGCTACAGAGGGATTCGAAAGCTGATCTAGGTCTGTCGGCACTAGGCTGAGCTGATACAGCTAAACCCAAACTCAGGACTCTCAGTCCGAAGCGATGACTGGGAGTGAGCCGTGGGGTGGAACGATTACTGTTGAGAAGATCTCAGAGGCGCAATCGTCTGAGCTCTTCCGAGACCTTGGGTCTCGGGGAAGTAGCGAGTCGTGATCACTCCAATCCCGACGATTTGTCTGATAACAAGATGATGATTGACCCAGGGAAGATTTGTGGTATCGGAACTTGTCCGGGTCGAGACTCACAAGAGGAATAAGTGGATCTTCGAAGTGGATTATGAGGTATGGGTAGGAGACAGGTGATGGCTTAGGGATTAAACAGTGTGATGAGAGGTGAGGATGGACGAGGAGTGGAAGGATGATGAGGTGTAATCGATAAGATGGTAGATGTGCGAAGAGGATGCGTGTGAGCGCCGACCCCTAACGACAGGCCCTCGACAAGTGGACTGGTGCGGCTACCAGAGTCCAGGTGTGCGTCTCTGGGCTGTGCTCGCTAGGGGCGGCGGGCAATGGAGCGCTGGCGCTTGGTCGACGAGTGATGTGCGGCTCGGTACGGCTGGGGTGGAGACGCGAATCTGGATCACCTGTAAGAGGTGTGCGAAGGGCCTGGCCAGATGAGACGAGCTGTGCTTATGCTCATCATACAGCTACCGCTGTCTGATATGCACAAATGAGGGCGCGTCTGCGACTAAGAGGGCGCTGTGCTACTGTGCAGCACAGAACGACGCCAATCAAACTGCCACCTGCCACCTACGTGTATTTGGCAGCCCAAGTTCGAAATTCCAGCCGTCCAGCGTAACGATCACTCAGGTCGGAATAAATGTAGCCCGCGTTTCACTGTCCTACGAAGAGAAGCAGCAGACCACACTCTGCAATGTCAGCCGCGCTGTATCACAATGTATTTGTGGTCGTGAGTTGAGTCTTGCTGAGCTTTTATCGGGATACGGCAAAGTGTCGGCTGGCTGATCGAGCTCGTTCTAGCGCTTTCGAGTGACAAAGCTTGTTTGGGGGCTCGTCGAAGCGTCTTTATAAGCGTCGGAGACGAGCGTTTGCACTGCTTCGGTCGACACCTGATCCACGTCGAGCAGCGAGGAGCTGTGTAATCGTCCGCTTGCGTCGAGCAGCTGCGCCGGACAGTCGATTGCGAGTCGATGATCTGTCGCTCAGCGGGGCGGGCGAGTGGTGTGGAATCGTGCCAGGGTGGAAGGAACTGGGAGTAAGGGCAACGATAGTCAGAGACCGAGGTAACAAAACTGCCCATCCATCATCCTCACGCGATGCCAGCAGACCCGGCCATTATATGTAAACAAAGCGTGTGCGGATTGCCACTGCGCATGGACATGGATGCATCGCTGGCACCAGGGTCCACCCACACGATGCATCGATTGATAACGACTCGTAAGGGTCCATCGTAGGTTCGGCCTCTTGGGTCCTCGGGGTGCGAAACTGACCCCGGGGTTATCTAATCAGGCACCGGGCACGAATTTTCCGGCATACCTCACCACCCTGGTGCTGCTCGCGAGTGTCTTCACTCCACACCGCATACAGCTTTCCGCACCGTCCGCGTCACTTGGACGGCCGCGGGACACCACAAGACAGACCCTACATCCATGAATCATTGCCGGTACTCGTTACCGGGTCACAGAACATTATTAGCCCTGACGAAAGGCTGCTGGGTCTCCCGCCGCATGGCCAGCGGGTCGCACGCTCAAGCCCTGCTTGGAGTTCCGGGCCGACAGACCGATGAGGTACGGTACATCGTGGTGTCGCCTGCTCTGTCCAATCGAGAAGCGCGAGGCTGCGTGGTACTAACCGACGTTGCAATCCCAGTGGCTACTTCTGGGCTGTTGGCTCTGCCGTGAGCCTTCGATTGGTCAGTTCCCATGATCAGATGATCCACGGGTGACGGCTGGGTGGTAACTCGGGCAGGGTTCGTTCCAGAACTCGAGGAGGCCAGCGAATGAGCTGGACAATCTATTCCGGCGGTAGTCCATCGATTGCCGTGGCCTGCCGAGCGCTCTCCTCCTCGATCACCAGCCACCCTCGTTCCTCTGGAGGAGGAGGGGGCTGAAGGTTGTTGCAACCCTCGATTTGCCCTAGCCGCCATTTGCCGCCGAGTCTACTCTGTTATCTCGGGTCGAGATTGGAATGCGGCATTCTGTGCGGATCGCAAGAGCTTATTGCTTCCGGTCGATCTAACGACTGCGCGTTGGGTGGGGGAGCGAGTCTAAGCTCTTCGTTTCCCCGTGGTTGGGGAACTGAACTAAGGTTAGGCACTCCAAATGCCGAGCAGATCACCTCTCGGGGGGGTCGTGGCAATCTACGCAGACGCGCACAGTCAATAAAGGAACACCTGTGCGGTTGCGCTTTGTCATTTGATCCCCCTCTCACTGCGATTGACAACCACCAGCCTGCTCCTAACTCAGCTCATTATTGACACTCACCAGAGCTCATTTTAACCGCCGCACTGCGGGGAAGGCCTGCAACACCTCGGCAGCCACTTGGCGCTCACTGCAGCGGTCTCCGCCGCCTCTGTGTCACGCACGCTCAGAGGCAGACTCGCCCCCATGACATACCTCTTGCCGGTGACCGAGTCGACGCTGCTGAGACAGCCGCTGGACCCCGCAATGAATGCCCGCATCGAAATCCAGACGGCATCTCGAGTGCACCATCGAGTCCGCATTCCGCTTGTGCTGCCGGCACCCCAGCAAGGCGGCGTCGCAGCTGGGTCTCAGCTTGCCGCGGTCGCCGAAACACAGGTCGTAAGCAGTCTTGTCGATGTCGCAATCTTGACGGCGAGGAGCGATGAGCTAGCTGAGAGATGCTATAGCGGGAGTGGCGGTATGCATGGACAGCCGCGGTGTTGCAGAGCGCTAGTTGATGCTATCGATGGTGGTGCGAGCGATGAAGAGCATGCTTGTGTAAGATATCGATGTAAGGCACGGTTCGGCACGTCCGGCATGACGAAGCATGGAACCATGGCTAGCGGGCAGCTCATGTCCGCCGCCCGAGCCGCGCGGCTCACAGCGTCAGAGCCAAGGGCCGATCCCATCCAGGCCCGAAGTCACCCCTCGGCCGCTCCCTTCCACGCCCCAAACGCCCCTGAGCCCCGACCCTGCCGGCCCAAGCCGGCTGATCAATCGATTGGTCGATTGCATGCCGCGATAGGCTGCTAGGTGACTCTGGCACGCTCTAGTTCGATCCATGCCGTGCGTGCCGAGATGCCGAACGGCTCGCTCTCTGCGGAGTCGATGCATTCCTCACTTGACGATGTTGATGCACTCGACCACCTCATCTCCCGACTACGTCTTTCGAGCGCTAAAAACAAATTGTCCTCTGCACTCGGTGCACTTCGCCCCATTCCAGGGTAGCATCAGACAGGCTTGGCCCAACGGCGCCCTTTCCTGCGGATTGCTAGAAAGGCAGATCCGCTCTCAGCCGCCTCCTGCCGATCCATGCTCCACACTGGATTGGCGGTCCCTAGCATCCTTTGCACGGGCTGAAACCTGAGGAGCCAAAGGACCTTAGGGATCAGGTGAAATTGTTGGGCGGGTGGGGCGCAGCACGTCCAGGGGTACTGCAGCCAAGGCGTCAAGAGGGGAAGTGCGGATCGGCGGGCTAACGTTCCTAGACAGTGGAGCAATGACATTGAGAAGAGCCAAAGAGGAGTGCATGAGCAGCTCAACGCCGACGATGGGACCTGATACATCGCCTGAGCCGAGGTTGTCCATACAGCGGTTGTGCGAATCACACTCATAGACGCAGCGGTACCTGTGGTACAGCATGCACATGGGCCCATGGATGTACGTTGTCTCAGCGGGTACAAACCACAGATCCACAGACCGAGGTGACGATCAGCTCAGAGCAGGCACCGCTTGTCAGCTTGACATGCCACGCATGTTCGCTTCCTTGCAGCGCACAAGACTCGTCAGTGTTCACATATACACACTCTGATCATCTGAAGACAGACGACGCCCTGGAGACTGACAGCGTCCGCCGGCTTGAGCCTCCCCCACCTATTCCGCACCTTCTGACTTCGTGCGTTCTTGGCGCCCCCATTTTGCCCTCCTCAAAGCGTGGATGCGACCTAGCTAAAAACCACGAGCTTCGCTGAACAACTTGGCGGCTCCCGGGACTCTACTCTTTCCACTGAGCCACACACAATTTCACTCCCGCAGCCCAAGCCGATAGAAAAGCGCCTGATGTGTGAGGTTCCCTGACGTGCACATCGTCAGCTTTACGAGCCTGCGGCGGCTAGTAGTTCGACTTCGTTTTTGCCCTTCTCGACAGAAGCCCCGTCCTCTCGATCACGGCGAACACATGTGAGTGGCTAAGCATATAAAGGCCGTCCATAGCGCATGCTCCCTCCTTATGCGGTGCCGGCCTCAAATGCGTCCACCAGGTGAGCCTTGCTGAGCTCGACGTGACCGTCAGGGTGACTTGCGGTGCACAACACGTTGCCTGCCATTACTGCCCAGTGTTCGATGGCATCAGACGCAAAGCAATTCATGCTAGCCTCGAACTGGTCGAGCAATGCTAGACACTGAGTCGTGCGATGCCCCTGTGTCATAATTCCGGCGGTGCTTAGAGCAAGAAACAACGGGCGGAAACTGCTCGCCGGACCGCGAGGCGAGTGAGACAGCTGCTTCAGCGCTTCAGCGGCCCATCCTTTACGCTCGGCCGAAAGCTGTCTGTCCCCAGATAGTGAGCACCCCAGGCGCTGAAACTTCCATGAAGTGGCTCAAGGAGGTCGACCGCCGCGCCCGCCCCGGTGTTTTACGATCACTGCTTTGCTTGGTAGTATGCGCTGTCGCCTTCAAGATACCGCACTCGCTGTCGGCTGTCGCACAACCTCGAGCGCGTTGTCCGTGAACATCGCTGAACCCGTCACCTCATCACCGGCCTGTGGATCAGCCGGCGCAAGGCCGCCCATTAAATGTCTCCGCGATCCCTGTTCAGTACTTGAGCGGCGAGACGTTCATCCCCTCGATCATGTTAGTACGATCAGTGAGAAAGGTGTGTCAGAAAGTGGTGAAGAAGGTCGAGCAGGCATCTTCCCTCCTCACCGTCGTCTGAGCTCGGTGTTCGTAAGGGTCTGGACCGGTTTTTAGGCACGACGATGCTCAGATAGGCGTATCGATCGCTGTTACGGTGACAGGTAGGCCCGCATTTTGCACCCGAATCGCTCTTCCACGTGACTTCGGGTACCACTGGACTGGAACAGGATAACAAAGTCTTTGTCTCGTAACGATGTTGCTTTGCTTATTAGCGAGACTCACCGGCTGCGTCATCATATTCTGGTCTGAGAATACGCCACAGAACTGTTACGAATGACGGACTAACGAAGATCCGCTTGCTGACTGCAGAGACGTTGCTCCCAAGAATAGTCCGCCCTCGAGTAAATGTGATGACCGATCCCCGATCACGCTGACCGAGACCAGCTTATGCACTGGAGTATAGATGACAGGGTAGCGCTGCACGGATGGAGAACAGTAATACGTCTGAACACAGCTTCCAAATGTTGGATATGCTGAGTCGGATCATTGCATGATCATCGAATCCAAGGCCGAAGACGAATGCACGATGACAAAAAATGACTGGACAGAAAATGTAAGACACTGACTTGCCATGGGCTCTCTTGGTCTTGGAACAGCACACTCATGGAATTTGACAATATTTTGGGCAGCTTCGCCCGCCAGAGTCCGACGCAATTCCTCGACGCCTTTCATTCTCTCCAGGAGCGCCATCTAATTTTATCGGCACTCAGCAAATCTGCTGCAGGGCTTATAAGCGGGTGCCATCGCGCTCGGGTGGTGTTCTTGCTCCTGCGCTGCCGTGCGGCCGGGCTCTTGGGGTTGTGGAGCAACGGAGCTCTGAAGTTGGCTGAGCGCATTCTCCGTTGGTCCTGAAGTCGCGCATCGACTCACTCATGACACTCAAACGAAGACATGCAGGCAGGTTCGTCTTTACAGCCAGCCCCTCACAAGCACGGTCAAACACTGATGCATTGGTAGTCTATCGCCCGTCAATGCTGTTTCAGTCTCAAGTCCGCGCGCCCTCGCTCTCATACCGTCACGTCGCGCCCAGTGGCCCATTGAAACGCTGAATGACCTCGGGCCATAGGGACAAGCAGCCAGCGGTGGTAGGTCGCCGGCCTGTATACTCCAGCTTGTCACTATGCGTTGCTCTCTGCTTCCGCGTGTGGGCGCATTCCCACCCCTTGGAGCGCACAGCGCCCTTGCTGTTGGTGTACCGGATTCGATGGCAGGTCGCGATCCTGCCTGGGTTGTGTGCCGTTTGACCTACTCAGCAGCAGGCCGAATGACCTCCCAAAGCTGAGCGGTACAGTCGATCGGCTCCCTCTGCCTCGCCATCTCCTGTGCTCCCGCACCGACCACCTGCCTCCTGGCCACGTCTGAGCCAGCTGACGCACGCTGTCTTGTAGCGCCTGCCGATCCCAACAGTGTGAAGCTGCCTATTGAGCCCCACATGCCTCCCACCTTTCGAGACTTCCCCTCTCCTGCCGTCATGCCAACGACATGCATGTCTCAAAGGAGTCCTGCAAAAAGGCTCAGCTGTCCTGGGGCGATCGCACGCTCTCTGGAGCGAGGAACGGACATCTCCGGCGTCCTTTGTAGGGTCGACGCGTTCCCCCTGATTTCCGACATCCTTCGGACATGCAGGCCATGCTGTTGAGCGGTGCCGCAATGTGCGAGTGAGTCATCAGCGATACGGGACGGATGCCATATCACTTGGAAGGGCAGATACATCAGTCAAGACCCACTAATCATACAGACACTGCGCGGATGCTCAAATCTGACTGAGGCTATCCACTTACCACCTTTGAAGTAGTACAAGTCGTCAGCGGGTGGGCGTGCATGGCACCGCCCAAGGCAGCCTTCTGGGGGCAGAACGAGTGATGCTTCAAGTGTCCGTATGGGAGGATACTGGGGCTACGCAGCACACTACCACTCTTGTTACCCTCATGCTTAGCCGCAGCACTAGCATATGCTGATGTGGGCCGGGGGACAGACAAAGCAGAAGTCACGAAGTACGTAGCTGTATCATGCCGTAGGACTGATCCATCCACACTTCCGCAGCAGTCAGATGTCGCGGGGAGCCCACGAGGCAGTCACGCCTTCTGCGGACTGGGACAGGCGCGCGGGCAGGCGTCCCACCAGCGATAGGCGTCCGGGATCGGGATCCTCGGCGACCTGATCCGTTCCCGTGCCTAGAGACTTCCGACTTGCCCGATCCCACGTGGCGAGTGACAGCCCCAACGACGGCACTGCGGCGCCAAGCAGCTCCACTGGCTTCTCTGCACGCACGAATAATGACGACTCTGTGCACAAATGGCTCGTCGGAGGGCGCAACGAGACCCCAACCTGCGCTGAAATGACAGATAATCGCTATCTGACACCAAAGCAGAAAGCTGTTCCGCAGCACATGGCCCATCTCGGAAGGGAGATATCGGGCTCAGGTGTCAGGTCACCGGACCTGCCGGACAGGGTCGGAGTCGAGCGAGGTAGACGAGCTTCACGAGGGCACAACGACGGGATTGTGCGATGATATGACGATTGATTGCTTCTCCCGAGCCCTGCAGCCCTGGGGGGACCCCGCTGTGATTCGGCGTCGAGCAGTCACGAGATCACGCGAAAGAGGCAGATCATGGCAACAGCCTGGAACATCCATGGACGTTCCTTTTCCCCGCGACCGCACAGGTTGTTGGGGAGCGCAGCTCGGCGTGGGCGATCGGACGAGCTGACCTGGACGACGAACATGCATATAACTCGACTGTGCTTCGTGAGTTATCTTACTCCACCCGACCATCACGCTCTATCGTTCGAGACCCCAATTCAGAACCACAAAGCTAGCGACTAAGCGCGCACGCTCACTCGTTCCTCGTTTGATTACTCTTCGGCCGCAATCAGTAACGCTGGACGCCAAGAGACTATTCAGCCTATCTTTGCCACCGACATTAGCCGCTACATCGTCACACCACTGCCCCAGAGCCAGAGCCCCAGTGCTTTGAGCAGTTTATCACCCACAGCAACAACGCGTCCGGCTATAGACGCTCCCTGCATTAGTGCTCTGCACCGATCGATATAAAGCCCACCACGTTCCTAGGAATCTGCGAACCCAACACCTCTCGACAACACAGTCACTTGCACCACCTCTCATTGTCTTGCTGCATCAGCATTTGCACTCCTCGTCCTCACACAAGCGGATCAATCACCTGCATTCACAATGTCGTCTTCCCCTGCCGCAATCTCGATTCCGCAGACCTCTGGCGGCCAGCAGCGCCTCACACCTCGTGGCCTGGCGACTACGCCACCCTCCTCCCACCCCTCTCCGCACTTCGCGGATCTCGTCCACTCGCTGTTCAACGCCTACCGCACCCGCCGGGGCAGTGATACTTCGTCATCGCGCTCTGGCCACGACACGCCCATCACCGAGCGCCCCGAGTTCGGTCAACACAACTAGGACGCCACCGCCGAGCGCCGGCGATCACTCCACGCCGCTGTATCAGCGACCATGCCGAAGGTGACATAAGTCGCCGATCATAAGCAACGTGCATCCTCTGCACGGTCACGCTCGAATACATACGCATGTCGCAGGCAGCGTGTCCCTCAATCAACACAACCATCCACACACACACACACACAATTGCACGTACCCCCCAGCGGAGGCGCGAGGTTGTTGTTAATCGCAGCGGACGTACTTGGATTACCCGAGAAGGGCCCCCCGGTCTTGCTGCGTCTCCAAGTACCACACGTACCTCGCCGTTCCTATCCTCCTGTCAAGGCCTACTCTAGATCACATAATTGCTTGCTTGTATTGTTGTAATATGCACACATGAATATGTCACGAAGTCTGATCGAGCGATGTTGATTGTGCTGGAGCAATTTGTATCATACTAGACTGTCAACACCGAGGCAAGAACCTACGACGCAGCCTGCAAGACGCAACGCCGTCTCCCTCTATCAATGAGTCTCTCACTACACGTTGACTCCAGTCACACGAGCCACGAGCCAGGAGCCACGAGCCGAAGGAGGAAAGCGAAGAGATGTGCGCGGCGACAGATCGACATCCGTTCTGCCCCGCAGCAGCTTCTCGACACGACTGACTGTGCTAGTAATACCCATCGTTTGATTGGGTGCTCCCTCATGTAACCATGCCATCAGCCACTTTATGCATGTCAGCTGACAGACTGGTCTCGGAAGATGAAGCGGCGTCGGCATGCAGAGGTCCGAGCGACATACGAGTCCAACTCGCGCAGCCAAGCATTACGCACACAGGGATCGTTACGCCCCGAGGTGCCCCGGCCATGACCGAGCCGCCGGCTAAGCAAGCGGAGGGGAAATAGGCCTCTGCCACGTGCGAAGGTGGGCTTCGCGGGCCTAATGCACCCTTCCAAATGGTGGAGGCGCCATTAGCTGCGGCTTCCAGCTCTCAGGGTTCCGCACTGCAAGCCGCCCGGTCACCAAGCGGTCAGGTTTGCCGCTGACTCAGATTGCGTGCAGAGCAGCCAGGGACTACTGCTTGCTGCTCTCGAATTCCAACAGCTTTGATTTCGGCATCCTTCCTCGACTTCCTTTTACCCAGTGTTCACCTCGTCGCTCTTTACACCTCCTTCCTTGCGACACAACCAGCATGACTGTACCCGCCAATCCTGCCCAGCAGCTCGTCATCGGGTCCCTCGACCGCTCGGACGACTACCAGCGCGTGCTCACCGAGCTGCAGGCCGCCGGCGCCTCTGCCCAGGGCGAGATGGTCGACCGACTGCTTGACAATGGTGAGTCGGAGTGTTTTGCTCAGGCCACGTTGAGATCAGCGTGCTAACCTTGCAGCTACGAAATTCCCCGACGGACCGCTCACTGTGCACCTCGTCCTTCCGTCCCCGCTTCCTGCAGCTCTCCTCAAGGCTATCCCAGCCTCCACTGCCGTTCGAGTATACACCTCGCCCAGCGACGCTGCGTCATACCAGACGCAGCTCGAGGGAGCCGGTTTCGCCAAGGGTGCAGAGCAGTCGTCAGCCAACGTGCTCGCCTACACCTCCCCTGCGGCCGCTGCGCCGGCGGCGTCGTCAAGCACGGCCGTCCCGCTGGCTCGTGCTTTGCCGCTGCGACGCAACAAGGCGGCGAAGGCGGCCATCTGGGCTCTCGACTCACCGATGATGGAGGACGGAGGCCGCTCGCTTCTGACGCCCGAGGACCGCGCGCGACCAGAGTGTATCTACCCGTCGGACGATGGCAAGCCGGTGAAGCGCCGACGTGCGTGCAAGGACTGCACATGTGGCCTTGCTGAGCTCGAGAAGGAGGAGGAGGAGCGTGCGGCCAGCGCTGTCAAGGAGGCGCAAAAGGCGTTTTTCTTGGAGGGCGACGACGACATTCCGGACCACATCAAGAACGCAACGATCGGTGTCGAGGGAGTCTGGCCCGAGGAGCGCCGTGCTGAGGCGAAGAAGACGAGCTCATGCTCGAGCTGCTACCTTGGCGACGCCTTCCGATGTGCCTCTTGCCCGTACCTCGGCCTCCCGCCGTTCAAGCCGGGAGAGAAGGTCGAGATCTCGATTGGCGACGACATTTAAAAGCGCTCTCATGTTTCACGATTGGACAGCCCATACAAGAAAATGTTCCACATTGACCACACTGTTGTACTCTATCTGACGTCGAGCTCACCAGTAGCTAGATCAGACTGCCTATGCTATCCATTACTTGCAACGCTGTTTGCTGCGCCAACGGGTCCTACGTGTACGCACTTGTGTAAGGTTCCCCGCATTCCGTTACTTCCCCGCGGCCCCAGAAGTTTCAATGAAGAGCAGCTGACAATCATCGACTAGTGGCGATAAGGTTAGTCACACCTTGGAGTGGAGAATGATCTTCGGCCGAAATGACCTGTCACACTTTTGTGCACCGGAGTAATCACGAGAACCACACATACATGCATAAATCGACTACACAGGCAGTGCTAAATGATACCCAAGCTTATCTACGATTTGCGCCCCTCTGGCCCTAACGTCATCAGAACGGAACTTATGACCTGTCAGTAGCTTCCTTGGCCTCCTTGGCCTCCTGAGCCTCCTCCTCCTTGTCCTTGACATCGAGCTTGCCAAGCTTGTCGGCAACATCGCCGCCCTCGGTAGCCTTAGCCTCCTCCCTCTCGAGCTCCTCGAGGACGAGCTTAGCTCCCTCGACGATGATCTGGTGCTCGACCTCGTGAATGCGGTCCTCGAGCTGCTCGAGCGTCTCGTCCTTGCGAATCGGAATCTCGCGGACGATGAGGGGCTCTCCGCGGTCGACCTCGCGAATGACGCGGTGAACCATGACGCCCGTCTTCTCGATCTCGCCCTTCTGGCCAGCCTCGAACGCGCGTCCGATGGCGTTGGCGCCGTCAAAGGCACCAGGCAGCGCGGGGTGGAGGTTGATGCACGGGATGGGGAAGTGCTGGTGGAGAGGGGGCGGGGGGAGGCTCGGCTTGGTCTCGGACGGCTGCAGGTCGGACGCCGTGACCTGGGCGGGCAGGTTGATGGTATCGGAAGGAGGCGGGGGAGGGAGGGCGGGCTTTGCGGGCGGCGCGGCGCGTCCCTCGAGAATGTCGAGGAACGAGTCGGACAGAATGTGCATCCAGCCAGCGAGCACGACGAGGTCCGGCTTGGACTCGAGCACGATGCGCGCAACCTCCGCGTCGTAGTCTGTCCGCTCTGAACCCGGGTTGCGGTTCAGGAACGTCTTGAGCGCACAAATGGCTGTCGGGACGGACGGGGTGTTGTTCTTCGCGCGCTGAAGGCCGAACGCGTTCGAACGCGAGGAGAGGACAAAGGTCACCTGCGCATTCGGGAGGCGCGAGGTCATGGAGGCATCGAGGAGGGCCTGGAGGTTGGAGCCTGCGAGTCAGTCATGCCGTAGGCATAAACGAGAGGATGTCAGGATCTGGGTCCGACCCAACGATAAGGGGATAACGAGGACCAGAAGGATAATTATGGTCGCGGAGACCATATATTCGATAGAAGAAGGGGTCGCGCAGGGAGGTGGATACATACCACTACCGCTGATGAGCACGGTAATGCGCCGGACGCGCTTCAGAGGCTCGATCGTCTCGTGCAGAGTCGGCATGGCTGTTGATGGCTGGCGGAGCAACTACAGACTGGCCAACGATCTGATTTTGAACATTTCCCTTTTCGAAAGATACCGAGTCCGACGGCGGCTCGCGGCGGCAGGCAGGCAGGCAGGCTCGACCTCCACTCTGCCCCGAGGTACAGCCTCCACCGCAGCCATGCGGCATGGCAGCCTACATATCCTCTGAATTACAAGATCCGCGCATGCCGCCATGCCGGCTGACTGGCTAGCCTAAACAAGATTAGGACCCGCCCGCAGACCGCAGACACACACAGACAGATTTTGGCGCGGGTATGACGTGTATACGCCCGCCTTCCGAGTTGTATTAGGATTGATTGTAATCAGCACACGTGCCTGCCATTAGTCGTGTGAGACACTACTTCGAAATAGTCTCGTCTCGGCCAGCAGAGACCGCAGACAGGCCCGCGACTAGCACGCACGGCCTAGAGATCTCTGACCGCCGTCCTTGCCTTGACCAAGACAGGGACCGCAATAGTAGTCTGGACGGCTGGTCCATCTTTCTGGCTCGACCTCGACAGTCCGCACACCTAACAAACTAGCTCATACCCATACGATTGTCACTCTGTCACCGACTGTACGACTAGACGACCGAAATCGACCATACGATAGCACCACGTTCGCACTCGCAACTCTTGGCATCAGCTGCGGCTTCTCCACCGCCGGTGTCATAGCCTTCGGCCTTCGTCTCGCAGCCAACTTCGACTGGCCGACCGCACCTCCCATCTCTCACCACTCCGAGGACGACTTCTTGTATCGGCCTGCGCTCCACTCGCCGCAAGAGACAAGAACAGCACGATGGGGCGCTCGAAGCCGCGCACGAACAAGCGCCCGCCGCCGAAGCCCAAAGTTTCTGCAGCGTCGGCGCCGGCGCGGGCATCTTCCGGCGCCGCACCGCCTCCAGAGGACGACATGTTTGCAGGCTTTCCCGGCGGACTGGCAGGACAAGGCCTAGTCGGCGCCATGGGCATGGGTGCGATGGGCATGAACGCAAGCCTGGACCCGACAGATCCCAATTTCCCTTCAGCATTCCAGTCCTGGTCGACTTCGGCGCTGAGCCAACTTGGACAGCTGCCGAGCTTGACGCCGAGCCAACTGAGCGTCATTGCTGGCGCCGCAGCGGGTGTTGTCGACGCCGGACTCAGAGCGAATGGTCATGTCGGGCATGCTGCGGGTGGACAAGCAGGAGGCAATGCTGGGCAAGGCAATGCAGGCATGCTTCCCAACCTCCCGCCGTCGGGGCAGGGACTGCCGATAGACCTTCCTGCTAGCCTGGCTGCGCTGTTCGAGGCGAAGCTGACGCTCGACCGCGAGAAGGCCAAGCTCATGCGCATGCAGAAGGAGCTGAAGGGGTATCGCGAGGGGGTCGCTGCCGTCAACCTCAAGGGGAAGCAGGTCGCGGTCCAGGACCCAGAGGACCTCGGCGAGTGCACCTGCGGACGGAATGGGTAAGTTCTGCTTCATAAAGTCGGCAAGAGAACCACACTACTGACACACAGGCACGCGCACGAGTACCCCGGCTCGGCACACTCCGGCTCGGACGAGTACTACTACTACGACACGGAGGACGAGGAGTGCTGCGACTGCTGCTCGCATGACCACGAGCATGAGCATGTGCACCACGATCACGAACATGGGCATGTGCATGATGAGCACGACCTGGACTGCGAGTACGAGGAGTGCCACCATCACCACGACCATCATCTGGACCACCACCACGACCACCTTCACGAACACGGACACACGCACGAGGGCGAGGTCGACTCAGATCCGGACGAGTACGAGCGGCACGCCGCGCACGCAGACGCACTGGAGCGGCTGCGCCTCGAGCGACACGCCGAGCGGCTGCGGCACGCACACCGTGACGCCGAGCGGCATGAGCGCGCAGAGCGGCAGCTGGAGCAGAATGCGTACGCTGCGGCGATGAGCGTGGCGGAGCGGGTCGCTTTTGAGAAGCACAACCTCGCGCAGGCGCAGGCCCAAGCTGCGCAAGCTCAGGCCAACGCTCTGCCTGGATCCGAGGATAGGGATGACCGAGGCGGAGCGACCGATGGGACGAAAGGTGGAGAGCCAGGGCGGAGAAAACGCTTAGTGGACGATCCGGAGCGCATGGACGAGGCAGTGCGCGAGCTCTTCAACTGGATCAAGGCTGTCGTGTGGACCATCGAGCAGGCCGCCATCGTCGCTGGCCGCAGGGGGTGGGCCGCGGAGACCAAGTAGACCATTTATCGTGTACCACCACCACCACCACCAATGCATCGTGCATCATCTTCATCTGACCTAGTGCTACATACAGTGTCCACGGGGTGTGGGAAATCTAAAGGGAGGGGAGGGAAAGAGATCAAGAGATGGAGATTGCACCAGCGACAACAGCGGGTGATGTGTGCGTCAGACCATCTGCGCGAGCCGTCGGAGCCTCAGGCTGCGCCGCGGCCGCAACGGGCGGCGGCTTGCCAGTATCCAACAGGCGAAGATAGTCCGTGACACTCCAGCCGTGTCTCGGGTTCGTGGCTGCTGGGTCTGGCTGCTCCTCCTTCTTCTCCTCCTTCTTCTCTGCCATGGTGACATCGCCTTCATCGTCGCTGCCGCCGCCGAAGAGGTCGTCATCCTCGTCGTCCTCATCTTCCACGTCCGGCCGCATCTCCCAGTTGAATCCACTCGCGACCTTGTCGATGTACTCTGCGAGATGTGTTGTCTTCGCGCTGTCACGTTCAAGCTGCTGTCGCAGTTCCGACACGCGGGCGCGCAGACGGCTTTCATCCTCGCCCGTGCGCTTCTGCACGAGAGCCTCGTCAGCCTCTTTGACTGCTGGGAGGAGCTGGGTGTTGATAGCTTGGAAGAAGGTCTCCTGGGCGAGAGGTGTGGGGTCGCTCATCGGCTCGAGCGGGTGGACGAGGTACTGCGAGAGCGTCGGGACAGTGCTCTTCTTCGCATTCGGGTCCTCCGGCGCGGCTCGTGGAGGTATCGTAGGGTTCGGGCCAGTCACACCGACTGTGCCCGCACCGCCCGCAGCGGCAGCACTAGCCGTCGACTGGATATACGATGTGAGCGACTTGATGAGACCAAGCAGCACTCCATATCGCTTCATGAGCGCATCCCTGGCATCAGCTTTAGCGCGATCCTAATAGCTCACCAATTGGGCATGACACCAGCCTGGTTTCCAGCCGCAATCTCATTGCGCAGCGTGTCGACTTCCTCGATCAGAAGTCGCAGCGAGGAAGACAATGACTGCACAGCGCGGACAGGCACATGCGGCGCCGTCGGCGGCGTGTAGTGATTCTGCGGACGCTGCATCCTGCGTTCGAGGTTCCTCCGTCACTTCTTGTCTCGTCTAGGTCGATTGATGTGTGCAGTCAGAGATGATGTGCGCAGAGGACGGTCCGCGAAGTCGGCACCTCTCGTCATCTTGCTTGTGTCCATGAAACCGCTAACGGAGTTGGTTGCAATCTCCGCGTCGCGTGCGCGATTGTTGATGAGATTATGCCTGCTGACCACCACCTACCTTCCTCGCGATCGTCTCCTTCACCACTTACGCGGGAGGACATAGCTGCAATGCAGCAGCTCCTCAGTGAGGTCGAATTTGCATGTGTCAACGCTGACTCTAGATCCCTTCGCCCAAAAGTACCCCGATAGCACCGACTCGACACTCTCGAGCAATGCCGTCAGCGCGCGGTTCAACCCATCCGGGCCATATGCCGGTCACTACCTCGCGGCGGGCGGCGCGGACGGCCTAGTCGAGATCTGGGATACGGATACGAAGGGGATTGTTCGCGTGCTGGAAGGGCATGTGAAGGCAGTTGGTGGTCTGGAGTGAGTCACGAATCCCTCTTCCTTCAAAGCAGGTTCCTTCCCCCTTCCTTGCCGGTCCTTCGTGAGAGGCGGGGAGCTTGAAGTTGAGGGGACGGACCAGCTGCAGAACCCACAGTGTCAGCTAACAAGCAGCTGGTCTCGAAACAACCGATATCTAGTCAGTGCATCTCTCGATGCAACGTGCATCGTCTGGGACCTCTCATCCATGCCGCCGCTATTGTCCCCGACATCTCCACTGGCCAATACGTCAAGTGTGGGGCTGCGGCACCGCACGCTGCGGTTTGATGCGCCCGTCGCCACCGCCTTCTTCCACCCGCGCAACTCGAAGATCATCCTGGCGACGCTCACTACCAATGAGGTTGTGCTTGTCGACCTCCGCCGAGGAGAGCAGCATGTTTTGACGGACGTCGAGGAAGAGCCGGAACCGCCGCAAGAGTCTCAACCTGACGCAGCGGAAGAAGGCGAGGAGGGCAGCCGGCCAAAGGGCCAGGAGGACGTAGAGATGGCAGATGGGGCAGAGGAGCCGCAGACAAACGGCTCAGCCGACAAGGGCAAGCAGAAGGTCGCGAATGGGACATCACCGGAGAAGACGGGCTCGTCGTTCACCTGCGCTACGTTCTCTCCTTGCGGCAGCCGAATATACGCTGGCACGAGTGACGGCGTCGTCCTGATCCTCGACCCAGTGACACGGCGAGTGCTCAGCCGGATCAAGGTGGGCCAGAGCGGCATTCGACAGATCGCCTTTGATCCAAGGGGACAGTGAGTCTTCCAATGTAGCTGCATCCTTTCGCTCCTCTAAGCTGACATCTGCAGGTCTCTCATTCTCTCCTCGACAGACCGGAGCTTGCGTGTACTCATCGTGTCGCCAGAGACTGGTGCGCTCGCGCCGATACACCGTTTCCAGGACCAGATCAACCGCACGAACTGGAACTCGATCGGCTTCTCGAAGGACGACAATTCGGAGTACGTGATGGGAGGGAGCAGCAACAAGATGGGCCACAATGTCTTCATCTGGGACAAGGACTCTGGCGTGCTTGTGAAGGTCCTCGAGGGACCGAAAGAGCCGCTGTTGGACTCAGACGTGAGTGAATCCCTGCTGCGGCATGACTGGCGTCAGAGGTGCAGCAGCGATGAAGCTTCGTACGTCATGGTCGGATAGCTAACGCTCAGTGGCATCCAACGAGACCGATTATCGCATCCGTAGCAAACTCAGGCGATATCCACATATGGTCGACCGTCGCGCCGGACAAGTGGGCGTCGTTCGCGGCCGGTTTCGAGGAGCTCGAGGAGAACGTCGACTACGACGAGCGCGAAGACGAGTTCGACATCGAGGACGAGTCGGACCTTGCCGCGAAGCAGGACCGGCAGGAGGACACGTTCGTGGCTGTCCTTGCGCGCGATGAGTACCCGCGGCGACCAGAGCCGAGAGAGCCGCGAGACATGGCAGGACGTGATAGACAGGACGGAACAGGAACCGGCACGCCAACGGGCACGGGCGCCTCGACGAGGGAAGGCACCGGCGGAGCAGAGGACGAGGACGTGCAGGCGGCTCTGCAGCACTGCGCACAGGTCCGCGCGTGGGCTGACGAGGACGCCGACGACGATACATGGGAGGGCTTCTACCTTCCGCTCAACCTCGTAGACCCGATCATTGAAGACGGCGAGTAGTCGGGTGGTTCACCTGTTTCGGGTGTCATGTAGCATTAGGCAAATGCGATAGAAATATGCATACTATACATAGGATACCTAATCGTCCTGGTCCATGTCGTCATCCTTCTTCTCTCCTTCTTCGTCCTCCCCGGCTGCCCCGTTCTCGCCGCCCTCGCCCTCGCCATCCTCGTCGTCGTCGTCGTCGTCGCTGTCGCTGTCGCTGTCCGAGTCGGACATGTCGTACGACAGACCGCCCTTCTCCTTGTTCGCAGCCCACTGCTGCGCAGCCTGGAAGAACTTGAATGTCGTAGGGTTGCTCTCCCGCTCGTCGTCAGGGAACACGAGGTCCCAGTATTCTCCAAGCTCTCCGTTCTCCTCCGTGCGCCACCGCTTGCGAGTCTGCGGCTTGAGTTCGGCGACACGCGCGCGGTCCTCGTCGGTACCATGCTCCTCCTCGAACTTGGCCCAGTTCTCGAGCAGCAGCGCGCGGTCCTCCTTCTCCCCCCGAGCACGGAGGTCCTTGTATCCACGCTCGAAGATGGCGCGGGCGCGCTCCGGATCGCCCTCCTCGCCCTCGATCTCGTTGCCGTCCTCGTCCTCGCCGCCGCCGATCGAAGAAGCCTCCATGAGCGCATACGACGTGAAGACCTTGTAGTGCCCCGTGCGCTCCAGCAGGCGCTCGTACAGGTGTCGCGCGCGCTCGCGCTCGCCCTCCTCGACCTCGAAGTCGATGTATGCCTTCCAGACGAGCTCGGGCATGTCGAGCTTCTGCTGGACCGCGAGCTCGAAGATGGCCCGCACACGCGCAAAGTCCTCGACGGCACCTTCCACCTGCGTCCACTGGATCCACGCGCTCGAGAGGGACGGGTCGTACGTCAGGAACTTCTCGTAGAGCGTGCGCACGCGGTCGAACTCGCGCAGACGCATCTCCAGCTCAATGTACCCCGTGAACAGCTTTGGCTTGGGGCACATGCCGATCGAGGCGCCGAGCACCTTTCGCGCTGCGTTCACGTCTAGCCGCCGGATCTCGAAGTAGGCGTACTGCAGCCACAGCTTTGCAAAGGTGAACACCTTGTGCGGCACCAGCTTGATCGCCGCCTTGTATACGTCTCGCGCCCGGTCGTAGTCTTGCGTGTCGAGCTCTTCGAAGACGGCATACTGCAGCCACAGGAAGATGTACCGCCGCCAGTACCGCTTCTCGGTCGCTGGCGGGACGTTGGCGACAGCTCGCTCGTACACTTCCCGCACCCGCGATGGGTCAGCTTCCTCTCCGTCCTCGACTGCGGCTCGGTACGCGTCCTCCTCCAATCGGGCAAGCGAGAACCAGGCATCGTAGTTCGTTCCGTCGTACGCCAGCTCCTCCTCGTACTGGATTCTCCGCTTGCCGAGCACCGTCAGCTCGACGCCGGAGCGGTCGCCATGCTGCTTCTCGAATCGGGTATAGGCGGCGTACACTGATGTCAGCTGATCGTTCAGTACAGAAGGGAGCTGTAACTTACAGTTTGCAGACTTGGATCTCGGGAGGCGGGACAAGGCGAACTTGTAGATCACTCGCGCACGCTCGTACTCCTTCAACCGCGTCTCCATCCTGGCAAACGCGCCAAACACGACCTGCGCCTTCTCGATCTGGTCCTCATCGTCGCCGAAGAACTCGAGCGCCGTCTGGAACACCTCGCGCGCCTTGTCTGGCTTGCCCCGCTCCTCCTCAAACTTGGCCCACAGAACCCAGTTCTTCGGGATGGGCCGCGTTCCGATCCATCGCTCGTAGATGGCGCTCGCGCGGTCGAGCTCGTTGTACCGCTCCTCGAGCTTGATGTAGGACTGCCACGCCTTGTCATCCGGCTCCCACTGCATCCATCGCTCGAAGATCTGGCGTGCACCGGCGATGTTGAGGAGCAGCTCCTCGAGGTACACGTACTTGTACCAGAGGGCGTCGACGCGGGGAAGGAGGGTGACGGCGCGGTCGTACAGATTTCTGGCGTGGTTGATGTTACGCGCCTTCAGCTCCATGTCGGTGTACTTGATCCAGAGCGGGACCGATCGCGGGTCGACGTCGAGCGCTCGCTCGAACACTGATCGAGCACGCTCGAACTCGTTCTGTGATGCCTCCCATGTTGCATACCGAATCCAGGCTGAGGTCAGTTGAGCGTTCCAAACCACCAACTCACCAATGATCGCATCGCGGTTGTACCGAATTCGGCCTTCGAACTCTGTTCGTTTTCGCCCCTGGTACTCCTGCAGCTCCTCCAAGTCTTGGATACGCTGCTTAGGAGCCTCGACGGCAATCTCCTGGCGGTCGTGGGCTTCGCGAAGAATCTGCTCGGCAGTGATCTGAATGTTAGCTGTTGCTCGTTGTGGACACTGTTGGAGCAGCATAAACTCACCTGCACTGCTGCCGGAGCGCGATTCTTGACGCGCGGAGCGCGATCGCGACCCTCCCTCGTTGCCATGGCGAGACGTCTGGTGCGGTGTGCTTGTCAACAAGTCGATCGTCATGAAGTCAACTTCAGTGGCAAGGCACTCAGTAGGTCGGCGTTTCACGGCCATGTGGCACGTGTGGCACAGGCCCTGTCCGGTGAGTCTCCGGCTTTCGTCTTCCCTCGATTATGCATGATGCAGTGCATGCATGTGCTGCGAAGTGCAGTTATATGAGTATCTCTACATGTCACAGAGTAGTCAGCTGATGCATAAACCTCGATGATGGAACAGAAATGCCGATAAGAAATAGCATGCGTAATGATACAACAGTGAAGCCCCTCTACGATCATCTAAGCCGGTCCAATCCACATGACACAACCCCCTTAGTCGAGGTTCATGCCCATACCGCCACCCTCGGCGGGAACGAGACGGCTCTCGCGCTTCTTCTTGTTGGCGCCCTTGATCTCCTGCTCGGCCATGATCTTGCGCTTGACGGCGCGGACCTTGATCTTCTCGCGCTCGGCAGACTTGTCCTCGACATCGACAGTCTTCGTGCGCGGCTCGACGAGCTCGATGTGCTTCTCGACATCGGCGGCGGCCTCGCGGAGGTTCTTCGTCTTGTTGCCAGACATGCTGATGGGTTAGCTTCAGTACACGCGAACAAAACCCACCGGTTCTTCCAGAACGCCTTCTCGCGCTTGCTGCGGATCTCCTGGACACGCTTCATGGCCTCCAGAGTGGTGGCAACAAGCTCACGGTCGTAGCGGACAGGAACGTTGCGACGCTTCTCGAACTCGTAGGTAGAGTCCTGCGATGTCAGCTCAATCCAAGACTTACCTGAGCTGGATGCAGACCAGCAGCCCTGGGTAAAAGTGCAGACAGCGATAGCATGGGCAAGTCCCGCTGCAGTGCTCCTGCTACTGCAGCAATCTGCGCAGAGAAAGTTGCGCTCTTGCGAACAGTATGCACGATCGACGACGAGAATGCCATCCACAGCCGCAATGTGCTTAGTCCTGACAGGGCAAAGCATCGAACTCCTATGCGACATCGCTGTCTTTCCTTCCAACATGGGCTGCCGTCAAATTTGACACTCACGACAACCATCTCCTTGCCGTTGGCACGACGGAAGGCCTTGGTCCAGCGGACCTTACGAGGATTACGCTTCATCTTGAAGTTCTTGTGACATTTCGACGAGCAGAAGCGGAACGTCTTGGCGTCGTTGCGGACGAACATGGTTCCGTGACCGGGGTACACGTTGACGGAGCAGAAATAGCACTTTTCGATTCTCATTGTTGCTAGCGGTTAGAGACGTTGTAAGTGATGTTGTTGTCAGACGAGCATATCGCGAGCCTGTGCTTGTGTCATAGAATCTTCAAGTGCGGGTGTGCGGCATGCTTCCAGAAATCTGACCGGCTGGGATAAATTCTGAAGAAATCGTTGACAGAAATTCGTATCATCTTCCC
The DNA here is from genome assembly GCA_030347605.1 of Trichosporon sp. DN520. NCBI lineage: Eukaryota > Fungi > Basidiomycota > Tremellomycetes > Trichosporonales > Trichosporonaceae > Trichosporon > Trichosporon sp. DN520. Next base: position 175,812 of record JASJUY010000013.1, read on the forward strand.
ACGGTGAAGATCAGCGACTGCCAGGCACGGCAGGGGGAAGGGCGTTGGGGATCCCCCGTGTCTGTAACAGGGCCGTGTCGTACGTAACAGAAGCACCTGAAGCGATCCCCAAATCCGGAGACTGCAGAACTGCAAAGGACGCCATTGACCAAGCCACCGTCATTTAGGCCAGAGCCACGGTGGTGCGGCATGAATTACACTACGCTGCAGCCTGCAGGTGCATCGCGACTGCGGCGGCGAGCGGCGTGTGGGCGGTGGGGTGGGGGGCGAAGGTCGTCTTATGCATGTAGATGCGATGTAAACAATGGACCGAGCCGCTGCAGCTGATGCAAAATTGCGGAAAGTTCAGACACCCCCGTCGTGGTCTGAGGGATGATATGCGCTGCGCTTCGAGAAGTCGAGGTCGTCATAGGCTTCTGCTGGGGCATGCTGGCGTCCTCATGCCGGCTGAGATCCCTGGGGAAGGCAGGGAATGCAGTGACAAGGGCGCTAACGATGAGGACGTTTGCGGGCAGCTCTGGTCTGGCTAGAGTTTCAACGTTTCTTGGCTAGTCCTAGTCCTGCACGAGCGATGATCTACGGCGGCACGCACGGCACAAACGTCGCTTAACGAGTGGTGGTGCGTGAGATGCGCTGCGCACACCAGAGCGGGTCGATCGGTTGGCCGCAAAGCCGCATGCGGCTTCGGGATCCGGGGGCGACGGGTCGCACGGGAGCACGGTCAAGCAATTGTCAGTCGTCGAGCCGGGGACAACCTCACACGTTTCGAACCGTAGCTGAATTCAGGCTCTGACAGGCCAACAGATCAAACCGATTCAGCGCAGCAGGTAGATGTTTGCTGCAGATGCATGCATGCAGAGAGAGATGTGGCCAGGTGCCCTCGTTCAGGTTTTCAGTTTAAGGGATCTGACGTGAATGGCGCCTAGAACGGAGTAGGACGCCTGAACTGAACGGCTCGGCTCGGCGGCGGCTCGACGGCAAGCAAGAACGGTTGGCCAAGAGGGAGAGGAAGGACCGGCAGGGTGGGATGAGGGATGTGAGGGAGGGGTGGGAGGGTTGCAAAGGGGGAATGAGGGCAAGTCCGCAGCCAGCCAGGAACGGCAGCGCCGTATGCCTCGCCTCGCCTCACAGCCTGCGCCGCCAGAGCGACCTCAAGCCAGCCAGCACGCGCGTAACCAAAGTCAGTCTGCCTGTCCGTCAATCGGCCAGCGCGACACCGGCCGGCCCTTCGTCGTGATCATCATCATCACCTCCTCAACCGCCCTCAACCTAGCCACAACCTTTTTTCCATCTCTCTAATACTTCACCATCCTCCGTCCCCGTCGCTTTCTCTTCTCCCACCTCGACCGGTGTCTTTTTCTCGCACCGACCTTTTCGACCATCTGAACGCTTTACATCCCGAGCAGCCGTATCACACGTTGCTCCCTACCTCCACTCTCCTTGAACTGACTCTTTTCGACCGACATCAACCATGAAGATGAGTTTTCCGGCACCCCTCCGCACGCATGGCTCAAGCTGACTTCTGTGCACGCTTTAATTCTTGTCGGAGGCTTCGGCACCCGTCTTCGTCCCCTTACTGTGCGTCTTTGTTGAGCGCCGGCGATGTTCTCCGGTCGGAAGAGCCGCCACGTCACATTCATCACCGGGCAGTGTTCCGGGTGACGTTTTGGATCGCCAGCTGACTGTCTAGCTTTCGTGGCCTAAGCCCCTTGTTGAGTTCTGTAACAAGGTGAGTGTGTCTGTGGCCAGAACGCTCTACGCAATCGCTAACTTGTACAGGCCATGATGTGAGTTCTGGTGACTCTCCGAATGAAGTGACCCCTCGATCGCTTTGCCGGGACACACAGTGCTCGACCTCGTTGCACCGAGTCGCATTGTTGTGTCAAGAGCGGGAGCTTGTTTGGATAGCTGGGGTAGCTCGTGCGATGCTCTGAGCTAACTTTGCAGCCTTCACCAGATCGAGGCTCTCGTCAAGGTGAGTGCGGTGCAAACAAACAACCTCGGCTCCCGAGAACAGCCAGACTAATGTACAGGCCGGTGTTAAGGACATCGTCCTTGCCGTCAACTACCGCCCGGAGGTCATGGTTTCCGTCCTCAAGAAGACTGAGGAGGAGTACGGCATCACCATCAACTTCTCCGTCGAGACTGAGCCTCTCGGAACAGGTAAGTTTTGACATGGAGCGGCGAAGCCCTCTCCGGACTGCATGCTCGTAGATCGGGCGCGCAGGAGCTACCGGAGGTGTTCATGCTGACAATTTTACAGCCGGTCCTCTCGCTCTTGCCCGTGACATTCTCGGAAAGGACGACTCGCCGTTCTTCGTGCTCAACTCTGATGTCACCTGCACCTACCCCTTCGAGGAGTTCCGGTGAGTTTTGGCTGACAACAAGTGTGAAGCAGCCGGCATTGACACCCCAGTGACTTCCACCTGCAGCACGGTTGCGAGGGTTCCATCATGGTGAGTGCTGGTGTCTCGGGCGCGCGGAGATCGGCGCAGATCGCGGAACTAACTTTGCCAGGTGACCAAGGTCGCTGAGCCCTCCGCCTACGGTGTCGTTGTCACCAAGCCTGGCTCGACTGTCATCGACCGCTTCGTCGAGAAGCCCGTCGAGTTTGTCGGAAACCGCATCAACGCCGGTATCTACATGTTCAACCCCTCTGTCCTCGACCGCATCGAGCTCCGCCCGACCTCGATCGAGAAGGAGATTTTCCCCGCCATTGCCGCCGACCAGCAGCTCCACTCCTACGACCTTGCCGGCTTCTGGATGGACGTCGGTCAGCCCAAGGACTACATCTCCGGAACGTGTCTCTACCTCTCTCACCTCACTTCCCAGAAGTCGCCCATCCTCGCCGACCCCTCCCAGAACAAGTGGGTCTACGGCGGAAACGTTCTCGTCGACCCGGTAAGTCTAGCGAGGAAGGCGCTTTTGTGATACAGCTGGCCCGCTGACGAATTTCAGACCGCCGAGATCGACCCTACTGCTGTTATCGGACCCAACGTTGTCATCGGCCCTGGCGCTAAGATCGGCAAGGGCGTCCGTCTGCAGCGCTGTGTCATTCTCGCCAACGCCAACATCCGCGACCACGCCTGGATCGCGAGCTCGATTGTCGGATGGAACAGCACCGTCGGCCGCTGGGTAAGCTCATCGCTCACAGCTGGTAGCTAACGTCAGTGCCGTGTCGAAAACATCACCGTCCTCGGAGACGACGTCAGCATCAAGGACGAGCTGTACGTCAACGGCGCCTCGGTCCTGCCGCACAAGAGCGTGAGTTGGGTCAATCGCTGCCTCAACTGACTCCAGATTTCGGCCAGCATCACCGAGCCCCGTATTGTCATGTAAGGCGTAGACGTACCAGGATACTCTGCGCCGCGATACGCTCCATATCTCTCATTCAGCTCTGCTGCGGGCGCGCTCGCGGACGCGTCTGCACCGTCGCTCAAAGCTTCGACCTCTCTACGGCTCCAAACCGTTATATACCAGATACCACCACACACATCAGACTCGGGCTCGTAGGCGAGGCCGCAGTTAATGCATTCGGATATTATCATAGCTGCGGGGGTCATGGCAGTGGCAGCGCTACTTCCGGGCCGGTCGGCGGGTCGGCCGGGTGCCTGCTCGTGCAACCGTGCAGCCTGTGCAGCGCGTAGTGGCGGCATGACGGCAGTCCGTGTAGTCCAAGGACCTAGCGTCAGCATGTGGTAGCGTCAGCGTGAGTGATGGCAGTGGTCCAAGCTCGGAAAGGTGGAGGCGATCGACGTTGGTGATCGAAGTCCGCGTGGTCATGACGGTCATGTGCGAAAGACGCGACTAAGCAGCGACGAGCAACTGCCAAATGAGGATAAGCGAGGACGACTTTGACCAGCGCGATCAAGCGTCCAAACTAGGGGTTAGATCTGCCGCGCGCGGTACACGGTGCACGGTGTGTAGCAGTCTGCCAATGTCTCATATTCGAAACAAGCTAAGCAAAGCGCCACGAGGCCGAGGACGGGATCGCTTCGTGGGTCGTGGGTTCAGAAGTGGTATCAAAATGTGCTGCTGTGCGCGAATGCTCGTCCGCTGCTCTATGGCTGCTCGGCCGATTGGGCCGTGAGCAGGTCACGGAGCACAAAGCACAGAGCGAAGTGAAGTCAACGACAAAAGATTGGTTGAAATGTTCATCAGGGTTGAAATGTTCATCAGTGCCTCGCTCCCGAGGCCACATGGTTCTGAGGCGGCCTAGTATGCCAATATGGTTACCAAACGAGTGGCCTGATGTCCAGAACGAGCTTGCCAAACTGAGCAACACCGCACACCTGAAATGACCGAGCAGAATCACAGCGATAAGGTGGTCCCGACTTTTTTGTGTGAATTGGTGTGAATTTCGAGCTTGGAGTGTACCGTTCAATATGAGCCAAAAGTCTCTCCTTTTGGAGGTGGTCATGTCTTGTGGTCGGCGTTCCTGTCTTCTTGACCTTTAATGCCTCGACATTACAGCCCAATTTCTACCTCACAGTCCAAAAATGGCAAACTACCAACGGGAAAGGACCAGACGGGACATCAACATCCAGCCTGCACGAATCATATAGTAGCAGTGCAGACCCAACCATACTACATGGCCCGACCAAAAAGTCAGTGACCACCTCTAGTGAGTGCACACAACCCCAAATGCCAAACCAAAACACTGGACGCACTCGTGCCTTACAATGTCCGACAAACCACAGCCGACCCAGCCGGGATCGGGACGGCACCAAGGTCAGCTAAGGCAGCTCATGGCAGTCGAGGAAGCCTTACCCTATTTAAGGGTCAGTTCGATCCCGTCCCTGATGCTGTTTCCCGGCTTGTTTTCGTACTTCCATCTACATATGTACGACTCCAAATGTTCAATCTCGGGAGGGAATAGTCTTGGCTCCGACTTGATGGGCTCTGCTTTGTCGGTTCTGCAGTCGACGTGTGGCCAGAATATCGATGATTGCTTGTCCTTGCTTTTTGACAGCAAAGTTGGTCTGGTTAGGAAGCTTGGGGAGAGAGCTTGGGGAGTGTTGTGCAAGGACTGGTCGATGCAGATCAGGGCCCGACGCAGGGTCGGGCTTGGACGCGACTGTCCTTTCGCTGTCGGCTTCTGCTGCCTGAAGCACTGGCGCGTCTCACTGGCGCCGACGATGAGGGAGTGCTGGGGTGGCCGTGCGGATCGTCCGGACGTGCAGACTCACCGACGCCGCCGATGCTGGCGTGCTGTCAGCTCAGATCTCTGATCGCCGACAGATTGGCGTCAAGCTCTGGAGCATCCGGCGACAAGCTCGGCGCTTGGCGCATGCAGTGCAGTGTAGTACTCATGTGCGCAGTGGCTCTCTCTGACATCGATCGGCAGGCAGCTCAGCCAGATCTTGCTCTCAAGATGTTCAGTCTCCTTACACTGCGTCGCGTATAAGTATGACAACAGCTGCTCTTAGTTGAAGGCCTGCCCTCTTTTGGTGTCTCCCTCGCATCGAAGTATCTCAGTACAAGGTAAAGAGACCGGTCGATACTCCGGCACCTTTGACCAACGACCCGCATATTCCTTCCCATCTTCTTGAACGTCACCCGACACACCTTCCGTTATCAGCAGTCAGCGACTGCGCACCCTCCCTCAAGCACATCTGTATCACATCCGAGCGGCGCTCGACGTTTTGTGTCAAAGCATCCCCCTAATTGCCGAAGGACCGAAACGACTTTCGGCGCACATCAGAGTGACGCTTGGCCATCTGAGTTTCGTCTGTGACATTCTAAGCCAAGCTTCCACCATCCAAGCTTTCGAACTCCAGCATCCAAGCTTCTGGGCCCACCGTGGAGCCTGCATTCTAAAGCGTCACACTCTGAAGCGTCACCAGCGGCCGTGCACGCCGGTTCGTCGTTCTCCTCGGAACAAACGTTCAGGACCCTCCTGACTCCTCACGCTCCTCTTGTTCCGACACCTGACGTCCCTGCACACGATAACAGTCCGAACTCTGTTGGAATCAGAACGCGCCAGAAGCGTCCTATAGCGCTCCTCGTAGCGAACTTCGTCTCTCCCCACGAGCTTCCACGAGGCGGCCCTTCGAAAGCGGATCCACACCCGAAGAGAGACAAACACGAGCGTACGCAGACACATCTTACTAGGCCAAGGAAGGACATCCACGAGCGTACGCAACTAGGGTTTCGTCCTCCGACTTATCCGCCGCTATCCCCCTCGTTGAATCCCCTTTCCACCCTCATCACCCCCCTTCGGCAACGCAGGATCCCCCTGCTGTCTGGAAGTGTATCACCACAGATCATCACTTTCCTCCCAACTGAGGAGACCTTCAGTGCAACCTTGAAGAGTTTGTCTCTGCAGAGAGCGGTGTGCGACAGCAAGTTGCACTCCACACACACTCAGACACGCTCGTCATTGCGCATCGCCCGCAGGCACAGAGCGCACAGAGGAAAGAAAGGAACAAGGCGAACGCCAGCTAGCTTCTCCGAGACACAAAAGCTACATTCGGCAGGCGCGTTTCGACTTTTTGAGCGTTTCGCCAGGACCCAGGATTCCTTCTGTCCCCTCTCGTCCCTCTCGTACAACCGTGCCCGGTGGTGGTGGGTCTGTCTGACGGACCCAAGGCAGGCGCGCGCAAGCCTTACGGCCTTACGTTTGCATCCATCCTGCATCCGACACGGCATTCCCTCCCTCGTACCCTTTGGCTAGCTTGGCTTTGGGCTGGTTTTGGTGAATTACTCGTTGTGCCAACCCGAGACGCGAAACTTGGCAAGAGACGCCTTCCCTCCTTCCCTCCGCGCGCCTCGACGCCTCCGCTGACTGGCCGCTGTCCGCTCGCTCTCTCACTCGCTCTGTGCCCCCTTGAATCGATAGTGTAGTGCTCGTTGCCCAAGCCGGAAGCCGCTAGACCACCCACTGCGCGCTGAGAAGCCAGTGAGTGCAACGCGCCCTCGCACATTCCCCTCTCGGAAAGCCTTCCCGACATTATTACATTATCGCACACCCGACCCTGCGCTCACCCCCCGCCAGCCCTTGCGTGCCCCGTCCGCCCGCGCCCTGCATCCGTCCCTCACTCTGCGCCCCCGTCCCTGGCTTTTGCCTTTTTGCCCTCAGCGCTGTTCCTAGGTACGGCTCAAACGCCTGAGCCATTCAAAGACGCCCTGCCCAGGTAGCCAAGATAGCCCAGGACCACGGCCACTACCGCCTGCCTGCCCTGCCGCCAGCCGCGAGCCGCGAGCCGGCAAGCCCAAGCAAGCAAGCACGGACGACCACCTCTCACTATCGCGCTAGCAGATAGCAGCGGCATAGCATCAAAAGTCTTGACAAAGAGCCCTCCCCGAAGCCTGATAGCCTGAGCCTGCAGCGACTCAGAAGAAGCACTACTGCCCCGGACCACTCTACTTCTCTTAGCACCACACCACCGCGCCTGAACGGCACGCACAGCAGCCGTCCAGCAGCAGTACCAGCAGCAGCAGTCTTCCGTTAGTCCTGGTCCTAGTCGGTTCCGCCCGCCCGCCCGCCCGCCCGCTCAAGGAAGACACACACGTAAAACCCCTCACTCACACACTCAACCGCGCGCCCTTGGCCTTCCTCACGCCCGCCCTCGCCGGCCTCACCGCTCGCAGCCCAGCACGACCACGACCAGACAGCCAGCACACAATCGGCAGCTACTATCACTCACCCCCCGCCCGCGCCCGCGACCGCCCGTGTCATTGCTTCTCCCGTTCTCCACTTCTCCATTGACTCATTCGCTTCTGTGTAGCCCGCGAGCCCGCCTGCTTGCCTGCCCACGCCCACGCTACACGCTGCTCGTATCAGCAGCCTCGCAGCTCGCAGCTAGCTCGCACGCAGCCTAGCACCGATCCTCGCCTGGTCATTGCGCGCTCGCAACTACACTGCTTACTTGCTTTCACTCCTTTCTCCTCATTTTCTACTACCCGCCTTCCCTCCTCGCTTCCTCGCTCCTTACACTCCTCTGCTCTACGCTTTCTTCTCACATTCTCACGTCGCCTGTCGTCGCCTATCCCACATTCTTTCAACACTTGACAACTCGACTTGGCTCGACGATCCTTGCTTCAATCATCGACCGCTGAGCAGCCCTTCACGCCGACACAACTCGCTTGGCTCGCTTGACCTCCGCTATTGTTAGCAGCGGGGTCGGACTCTCCTCCTTTTTTCTTTGTCGTGCGTCGGCTCCCACCGGATCCGGCGTACTCTCCCTCCCCCTCCCTCCGCCTTTACTCGCTCGCTCTCACGCCCTCGCAGTACGCCACGGCCGACATTGCGCGGAAAGTGTCGTGCGTGACACCTACGTATTGAATCAAGATTCGTCCGATCATCATCCTGACCAACCTCCGATAACACCACTGCAGTTGTGTAAGTCGCCTTATCTCCCCTCTGCATGCGCTCGCATTTGATATGCACATGGCGTACTGAATGCGCTCGACATGGTTATGTCGCGTCCATGGGTTGCTCTGCGTGTCCCTTGAATAAGCATAAAGGGGGCGCGACGCCCAGACAAAGTGGCGTTCTTGGAAACACAAGGTTCACACATGCCGAAATGCGGTGACGAGCATACACCTTGAGGCAAGAATACCCGCGGGCAAACCCCGCCAAGCTCAATTTGCCATGGCTATCGTGCATGCTTGCTCTACCGTTCTTTCTTCTATCTGTTCTCTTTATCTCTTTGTCGATCTCGAGACTGACTTGGCAGCAGCGTGGTCAAGATGTCGACCCTCGCTCCGACACCGACAAGAGCGCATCGCGCGCGCGACTCGATCGTCACCGTCCTGCAGACAATACCCGTCGAGACACCAACCGCTCAGGTCCAGGAGAAGAAGGAAATTCCCATCGGACCCATTGTCGGAGGTCTTGTCGGCGGCATCGCTGGCGGATTGCTGGTCGCTGGCTTCATTATCTGGTTCATCTGGAACCGCAAAAAGCGGAAGGAGGCCGCCAAGAAAGCCTACATGAAGAGGCAGGCGCGATTGAGGCAGTCCAAGCTCGGAGCCAAGCCGGCAGCCCCGGGACACTCTGCGACGAGCTCGCTGTCGTCGCACCAGCGCCTCACGATCACGCCATCACCGAGCGAGAAACTCATCGATTTTAGCCAGCCGTCGCCTGCTCCGGATCGCCCACGAGTGCCTTCGGCCACCTACTCCAGCCCGAAGATCTACGACCGGTTCATGTCTGAGAAGGGCTATGGCTACGAGCCCAGACCGCTCGACTATGTCAGTACCGGAGGCGAGTACCTGGTTCAAGAGGCGTACGATTCTGAGACCCCCACGGACTCTTCGCCGAGGCAATTTGCTTCCAACAACCCCTTCAACACTACCCCCACACGAGCGACGCCAAGCGCAATGTCTCAGGCGTCGACGGTCCAGTCCTTCCACACGGCTGACGGACGCCGCCGCAGCTCATCAGGATCGTCTGCATCGTCAGGGGGAGGTCTTTCTTTCTCTGGCTCGCTGTCACTGCCGGCAGTCCACTCCAGCGCTGCTGCCGTGCAGCGCTCCCCACCCTCGGCCTTCTCGGCAACCGTGCCGCCTAGCTCCTCGACCGCGAGCCCAAGCCACCAGCGTCGCCCATCCAAGATCAAGCGGAAGGAGCCGCCGCAGCTCCTCCCTCCGCTGGATCTGTCTGCTCAGCTGCCGCAGGCCGACTCGATGCCGACATCGGTATCTCCCGAGACTTCTCCCAAGTCTAGCGGCCCAGCCAAGCGCAAGTCGCGCGTGGCGGAGCGATCAGCCGCGGCCAACATGGCGGCTGCCAAGGCGGCGACGCCTCTGCACGTGCGCTCGAAGCCTGCGCGCCCGTCGCCGCTCGCGAAGGCGCAGGAGGACCTGGACGACAACCCGTTCAACCGTCCAGGCCCGTCGCCCCAGTCGTCGATCTCGTCGCAGTCGATGCTCTCGATAGCGCCCAGCTTTGAGTCGGGCACAACATCGGGATACACGCCGAGCGTGGCTGCTGCCGCGAACGACGCCGCGTCCGTCGGCGGCACGTACGGAATAGCGCTCGGATCGCCGACGCACGACAAGCTCGACTTTGCCGCGCAGCAGGAGCAGGCGATCCGCCAGGCGCAGCAGGCAATGGAGGGGTACGAGTCGGACCACGGGCGCAACGACCGCACAAACTCGGGCCAGTACCACTACGATCCGTTTGCAGAGTACCACAAGCCTGCGCCTGCGCGCGCAGAGGGCGTCGAGAGTCTCGTCGAGGAGCGCCAGGCGGCCGGTCGCAAGCTGAGCAAGTGGATCTAGGCGGCTGGCCGCAAGCTGCGCCAGTGGATCTAAGCGCAAGCTGAGCAAGTGGATCTAAGACCGCGGGTGCTCCTGCTAGCGTCAGCAGCGTCAGCGTATAGCTGCTGCACGGCTCGGTTCAGTAGTCTATCTCCCCTCTCTCCATCTACCCTTCATCCACATCTATCTGACATTCATTCTCCCCCTCCCAGACTCTTTTTTCGGTCAGGACACACGGTCCGTACAGCTTAGGACACTTTCAAATTTGTATCATTCGTGTAACAATGCAGCATCCTTTGAGATGGCCAGCGAGAGCGAGCACAGTGAGCGCAGCGAGTGTAGTGAGCGTAGCAGGTGCGCGAGTGAGTAGGTTGATTGCGTTATGCTTGTGACTGTGTGTGACTTGGTGTGAGTGAGTTCGATGCATGTATGCGCGCAACGCGTAGTGGTAGAAGTGGTAGATGGCGTCAGAGGGCGCCAGCACGGGCCAGGCAAGCCAGGGCGGGGCGCGATTCCCTACGAGGCCAAGTCGGGTAAGCTCGAAGTCTCGATTTTTTTGCCACTCACAGTTGCTAGATTTTGGACCCGCCAGCCAGCTTCTGCAGTGCGTCACTGCCCGTTGTGCCTGCACGCGCCCGCACTGGACGCACCGTATCGTAGGCGGAGTCACGAAACGCTTGCGCCTGCGCTGAGTTTGTTCGATATCCACACGACCATCAACTTTCACGACCATCACTAGAGTCTCTACGACCAACACGAGTACTACGGCCACGACGAGCTCGGCTTCGACCTCGACGTACACTGCGACCGACGACTTCGTCTGCAAACGACACAGCGGACACAGCGACACGGCGACACGGCAACATAGTGAGATAAGGCTTGGCGGATATGTCGACAATCGTGGACGCGTGTTTGCGCGGGGCGACTGTGGCTGCGGATTGTCCTGAGTGAGTCTTTTCTTTCTGAACTCCTCCGGCATTATCGGCGAAGGGTGTATACGAGAGGGAAGAAGGGCCTCGGAGAGCGCTCTCTCGTCTTCTGAGACTTTCCTTGCGTTGGGAAGTCGGCGACGGTCAGGAGCCTAGGGAGCCATGGAGTCTGCCTTTCGAGACTTGAGCAGTGGCCTGTCCTTGAGGAAGGATCGTCAACGACGCAGAGAGCGGCCTCGGACATATAGTCCCCGTCATTTCCTGGGACAGTCATTGCGACTTGCGACCGCTTTCCAGACTCGACTAGTGTCCATTGGGAGGTGTGGTTAGCGAGACAGAGAGCAGCCTCGGAGGTGTGCTCCACCGTCTCCTGGTGTCTGCCATTGCGACGGGAACGACGGCGGCTAGGAATAGCCCATGGGGCCATGCAAGCTCGGAGGACCGTCCGGGCCGGGAACGGCAGCGGCGGAAGTTGATAAGTCGAGACAGTCGACAGCGTCGAGACATCGAGGCGATCAGCAGTCTCCACGAGTAGCCAGGCGTCGAGATCAACGCCGTTACCTCACTTAAATCACTCGCGGAATTACCCAAGAACCACACGAGAGACCACCCCAGACCGCTGCCCTAGCCGCAGCTCCTTCGTCCTCAACAAGCTGACCCCAGATGCCGCGCCGAGATCGAATACGGCGTCCCCTCAACCTACATCGGCAATCTCCGCGTACGATGTCCAACCTGTCGTGCAATGTTTGCCCATCCAGCTCCTCCGCCGCGCAATCCTCGTTCCTCGACCTCCTCCCACCCCGGTACTGGTGGAACCTCGTCACGAAGCGGGGGGAACACGCCCCGGCCCGGCGCTTCTGGAAAGCGGAGAGCTATTGGCACCGACGCCAATCCTATCGATATGGCCTACTATGAGGTTCTCGGGCTGCAGGCGTCATGTACCACCGAAGAAGTCAAGAAGGCGTACAGGCGCTTGGCTATTAAATTGCATCCGGATAAGAATCGGGACGATCCGGATGCTGAGGAGAAGGTGAGTGGCTTTGCTTTGATGTGTAAAGGGACGGGGACTCTGCTCTGGTGTGAAAAGGGAAGAGGAAGCTGGCTAGGAGATCGGCTCGTTGGGTGCTTAGGCGCTCTTGAGCCCAATTGTTGGCTTCCTGGGGAGAGTTTCTTGACAGCTGCCTGCAGAGGATGTGGGCTGAGGCGCTTGCTTGAACTCTTGCTCGTTCGAGCTTGAACTCCATGACAGTCGTTCTGCTCCGCTCGCTGCGCTCGCCATGGACTTCCCTCGCTCGCTCGCTGCGCTCGCGTCGCGTCGCTCCGCTAATGCCCAGTTCAAGCAAATTGCCGTCGCGTACCAGGTCCTGTCCGACCCAGAAGCGCGCAAAAAGTACAACGAGTTCGGGCAGAAGAATGGTGGCGGCGGCGCGGAAGAGATGGTGGATCCCGAGGAAGTGTTCGGCAAGATGTTTGGCGGCGACGCGTTCGCCGACCTGATCGGGGACATCTCGATCGGGAAGGAGATGAAGGACGTGTTCCAGCAGCAGGCGGAGGATGCGCCCGAGGACTACATGATGGGGCCGAAGGGGCAGCCTGTCCTGACGCCCGAGGCGCAGGCTCGGCGCGCGGCGCGGGAGAAGGCCGCGAACGAGGCCAAGGCTGCCGAGCGGGCTGCTCGCGTGGACAAGCTCGCCGAGCACCTGACGCGCAAGCTGTCCGTGTTTGCCGAGGCGGCGAAGAGCGTCGACGACCCCGATGTCGCGCCCTCGTTCCGCGAGATTTGCCGGCTCGAGGCCGCCGACCTGGCGCACGAGAGCTACGGCGTCGAGCTCCTCCAAGCCATCGGAGGAGTGTACAAGCAGCGCTCGACGCAGTACACTGCCTCGGCGGCCTTTGCGCCTCTGGGCTGGTTCCACGGCGCGAAGAACACCTTCGCCACGGTCTCCGACACGGTCTCGACGCTGCGGAGCGCGCTCGAGCTGAAATCCGTGTTTGAGAAGCTGCAGGCCGCCGAGCAGGCAGGCATGCCGCCCGAGGAGCTGCGCAAGCTCGAAGAGCAGGCGACGGAACAAGGCCTCCGCACGCTGTGGAAGGGCGCAAAGCTCGAGGTCGAGAGCGTCGTGAGAGAGGTGTGCGACAAGGTCCTCTCCGATCCCACCACGACGGCCGACAAGCGCCAGCTCCGCGCTGCAGCCCTCGGACTCATGGGCGACGCCTTCCTCAGCGCCAGCAAGGCCGAACCCGCCGTCGGAGACGACTTTGTCCGTATCGAGACGCCCCAGTCCAAGGCCAAGGCGAGGGAGAAGGAGAAGGCTAGCCGCCCCGGCGTGCCCCCGCGGCCGGGCGCGCCACCCCCGCCCGTCCCCGAGAAGCCGGGGGGCTACACTATGTAAGGAAAGTGGAATGGCAGCGTTGACGTCTGATGGGTATGGCGGCGGCCTTAGAGCAGCGCGGAGGGGAAGATACTGTTCACCGACTTTTCTTATTAGACACACACGAGGCGACTATGTTATAACCTGTACATACAATGCATAATAGAGGTGCTCCTCATGAAATCTTGCTCAGTGCTTGCATGCATGGCTCGTTTCAGCTGGGCGTCGTGCTCTGAGAGGGCAGATCGCCTAGATCAGCCTGCTGCGATCGCCGGTGGAGGTCAAACTTACGTAACGCCACCGCATGACGCGAACGCCCCGCGCAGCCCGGAGACCAGAGATGGAGGCAAGTCGAAGTCCATCGATCACGGCCCTCAGCTCAGACCTACATCTCGATCACCGCGACCAACACGACCACCACGCCCAAAATGGCTACAACAAAGTCGCCGTCAAAGTCGCCGTCGCCCCAGATGGAGCTCAATCCGCGTGGTATCCCGAAGGCGCCGTTCGTCGTGAGTGCGGAGCGGTAGGGCTGAGGGGAGCTGGAAGGGACTGGGAAGTTTACCAGCGATCGATCGGCGGGTACGGTGTGCTTTTGTCTCGTGTCACTCGTTCAAAGTCTGCTATAGCCTTCTGAACACTACAATGAGTGCCTAATGTAGTTGGCACGGCTTCAGCTCGCAGGGAGCGCTGTGCCGAGCTCTGTCACTCGAGGTGCACATCATCTGCGCGCCGGGACCACGTCCACGTCCCACTGTCTTCTTAGCGATCACCCAGCCCCACACAGCTCAGCTGAACCACTTGTGACCCCAGCTAACCATCCCCAGGACAACGTCGAAGACTACGTCGGCACTAGCAGTGTCGAGCCGATAATCAAGACGTTCCAAGAGACATCAGCAAAGTACCGCTACATGGAGCTCAACCTGCAGCAGCGACGGAAGGCGCTTCTAGCAAAGATTCCCGACATTGAGCAGACCCTGTCTGTCGTGAAGTTCCTGCAGGCGCGGCGGGAGCCGAAGCCTGCTGCCGGAGAGGCAGGGGACAAGGACGAGACGGGGAGCATGAACTCGGACGACATCGATGCGCTCCTTGACGGCGACGATGAGGAGGCCGAGGGTGAAGGTGCGGAGCAAAAGCCGCTCAAGACGCTGTTTGAGCTTAATGATACGCTGTATGCCGAGGCGACGGTGCAGGAGACGGGAGAGGTTGGACTTTGGCTTGGAGTGAGTCGTTGTCGTTGACTTGAGCTGAGAGGAATTGGTGAACGATAGCTGACGCCCAGGCAAACACGATGCTGCTCTACCCGCTCGCTGAGGCTGTGGCGCTGCTCGAGGAGAAGCTTGGTGCTGCTAAGAAGAGCTTGAAGGAGGCTGTTGAGGACCTTGAGTGGATTCGCGAGCAGGTTACCGTTATGGAGGTCAACTTTGCTCGTGTGCACAACGTGAGTAGACCAGCGACAGCCGGCCAGCGAGCACAACGAGACCGAAGGTGTCATTCTTCTACTACTGGACTGCTGCGCTGATCGGCTCGGCCCGTGACTGCTAGCTTGGTCGGCGGTGAATCGAAGCTAACGCACAGTGGGACGTCAAGCGCCGCCGCGAGCAGAAGAAGCACGAAAGTCTTATGGGACACAAGGACGACGACGAGGACAAGTAGAGCGCCGCTGCGGCGTAGCGGCACAGCATCCAGCCAGACGCGGGTGCAGCACAGTGTACAGGTTGATGGCCGATCTTTGCATTATATAATGGCAGCTTGGGCGGAGCATTGGCATTGGGACTGACGGCGGTACTGACTCCGCATTTTGCTCTCACCCATTATCGCGGACGCAGCAGCTATCTGCGATGGCTGAACGATTAGCGGCGCGGTATCCAAAGCTCGTGGCTGAAGAGGGATGAGCCGTCTGATGTCTGATGAGCAGTGTGTCGCAGATGTGTCTCTAAGGTGGGAACGTGGAGGAGCAAGATGGGAGGGGTGAGGGCGTCGAGGTGGGGTCGGGGAAGGGACGCAAGAAGGGAACAAAGGCTCGCCTCTCTGGTCAGTTGGTCAGAACACGTTCACCAGTCGTATGGGCACTCGGCATCTGCTTCCACGTCCTTCCTCTTGTCCCGCTGACTCCCAACTCGAACCCAACATCATCCCAGCATCATCCCAACCTCATCCCAAATACAACCACTTCCCAACTCCTCATTCCATCATCTTGGCCCTGCTTGGACCGACTCACCCAACTTCCGAGCTACATTGCCCTGGTACCACCAGCACACCGCCGGCTGCCTAACATTATCAACAGCTCACTGTCGCCAGTCAAGCAACGCAGTCGAAATGCCCGCCGTCCGCAAGTCCAAGTCAAAGAGTGTAGACGACAAGCTCGACGTCAAGTCCGACACCAAGCCATACTCGCGCAGTCCAGGTGCGAGCCCAAGCAAAGCTAAAGGCGGTCTACCCGACGGATGTAAGACGGCGCTCGCGAAAGCCGTCATTAACGCCGGGATCAAGGCGCTGAGCAACGAGGAGGCAGCCCAGATTGTGAGTATTGTCACTGGCATTAGCCCAACGAGATCTGCGGTTTCTTGCTGGAGGCCAGGAAACGACTTCGTAGAGCCAAGGATGGCGAATTTCGCACTTCAGCCGCTGACATTCAGTCCGGCCTGTCCGTTGCCCAGGTCAAGAAACAGCTCGAGGCTGGACGTGGGGTGCGCCGGGCGCTGCTTGACTTTGCGGACACGCTGGGGCCGTAGTCGGTAGCGGGTATCGTCCGTATGAGATAGCATCTGGTGGTAGAACACGGCAGCTGGATCATGTCCGAGAGCGGAATGAAGGAATGGGAGAGGGGAAGAAGCGGTAGATGCTTCACGTCCGTATGCATGGTGTTGTGTTCCAAAGCCCGTGTTTTGGGCGGATCTTGACTCAGCGGACCGGTCCGCGTGAAGACTCGAAAAGGGCGAGACACGGAGCCTCAGTTGGGATGGCAGGCTTGGACGTGCAACCGGAGTCGCCTCGAGTATGGCGCCGAAAGTGGCAGTTCGGCGGATTTGCGACATTATCCCTTGTGGCCGCTGATCTTACAGATCCGCGCAATGCTGTGCACTCTGATGCAACAACCGTGCATGATCAGCTGGCCACCTTAAGGCTTCAGATCTAGGGGTAACGGCTCGTTATGCACGAAAGCGAAGAACGCTGAAAATGCACTGCTCGTATGGTGACACATATTCCACACACTTGCGCCCTCCCCCATTCCGACGAGCTCACTTTGCGCCAGTCCTGCGCAGCGGCCTTACCAACCTCGTTCGAGACCGGGTGAGGGATGAAAGGTGAGGAGCCCGAAGAGTCGGGAATCCGTCCGTAATGCACAAGGCTGGACATCGGCTCCGAAGGAAGCGTGTATCGGTATCGCCGGAAGGATACTAGGAGCTGCGCCCTACACACAGCTTGACGACAGCAACACGAGTGCGCCCTTTTGCGCATCCGGCGGATCCTGTCGCCTCGCTGCCGGAAGCATCTCGCGTCTTCGTGGAGACGGATGGACGGAGCTGATCTGTACTTAAGCCCCACGGCACTGATGTTCATCCGCCCACTGCCCCTCCTTCCATCAACGTTTCCACCTGCATCTATCGACCTCGCCACCCTGCTTCAGTCCGTCGTCCCGGCTCGACCTCACCAGCAACCGTCATCCTCACCAGCAGTCTCGACTTCGCCAGCGTCCTCGACCTCATGGACCTCCTCAGCCTCGCGACCGCCCTTCACTGTACGATACTGCATCAACACTCTTTCGCCCGCTTCGACCAACTCGAAACGCCCTCCCTTCACCCGTCTACGCCAATTAGACCAACGACCATCGCACGACACGACTCTCCGCCCTCCAAATTGTCGACACTGCGCCGATGCAGTCTTCCGGCGACTGCTCCGTCTGAACACAGGACATTCCGGTATGCTCTACCGCCTACCGGCTCCACCTCACTGACATCCAGGACACTGCCCATCGACGCCTCGTTCGCCTCAGCTTTCAACCGCCGGCCGCCCCTGTCCTGCGTTGCAGGAATGCCTGACTTCACCAGTTGCAGGATTCAACGTACGCCTTACTCGCCGCACTGACGGCGTCATCCTGTCCGCCGTCCACGCCCGCCTCCCCCACGCCCTCTTCCTCCGACCGGTGGCCCGTAGCAGACGGACGTTGGGCCGTTGCCCCTGGCACAGACGGGCGACTACGGCACCCGCGGCAGCTTCGACTCGCCCGATACCCCCTGTGCCAGTGCTGACGCTCGCGTCCACCGGCCGCGCTTCAACAGCGCAACCGCCCATGTACTGCGTGGGAGGGGTGCCTGACTTCACCAGCTGCAGTGATCTCCCCGGTCCTGCTTCTGCGGCAGGGGTCCTCGCCACCTTTACATTATTCCTGCGTGCTCAAAGGCAGGGGTGCCTGCTTCACCAGCTGTAGCAACCTCCCATTATTGTTGGTCGCTGCTTCTTGCGGTAGGGTTCCTGACCTTCGAGACCGTCGTGTGCTGGTGCCCTGGGCAGGGTATATCAGTCTCGACGAGGCGGATGATCTACGTGATTTGACTTAACTTGACTTGACTTTGCTTTTGCTTCTCTTGCCTCTGGCTTCCTTTCTCTTTCTCCTCCCTCTACACGCTTATCGCACGACAGCTCGCCATTCCACCCCTTTCACACCTGCGACGACGACTCTCCCGTTACCAGTTCCGGCTCGGTGGGTTCACCCCACAGCATCGACGACTCGCCACTTCACCACGTCACCACTTCACCACGTCACCACGTCTACAGCTCGCCCTACGCCCTTTCGCCCATCAGGCCGACAAAGTCCCTCTGCCGCACCTCAAATTGTGTTCGACTGTCTCCACAGCGATCAGCGCCCCCTTTCGCCCCGCTGTGTATCAGCTTCGGCCTCGATTCTCGTCCACCCCGCTTGAGTGCGCCCCTCAGTGACTCCTTTCAGCACGCCTCTGCTCGCCCGCTAATGTGCGCCCCGCTCTGGCCCACCCTACTCCTAACCCGTCCCTGTCACACTGCAACATGCCCAGGCTCCGCGCCCGCCATTGCATGAGCCGGGTGCGGGGCTCATCATCGAGCTCACTTCAGTGCATCAGATCGTCCATTCTGCTCTCTTCCTCCTCTCTACTCTCCTCCTCTCTCGTCGAATCCACTCCTACCATCCCCTCTCCCCCACTGCTCCTCTCCCGTCTCGCTCCTCCTTTCTCTTCCTGTCGTCTCTCTCCTCGTGCTACTCTGTCCTCCGCATCCCCTTACCATCCCTCCCTTGCTGCGCCAATAGACCGGCCCCGCGTCCGCCATTGCATGAGCGGGGGCGGGGCCAAGGAACGTCCTCAGATTCACCTAACCTGGCCTGCTCAACAGAGTACTCTCCTTTCTTCTCTTCTGCTGAGTCGACCACGCTTGTGCCACTTTGAGCCTGTAGTCCAAGCCGCGCTCCTGCCATTGCTAGTACACCATCAGCTTTGCTAGCAACTCTCCCATCATTGACTGTCGTCTCGTATCCCATCCTCGCCGTCATTCAGCGTTCTCTGCCGACCATTCTTACTCTCATTGTGGACCACTGACACATCTCTTCACCTGTACACTGTCCGCCCTCACTAGACCTGCTCCTTCCCACCGCCTTCCGCGTCGTCGCCCTGCCCTTGCCTTCACCTGTCCCCAGTCATCGGTATCTTCCTTGCCCATCAGTTAATGCACCCCTGCGGGTTTGTATGGCGCGGCTGAGCAGCTTCCGGGCCAAGCTCAGAGTGACCTGCCCCGTGGAAGAAGGGTCTGGGACGGCCTGCATGCGTACGGCGCAGCCTGACCGCTTATGACTATGTCATGGGCCAAGTCTGGGGTGACCCGAAGTGCTCAAGAACGGTTCGTTCCCAGCTCCTTGCCCGCGTCAGCGTGGTTAAACCCTGCCAGTTCAGAATTAAAAGTAATCATAAAAGAATTATGTCTTCATCTCCATCTTCACTCGACCAGTACGCTTCGACATACCCCTCGACGTCTTGACAGCCGACCTCTCGCCACAGTCCGCCGCCACAGAACTCTGACAACCCCAACGAAGCCGTCCCAGACCTCGAGTCGACACCGTTTCAGCTCTCCGTGACCACCATCTCGCTGGCACTCGTCGGCTCGCGCTTCGACTCACGACTTATCCACCCTCATCCAACTAATACCACTCCACAATACCGACACAGCCAGTCTCACCCCCCTCGCATTCACTTCCCGAGCGCCCCACCTGCCTTCGACGCACTCATTGTACTCACTCCCCACGACACTCCGCCCCAGGGCCCTCGCGCCGTCTTGCCTGTTACTTTGCTGCATCTGCATCAATCACGCCCTGCGCCCTCCATTGCATGAGCAGGGCGCGGGGCTCGGACTCCAACGCCTTCTTGACTGAGCACTCACGCATCAGATGGGCCTTCCAAACTTGCAACGGATCCTCACATTCTCGGCGTCTTGCGGCTGCACCGATCCAAACTTGATCGCCGCAGTCATCTCAGCTTGACGCCTCAACCAGGAGCGGCCTATATATATCAGCCTTGTTGCCTCCAGCTCCATCCCTCGCTTGGAACATCCCCTCTTACCCCTCATCTTTGCGTCCTCATCATTCCACTCCTCGTTCAGGATGACGACTGCCGTGTCTGTGTTTTAACACTCACACACATCTGCGCCTCCAGCTGTTCTGCCTCGTTGCAGGGCGCTGAACTTGCAAAACAAAGCATGTCTGACCTTCCATCATTCCCCTCCCCGTCGCTGGTTTCCCCGACTCTCGCAAGGCTTTGTACTCCACCACTCTTCACTCTTCACTCTTCACTCTTCACTCTTCACTCTTCACTCTTCACTCTTCACTCTTCACTCTTCATTCTTCACTTTTCTCCATTTTCCATCATCCTACCTCGACAGCTCATCATCGTCTCCCTCCATCATCCTACCTCGACAGCTCATCATCGTCTCCCTTGGCACCTCCTCCTCGTCCGTCCTTCGACCCCAAGCACAACAGCGACTCGCAAGTCCTTCGGACGACCTTCGAACGACGCACAATCTTTCGTTGCGATCATTACGACCACCATTGCATTACCCGTCATCTGCTGATGCGACACAAGGAAGCCATCCAAAAGTACATCGTCGCTACGTCCAACCTCGGCCCCCTCCTACGCCTCGAACAACCGACCTCCGACGAGGAACCCAGACGATGTACCCATGCACGACACGCAACACAACATTCAACACACACTACACGACACGCACCACTCACACTACACGCGACATGCACCCCACACACAACACACGACATGCACCACACGCAGCACACACAGCACACAGCTTTGCGCAATGCACCAAACCTCCTCCCGCCGATCCCACATGCCTGCGCCACCGCCACACCCGCCACTTCCGTCCACGGCCCGAGTTACGGACACACACCCACTCATCTTCCGACACACATCCACCCTTCTACATCCACTCACCATCAACCATCAACCTCTTGTTACCCCTTCCCCACTGCGTCCTTCTCCAGAAGCATAGATAGCTGCCTTTCCACCCTCCACCAGCCCGTAGAAGCATTCTCTGCGGCCCTGTCACAGAATATATTCCGGCGGCGAATTTTTTCCCATAGTCATGCTTGAAAATCCATAGTCCGCAGGACTGCCCTGGGCGCGCCCCAGTTGACCATCCGGCATGTCAAGGCTCACACGCAGCAGACCAATGATGATTCTGTGATGAACGACTGGGCAGACTCCCGCGCAAAAGCCGCTCACACGTACAGCTCCGGAACAGCAGTGGTGGCTCCACTGACAGGCTTCATGCGGCCGTATGCTCTCCTGCATGCCACCGAAGGGTACGTCGACAACTGGCGGCCCTATGTCGATCGAGCTCTGGTACAATTGAGTCTAGATCGGTTATCAGTGCGGGCCAAACTACGTCTGAAAAATGGACGACTCTACGAACCTCTCCCGGTAGTACCTTACTACCACGTATCCTCAGCGGCCGTGCTCTTACCCCGCCTCCAGTACCTTACGCGCACACGCTCCCTGACGACACCAGACGAAGTGGCACAATTCGACCGCCACAAAACAGCTGAGTGCCCCCTCTGCGGTGACCCGAAGGCGGACATGACACATATCTTCAAGTACTGCCCGGCACTGGCCGACGCCCGTGAATCCATTGTCGCCGAGACGACAGTGCTTCCCCGCCATGAATCCCAGAACGAGGCCGTGGCGGAAGCATGGGATGCCACCGTACGAACCATGTTCTTCGACCCGCCTGACACAGCTGCCGGGTTCTGGCACGGATATGTTCCCCCACTCCCCGCGCCACTGACGGACTACCACGCGAAGAAACTATATGTCGCGGCAGTACGAGCGACAACAGCAGTGTGGACGGCCTGGTCGCAAGCGCAACCGGCCCCCGAGTTCAGCGCGGGCAGGACACAGCGCAAACGAGGTAGTCCTGTAGGTTACAGAAGATTCCGAGCCCCGCACGTGCCCTACGCTCAAGGCGAAACCCGTTATCAGCCCCGTCCTGGAGTGTGGATCCGACGGCCAGCGGATGCCAGTGCTCCCAGACCGGACCCGGCAACCGGCGGCACCGCGCGGACCCGACAACCTCTACAAGGCAACCACGAGCGTCGACACAAAGCGCCAGGACCCACGAACATCCGCCTGGCCGATGACGACCCTCGACTCCAGCGATTCCGGCTCGCCGCCCCGGCTCCCATTGCGACTGCCAACAGATTCGCTTCCCTGGCCCTGGACGACGCAAGCGACGGCGAGCAGCCAACAGCAGGGGCACCAGATGAGAATGACGACGGCTCTCAAGGTGAAAGCGACCTCGACGACGACCCCAGTGAGACAAACGCCCCCAACACAAACGCTGCCGCGCCCCCCTCCTCACGCCCAACCGCGACAGACACCGGCAACAGCATCGGCAGCCGCAGCAGCAGCCTACGACAGCGCCCAGACCCATCTCGCCGCCCGACACGATCGACGCCCTCCCTCGCCCCGCAGCTACCCCACGATCCCCCCACCGTCCCCGCCCCTTCAGTTCGTCCCTCTCCCCTCGCCACGTCACATCAAACACCGACAACAGTGCCGACCGCTTCCTCAGCAACCCCTCCCCAACCATCATCGCCACATACGCCAATTCCCGTTCCCTTCACTGACGCCGAACATGAGGAATACTTAAGACTGCCTGATACCCAACGAACTCGACATGTTCACCCACGATTACTAGCCCGCATCTTGTACGATGGTTCACCACTCACTGCAGCCGACCGCGACTTACTCCTCCGCGCACAAGCTGCTTATGACGCCGAAATTCGCGCAGCCCACGAACGAGACACTGCCCCAAGTACCAATACCAATACCCAACCCCGCCAGGCGACACGATCAGCCGGTCCAACATCAACGTCGGACTGGGCCCGCCCACCGCCATTCGCTACGCGACCACCCCCTCGGGCCTCACTTCCGGGCATCAGACCACGCCTTCCACGTCCGCCAGCAACGCAGGTAAGTTCTTCTACGAGCTCACTTAGACCACGACCCATGTCAACACAAGTACGCCCCCCTACAAGCACTATAAGCACACTCAGGCCCCGTCCTCCGCCATCGACAGCAGTAGCGACGAACCCCTCAACACTGCGCGCACCACCACCCCGACCTCGACCACCACACACAATGTCACCCGCCCACCCATCACTTGTGCCCCGACCACCACCCCATCCACCACGTCCCCATCCCCCACGTCCCCATCCCCCACGTCCCCATCCCCCACGTCCCCATCCACCACCTCCCCATCCGCCACCTCCCCACCCATCACAAGGACCCCGACCCGCCACTGCCCCCTCTACCCGACCTCGCCCGCCGCAAGGGTCGCGTCTCACCCGGCCCCCTCCTCCTCGCCCTAGAGAACCGCCCTAAGCAAGATCAGCCTGAGGGATCCACATGGCTCCTGTCGCAGTGTACAGCACCCGACAGGTTGACAACGGCCGTGGACCTCACTGTGGCACATTCATAGGATATTCAGTAGTTCTTCCGACGGTGGCTTCGGCTAACGTGAGCTGTGCGGGGCCCCTCGGGACCGCGTATAGCCGAGGAAGGAGCGAAATTCATAATCGCTGTAGCTCAGTCGGTTAGAGCGTCACCCTTATGTGGTTGACTTTTATGGTGAAGTGCGTGGGTTCGATTCCCTCCAGCGATATGCACCCAATTGACAGTGCGGAACTTTTTAAAGGACTCGTGCGGGCGTGTAGGGCGCAGGTGGGGCGCACCGAATGGGCGCCAGTGGGTGCGAGGATCTGAAATCTTGTGTCAGATGCGGCGATCGCGCCCGGGGCGCGTGTGGTCGCCAGGCACGGGGAAGAGGATCTGTGCGTCGATGGTGGTCAGCCGTGTCCGTGTGCCCAGCCAGGCCGCAGACTTGCGGCCACGAGGACGCTCCAGGCTCCTGCTGGACCCTCGGGTCCTGGACCAACCACTTCTTGTGAGCAGATCATCAATTATACTTTTGCACGAATGACTGCACAAGTCACACTAATCTCTGACCAGCAGCACCTGTATGGCCATGTTGCAGCCCGATGGCGGCATGAGGTATGGCTCGCAATTCGGACATCGGTGTTGACTCCAGAGCCACTACTGAACAGCTCGAGATAACGACATGACAAGCGTGGGCGGAAGCGAAGTTCGGTAGGCACACCTCGCATGAAAGTGAGAGCTGATAGATGCCGAGCTGCTGACAACCCCGGCAGCTCTTTCCACTGCTCTGGTGCAAGTTCCGTGGACGGAGGTCGCATCCAGGCTGGAGGATGCCCACCTGGACAAGCTTGTGCACGCGGATAGGCTTGTCTGGGCGAATGAAAAAGGGAGGGGGCCGTGGGACTCCGCGTGCGCTGAGGGTCAGACGAGCGATTCCCTGGCCATCTGCGTTCACGCCGTGGTCGGTGTGCTCCATCTGGCTCGGCACGTCGGCACGCCCACGGGATGATTAGGACGGTGTTCTAATTCCATTAGAAAGGGGGAGCCTGGATTGTATTGGAAAGTTGTAATTATTTGCTCTCTAGCCCAGCCCAGCCAGAGGTTAGTACCCGATGCCAAATCCCACCTTCCCCGCTGCCCCCCGCCCTGCGCCCTGCCCCGCCCTACGCTGGGACTCGGCTAAGCGGCGATGATCCGGCCGGCTAACTATCGGATCGGTCTGGCACTCAGCACCTCCCTCTCACCCTGTCGTCACCACTGTGCCAAGGTCCATGCAGCCATCCGGGCGGCTCTCTGTCTAGCTCTTTGCTCTGTGTCGCAGCCAGCCGACGTTCATTCAAGAAGAGGGAATTTCACGGCCAGTCGTACCTTTCTCTTTCCTCCTCGTCACTCCTTTTGCTCATCACCTCACGCACCATGTCGAGCATCATCCGAAGCGCGACCCGCCGCATGCGCGTGCAGCGTGTCCGCGCTACCACTCCCATTCCGGCCGCTGCCCGCATCGTCGTCCCCGCTTCCACCGTCGTCGTCCAGCGCCGTGGCCTCGCGACCCCTGCCGCTTCCACCTCGACGGCTGCGCCCGCCAATGCGGCCACCAACGTCCCCTCGCAGGACGCCAAGCGCCTCAAGAAGGTGCTCATTGCTAACCGTGGCGAGATCGCCTGTCGTGTGATTCGCACTGCGCGCGAGCTCGGCGTCCGCACCGTCGCCGTCTACTCTGATGCCGACAAGGACTGCCTGCACGTCGAGATGGCCGACGAGGCGTACCACATTGGTCCTGCGCCCGCTGCCGAGTCCTACGTGAGTGTGAAGCGCCCCTGTGCACTGAATCGAGATGTGAGGCGAGATCAAGCTAACGCCTAGCTTGTCGCCGACAAGCTTCTCGCCGTTGCTGCCGCCTCGGGAGCCGACGGTATCCACCCCGGCTACGGCTTCCTGTCCGAGTCGCCCGAGTTTGCGCGCGCCGTCGCTGCCGCCGGCATCGCCTTCATCGGTCCCCCGGCCGAGGCGATCCGCGCCATGGGCTCGAAGCGCGAGTCGAAGGAGATCATGATCGCCGCTGGCGTCCCCTGCGTTCCTGGCTACCACGGCGCCGCGCAGGACGAGGACACACTCGTCAAGGCTGCCGCCGACGTCGGCTTCCCGCTCCTCATCAAGCCCACCCACGGAGGCGGTGGTAAGGGTATGCGCGTTGTGCGCAAGCTCGACGACTTCCTCGAGGAGGTGCGCTCGGCCAAGCGTGAGGCCGCCAAGTCGTTCGGTAACGACGAGGTGCTTCTTGAGCGCTGGCTCGACCGCCCCCGCCACATTGAGGTGCAGGTGTTTGCCGACTCGCAGGGCAACTGTGTCTCGCTGTGGGAGCGTGACTGCTCGGTTCAGCGTCGTCACCAGAGTGAGTAGATCTCCGCCTTCAGCACTCCCAACTTCCTCCTCCTCGCAAGCTGGATCCGCTCTTGGACCGTAGCTGACATTCACAGAGATCATCGAGGAGGCGCCCGCCCCCGGCCTCTCGATGGAGATCAAGAAGGACCTGGCCGACAAGGCGGTCGCCGCAGCCAAGGCGGTCAACTACGTTGGTGCCGGAACGGTCGAGTTCATCATGGACGCCGAGACTGGCGAGTTCTTCTTCATGGAGATGAACACGCGTCTGCAAGTCGAGCACCCAGTCACCGAGGAGGTAACCGGCGTCGACCTGGTCAAGTGGCAGCTGTCCATTGCGGCCGGCAACCCTCTTCCCGTCACTCAGGCCGAGATCCCCTGTATCGGCCACGCCTTCGAGGCGCGAATCTACGCCGAGCGTCCCGAGGCCAACTTCCTCCCGGACACCGGACGCCTGATCCACACGCTTGCGCCCCGCTCCGCCCCGCACCGCCTCGACACGGGCTTCAGGGAGGGCGACACTGTGTCGTCGCACTACGACCCGATGATCGCAAAGCTGATCGTCCACGGCCGGGACCGCGCCGAGGCGCTCGCGCTCCTCCGCTCCGCGCTCGACGAGTACCAAGTCGTGGGGCCGAGCACGAACGTCGACTTCCTCCGCACGGTAGCTTCTCACCCGACCTTCGCCGCCGGACCCGTCGAGACAAACTTTATCGAGCAGCACCACGCCGAGCTGTTCCCCGACCGCCAGATTCCGGCCGAGATCCTCGCGCAGGCTGCGCTGTCTCTGGCGCACCACGAGCCAGCCACCGGCGCCGCTGGCGCATGGAAGGCGCTGCCCGGCCGTCGGTTCACCGACGAGAGCACGCACGTGTACCACTTCGACGAGGGCGAGGTGGCCGTCACGCAGTCGAACGGCACGTACTCCGTCACAGTCTCCCCTCCAGCCGGGCAGGACGGCGAGTCGTACACGCTGCCGAACATCACGGTCCGCCGACTCAACGACACAGACATCGACGTGCAGTTCGCGCACGCGCGCTCGACCGCGTCAGTGATTCCCCACGGAACGAAACTCCACATCTTCACCCCGAACCAGCAAGTCACCCTCCGACGCCGCGGAGCAGAGGTCGAGGGCGAGACGGCTGGCGCGGCGGCCGGATCAGACGCACTCGTCGCCCCCATGCCTGCCACCGTTATCGATGTCCGCGTCAAGCCCGGAGACGAGGTCGAGGAGGGCCAGGTGTGCGCTGTCCTCGAGTCGATGAAGATGGAAATCAACGTGCGCGCGGAACGTAAGGGCAAGGTTGCGGCTGTTAATGTCGAGAAGGCGCAGGCGGTTGATGAGGGCGCGGTGCTCGTTGCGCTTGAGCCGGAGGCGGGGGAGAAGAAGTGAGCGCAGCGTTCAGCGACGCCGAGTGAGCGAAGCGAACGGAGGCGGAGGTACAGCGACGCATAGGTAAAGCGGCAGCTTAATACTGAGTGCGCGTAGAGGTGCAGTAGAGTGGAAGGGATTGGAGAGGGGTAAAGAGAGGTAGTAGAAGACGGAGGTCTATATTGTATTTTTCTTGCACGAATTTCTAGATGGACCATGTAAAGGTCATGACTAATGGGGCAGAGCACAGTCGTGGGGTTGAGCAATGTTGGACTACAAGCAAGAGAGGCGGTCATGATGGCCGCGTTAGCCACAATCAGTTTTGCTGGCTGCCACACGATTCAATCAGAGTCATGAGCGAGTGCGCTGAACGATCGCCTTTCAGCGTCGGCGCTCCGTCTTGGTTTGCTGCACTCGGTTCAGATCCGGGCCGCAGGTGTTGGGGAGGTTCATGTTGATAGACGATGTGCCCGATGGTTGAAGGTCAATAGCAAAGTAAGACGTTGCTGCTTGCGCAATCACTGGGTACAAGGAGCGCTGTTCTTTCTCCTACGTGCTCTGCCCCTGTCCTGACGAGCACGCCGTCACGAGCGCTGACTGGCGGCTGTTCTCAACACGCGAACTCCAATGCGAGTAGAAACTTTCTCTCGACGCGCAAACTCGCTACACCCAGGACCGCTCACGAGCGAAACAACACCCAACGGAGGGGCACGAACGGCAGCGCGGACGGACACCTAAGCTCATGCAACGAAAATGAGATAAGCAGCTGATGACACTACTTCGCTTGCTGCCGCAGCGACGCACACAGTGGAGAACTCCAATGCAAAAAGGGGTGAGGGGGAATAATGACTACATTGTGACTATAGATTTGGGCCATGCCAGTGGATCGTGGTGTTCACTGTCCGCGTCAGCTCTGCAGTCTTCGAAAAGCTTTTAGCTGAAGGAGAAGCAAGTAGGGGTGGATCAGACGTGTAATAGGTTGACTTCCTTTACCACGTTTTGTGGCTCAGGCTCATTAAATCAGGTTTGGTAAAACATCATGAAAGGTGGGATGGTTTTGGGATAAGGGGAGGAGAAGGTGACTTACCTGGTAAGAGCCCAAAAATGCTTTGCGTTTGCGTTTTGCTTCATGCGGCTTTATGCGTTGCTGTTGATGCTTGAAAAGGGTTGGACTTTGTCGACTTTATTGCCTTCGTCGACCTCGTCGCCTTCGGCTCCTCTATCGACTGCGTTACATGCCCACGACGAGCTCTCCCTCGACTGCCGACCTGACCAATCCGAGGTCCTTGAGGAGGGCATCATACTGATGCTCATGTTTCCGCTTAAAGTACTTGAGGATCTTTGCGCGCTTGTGAACGAGCATGCGGAGCGCCTTGCGGTTATGGACGTCCTTCGAGTTCTGCTCAACGTGTTCCCAGAGGTTGCGAATCTTGTGCGTGATAAGGGCGGCCTGGACCTCTGAAGATCCGGTGTCGATACCTCCCGACTCTGTCTTGCGGCCAAATTCCTTGATAATGCGCTGGCGGTTGACGGCGTCGATACCCGCGCGGCTCGCGTTGCGGAGGTCGAGGATGCGCTGCATCGTCTGCGTCTGCGCTGCCTGCTCTGCGGCCTGGGCTGCGGACTTGGCGGGACGCTCGGGGTCATAAGCCAGTTCGGCCGTCGCGTGCGGCACGGCGCCGAAGAGCAGCTCGCGGTCCGCCTCGCTCAGGCCGTGCAGGTAGTGTTCTGGCTCTTGGCCTGAGGCATAGTCCGGCGTTGGGGAGTACCACACGTCCTCGGGCTTCAGGACGACGCGCTGCAGTCGGCAGCCCTCGTACAGCGCCGACGGGCCTAGGTTCAGCGGCGAGCCCAGGATCAGGTCGGCGCGAGTCGCCTCGGCGTGCGCGGCTGCTTGCCGCCGTCCCTCGAGAACCTTTTGCTTCTTCCGCTTGGCTGTCACTTTGCGCGATGACTCGGCGACGACGGCCGAGGACGAGAATAGTCGTGAAGACGAGGAAGACGCTGGGATTGTTAGCTCAGTGCAAAGCCAAGTGAAGCTCGAAAACGACTCACCCTCGACGGCGACGGCCCCGCGCCGCAGCGCAGTGAACAGAACCGACATGTTGATGGTCGAAAAACGAGATTTAAGTATGACAACCAACGAAGGCAAAGGCTAGCACTCGCTCGCACTTGACTTTTTGCTGCAAGCGCTCGCATCCACCATTGCCCTTGGCTGGCCGAAATCTCGCGCCGGAGGAAGGAGGCACGCTGAACCAATCGGCGATTGTGGACACGTGGCGGGGATCATGGTTGTGGCACCTTGCCTGGAGCGGACAGGCTGATCTCGTTCTGCCAGAACCCAACTTGGTGTGGCTCGTTACCCGTCGTCTGGCACAGATTGGTCTCAGGGCGGGATCGAGTCTCGCCAAGCTATGAGCTATGCAGGAAGCAGATTGATGACAACCGCACAACCGCACGCACCGCACGACCGTGACCGAAGACTAGACACCGGTACACCGGTACACTTTGTACCCCGGCTCATCGGGTCATCGGTATCGGGTCATCGGGTCATCGGCTCGACGGCTACGGGCTACGGGGCGGTACTTGCGTTCGAGTCACTCGAGTCGGTGACCGCTCAAAGCTCTCACGGACACACTTTCTCATGCACTAGCCTCATCGACTCATCTTGACTTGGGCTGAGACTGAGAATCACTCGGGCGAACGGGTGCAGCGGAACCAGGCGTAGGCGCAGACGCACGATCGCACCCACCGCACCGCGCACACTCGCTTCGTTGACGACGATCGCGATCCTCAACTGCGCAAGATGCACACGACCGCGTGGAGCGGGGCGCATAACCTACTTTGATCAAGTGCACATATATCTCTAACCTCTTGGCTTCCATCTATCTGACCCACCCACTCGTCATTCTAAGTCTACCGTCGACCACGGCCATGTCGCAGCGTAAGCTTCGCAGTAACGGACAGAGCTGACAGGCAGCAACGAAAGCCCGCTCGCCCCCACCCCCACCACCTCCCAGGTCGGCCATCCTCATGTCCAAGCCACGACCTAGACCTTTGAGCAAGTCTAAACGAGCCCTTCCTCCACCGTCGCCGCTCATGCTCCCTGCTCCGGAGCGAGATCACAAAATGCTCCGCACAAAGTATCGTGTTCGCGAGGTTGTGTCGCCGTCGACACTGCTTGGTGCCTGAGCCTTGAGCATGAGCCTTGGCTTTGGCTTTGAAGCTACGCTACGTCTTCTTTCGAGCGAGCTCGATACGCCGCCTCCACTCTCCACTCTCCTAAACTTCAAGCTGTGCGGCCTCCGCGGCCTCCGCCTCCACCTCTCAAAAGTCCAGCCCGCCAGCCATTGTCCTCGTTGTGTCACCACCGTCAACGCCGTCCGCCTCGCCGTTCGCCTCGCCGTTCCTTGTAAAATAGAATCCCTCAGACCCAGTTGTAAAGTCGCAGCATGTGCATGATTAGTCTAATCCACGAAGCAGTGTAGTCATTCTAATCCCTCGCTCATCGCTCAGACGAGTCGCTTGCCCTCCGGGTCGACCTTGTAGGCGACCCTGTTAGCAGCGAGAGCAGCCTCAGTAGCCGTCTGGGGCGTGACGCTAACGGGTTTGGGGTCCTTGGCGAGCGCGTGCTCGATCTTGTCAAAGATCTGGTCGGTGACGACCTCAACGGGGTGGTCGAAGAGGAACGGGAGCGCGGGAACGATGGAGATTCCAACGGCAGTCGGGCCCCAGCGCCTGAGCGAGGCGTTTGCCGATTTGGCAAACATCTTTGAACTCTGCTTGACGGCCGTGTGGATCGTGAGCGCCGGCAGACCCATGGACGCAACGGCCTGGAACACACTACGCTTCACGGCCACTAAACCCAGGCGGGTCGGCTCGGAGAAGTTGGCCGCCTCCCAGGGCGTCGGGCCTTGCTCTTTCGCCTTGTACGTTGTGAATGACACGTCGCCGATGAGGTACGTCCATGAGATGGCGTAGGCGGCCGTGACTGTTGTCAGCAGTGTCGCTGGAAGCTAAATCTGCCCCGAAGGGGGCGGGACTGAGGCTGAGGCTGAGTGACAAAGAGTGAGGGCGGGAATGGCGTTGCGATGACACGCAGGACGTGCCTCAGCGGTGACTCACCAACAGCAGGAGGGACGACGGGACGGAACGCCTCGCCAATATCAGACGCTGCGAGGTCAGTGCATATCGCGTGTCTCTACGCACTGTACGCCGTGTATCGCGATCCGGCGCGGACGACATCACGGATTCGACGGAGGTACGCCGCTGTCCTTGTCAGCTTGGCACAGACTGCATCAACACACCATAACGGACATTCGAGTCGGTCGAGTCGGCTGTGATTTGGTCAGCTCTGCGCCCCGCGCACACATCATGACCCAAGGATCAAGGGCCTGATAGCAAGCGCACCATCCTCGTCCGCGAGCTTCTGGAGGGGCCGCTCGACGGCCGCCTCGGCCTTGTCGACCGCTGCCTCGGCCTTCTCGAGCACGGGCTTGTCTCCGGCGGCCATGCTGATGATCTAGGGGGTATACGTCGGTGGAGCTTGGGGGTGAGCTGGCCTGGGGAAGCGGGTGGCGTGTGTATGGATCAGTATGCAATGCAATGCAGCGAGATAAGGAAACAGAAAAATAAATGCCTGCATCTGCTGCACCTGCACTCCACGGTGAGTGGGTTAGAGTGGTGCTGCGGTGGTGCTACGGTGGTGCACTCTGACGGATGACCGGGCAGACGGATATGACGTGCGCTCATTGACTGGATGCTGGACGCATACTTGTCGATCGGCACGATGGCATAGGCGATCGATCTGGGGTGAGCCAGGTGCTCAGGTGGCCCTGGCCGCTCGCTCGCCGCTGACCGTTGGCTGGTGCAGGCTCGCTGAGTCTACGTCGCTCGGTGGCTTTGCCATGCGAATCTCACGTGGTTGGATTGGGTGCCGTCGCCTCCCTACGGTTATCACGTGACGCGTTGGAAAGTACCGCACATATAAGGGCCAGTTGGACGACCCGAAGACGCCACAGGTCGCGAGCCGCGCGGGTGCCTAGCAGCTCTAGCTCTGAGGCTGTGGATGTACGCCCTGAGGACTGGGAGCCCACTGAATTGGAAAGAGGCAGGCACGGCGACGGTGACAGGGTTAGACCGGGAATTGCCAGGGAAGAGCCGGGAGGTGGGGTGAATGAAGCATGCTTGGCTTGGCTGTCTCAGTCGAGACACCGCGTACAGCCCTAGCAGCCTTGGCTCATGAGTGGACTAGACGTGAAAAAGCAGCGTCCTTCCTGAGCTGAACAGAGTCTGGAACGAGTAGTGACCCTCTCTTCAAGGTCATCTGCCCTCATGGGACTGACTGGGTGTGCAGTGCCTATACGGCTAAGATGCTGCTGCTCTGTGTGCCTGCTGCAGCTGTTAGTCTTCTCAGGTGCATTCTCAAGCAAGTCAGGCGACAGCTGTACAACGATTCTAGGATGCAGAATTGCCGCTCACCTGCCCGCCCGCCCCCTAGCTACTGATGGCCAGCGGCCAGCGGCCATCCCAAAGGTCCATGAAGGGAGATGCTCGCCGTACCTCTATGCACCCCGTGTACGGCACACACGGCGACCATGGGCACATCAAAGAGACGAGCGTGAGGCACAGTGAGCAGAGCTGGCAGAGCTGACAGAGGTGGGGAAAGAGACCAGATGCAAAGGACAGCGGTGGAACTGCAGACCGGTGATTATGGTCTAGACAGCCTCGGAGCCGTGGTCAGCATCGCCCCCCGTCACTCTTTTTATTCACTTCGACCACAGCGCTCACCGCACCGCCTGTGCATTGCTTTTCGACGCCCGACGCCCGCCCGCTGCTCATCGATTTAAACTTTGTCCGACATCCACAGTGTTCGAGACATTGTCCGAACCGCGTTGAGTGAAGTCGTGCCCGCGCCCCCTTGTCTCTCTGTCTCGCAGCAGAAACCGCCCAGCCCGACTCGCAACGCCACCGTGATCGCTCAGCGGCCCCGGCACCCGTAGTTGGACCACGCGCAGCAGTACCTCTTCGCCTCGACGACCGCAGTGACGGCCTTGTCTGCAGATCTTTGTGATCACTGCGACGCTTGGACGTCACCACCGACCGACCTTTGACACTCGGGCCACACGACATCGGCCTCCTCCCGCACAACGCAAAGAGAGCGGCCAGTTTAGCATCGTCGTTACCTCGTGCTTCTTCGCTTCGCCCCATTCGCACTCTTCGTTCCCCGCCTGCCGCCTGCCTCCCCCGATCCTACCTCACTCCCTCCCTCCCTACCTACCGCGGCGCTGCATCCAACCGTCCTAGACCTTCCTTCACCAAGGGACACCGCCACCGGACGCCGCATTCTTCATCCTCCTTTCGCTTGGGCCCACCTTATCATATTCCCTCCTCCTTTCTCTCCTCTCCTCTGCCTTTCTGCGCCTTATTCCTCGCCAACTCTTGCTCTTTCTGTCCCATTCACTCCTTCACGCCCTCACTTATTGCCCATATACACAGCCCTCGACTCGCTCACCTCCGGCTACTCGACCAACCCCAAACCCCGCTCGACCTCGAAAACATCGTTATCGCTTTCACTCCTGATTGATTGATCAATCAATCGGTCTTACGCATCTTATCATGAGCAGTCAAGGTAAGTTAAACTATCGCGGCGACATCCACTCTATCAACGTATCAACGGAGCTACCCCTGGCATCACGGAGGGTTTCGCACATGTGCCCTAAAAGCTTAACAGTGGGCTGTGTCTGGGGGAGAAGCGTCGCACACGTCCATAACCCACCGCCGCTTGATGCTTTTTCGGCGCGCGTTGTCGCCCCTCGCGTGATTGCAATCGGAACATGAAAGGACCCAGGACCATACGCGTACTACACCCAATCATGCCAGGCCCAGAGTTAAACATGTGACGGGCACTATGTGTGGAGCGCGAAACACTGGTCTCGCCGAGCTTCTAGCGCGCCGTACTCCGGTGCTGGTATTGCCTGCCTGGGTGGGTGAGGACTCTAAGTGCCCGCGGTACGCGGTACGGGAATTCCTCACCCCTTGCCTCAGATGCCCTCTCAAACCGAAGTGAACCTGCGAGTAGGGTGCCTACTCATAGGCTATCCACCCACCCGCGCGGCCGCATCCCCGCCAGCCAACTCAGGCAGCCCCGCCAGCCCGCCAGCCCCGAAGTCCTTCACACGCGTTTGCGCGTTTCGCAGCGTGCCCCAGGTCCACAAGGTCTCCGCGCCGAGTGAACCGAGCCGAGTAAGCAGCTGCTCCGTTGCACGCACGCTGCTTGCGTCGGCTCAACGCTTTCGCAACTGCTTTCTATCGCTCATCCACTTCACGACCTTCTCGTTGTTCTTCTTCCAGCGGCCATCTGCGCCCTCGGCATCGCCCTTTCTTGTCTCTTCATTGCCCCTTGTCCTCCCGCTCCCCGTCGATCTTTACACTGACACACACTCCTTTGTTGATTCTACCGCCTCTGTTCATCTTGCGCCCCCGACGATCCCTACATCAAACACAACAACGGACTACAATCGCCGATCCGTTGTCGATAATCGCCTCTACCTCGCTCGCCTCTACACTCCTCATCCGATCACATCATGCCGACGCTGCCTCCTCGCGCCGACCCATCGCCCTCCCCGACGGACGTGACCTCGCCATCGGACCCGTCCCCTCATCCATCAAACGCGGACAACACCAACTCTGACTCTTCTGGTACCGCATCTGCAGACACCTCAAACGGTGGCTTCACTGAGCCCTCCTCGAGCCCCGCCGAGTCGACAAAGACTCACAGCCCGCAGCCGCCCTCGAGCTCCGAGGCTCCCCCTTCGCCCTCGCCCTCCGACTCGCCCTCTCCTCCCTCCTCTTCGAAACCAGAGCCTTCTTCGGAGCGCCCTCCTCCCACGACCAGCTCGAACCCGCCGACAACTCAAAGCCCTGACCCCCCTTCTTCGTCTGACCCTCCGACGTCCTCGCAGCGACCACCCACCACCTCGAGCGACTCGCCGAGTCCGAGCGCCCGCCCGCCGTCGTCGTCATCCACTGAGGAGCACTCGTCCTCTGCTCCCAGCCCCAGCTCTGTCGCTCCTCCTCCGAGCAGCAGTAGCACCGGCGAGCAGAGCAGCGCTGCGCCCTCGGCGACGTCCTCTAACAGCGTCATATCGCCTTCGCAGTCGGTCACGACCTCCGCGCCGATCCAGACATTGTCGCAGTCCTCTACTCCGACCTTTAGCTTCGGGTCGACCACGCCTACGATCACTTCCCTGTCGTCGCCTCCCAGCTCGTACGTCGAGACGACCCTCGGATCGATTACCACAACCGATGAGCACGGCCGAACAACGACTAAGGCTGCTCCCTCGGAGCTGACGTCTACTATCGTTGGAACAGGCACGGACGGGAAAGTCTGGACCGTCACGCAGGTTATCAGGAACACGGGCGTTGCCGGAGAGTCGTCTGCTCACGGCGGCTCTGGCTTCTTTGACAATGCCGGCGCTGTGGCCGGTACGTTTGTCGTTGTCGGTCTCGCCGTCGCTGCGGGCATCATTGCGTTCACATGGTACGGTCTCCGCCGGCGAAGGCGGCAGATGCTCGACCGCGACGTGTCTGCCGCCGCTGCTGCGGCTGCTGCGGCCAACCAGCCGCGCTTCGAGGACGAGGACGACTCGCCCGCCATGACGCAGTACGGCAGCTACTACGCGACGACGCACGGCAGCGCGGACGACATTGAGCAGCCGAACGCGATGCGCGACTACATGGACCCGTCTGGCGGCTACGACCCGTACGCGAACCACCTGACTGAGCCGATGATCCCGGGCGACCGCCCGTGCTCGACCGCGACTGCGCCGGGCGTCGCTGGCCTCGGCGCGCAGCCTGAGCGTGTCATGGGCGACGGAGCTTATACGGCCGCGGCCTACGCCGACGACGGGGGCTATGACCCGAACCACTTTGTGGCCAACAGCTACGACCAGAACCACTACGCTGCCGAGGGACCAGACTTTTCGCACACGTACGGCGACCCGCAATACGACGTTGCGCACCAGTACGCGCAGCACGAGTCGACGTACAACGCTGGTGCTGGTGTGGCCACGACCGCTGCTCCGCCAGCAGCCACAGCTGCCGGCGCTCACGCTGCAGGAGGGTACGAGCCCGCCCCGCAGCACGCGCAGGGCTACGACGGCTTCGACTACGGGAACAACTACGCCTCGCCGGCCGCCGTGCCGTACAGCGACGAACCAGAGCGCGCAGGCCAGTACTCGACCGGCTACGGGCAGACCATTGCGCGCTAGCCCGATGCCCTCGTCCCTCTCTCCCCATTCCATTCCGTTCTCTCCACACTTATTCGTTAGTAACCCCGGACACTCGCTTGTATTTTTGCACCCCCTTTGCAACACCACACCCACACCCACTTGCAATCACTTTCTCAAGTCTTACTGCCACCCAACCTGCCGTTTGCGAGCTAATGTTGCCGCACTGCTTTCTTTCTTCAAAATAAAATATATCCCCCTTTTTGCCGTCGATTATGGGTTTATGTACAGGGCTTTTGACACGAGTAGGCGCGAGCATGAGCGGAGCGAGTGCGAGTGGCAGCGATAGCAGCGAGAGCGAGTCAGCTACAGTAGTTGTGCGAGTGAGCGTGACTTGCGCGAGTGAGCAGCAGTGCGTACAGCCAGTAGTGCTAGTACGCATTACCGAGTAGCGAGGACAGCGCGTAGTACCAGGCGCAGTAGCGAGCAGTACCAGTGAGCTCGAGCTACAGCGAGCAAGGCGAATAAGCAACGAGTGCAGCGACGTCTAGCACTGTGACGAGCACTACGACTGCAAGTGCAACGTAAGCCAGGCAGTCCCAGAGATACGGGCCAGCAGGTGTAAGAGGTCCATGGGATGGGCAGTCGGATGGGTCGTTCGACAATCGACAAGGGCTAGCCACAAGGAGTAAGGCACAGAGGGGAGACTAGAACCCAACCAGACCAGACCGGGAAGCAAGACAAAGCCATGATGACCGTCGCCACGTGGAAGGGAGGGACGTGACTGATTTCCGATCTAGGCCCATTGTGGTCGGTTGTCGGTGGAGGTATGGGTGGAGGGGGGCCAAACAAGCCCAAGCCAAGCTAGATCCTAGACTGCGGCATGAGATTCCAAGCAAGCTTCACAAACTATCCATTCCTGATCAAAATCTACGAACGACAAATGGCACACCGGGAAGAGAAGAGACGAAGAGTGCTCGATGAGAACAGCAGGACTGGCGGGTCTACGCCGATGTCGAGACTCCGGGCGACATCACGGACGACGACACCCAGCCTCCGATCTACACCCAGCCTCCGATCGACACCAGTCCACACCTCTAGCTCCGGCAACACTGTCGCTCGCAACTCGCTTCGATCGACAACAGTAACGACGTCGAGGACGACGACGCCTAGCAGGGCCCCGGCGACGGGAGGAAGTACGGTCAAGAGGCCACGTCGGGCCAACACGGACGAGAACGCCATCCCACGCCGCCCATTGCCCGCAACCACCGCAACCTCGACAGGAGATGTATCAAGAACGGACAAGGCTTCGAGACCGGTGAAGACGGCTCGACGACCACTTGGCCTGAACGAGCCGAGTACAGCTCCCGCTGCTGCCGCCGCTCCATCAAAAGCCGTCCGCCGAGCCCTGGGACCTATAAGCGAACAATCAGCCCAACTCCGTTCTGTCCGACCACTCCCCCGTCCCGACACAAAGAGGGAGACCAGCGCGCCACTCCTCTCGACACATCCCATCAACTCCACTATCAAGAAGACAAAAGTCAATCCCCGCAATCCACTCTCACTCCGCTCCTCTGAGCCTCCCCAGCTCCGCCCCCCCGCCCAAACTCAGGCCGACAATCCCTTCCTGACCAACGACCCCGCCCCTCCTCTTTCCTCCCGCCCCCGACCACCAGTGACTCCCA
This sequence comes from Trichosporon sp. DN520, assembly GCA_030347605.1. NCBI lineage: Eukaryota > Fungi > Basidiomycota > Tremellomycetes > Trichosporonales > Trichosporonaceae > Trichosporon > Trichosporon sp. DN520. The sequence goes on from JASJUY010000013.1 coordinate 213,962, forward strand.
AAGCCCAGATCGGTATCGCCGGACGCAAACGACGTCTCCCCCCACTTCCCGAGCCAGCGACGGTCCAACCCTCCGCCGGCCACCCTTACTCCTCCCATTCCCATCCAGCACCGCCAAAACGAAAAATCAACGTATTGGAGGATGTAGAGGAGTGTCACTCGCAAGCAGTGGAGGACAAGGTGGAGAGGTGGACGCCGAGTCCGGAGACACATCGGACGCTCCTAGGTGAGAGGAGACTCATGAGGGTGGCATTTGCGCCTGAGCCTGAGGACAGCTTTAGTTTCAGTTTTGGGGAGGTGGGGGAGGTTGAGTTGCCAGAGTTGGGGTTGGAGGATGATGGGTATGTCGTCTAGTCCTCCGTTGCGGATCGGCGGCTCGGCGTCCGTCCAGCTTTTTCCAAAGTGCGATTGTTTTCGATTCTATCGCAGGCTAGATATCACCTTGGCTTCTCTAGTTGCGGGAGGATGGGCATCTTTTGAGCGGACATGAGGGAACGGACCAGGAGGATTGGACAATTGTCGTGGGGAGGAGATTATGCGGGGGGAGGTTATGGGACGGAGGTCCATGGGGAAAAGGAGGAGAAGGACGAGGAGGAGAAGGAGGAGGAGAAGCGGAAGGAAGAAGCGGGAGTGAAGACGTAGGAAGAGGAGGAGGAGGAGGAGGAGGAGGAGGAGGAGGAGGAGGAGGAGGAGGAGGAGAAGGAGTTGTAATCATCCTTTCATCTGTATCATATCTCAATGCACTTTACGTTGTGGCCTGCTACCTCGTTCGAAGCCTCCCGAAGAGTCTGGTGACAGGGGTACAGTCCTTGACGATGACATGTGGCTCTGCTCGACGGCCAGATCTGGTCTTGATGGTGGCTGTTGCTTGGCTGATAAGCTTCTGCTTCGTTGTGGCGCACTTCCTCGGCGAGGTGTCTGCAGCCAGCTTACGGCTGCTGCTTCGCCTCTTCTTCCACCTCACCATTTCACCTCTGAACTTTGGACCCTGCTTGAAGATCTCGTCCGCGGTCTGCCTCATATCCGCCACTGATCGAGCCTGATGGCTTTGAGATACCTGCATGGTCTCATCGCCGTCGCTCGTGTCTCTCGGCGTGTCTGGCGACGGTGGGGGATAGCTTCAGTACTTTGTACGTCTCTCACGATCGACTTGCTCGCTGCCACTGATTTAGTCATTAGATAGATCAGTGACTCTCCTCCCGTCGTCACGTCGTCACTTCTGCAAACTGAAATCACAGTATAACGATATGTACATCGCTTCCCGACCTACATACAATGTTCCTAAATAAACCTAATTGATCGACCACCATATCCACATCCACTACTCCTCTCCCCTCCTTAGCCTCTTCCTCGCCTAGAATCAGCGCCCAGCTGTGGTACCTAGCGCCTAGCTGTCGAGGTTGCAAGACCCAGGCCTGAGCGCGCACCACTCGGGCTGCAGGGGCCTAGCGTCAATACCGCGGTCGACCATGCGGTAGCGAATGTCGTTCATGCCATGGACATAGTCGGGCGCTTCCTTGCTGCCTCCGTTCCAGAACACCTCGGCCACGGCGGCAGCGCGGGGCCAGAGCTGGCTGTCGACGTTGGTCTCGTCAGTCTGCTCGCACCACAAGCTTGCCTGACCGCCCATGATCTGCGAGTGCTGCGCGGGAGTCGTGCCGTTGTAAGGGTCGAACTGGAGCATCTTCATCCACGTCTTGAAGGGGTCGCACCAGCTGTTGCCGATGCCGGCGGATTTGGGGGCGGGGATCCAGCCGCCTTGGCCGCCTGGAGGTTAGCTAAAGCCAAGTGAAAGCGACGAAGCTGGAGGGAGTGGAGACGAGAGGAGAGCAGAGGACGGAAGAGGAGCGTTTCGAGGAGTTGAGGCTGTAGCTCAGGTGTACTCACAGTCCAGGTAGAAGAACTCGCTCGCAGCATGAACGAGCTTGAAGCCCTTGTCGACAACGGCCTTAACGTTGTTGGCGTCGATCCAGACCGTCACGAGGGTGTCGTTGGCGAGACCCTGGTCGCCGTGAGCCAGTGCCATCTCCTCCCACACGACGGGAGTCTTGCCCTTGTCGCGGAGCACCTTGTGGGTCTGCTCAGTGAAGACCTTGAGCAGGCCATTCAGGTCCTTGCCCGAGTCCTTCATCGCCTTCTGCGTCGGCGGGTCGGCCTTCATGCACTCGACGTTGACCTCGTCGCCTCCAGTGCCGAAGTACGGCGAGGCGCTGAGAGGGATCGCAGCGTTGAAGAGGCCTTGCGTAAACTTGATGACTTCGGGGTCGCCGAAGCGCAGCTGGCCGGCGGGAGGCTCGTTGGCGAGCTTGGTCCAGGGCGAACCCTCGAAGCAGGCGATGAGCTCGGGACGGGAGTGGGCGATGATCGACGTGTGACCCGGGGTGTCGATCTCGAGGATGACATCGACACCGCGCTGGGCGCCGTACTGCACCACCTCGCGCACGTCGGCTTCGCTGTAGATTGCCCACGGGTCGTAGGCACCGTTGAGCGCCAGATCGTAGTATCCGGTCACATTCAGGGGCCACGACTGGGAATCGGTGATGTGCCACTGCAGCACGCTGAGCTTGGTCTGCTGCATCGTGTCAATCGTGCGCTTCAGCGTGTCGACGCTGAAGAAGTTGCGGCTCGTATCGAGCAGAACACCGCGCCAGGGGAAGAGCGGCTTGTCGTCGATCTGGTAGGGTGCAAAAGGGGCGTACGTCTTGTCCCCGAGGCGGAAGAAGAGCGTCTCGAAAGTCGCAAGGGCGCGGAGGAGACCCAGAGAGCTGGTAGAGGTAGCCGAGCCCTTGTCGCCAGAGAGGGAGAGCTTGTAGGCCTCAAGAGGCAGGCGGTCCTCAGCCTTGCGGTGAGTCAGATCCTCAATCGAGGTCGGGGCTCCGGTCAGCTGGAGCTCGAGCTTGTGAAGGGTCGACTTGCAACCAGTGCCGTTGGGGAAGAACTCGGCACCGTGGGTCGGGGAGAGGTAGCGGTGCTTCATGGCCTTGAGGCGGTCAGTCGCGCGAGACGCTGCCGCTTGCAGGTCGGCCGGCGCATTGGGAGGCGTGACGATGCAAAAGTCGTCGGCGAGGCAGAGAGTCGAGTCGCCGGTGGTCGAGCTGGCAGGCGTAGGCCAGCCGGTCAGCTTGGCCTGCGAGCCGACAGCGAGGGAGAATAGAATGCCAAAGAGGGGTTTGAGGAGCATGATGATTGTGTCTGTGATGAGGAGCATGACGAGGAAGACATGAGAGCTCTTATATACTGCAATGTCGATACCCAAAGGCGGTGTGGGGAGGAAGGCGAGGAAGGCGAGGAAGGCCTTTGAGACGACTGAATGATTGTTGTGATCCGCGCTAAGCGATCAGCCGGGCGGCCAGATCGAGGCACCGAACGATCAGGCTGTGACTGCGGGGGTGGGGGGCACGGGGGTGGTACGGGGGCAGTGGGCACAGATCCCGGACATCAGGACATCAGGACACCGATAGAAGGCGAGGAATAGGCACAAAGATACGCACCCGCGGCGTATCTTGCATAATCATTGCCTTTCGGCGCTCCTGCCGGTCCGCTCTGTCCACCCAGCGCCGCCTGTGCATCTACCTACGAGCGCCACTCTCCGTGGCAGAACTCACTCACGCACATGCGTGTACGGCAAGCTCGGCGTATCTAACTCGCCGCCGAGACAAGGCAGAAATTGGCAGAACTAGCACAGGGCCGGTCCAGGATGGGGGTGAGACATGGGCGGATGGAATGCGGTCACGGGGGTGAGCAGGTGCGCCAGATCGCGCCAGAAGCCCTGCAGCGACTGCAGAATAAAGACATCCGAGGGCGCCGAGTCATCGAACGCAGCCTAAGCAGGTATTGTGCGACCGCTCCCGGCCCGATTATCGGAGTGTTGGGTAGACCAAGTGAAAGATCCCTGTGAACAAGTGTAACTTTAAGCTCATCACAAAGAGGATATCAAGGGTCCACTCCCAGGTCATATCGAGATGGCGATCCGCGGTACGCGCGGCATGCAGTAATCGTGTGTGATTAGTGGGCGGACTACAAGCGCGTAGTGTGCGTAGCGCGCGCGCGTAAGGGAATCAAGGCGCGGAAATCACCGAGGTGGGGTGTAAACATCGGTCAATTTTCTGACTGGCTGGAAAGTTGCACGGGGCTGAACTGGCCAGAAAGTTGGCACGGGGTTTGCTCTCGCACGTCGATTCTGCAAGTCAATGGCCCCGGGACAGACGCATACAGACAAGCTAAGCCAAGCCGAAGCTGGCGTGTTCGGCAGTATCGCCGCTTTCGAACACTGCACGATTGCACGTGGCTAAGACAAGAAGGCTGGGACCTGCGGACAAGCTCGATACATGGCGTTCTCAGGTTCCCTGTACGCTTAACGTTCGCTTATCCTGTCCTGCTGGGCAAGCTGGGAGGCGACCGCTTGTCCTGCTCAGACTTGATGACCTGTCTGGTCACCTGATGTGAGCTGAAAGGTTTGAGGCGTATGTAACGGTGCTGGTGGCTGAAAGTTGCCGATGTCGACTCCACCACTTCTGGCATTAGTGTACAGAGGAAATCGGGAAAGACGGATGCAAGAAGATCAGCAGTGAGCAGCAGGAGGAGAAAGAGCGTGAGTGGAGGTGATCCAGCTTCACCGCCTCTCAGACCGGGGGTGGGGAGAATGGGCCCCGAAGGTGGCTGATGGAGAGGACGGGTCCCCGGTATCTATCTCGGTACACCACAATGCCAAGAAACCAGTGTTCCGGTACTCCGGTACATTGCAGAGGCGGTGTGCGTTTCACATATCGCCGATCAGATACGAGAATCAAGTTCGGCCAAGTCGGCGGATTGAACAACTGCGAAGCCACTGCGCCGATCGACCATGAGCGGCGATCAGCGTGTGGCGATCTCGAGCGAACATCAGACCTCCCCACGAGACAGCAGCCGATACACCCGGACCCCCCACCCGGCAGGTCAGAATGCTACATCGTTGAGGAAACTCTATAATATGCAGTACATGATGTACGTAAGACATGTCAAATTAATGAGCAGTAAGGTAGGTTCTATGGTTAGAAGTGACAGGGCCCGAGCTTTGCGCACTGGGCTTCAAGATGCGGTTCGCTTAGAACAGCGCCGTGATAGCAGTGATGGCCGCTCCGACGAGGACATACTTCGAAGCGCCTACAGTGTCCGCGGCATTCTTCTTCTTGTCGGCCGTCGTGATGGCCTGGTCCTTGCCCTTCGGGTCGGTCGTCAGGTTGTTGTTAACAAGCCACTGCGGTGTGACGCCGGGAAGCGCGGTGTAGTTCTGAGGAGGAGGGTCATCGTTGGCCTGACCGTTCCAGCACCAGGTGTTGAAGCACTGCTGGCACTCCTGCGTGCGGTTGTTCTTGTCGTAGCCGAACGCGCGGTCCGTGAGGGCACAAGCGAGACACTTGGGGAAGTCCTTGACAGTGCCGTTGAGCGTCATGGCGCGCATAGCGCTCTCGAGCTGCGGCGTGACCTCCTCGTCAGAGTACTCGAGCTTGTACGTCGACGAGTTGGAGCCGTACGACCACGGGTAGTTGGGAATGTAGATGATGATCGTCTTGTCCTGCTCGTCGCAGCCGAAGAAGGTCGGGCGCGTGTTCAGGCCCTCGTTGACAAAGCCGTTCGTCGTCGGCACCTTGGGCATGATCAGGGGTACGTTGTTGTACTTGACAAACTCGAGCGAACGCTGATACGTCGTCCACAGCGCGGAACCGTTAGGCCACGAGTAGGTTGTGTCCGCACTGTTGTCCATGGCAATGATGGCGTCGGCGCCGCGGAGGAGCAGCGGGTCGAGCGGGATGTTCTGGTTCGTCTCGCCGGCGTCGATCAGCGTAAGGTAGTCCAGCTCCGTAAGCGGGTTCCCATCGCCGTTGTAGCCGTGGCCCGGGTTGGGGATCTGCGAGATGTCATTCTGGTCCTTGGATACAGAGTCTAGGATGGACCGGATGCCGTTGAGAATGATGCTGTCGTTCTTGCCCTCGTCAAGGTTGTTGAGACGGATGATGCCCTGGTTGAAGAGAGTAGCCGAGGTGCCCGCAACGAACGTCATCTGGTCGTAGCCCTTCCAGCACTCAGTCGGTTTGCCATCGGTGAGGTTCGAGCCCATGTACTCGATCGGCGTGAAGAAGCCCCACGACTTGTTGGTCGCCTCTCCGATCGCCCAGGAGCCGAACTCGAACGGGTTGAACTCCCAGATCGTCGCATTCTCCATGACAGCGGTCGTGCCGTTCTCGCGCTCAGCAGCAATAATGATCGGGAAGGGCAGCTCGCCGTTCTGCAGCTGGGACGAGTTCGAGTAGAACTGCGACCAGGTCAGGTTGGGGTTGTTCGAGAGGTGGTACTGCTCGGGGAGCAGGTGGTTGCCGAGGGCGAGGCCCCAGTAGTCGGTGATCTGCGTCGGGAAGTTCTTGCCCTTGGCCTTGACCTCGGACAGCAGGTCGGTGTAGAAAGAGACCTTGCCGTCCTGGGGGAAGATGAGGTTGCTCTTGAGGTTCCAGACGTTCTTGGCGAGGTCGGAGGGGTGCTGGCCGCCGTTGGCGATGAACGTTGTCGTGGCCCACGAGCCGCCGGACAGACCGGCCATGTACGACATGGCATCGAGCCAGCCGCCAGTTCCGGCGTTCTTCGCTTCGTCAACGTCACCCATGAGGCCCTGCACCATGCCCATGCCGTTGCTGCGAGCGTTAGTTCGATCCTGTCTGGTATCACACGCTAAGATGCTGGCCAGCATGGTGCCCCAGTCCATCCGTTTTTCACACTTACATCATGGCACGGTAACCACCACCCGAGAGAGCGACACCGATCTTGGGCTGGCGGGGCGGGGTCTGCATGTTGTTGGCCTGCATCATAGCCTTGACGGCATTGTCCATTTTGTCGCTACGCTTCTGTAGGAACTGCTTCTCATTGTCCGAGATGCCCTGTGAACCACGTCAGTCTTAAATCACACGGGCCGAGTGGAGTAGTGCAGGCCAGGGCGGGCGGGTGCTCTTGGCATTTTCGCAAACTCAACTCACCGACTGGGCCGAGCGGAGGAAGGTGGTGCCGGTGGGGCAGTCGACCTTGTAGGGCTGGTAGACGTCGTTGTTGTTGTTGCCAAAGAGATTGTTGACAGCCTTGTTGGGGAGGGGCTCGGGCTCGGCCGCTTCACGAGCGAGGGCAACCTGGAGCTCTGCCTCTAGTCCATCGCCGAACTGCTCTCGAATTTCGGGCGCAGCGTCATACTGGGCAAGGACCGAGACGGCGCTGGCGCCCAGGGCAAGCGACAGAGGAAAGATCATACGCGCTTTTGTGTGTGTCGCGGAGGTTGAGTGGGGGTGGGTGGATCGTGTATCAGAGAAGAAAGAGAATGTTCGGAGTCGAGTTGATCAGTGGCAGAAGAATAAAGAGCGGAGCGGGGTGAGTGAGAGGGCGTGGGCGTGGGCCGGTCGATGAGATAATAAGTAGTGTGTTGTGTGTGTGTGGCCTGTGGAGAGGGAGAGGGCAAGGGCAGTGCGAAAACAGACGACTACGACGCCATCCGCCGACAAGCTAAAGTTGACTGACGCCCGACGTCGCCTCTCCCTCCTTCCTTCTCTCCTTGGCCGATCCCCTTGCAACGATTGCAGCCTACGTCCTGGCTACTGGAACGCCCAGACGCCTGTCTCCGGTCCGGTGCAGTGCGGTGCTGCTTACCACTTCCGCAGGGCCAGAGCAGAGCGCAATATGCATTGCCGTTAATCCTGTGGACGACCGGCCGACACTACGGCTGTGCTGTGCTACGATGCCCGCTGAGCGCGCTGCCGCACTGCTGTGCTGCAATTCTGAACAGACCTTGGTCATCGTGAATCCAGGGACCAGGGGGGCAGGGCAAGGGACGTAGGGACGGAGGGACGTAGGGACCACGCCGACTGCCGACTGTGTTTGACTGAAATCCACAAGAATGCTCAACTTCAGGACCGACGTCACCCTGGGCTTGGCCGAAGGCAGACTGCTGCTCTCCACAATGCCATGCCAGTGACATCGTTCACTCGATTCGATGCATGTCACCAGTCAGCTAGCCAGACGGAGTTCAGCAGATTGCTCCGGCACGCACGCATTCCCTGCACTCCGCAGCACATGCAGGGCCAGCTGACAGAGACTCGGAACGTGCAAGTCTTCCGGAATCAGGTGGCCAGGGCATGCGGTAAAACTTCCGGATCTCGCTGATCTCTGGAGGTTCCGTGGCTCGTGAAGATGTGGATCCCTCTCCCTGCTGTGATTGTCTCGGAGGAGGCTTCTCGTTCTTCCTGTGTGCGTATTGTGCATGTCATGAGCAATGCTCGGGTCCGAGCACCACTGTCGGTACATCGGACGAGCAATCTACACGCAAGCGTTGCTTGCATTGTGCAGTTAGTTCAGGCTGGGTAGGCTATCAGCTGGGGCGATGCATGCGGAAAGTGCCAAGTAGGCTCGTAGGCTGGCAAGTGGAGACGACTACGGCTAGCCGGTAGGCGACGAGTGCTCGGGCCAGGCCAGAGCCAAGGCCCCGCCGTCTGCTGAGCAGCTGAGCAGCTAAGCAACTACTCAGCCGTCATTACGTTGCCGCTCCGACCCCCGAGGCTCCATGCTCCCATACAATTGCACTGTACGAGAACGAGCATCCGAATCGACCAAATAGACACACTCCAATGCCCGGTGACTGCACATCGAGAAGGTGCTGCAGTCTAAATGTGCCATGTCCTGCGGCTACCCCTGGCCGCACGCCGCAAGCCGCATGTACAAGTAGCCATCGCTCCTTCTCCTGAGCCGAATTGCCGCATTGCCGTATGCGGAAGCGACTGCCGACAACCTCGACAGGCTCGCTAACGGCAGCCAGCACAATGTCGGTTCCGAAGACGGGCCAGTCGGACGACCTTGGCTGAGTGGTTGTATAAATTCGCGCCGCCAATGCCGGCGCCGTCGGCGCCCGACTGCAGGGCAGCGCTCGGTGCAGCAGTCGGCCCAGCAGGGCCTAGCGCGCGAGCGCACCACAAGACGCAGGGTGTGGCGTCCGAGCGCGCCCAGCATTCGCAGTCCCTGAAATTCGGCCAATTCCCGGCGGTAAGAGGATAAGCAAAGCTTACCTCAGATCTGTCCAACGACGGACAAGACTAATCAAAGATTACGAAGACTGTCACCTCCGTGGTTGATTATTGGGCAGCGTGTAGTCTGTGAGGGATATGCGGATCGGAGGCTGGTAGCGGGGGTCGGAATGAGGCTGATGAGGAGGCTTGCGAGGGCGGTTGAGGCTTGCAGAGGCTTGAGTGCGACACGAGACGCGCGACACAGGGTGCACGCAGAGAGTAGAAGGCAGACGCAGAACGTGTGGCGCCGACGTACAGCGGACAGAGGAGACGTCTCCGAGTGAGCAGGACGTTTCCTGGTGAGGGATTTAAGAACACCTGGCTATTTTGAGGACAAGCGATCACTGCGCTCTCGATGACATGCTATTAATGTAAGCTCTGCGGCTGGGAGACGAGGAATGTGATCAGCAAGCGGCATGTATGCTTCATCGCAGGGGTGAAGGTTGCACTCGTGTTTGGACCGAACGAGCGGTCGGGCGTACGACTGCCTCGGCTGGATGATGTCTGCCTTTGAGGTGAGACTTCGTGCGGAGATGGACCACGGCTCCGTGCCTGCTGCCTCTCGATCCGCGCCTTCATTCTCCATAGGCGCTTCCAGCTGCAACTCCTTCTTCTCTCACGGCTCACACGCCTAGCGATTGGATACCCCACGTGGGTAGTTTTTCCGATGCAACCCTCCGATCCACGGAGTACCCTCCCGGTCCGGACCTCTGTCACGTGAGATGACTGGCCAGAAACCCCTCTATGCGCCAATCATCCTCCCACCCTAGCACATGACGTATGGCGCGTATGGGCTCCCACTCCGATCCAGGCCATCCTCAGCCTGGGCATTTGAGATTGATCGACCGGGCAGATCCCGCATTTGAGAAGTGGAGACTTGGTGACTTCCATATCGCGTGTGCGGTGAGAAACCTCGTGATCATGCACCTGTTCCATCTGAGATGTTCCGTGAGACTCTCTCAGACACGGTGCTGTTCCACTCCAACTTCGGAATGTCGAGGCATCCACCGGCCACCTCCATGGCCACAGGAACAGGTTATAAGACACAGTCGATGTATGACTTGCGCTTCTTGTCCATAAACGACAGCCGAAGTCCGTGATCCACAACACGGACTTCAATCTTACCCCTCTTCCACCGAAACTAGTTCGATCACTACCATCGATAGCACACTCGACGACATGAGCGACACGCGCAAGATGGCCCACCACGGGCAGGACCACTGGGATGGCGATGACTATCTGAACCAGGAGGGCATGTGAGTCGCTTATGAAGGGGGATGCGGTTGTATCTCTTTTTTCTTCTTCTCGACCACAGCGGACTTGTCTTGGTTGCGGGATGCCAGATTGTAGAGACCGCTTTGCTGACTTCCAGACTCGAGTCCGCCGAGGCGAACGCGCGCAACGTTCTCTCTGGTCTCAAGGCAGCCGGCTACCCGGAGGACAAGCTCAAGTCTTTAAACTGCCTCGAGATCGGCAGCGGCCCCGGACTAGTGACGAAGCACCTCCTCCCCTTGTTCGGCAGTGTACACAGCATCGACACGTCTCCCTCGATGCTGAAGACGTTGTCTAAGCAATCCTTCGCTCAGTCAGACAACCTGACCTGGTCCCTTCACGCCCTTGGCGCAGACAGTGTAACCGCGTTCAAGAAGGAGCTCCCCTCTCCCAAGAATGGCGAGGACTCGTCCTCAAAGCCGCCGAGGGACCAGTTCGACGTCGCCATCTCCACGCTCACAATTCACCACGTCGACGACGTCGAGTCATTCCTGAAAGGCGCTATTGCGCTCCTCAAGCCTGGAGGCGTCATGGTCATCTGCGAGTTTACGAAGGACGCAGAGGGCAAGGATGTCCTCAAGGCGCTGAGGGAGAAGTACGCCCAGACTGCTAGCCACGATCATGACAAGGGACACGATCACAAGAAGGAAGGAAAGGGAAAGGAGATCCATGAAGGTACCCACGGGGGTGACTCCAAGTCTGAGGGTCACATTCACGATCGCGGACACGACAAGGCCCGCGGTCACGAGCACCACCGCGAACGCGTTGAGAGCGTTAATGCCCCCATGCACTCGCACCCTGCCTTTGATGTTGGCAGCCTCAAGAAGCTCCTTGAGCAGGCGGGCTTCACGGATGTCGACGGCCAGGAGGGCGAGCCGGTCATCATCCCCAAGTTCAAGGAGAGGGTGCCATGTATCTGGGTCTATGCTAGGAAGCCCGAGCAGGGATGGAAGGGCGACTGAGCGCGCTGCTGAGCCGTAGCCGCTATCATTGTAGGACTGTAGTAGAAGACAAAATGAATGACTTAGAGGTATTCACACCATTGACGCTCAGGAATCGGACTCACTCGGTTGAGAGTTGTGTACTGGCTCAATCCACGACAGTGGCTGTCGCCACGACGGCACGTTTACTCTAGATGCATGCCTCTTGAAGGGGTATTGGACGAATGCAATTATACGGACGGCGAGAAGGAAGGAAGGAAAACGAGATAGGCGACAACCGTTGTCTTCAGCTGCTGCTGGGATCATACAACACAGAACTTTTGCTGGCTGGCTGGGTTTGGTCAGACTGGAAGGGGGTGCGTTGGTTGTTGGACTGGTCGAGTTGAGTTGTTGGTAGTCGGCAGTCTAGGGGGCTAGCGTGCATGGGCTGCGAGAGGTATTGGAGAAGCTGGAGGAGCGACAGAGGGTAGCGTGACTGTACTCGATCGGCCAATGTGGCAGTAACTGATCGTCAGGTCCACCACGCGACAGTGCCACCACTCCACCTTCTCCACCAACTTACCCACTCATTCACCTCCAGATATCGCGATATCGACAGCATCCAAGTCCATTTTTCGTCCAGAATTTACAGTAGGGCGAGCTCGAGGGTCCATACGCTTACGTAAGCATGAATAACAGCATAAAACGCATCAGAAACGCATCAGAAAGCTCGCAGAGCGTCGTAGAAGTGCTCTGGAGCTTTCAGAGAGGATGTTGAGACTCACCGACGGGCCCAGCACTTGACCCTCTTGGTGGCGCCCGGTGCGCCCGCGACAGGCACGTCGACCTCCACCCCGTCCCACCAGCACTTGCGAGCCGGTTTCCTCCAGAATAACAGCAGCTTCTGTGCCGTGCCCATCTGCTTCTCGTCGATAATGGGGACGGTGATGTCGGCGGGAGCACCCTCCTGGCCGGGGTGGATGATACCAGTCTTCAGCAGGACCAGCGCCATGGACGAGATGACGTTGCGATTCGGCTCGCAGGCGCGGAACCCCCACTCGTCGTCACGGTTGAAGCCCGACATGCACAGCATGTCGATCAGGTGCTGCTCGGCCTGGTTGTTCTCCTTGTTGACGTTGCGCTGGAGCGCGGTGAAGATCTGGCGCTTGGACGCAAGCGCCTCGCCGGCGGCACGCTTGAGCGCACGCAGCTGCTCGTTTGCAAGCCCGTGCTCGTCGACGCGCTCGGGCGCCCCCGGCGTCGTGATGCTGAAGTACTCGAGCTCCTCGCGGAGCACGATGATCGCCTGCTTGTGAAGCAGCGGGTTCTGGCTCACGTCGGCGTGCGGGTCCGTAGGCGACGGCGGCATGTTCTGTTGCGCGTGGAACAGACCGGGACTCGTCGGCGTGCCGTAGAACGAAGCCTGCGCGTCCGCCCAGAAGTCGAGGATGTACTGGAAGCAGTCGGGATCGAACTGGCACTGCGTTAGCATGAGCGCAACCGTGTCTATCACGGGGATGGACGTACGTCTACGGTGAACACTCCATCGTCACCACCGTCCCACGACGCCGGCTTGGACAGGATCAGGCCCTGCGGGAACAGTCCGAGCAGCACACTCTCCGGCAGCAGCATGAGCGTCTCACGCTCCACGGGAAAGATGCGCCCCCGCAGGTCAAGGTTCAGCCGCGAGAGAAGCGAGGGGTTCGAGTAGATGCCCGGCGCGGCATATCCGGGCGACACCGAAGTGATCGGGTTGGCCGCGACCGACGTGATAGGATTAGAAGCGTCCGTCGACATGATGGCGAGCGAGGTGTTTGTGTCACGGGGCAAATGGTGGCTCTAGGAAACAAGAGTGAAAGGGGAGGGGGGTGAGGATGGGTTTCTCTGCTGAAGGCGGCCTGGTCGCTTGGCGAGCAAGTCGAGAGCGGAGGGCGATTGCGGAGGGTTGCTCAGGTCTAGGCGCGGTGGTCCGGTATCAACGAAGTGAGCGGGCGATAGGAGGTCGCTGCGCTAGGCCGAAGGATCGGCTTGGCGGGTGGTCGGGGAGAAGAGTGACAACGCCGACAATTAAAGTAAATGAAGGCGAAGTAATTATGAGTGGTAGGACGAGGCGAGGGGAATGCGGCGATGGATAGAACGACTAGACTTGTCACGGGTAGGGGGAGATGAACAAGGACCAGGAGAACGAAAGTGGTAATAGTTAGTGCTTGCGGCCCAGCGAGCGAGGTGGGTGGTTGTGTGCAGTGCATGGGCGCGCGTACGATGAGAGCGGCGAGCGCGGCTTGCAGGGTCGCTGGGTGCAGGGTCCCGCGCCCAGAGCCCAGCGTCTCCTACCCAGCCCAGTAGTGGATCGAGCCGATCCAACAGACCATGCCATCGCGGGACCAAAGTGGGACCTGGCCAGCCTCTGCCTATTACTGCCAGACTGGGCGATTGTCGGTTGCTTCCGCCCTCCACCCGGGGTGGTTTATGGCTGGCCATCGCCGCTCGGTGCACCGGTCTCTTCAGTGACCACTGTGGTCTCGTCATCAGATTGCATGCTCGAACTGCTACTGAGACTTTAAGTATCAGACGCCATGGAGTCGGCGTGCCATGGCCTTCGCTTCTATCACTCGCAATGGATGACATCTTCAGCACAGAACCCAGGACCGCTTTAGCCCGGCAATCACCTCCACATATCGCACCCGTTGATCGCCGATAGCCGATACTTGCCGCTGGTCCGACACACTGACTGACGGGACACAAGACGGGACCTCCATCACGTTGTCTTCCTCGCATCGACTGATAACAATGAGTGCAGACAAAGTCCTCGGTGTCGCCGTACGTTCTTGACTCCGACTCCGTCATGCTCTAACTCCAGATCGTGGGCGTCGGTCTCGTGGCACTGAACACACATGTGAGTTGGTCGCTGTGCAATGGAGCTGATGGAAGCTACCTAATCTGCAACTATGCTCGCACATGTTCAAGGTGCGGGCACTGGTGGACGTATCCGCGGGTGCTCTCGCCCATGCGTCTGAGAAGTTCGGCATTCCCAAAGACAGGACGTACACGAAAATGGACGAGATGCTTGCCAATGCGGGTGACGTTGACCTCGTCATGATCATGAGCGCCGAGTGAGCTCTCAATCGACGACTATGGAAGCTGATGACAGCGAGTATCACGTCGAGCAAACGGTCAAGTCTCTGCGAGCAGGCAAGGATGTCTTTGTCGAGAAGCCAATGGCGCTGAGCATTGAGGGCGCAGACGAGATCGAGCGAGTCCGGAAAGAGACAGGGAAGATGGTCTTCGTCGGCTTCATGCGCCGGTACGCCGAGGCCTTCCTCCGGGTCAAAGACATCGTTCAGAACACACCCAAGGGCGAGATCAACTATGGTACGGAGCTATCCTGCCTACTTGATAGCTGACAACAGTGCGCGTGCGCGACATCATCGGCGACAACGCCTTCTTCGTAGCTGAGAGCGGCGCCTTCCCTCGCAGCTTTGATGGTGCGCTTTCCTCTATGTGACGCTCAGCTGACCATCAGACGCACCGGAAACAGCAATTGAGGACCGCAAGCAGCGCACGGCCGAGATGATGAAGCAAGCCCTCGGAGACCGCGCCTCCAACTTCGCCGACGTGGAGACATACCGCCTCCTTGCTTCGCTGTCGAGCCATGACCTGAGTGCGATGCGCGAGCTGATCGGCATGCCGCAGAGCGTGATCGGCGCACAGCGCAGCCCTGACGGGCAGTGGATCTGGGTGATGTTTCAATAGTGAGCTGCGAAAGACACATCCAACTGACAGGCAGTGACGGCTTTGTTGCATACTACGAGGTCGGCATTGACAACACTCCCATCTTCGACGCCCACATCGAGGTGTACACCAAGGACAAGCGGGCCAAGGTTACTTATGATACGTGAGTGCAACGGCTAGTGAGGTGCAGCTGACAAAAGACCGTTCGTCAAAGGGCTTCCCATCACTGCGACGGTGCAGAGCCGACGGGAGAACGGAGACTTCGTCGAGGAAACGATCCGCCCTACTTACGAGGATGCGTTCATGCTCGAGTACAGGCATCTATGGTCCGCAGTCGTCGAGGGCAAGCCAGTCAAGACAACGCCTGCTGACGGTGAGATGACGTCGAGTGTGAGACCGCTAACGCGTAGCGAAGGAGGATCTTGTCATCTTCAAGATGGTCATGGACGCTATCAAGGTGTAGATGGAAAGCACGACCTCAGCGTGCGGAGACATAGCTCCCGACAGCGTTGCACTCAAAGATACAATTGAGACATGCCCGACTTCTCCTACTGATTCCAATATCCGGAAACGTGATTAAGTGCACTAATACTGGAATTTGACAATGCGCAGGTCCTCACATCTGTCCTCGATCTAATGTCCGCAGCGAGCTCACACGGCAAAGTAACTGCAAGAGCTGCCGATCAGCCAGCGAAGCTGTGTCCTTACTGGAGCGGTACGAGTGCGACACCATCCTGTCGACCCTGAAAATGCACGTTCAGAACCAACTTTGACCAAGAAGCGCTCGCTCCGTTTTACTTGTTCAAATTGGCGACGACCATGGACGGCATCAGCTTGTGCAGCTAAGTTCACCGCCACCTTTGTCGTCACTCGGCGGGCATAACGAAACGTCATTCACGCCTTTCCAGATGTGAGGGCATGTCCGCCGCTTGGGGACGTGCTGAGCTTGACACTGACGCACGAGCTCAAGGAAGCTACATGGCCTCGGGACCTCCGGACCTGAATCGCGTTGAAATCCATCGGGTCAGCTAGTGAAGCTTGGGGTCAGGGGTTAGCCCAGGGACGATGTGAGAAGCTGTTGTGGAACGCCTCGTCTTACTCGATCTGCGGACCGGCGAATATCAACATCGCGTAGTAAGACGATATCACGATCAGTGCTGTCAAGATGATTGGATGGAATGTGATTGAGTATATACCCTACTCTTACCAATCCATGCAGTGGTGAGAGAGGAGCGAACAAGGACGTCGTGCGCTCCAGAAATGACATGGGCGTACCCAGGGTTGAGATCATATTACGCTGATGGCATCTTGCTCTCGACGATGACAGTTTGTAGCTGAGCCCAATCGCTGACACACTACAGACTTGCAGCCTATCTGAACACGTCTTCGTGTAGTCCGCGAGGCCCGAGCTAACGCAGTTCTGACCCAATCTAATAAGAAGACCGCTCATGCCAAACACTCAATCCAAGATAAATTACCCCCTTGCCCACGCCCGAATCCAGCACTGCCCCTGCACTTTGCACAGCACCGCAAGTTCTCACACCAGTATTCGCGAAGGCTTTTGAATAGGAGTCACGCACTGTAACCTTTCGGAAGACAGCTCATGCCTTCCTGACCACTGCCGTCCTCTCAAAGCGCTTTTAATCCCATCCACTGCCCGTCACTTATACCTCGATCATCCACAGCACAATATCGTCCAGAACGACTCTCTCATCCCGACACATCCCCAATTCTGCCATCTCCGCTAAGCAGGAGCGCGCGATTCACCCCAGTCGCCAGCTATGCTTAGACAATTCAACTCCAAGCCCTCCGCGGATACCGCCTCCATCAGGAGCGTTCCCATTTCCTTCTTGGAACTCGGTCCCAGTGTGATCAAAGACCATCCCTCATGGACGAAGGGAGACTTCTCGATTATCTCCAGCGATAATTGGAGATTCCGCGTCAGAGCTGTAGCTTTGCGCGGGGCTAGGTGAGCTCGGCTGCAGTCAAGCTGACGTGTAGTGAGGCACTGGACGAGGCAATCTCAGCGAGCCTAGCTGTTCCCGCTGGTGAAAACCCTGAAGAACACGGGCTTCGCTTCACCGATTCCAAGATCGAAAGCTCGGAGGTGCTTTCAATCGTACTCGAGCTGATCGTGCGCGGGAAAATGGATTTCGGAGCGATGAACTATCCGAGCATTGTGAAACGGTGTCGAGCCGCGGCCTTCCTTCGCAAGTATGGATGCGAGGCTGCTCTGGAGACTATGAAGCTTATCGCTCGCCACGAAGCTATTACCAACGCCGAAACACCCCCCTTCTACATATTCATGCTGGCAGCAGCAACAGATGACGTAGAGTTGTCCATGGGGGGCTTCGCGCTCGGCGATCCGTGGCCAACTACCGAAAACGTCTTGAATCAGCATCTAATCCCCGGCATAGAACATAACGCACTGTGCAGTGACTTGCTGGGTTTATGGCCAACGCTCAATGAAGGGTCCAAAGACTTAATGTGGACGGAAGCGCTATGGGATGAGATACCGCTCGACTATATGTGGGCAGCAAGCAAAGCTTGGGGAGACGCTTGGCTCAGTTTGTTGGAGGTCGACCATGTGGAAAATGCAGGGCAGCTCGCTATGCAACGCGGCAACGATAATCTTAAGCACTTCGATTATGAAGAGGTAGACATCGTAGACGCGTATGAAGCTGCCATCAAAGCCATCAAGACGGACAGCCGTCGTTCGATATCGTCTGGGGGGCCCTCCAATACGACCGCCTGGTCCTCGACCAACGAATCTTTCCACGACGACGTCACGGCCCGTCCCAGTTCCTCCAGTAGACCTGACGACGATAGTGTTGAAGTTCACCCCCGCTGGCTTCAAGGCGACTTCTTGCTCGTGTCCAGCGATGGGTGGCGTTTCTGCGTCAGGGCTGAAGCTTTGCGCTGGGCTAGGTAAATACTCGTCATAAGATATGACAGCTGATGGAAGTGACGTGCTCAACGACATGATTGAAAGCTGCTTGCCATCTTCTGCGGACTCAGCATCGGTCAGGAATGAGATCCGATTCACTGATTGCGATATCGAGAGCTCTGAAGTGCTTGTTGTCGCTCTCGAGATCATAATGCGCTTTGGGACGTCTTTGCGGTTAGGAGATCTCAACGACTATCGCGGCTGTCAATGTATTTGCCGCGCCGTGGCATTCCTGCAAAAGTACAAGTGCGAAGCCAGCTTGTCGTTTTTCGGAATCTACGCACTCAACCAGTACCTATCGGTCCCGAGCCGCCCATTCTACTTCTTCATGATAGCAGCGGCGTTGGACGACGTTGAATTTTCTGTCCTATGCTTCAAGAAAAGGTGGAGCGTCAGCTTTCGGTATGCGACCCCGGACGTCGTTTCCCAACACGGCGTTCCCGGTGTAAACGATATTGAGGGACTTGAGGGACTGCTAGAGTTAGAGCCGACGGAAACTGGCTTCGAAAGCGGCTTCTTGCCGCATGAGCTTTGGACCAGTTTGCCACTTGACTACATATGGGCACTTGGGAGGCTGTGGTGGAAGGTATATGAAGATAAACGTCGCTACGGGCTCCTCAAACGCTACCGATTCTTCAGCTTTGACGGAAATCCTCCTGCCTACATCTCGTTTATCCGCCCCTCCTTTTACAGAGCAGCAATCAAGACCATCAAGGAGATGGACTGACTGTGACATTAGCTTGAGAAAATCCCGTGTCCGTACCCGATTATGCAGTGCTCTAAATACGCACAAGGCCCCTGTAAACGCACAGCGCGCTGAAGCTGAGTCGATGTCGAGGTGACACAGCTAACGTGTAGTGAAGCAGTGATTACCGAGACACTCTTGGGTAGACAGACAGACTGTAGACGATGACGAATTGCTTCATTGTCGAGCCGACCCTCACTGAGTACGCTAACATTACTGACATCGCCTATTATGCGCGGTGCGCTCCCGCTATCGAGTGTCCTGTGTCAGTCACCGTTGGGATCATGAGCTGGCGTCGAAAATCTCACTTCGTGGGAGGAAGTGTGCAAGGCCCGCTTTTTGAACTCGCGCCATGCTGGAAGCGACGCTTTGGGACAGTGTTTCAGAGGAGAGAGCGCTCGTGCGCTCTAGAGCTTGCTTCCCTTCCCAGCGTGCGCCTTGCATATATAACGCAGTCTTCTGTGGGTCTTCAGCTCTCCAACCCCCCAGATCTCCCCAGCGCCGCTCACTGGCCGGCTCACAGCCCAACCCCGACCAGTTCACTTCGCGGAAGCGATCCCCACAGGTCTTGTGTCCTTCAAAAATCCAGCGATCAACGTAGACATCCAATTACGTTGGAAGAGATGAAGAGCCCCAGCGCGTCTCTCGAAGCCATGAGTAGGCCCGCAGCCTCGCCTTATTTGCTTGGCGAGCCCAGCGACGTAGATATCAAGGGAGATCACCCGGCCTGGAAAGACGGAGACTTCTCGCTTGTATCCAGCGATGGGTGGAGATTTCGTGTCCGAGGTAGCGCTTTACGCTGGGCCACGTGAGTTTCGGGCGACAAGAGGTGGGAAGCTAAACTCAGTGGCGTGCTAAACGACATATTGGAGACAAATCCTGCTTCTCCTTCCCGCTCAAAGTCGACCCAGTGTGAGATACGTTTCACTGATCCTGCCATAGAGAGCTCGGAAGTGCTGGCGCTTGCCTTGGACATGGCTATGCGCGGGAAAATGTCCTTGCCGACCGATTTTCCCGGGGGCCAAGTGTACTGTCGCACCGTGGCATTCTTGCGAAAGTACGAGTGTAAAGGGAGTCTGTCGTTCCTCAAAATGCACGCAATCAACCAGCTTTTGCTTCACAAAACCACCCCATTTTGCGTTTTCATCCTGGCGGCAGCGATGGATGATGTCGAGTTATCTATTCAATGCTTCAAGAAGCGTCGCTCGGACGTATACGACGAAAGCGACGTTACTAGGCATAAAATCCCCGGTGTGAGCAGTGTTCCTCTGCTTCAGGACTTGCTGGGCTTGTGGCCAACAAGCGCCCTCGAAGATGGCTCGTTGCCACACGAGCTCTGGGCTGAGATACCCTTTGACTACATGTGGGCAGCCAACAAAGCGTGGGGTAGAGCACACAGCGTGGCCTGGCAGGAGAAGATCATAAACTTCTATGAACCCAGTATCAACAAGTACTATCCGCCATTGGCTTCTCCTCCTCGACTGCAGAAGAGAGATATCGCGGCAGAGTACGAAGCCGCCATCAAAGCTGTCAAGACGATGACTTGATTGAACGTGATGAAGATGTGCTATGTATGAAGTGCATGTCGCGCCAATGTCAGCCTGTGCAGTAATGTTGAGGTAGTGGCGGAGCGCTTAGTACACTTCAAGGTGGTTGGGGAAGCGCCGGAGGTGTAAACCACAGGGTACTGACAGTACCACGGTCCACACAGTTGTCCTTCGATGCCGAGCCCGAGATACTCTCAACACACTCCATCAGCCTACCTGACCGTGTACTCACCATGTGGTCAGCTGCGATCGAGCCAATGCGACTGACAGTTGCTCGTGAATTGACTGATGACAGAGCGAGCCATACGCTGTTCTCAACCTCTTGAATGAGTCGATCCCCCAACCTCCTTGCGGCCCCTGCGCCTTACACAACACAAGGTCTCATGTGGGATCCGAAAGCCTCCCGTGATGATTTCCATGTCTCTCCGTTTGAGGTCTACGCCCACATACGTCAAAGAGCAGCGGGCATGCTTCTCGGATATGAGTCTCGCTCACCTTTTGGTCGCCCGTCGGCTTCTCCACCCTACACTCGCACGCAGTGCTAGCTTTCACGCGAATCTCCGTCATTTCACAACTCAACAATCTTTGAAGCCGACGTTCCCCCCAACTCGACTCGGTTCTCTACAGCCTCACAGGCCGACAGCGCACGTTCAACGATAGCCATCAGAAATGCCAAAGGTATCGAAACCCAAGGCTCACTCACCTGCCGCTCCTCTCCGTGCTTCTGGCGTGACCTCAGCTCCCCCCGATCCTACCAGTGATTCCGATGCCGCCGTCATCAAGGACCACCCCTCGTGGAAAGAAGGTGACTTCTCGCTCATCTCCAGCGATGGTTGGAGGTTCCGCGTGAGGTCTGGAGCTTTGCGCTGGGCCAGGTATGCAAGTCCGTCTGTGGTCGTGTTAACGACAGCGCCATTCTGAACGATGCCGTTGACGCAAGTCTGGTCGTCCCCGCCGGCGACGCCCGTGCCGAGGCAGAGCTCCGCTTCACCGACCCTGACATCGAGAACTCTGAGGTGCTCAAGATTGTGCTGGACCTGATCATGAAGGGCACGATGACGCTCAAGAGCGTCAACTACCCTAAGTGTCGGAGGATGTGTTGTGCCGCAGCCTTCTTGCGCAAATATGAGTGCGAGGCCGGGTTGTCGACCATGAAACTTGTCGCCACTAACCAACTTCTGCTCGGGGGCTCGGTCGTGCCGTTCTATATCTTCATGCTGGCAGCGGCAACTGACAATGTTGAGCTGTCCATTCTGTGCTTCAAGCATCGCTGCTTGTACGAAGCCACAGACAAGGCTGTAGCTTGGCACGCTGTTCCTGGTGTGGATCAAATCGAATTCATCCAGGACTTGCTGGGCCTGACGCCCACGATTTCGCTTGTAGACAGTCTATGGCCGCAAGCGCTGTGGGCTGAGATACCATTCGACTACATGTGGGCAGCTAATAAAGCTTGGGGGAAAGCACTCTTGTTCGCTCATGAAGCCTGCACTAGGGCAAAGACGTTACCCGAGCTGACTACCTCAGGAGCCTCGTTCACCCACATGTTCCGGAGGTGGACATCGCAGAGGAATATGAAGTCGCCATCAAGCAGGTCAAGAAGATGACCTGATTAGAGTGAAGTCTTATATGTTTATGCCGTGTTTTTACGAGTTGTACCGCAATGTGATCACTGTCCCTGTGCTCTTGACGCGGAGGGAATGCGTCAAGCTCCTAAGTGCTCACGACTTGAGTCTAGCCTTCGCATCGCCTGTCTGTCTTTACGAGTGAAAGACGCCGTTGTTTCATGAGTGTGCGGAGTTAGCCTAACACAACTACCAGCGAGGTCTCCTGTCTGCTCGAACGAAGGGCCAAAGTAAAGAGAGTTCAGTCTGGACAGCCAAAAGTGCCTCTTTCCGACAGCCACTCGTCGGCCAGTCGACTGCAGAATCATGGGCAAGCCATGCATTGTCACAGCAACACTGGCACTCGTCTAACCTCACCATACACGTCATGTGCCACACCTGTGCCGCTGTCACCCACACGATCATCGCATGCATGCATCTATGCCAGTCTCAAATCTTGACACGGTGTTCGGAGACTAGTCACCACCGCACGCATCGCAGATCACCGTCATGCAAGCGATGACGCCATGCCACGGGCGATATGCGGGCATGACCGACAACCTCCACCGGGTGGTGACCCGGTGGGCTCGGCATCTTCAGGATAGCCGGGGGCTTATTATCGCGGAGACTTGGGCGGCTCCAGTGGGGAAGATGCTGGGTGCAGGAGCGGGTATAACGGTGACCTAAATCTTGCATGCTGTTCTCACCTCTTCGCTTTGGCTTTGTCAGAACACTCAGGACATCAGCAATCATGCCCCGCGAACTCCTCGTTAAGAAGATTGATGGCAAGCCTGGCCAGGTTTACTACCCGTGAGTCCTCACTGGGCTCGTGCCCTCTTCATGCCCCGACTTCGATCTGATCCGGGTCTGCGACACTCCGCATACTGCTTTGGAACGACATACCCATTTGCGACTGCGAGGGAGGGATCTTCCAGCTTGCGCCTTTCGGTCAAAGATTGCACCGAGGGCAAGTCCTTCCCTCGTTCTGACCAGGGGACTGACCTTCGGTCTGAGGCGAGGGCAGAGCAAGCAGAGACTGTGTGATGACCAGCAACCTCTGTGTGCTGACCATGAATCCGCGCTAACCTACAGCATCTACATCAAGGACACGCCCGTCCCGAAGCCGGGGCCGAAGCAAGTCCTCGTGCGCATGAAGGCGGCCGCGCTGAACCACCGTGACCTCTTCATCCGCCAGCAGCTCTACCCCGGAATCGGATTCGACCACGCTCTGCTCGCCGACGGAGTCGGTGTCGTGACTGAGGTCGGCTCTGATGCCCCGTCGTCGCTCAAGGGCCAGACTGTCCTCCTCCTCCCCTTCCGAAACTGGGACGACGACATGCAGGGTCCGCAGTCCGACTTCCACGTCGCGGGCGGCGCCGCTGCTTCAGACTCAGGAACTTGCCGAGACTACATGGTCGCGGACGCCAGCGACGTCGTGCCGGCCCCAGCGCACCTGAGCGCCGTCGAGGCCGCCGCCCTCCCCCTTGCGGGCCTTACTGGCTGGCGCGCATTCGTAACCAAGTCCGGCGCGGCCGAGAAGGGCAAGAACCTGCTCATCACGGGTATTGGCGGCGGCGTAGCACTCCAGGTCCTGCAGTTCGCCGTCGCGATGGGCGTGAACGCCTACGTGACGTCAGGGTCCGAGGAGAAGCTCGAGAAGGCGAAGCAGCTCGGCGCCAAGGGCGGCGTAAGCTACAAGACACAGGGGTGGGACAAGGAGCTCAAGAAGCTCCTGCCCAAGGACAGGCCCTACCTTGACGCCATTGTCGATGGCGCCGGCGGCGACGTCGTCTCCAAGGGCGTCAAGCTCCTCCGCACCGGTGGCGTTATTGCCCAGTATGGCATGACGACCGGCCCCAAGATGGACTGGCTCATGAGCGCCGTCCTCGCCAACCTTGAGCTCAAGGGGAGCACGATGGGAAGCAAGAAGGAGTTCAACGACATGGTCAAGTTTGTCGAGAAGCACAAGATCAAGCCCGTCATCTCTACCACGGGTGACTTGGGCGATATGAAGTCTGTAGAGGAGCTGTTCACTACCATGAAGGAGGGCAGGAACTTTGGAAAGCTCGTTGTCAAGATTGACGATGGAGCGAGCTCGCCCTCGAAGCTCTAGGCGCTCCCTTTGTCCTCGGAGCTCATTGTGCAGTGGTATGAAGTCAAAAGGGATAGTACGTAGTACACAGTAGTGCAGTATGCAGATTTTGCCAGAGTAGCAGAGTTTCGATGTCAGAGATGAAGAGGTCCGAAAGACACCGTCGTAGGAGGAACAACGTTTGCCTGAAACTGGCGCTTCATGGCGTCAACGGCGCTGATTGTTCGCTGGCTCTCGCTTGCCCCTCCCGTTTGGGATGAGTGCCGGGAGTGCCGTGTGCCAAAAATTCGGCGCTCTTTTCAACGTTGGCTGACGAGATGGTGCTGGAGCTGACTGTCCTCTATTGTGATCATTATAGACATTGTTTGGCTCGCGATCTGCCAAGGTCATGATGGGGCACCGCTTTGCCCACGGTGACGGCTATTCAGTCGCTCGGCGTGGGTAAGGAATGTCCTCGGTGAGGGTTAGCAGAGAGCTGCGGCAGACACGGCTCGAGCTCATGCCATGCCGAGGACGGGCTGTGCGGGCAGCCTTTGCATTGAATGTCAATGGAATGGCTTAAATGAGCGACAGTCTATAAGTCAAGAGCGGCGATCCACCCTACGAGACCGCATCAGCTATGGCGCCAGAAGCCACGACGGCTGTACGGTGGTCTGCCAGGGTTCGGATCCGCGCTAGTCCGAGGCACGGAGGGTCCCTGCGGCTCTTCCTTCTCAAGCTAGTCTGCGCGAACCAAAGTCAGGCAAAGTGAGCTAGGCTGGGTCATTTCCCTGGCAGCCGACGCGCAGACTTGAATTGCGCAGCACTCCTCGCTCACGCGCCGCAGTCGCAGGAGCGAATGTAAATGTAAATGTGCACCGAGCTAGGCTATAGGCTGAGCGACGTGGCGACATACTCAGCAATACCATCACTCCACGGGATCACAACAACCCGGGTCTAATCAGCGGACCAGTCTCCAGCACTTCTCCAGCATCGCCTTGAGTTCCGCCGGACCGAAACTACTGCTGCGCACTCTCTCTCTCCCTACGTATCACATCCCATCCCATCACACCCACCCCTCACACCCCTACACCCCTCACACTCAATCACATGCAAGCGCACGTTGCAATCACCCTCTCTCGCTAGTGCGGCAACTCTCCCTCTTATCTTTTTACACAGCTACCTCGCTTACCGACTATCCACCATCGCCTTCCTTCCTTTCTCACCACCTCGCCTTCACCTTCCTTCTCTCCTTCTCTCTTCTCCGTGTTGTGCACAGCGCTGGCCTGGTCGGCAACAACACACGCCGCAAACGCTACGACTGCTACGCTTCTCTATTCGCAACGCAGCATCCCAGCAAAAAGGCTGCACTGCGACTCCAGCCAGTCCGACGAGCTCGCCTCACCTTTCCTGCATTCCTCGACTTCGCGCGCGCTGCTGCGATACCTGACTGTCAACCCCGGGTCCACGACTGAGCAGTCGCTGCAACCCCTGACAAAACGCCTGACGCCTGGCGCACGACTGTCGACCAGACGCAGTCTCCTCTTGCTGCTGAGCAGTTAGCGCTTCGGTTCTTTCCTCATTTCGCATTCGACTCTGTCCATTGCACGACCCAGCTGCCTTTCTCACAGCACAGCTTCTCCTGTGCACGTACGACTTGTGTTCGACGATCTACGCCCCTTCTAGCTTCTCGACGATCGTCTCGTGGCAACGAACACGCGGCCGCCTTCTCGACGACCCACCCTTCTTCCCTTGACATCCAGGCTTTGGACTTTTTGGTTTCTATCTGGCGCCTGATCAACGCCACCGCCGAGCCCACAGATACCGCGACGCCCAGACCGCTGCGCCTCGCTTTCCTATCCTGATCTTTAGATACGCAGCGCGCCACGTCGGACCGCGCAATCGCTGTTCCGATCGGGTGCATTTCGAGCTCGACTCTTGCAAGAAAGCCGCGCTCGACCGCCGGCTGCTGACTTTTTCTCGCCATGATCAAGGTACCGAGTCTGTCATCGGGCCCAACGCTGCCAACGACAAACCGCCTAAGCGGACCCTCCGGCATGTCGATACCGCGGCCGCTGATCCGCGTTGCGATCGGTGCGGCCCTTCTGCTGCTCGTCGTGTTCATGTGGTCGACGAAGCGGCTGGATGCGACGCCGTGGGACGCGAGCACGAGCTATGAGCGAAACCCGAACGTGCCGAGTTGGCGCGACTACCCCGGCCCGCACAACCCGGGCAAGGGCCTTGACACACCGGCAAAGTACAAAGGATACAACAAGCACGACCGTCCGCGACAGCCGGATAAGGGCCGGTCCAAGGAGGTCGACAAGCGCGCGAACCCGTATCACCCGGGCAAGTCGCGCACGCTCGTCGAAGGCACGACGGACCAGTACATCGAGAAGCCCTTGCCGTCGCTGAATGAGGCGTTCGCTTTCCTCGTCCCGCTCCTCGACAAGATCAAGGAGGACGTCCCGGCCGTGCCGCGCGAGCACAACATGGGAGCGACGATCTTTGCGCCGTACCTGAACGACGAGCTGAAGGCGCGCTATGCGCACCTCGGCGGCGAGTGGGACGTGAACACGCGTACGTGGGTGCGCGGCGGCGAGAAGCGCTACCTCTTCGTGACGGTGTGCAGGCAAGTGGCGGGCATGCTGCCCGACTGGTTTGCGGCGTGGACGGTCGTCGCCGACTTCCTTGGTCCCGAGTCGCTCGTCTTCTCGCTGCACGAGGGCGACAGTGACGACGGCTCGGGCGAGCTCATCGCGGGCGCCATGCGCAAGCACCTGCTGTACATTGGTGTCCCGCCTGAGAACATCTTTGTCCGCACGCACCTCCCCAAGGTCGAGTGGGAGAAGCACCACCGCATCGCCAAGCTCGCCGAGCTGCGTAACGACGCCATGGAGCCGATCTTCAAGAGCAAGACGCCCCATCTGTCGCCCGATGGCAAGCCGTGGAGCGCCATCGTCTTCTACAACGACGTGTACCTCGGCGCTGCGCACTATCTCGAGCTCCTGCACCAGCACTTTGCCCAGGACGCTGACATGACGTGTGGATGGGACCACGCCGGCAAGTGGTTCTACGACGGATGGGTTGGCCGCGACATGAGTGGAGACCTGTATACGCCGTTCCCCGTGCCCGAGGAGGAGCAGAAGAAGGACCAGAAGGTGAGTGACAGACGAGCGCGCGCCGAGCGAAGCGAGGCTCGGCGCAATACGTCGAAGCGGCGTGAGGCCAGTGAGGCACTCCACTGCGCACTGCCAGGACACTGCGGGAACTGCCCCTATCGTCACTCACGAACACTGCGATGGCAGCGGCCGAACAACAGAGCTACGCTGTGCACCTCTCATGATCTCAGCTGACCCCAGCTCTTCGTATCCCACGGCCCAACACGCGAGCGCCACGTCCGCACGTTGCCATACCAAGTCTTCGCCGGCTGGAACGGTATGGTGGTAATGAACCCGACCCCCTTCATGCCGCCGTACAACGTGCGCTTCCGTCGCGCAGAGCCTCGCCGCCCCGACCAACCCGAGGGAACCGAGGAGTGCCAGGCCAGCGAGTCGGCGTTCATCTCCTGGGATTTCTGGAGTTACGGCTTCGGGCGCATCCAGACCGTCCCCGGCGTGCACCTCACGTACGGCAAGGACGACGCCCGTCTCCGTGGCTTTGTCGAGTATCCCGTACCGGATCGCGAGCATCCAGAGCAGATTGACTGGGACGAGAACCCGCCCTCGCGCGTGCGCTGTCACGACTGGCCAGACAAGCTGGGCAAGAGCTACTGGGCCTGGGACAGCACGCGCTGGGTCGCGCCGCCAAAGTATCGCGTGCCGGAGGAAGGGGCGGGGTTCTCTAGGCATGCGGGGGAGAGTAGGGAGGCTAAGGAGGAGACTGAGGAGAAGAAGGAGTAGAGAATCGACTTGGTGGGTGAGCAGGCGAGGGGAGCAGGTCTTGAGAGTGACAGTAGGTAGTGATCGCAGCAGGCCATTGGCAGATTTAGAACTTGTGCATGATTGCATGTATCCAGTATTTCCATCTGCATCCCTTGGATCTCGCTCGCTTGGACTGAGATGGTGGCACACTCGTGCAGAGTGATGAGGGCGTCGATTTGGGGCTGATTATCGAGCTGTGGCCGACACTGATAGTTGAGTCTGGGGACTCCGCAAGGGCTTGCAGCGATGTGACCTGAGTTGATACTCAGACAGAGGCAAGTGTCCGATCCGCACACAGCGCGCGGGTGAGCGCGCGGGGACTCGGTGAGCTGGAAACGACTCTGCCACCTTCCACTCGGGGCCAAACTGGATCAAGCTAGTAAGTCTGCTCCTAGACTGGCTCCAGTGTGGCACTAGGCCAAGTAGTCCATGACACGTCCAGCACTGCATCTGGCGCTCAGGACTGAGACCGAGAGACACAGAAACCGGCCCGCCTCATCTCGACGCTCAGAGAAGAGACCAGTCCGGACAAGCTTGACCCTCCGGTAAGGTTGAGGGGGAACAGTGAAGGCACCACTGTCTCTCCCCGACATCCAGAGCCCCGGTTCAGAGGGACCACAGCCTCTCCCCCGTAATTAACCAGCGCCCAGAGGAACTCCAGTCGATCCCCAATCGGACTCCGGTCCCCCGGTCGGGCTCCATCCCCGGCCGAACACCGGCTGATCCCCGGGATGCGAGTCAGCACGCAGCTCGCGGGCTCGGCTCGGACATACTGGACTGACTGTCATAGCCTCACCTCTGAGGAAGGGCCGTGGGAGAGCTAAAAAGTGGCTGGCGTGAGGGTGGCACTTCGTTGTTCATGCCCTCTGTCACCACTACGTCGTGCTCATCATAACGATTCGAGACCTGGGACTGAGCCCAGAATTGACCTAGTGCTGAGCCCAGCATTGAGTCCAGCACTGAAGCCCTCACTGAGCCCGGCACTGAACCTAGCAATGAGCCCGAGACCGTTACCGCTCTTACAACAAGCGGCCCTGTGCTCTCTTCCACTACCGCTGGATATTGTCCCATAACAATCAGTACCCCTCCTCTCTGCACCTCCTCTCTGCACCTCCTCTCTGCACCTCCTCTCTGCACCTCCCCGGTCACAGCAGAATTACATCAAAAACGAGAGACGAGGAACAGAGCTACCTAACTATCCTACCTTACTATCCTACTTTAACTTAGGGCTTAGAGCTTGGATCCGAAGCCGAGCTTTGCCTTGAGTCCAGCGAGAAAGGCCGCGACCCTGCGGCCGCCGAGTCCCGCCGCCGCGCCCACCAGGACGAGAAGAAAACCAAGGTACAGTGTGCGGCGGTTCTTCTTTGCCTCGATGGCGCGACGCTCGTGCTCGACGCTGATCGGGCGCGAGAAGCCCAGACGGGCCGTCATGACCATCTTCATGCGCTTGGGCGTCGCATCGGTGTAGTTGGTCGGGTAGCGCGACTTCTGCGCAATCTCCATCCAGCCGGGCATCTCGAGGACGGCCTTGCGGTGCGAGAAGGCCAGGAAGCCGTTCTCGCCGTGGTACGCGCCCCAGCCTGACTCGCCGACGCCGCCGAACGGGAGGGTGCGGACGACGGGGGCGAACGAGAAGTCGTTCCAGATCGCAGAGCCAGAGAGCGTGCGGTCGATGACGTGCTCAAAGGTCGAGCGGGAGCCCGAGCACACGTACAGCGCCAGAGGGGTCGGGCGCGCGTTGACGTACTCGATCGCAGCGTCGACGCTGTCGACGGGGATGATGGGAAGAACGGGACCCCAGATCTCGTCCTCGACAAGAATACCGGACTCGCCCTGGGCGTCCTTGTTCAGGCGCACGAGAGAGATACCCATGCGGCGGTTGGGCTTGTCCTCCTCGCCGCGGTAGACCAGCTTGCCAGCCTTCTGGGCGTCGTCGATGATGCCCTCGATGCGCACGTAGTCGTTGTCGTTGCGGAACGCGGCAGCCTGGCCGTGCTTGCCGATCAGGGAGCGCTCAGAGCCGGGAGGGTAGAACTCGTCGAGCCTGAGTGGTCAGTTGTATGTCCATCCTGCGAGCAACTCACGTCTGGGTAAGAGCCTGGACGAGCTCGTCAACCCTCTCCTTGACGCAGAGAACGTAGTCAGGCGAGACTGAGGTCAGTTTGTCTCAAGACCCGAAGTATTAAACTTACCACACATCTGGCCAATGTTGAGCTGCTTGATGCTCATCATGCGGCGCGCAATCATCTTGACGTTGGCATCGGGGGCGACGATAGTGGGCGACTTGCCGCCGAGCTCGAGGGTCGTCGACGTGAGCGTCTTGGCGGCCGCCGTGGCGACAATCTTGCCGACAGCGCCGTTACCGGTGTAGAGGACTGATGTCAGCTAATGAGCCAATACGGGGAGCTCACTGTGGCCCCAGCGCTTCTTGAGCAGGGCGGTCGACTGCGGGACAGCGCCGTTGACGACGGCGTAGCCCTCGGGGTCGAGGTAGCGGGGGAGCAGCTCGGCGATGAGCGCGGCAGAGGCGGGCGAGTGCTCGCTGCACTTGATGATCGCGGGGCAGCCAGCAGCAATGGCGCCGACGAGCGGCGACAGCGTCAGCTGGAAGGGGTAGTTCCAGGCGCCGATGATGAGCGCGACACCCTTGGGCTGGCGGCGGACGTGAGGGCGGGAGAGCTTGAAGGCGGCGACGGTGTCGCGGCCGCACTTCTCATCGGCCATCCACTCCGGGAGGCGGCGGACGGCGAGCTCGATCTCGTTGAGAGTGGGCCAGACCTGGAGGAGTCAGCGGTGTGGACAAAGCGAGCGCCACGGGTGCAGCTGGCACGGCGCAGCACGGGGTATAGTCGTAGAGGACTGGACACGCCGAAGGGCGCTGTCGTAGCTCAGCGCGCCACAGAGGATCCTCAAGGGCGTCGAGGGCGCAGAGAACACAGAGAATACACAAAATGCACAAATTGCAGGGAACGAGCCGCGACGCCGACAGACGCTATTCTGAGGCAAGCCGAGAATGCAGCTTAATCGCTTCTAGGTTAATCCTGCACCGCGGCCATGTCTCGATGGCCGCGCCGGACTGCAACAAAGCAGCAGTTTGCTGCGTTCAAGATGTAGCGAGCCCTGCAATACCGTCCGAGCTCCCTGTCTGTTGTACCTCGTGCCTCGTGATCCTCTTTCCAGTCTCTTGTGCTGCGATTCCTCTCCGCAGAAGCAGATTCTGGTGCCCCGAATTCCGAAGCAACACTCACATCGCCAAGGTCAATGTCCAGCGGCTCCTTGCTCAGGTCCCTGTTGAGGGCCTCATAGATGGCGGGGAGGTTGTCCTGGATGAGGAAGGCGAGCTGCTTGAGGTTGTAGAGACGGTACTCGATGGGGAGGGTCTTGAACGAGTGGAACGTGTTCTGGAGGCGGTCGTAGATCTGTGATGAGAGTTAGTAGTGCAATCTCCAAGTGGCGACGAGGCCACGTACCTGGTCGATCTCCTCGAGGGGCGTCTCCTTGTACTCTGGGAAAGCGGCGGTCATGGTGTGTCTGTTGTGTGTGGTGGGTGTGACAGACGGGATAAGATAAGGAAGGTGTGTAGATGTGGTTGGAAGGAAGGTGTTTGACGGTGAGTGAGTGAGAGCTAGTGAGTGAGGTGGTAGCGGTGGGGACGATGCGGTGGTCCGGCTGTCGCCTGAATATGCTATCCGAGAGTGGAAGGTCGAGTGTCGCAGTAGTGCAGTAGTGCTGATGAGTGAGGGTGGGTCGTGGGTCGCGGAATCGTGTCAATAAATGGGACTAAGGAATAAGACGCTCTGCGGTGGGTGGAGGGATTTGTTGTTGCATGTGGTCACTCACTCACTCACTCAGTCCACGCGGCGCGTCAAGAGACCGAACAAGGCGCAGCCCGCCGGGCGTTGGTACACTACGACTTACCGTCCCCGGCCACCTTGATACCCGACCCCCTTATTGGATCATTGAGCCGTGCCGCGTTGCCGTCCACCGAATCCACACATGAAACGGCAAACGATCACCGTCTCGACACTCGGCGTGCCTAAAGAGGCGTCGATATCTACTCGGCGTTCAACCCATGCCCATCGGCCAAAGACTATATGACGCCGCAACATGCATCATTCTCACTTCTTCTTATTCCCCGCATTGTTGCGAGATTGGCCGTTGCTCTCACTCCTCAATTGCATCGGCAGATCATTCTCGCGAAAGCGGCAGCGACTTGCAAGGCGTTTTCGCACGCCGACAGATCGCAGATCGCGGATCGGAGAGATGCGCTCGCGGGCAAGAGGGGAAGAGACTCGGCCGTACCTTCACCTTTGACAACTTAGGCTCCCGATTACTTTCCGGCCGCCAGCGTGCCTGATGGCATTGTGCCGTACGTCGTGGCATTATTCCTTTGATGTCCCCATGACCCATGCTCGCTGTACGCGTAGCGCCTCTCGTGCGCCACAGGTAGTGAGCTGCGACACACTACCGAGCGACTAGCGCTGTTCGGGATCGGGTTTTGGCATTCCATTTGGTCACAAAGCCATCTTGGCAGAGACCGGACCTGGTAATTTCCCCCAGCGGTCCCCAGAGAAGCGATCGGGGCCCTATGACCCCATGATCATGAGACGTAATAGTCTGCGACTCTTCCGCGCTGCCCACAGGGGTGGATTGATCATGTCGGCATTCTCCGCATCTCTTGCACGTGAGCATGGCAACACTGCTAATCGGTGTGGCAGTCTGTCCCACCCACTGTATATAACACCCACATAGGGTGGCAGGAAATCGCAGCTCTCTCGGAACCCTTCCGCGCTCTGTGCTCCTCAGATACGGCAGTCCAGCGAGCTCACTGATCAATGACTGCCTGCTACGTGGCGGTCTTCAACTGCTTTCCTAGCTAGCCCATGCTCGGTGCCCAATCCAGTGTTGATGTCCCAACATCCACAGGCCGCTACTCTAAGCTCGCTTCTCGTCGTCCATGACTCACTCGCCGCTGCTTACATCTAGCTACTGACTATGCCTTGTTCGTCGGCAACCGCAAACTTGACCCGCGGCTGCTCTCATCTTACTGCTGTTCGCTCTGACGGCGGATGTTGTTAGCCCGCTGCCTCCTGCTTACTGCACGCTGTGAGCTTGCTGCTGCCAGTTTCCGGAACAACTGGACACCATCTTCTGCCACTGTGTGCAATACTAAACGCTGTCATCGGCATTGTTACAAGTATCAAAAGCCATCGGTCACTACCTCCTCAGCCACGCCTCTCCCCTCCCCTCTCAACTCCACTCCGCCTCGCAGCTCATAGCTCGCTATCGCTCGCTACTCCGCCAATCTCCTAATAGTCCTCCTCTCCCTCTCCCCAACAACCTTAACCACCCCCTCCTCACTGAGTCCCTTAACAACCTCCGCAAACTCAGCATGATCAACCGGCACGCTACTCTGTCCCTCCAATGCTCTCAGCGCCGCAGTCCACCTCAACCCCGTGCGTCCGGCGGCATCCACCAATCCCAAAATCTCCCGCTTGAGATCCGCCCTGACCCTCCTCGTCGTCTGTCCAGCTCCAGTCGTGATCAGGTCCAGGTCAATCTGGCCCGTGAGGGGATCCGTGGCGCTCTCGCGGAGTGCACTCTTGATCAAGCGGTTCGCCTCGGCCACATCCACCAAATCGACCGTATCACTGAAGCGCATCCGTGCGTGGGCCTCTGAGAGACGGATCATGGACTCGAGCTGTCGCGTGGTCGCTGTGATGCGCCGCTCGGCGGTGCGTGCGTCCTCGCCCGCCTTTCTCATTTCGACGTACGCTTGCACCAAAGCATTGGAGGCCGCCTCGGTGAGCACCGGGTTCACCTTGGCGCGCGCGTAGGTTATGTACGCCGTTAGTGTCTCTGTTGGCAATATGTCGCTGCCGCCCGTCTCTGGGCGGTCTTCGAGATATAGGCCGACGAGGTGGGCCGCGAGACGGCGGTCATTCATCTCGTCCACCTTGTCTAGCACCAGGTAGAGGAGGTCGAATCGCGATATGAGCGTCGGCGGGAGGTCAATGTTGGCCGGGATCGGTAGCTTGGGGTTATATTTTGACCCGACCGGGTTGGCGGCCGCAAGGATCGACGTGCGCGCGTTCAGCGTCGTGATGATTCCCGCCTTGGCAATCGAGACAGTCTGCTGTTCCATCACTTCGTGCAGTACAGACCGCGTTGCGTCCGACATCTTGTCGAACTCGTCGATACAGCACACGCCCCCGTCCGAGAGCACCAATGCGCCGGATTCGAGGACTAGCTGCTTCGAGTCCGGGTCGCGCGTCACGTACGCTGTCAATCCTACGGCTGAGGATCCCTTGCCGGACGTGTAGACTCCGCGAGGCGCGATTTTGTGCACGTACTGCAGGATCTGCGACTTCGACGTTCCCGGGTCTCCCACCATCAATACGTTAATGTCACCGCGGTATCGTGGGCCGCCGCCGCCTCCCCCGCGAGCGATGGACTTGTTCGTGCCCCCAAACATCTGGAGCAGGATGCCCTTCTTCACATCCTCCATTTCGTAGATTGACGGCGCCATTGAGCGGGCGAGCATGTCGTAGATGTCGGGGTGGCGGGAGAGCTGGAGGAGTTTTTGCTCCATCTCGGCTGAAGCTGATAGGCCGAGGTCGGGAGTGTCCGTGTCTTGCTCGATTGTGTCTTCGGCGCGCATCGTGCCCTGCAGGACCTCCTCCTCGTCGTCCTCGCCGCCCACGCCTACGCCGGGGGGCTTGCCCTCCCCGTCCCTTGTACTGGGATCAAAACCCATGCGGCCCACGTTGGTGCGCTTCACGTGCACTACGTCGAGATACGTCTTGAAGAGCGACTTGATACTGCGCTGTCGCGGATTCACGCGCACGGGCATGGAGCGGAAAATGCCCGTGACGAGGACGCGGTCACCGGGCTTCACCAGGTCGACGAGCTCGTCGTACACACAGAGAGAGACTGTGTGCGGCGTCTGGCCGTCTGGTACCACGTCGGGCGTCTCCTGCAGCCGCACCACTTGCTTATCGGTAAACTCGGATCTGTTGTGGACGAGCACCATGGTGCCCTTGCTCCCACACACGTCGCGGGGACACCTGTCTGGCTCGTCTATGCGGCCGCGGTCGATTTCGACCTGGACAGTGTGCTGGCACACATGGCAGCGGAAGAACGCCACCGTCATCTCGGGCACGATGGGTGTTGCGCGGATGACCATGCCCTTGATGCTGACGAGCTTGTCGGTATCCCCGGGGTTAAGGTCGCGCATGTTGACTGTCCGCTCCCCGCCAAACGGCCTCACGCGGTACACTCTCGTCTCGATATCGGCGACTTCGTTCTCGATGACGCGCAGCTCGAGCTCGCTGATCAGGCCCTCCTGCGCACGCTGCGTCGCGTCCGTCAGCTCCTCCTCGGCCATCTCGATCATGACGTCGCGCAACACCTGGTCCATGATCGGCACCATCTCCTGCGGGAAGTTGACGAGCTGGTGGTACAGCTTCTTCGTCGGCGGATAGGCGAGGAGGTTGAGCGCGTCGAGGTTCAGGTTCGTCTGGCCCGTCGTCCGCATCGTGGCAAGGTAGCCCTCATAGAGAGGCTTGTCGGCGTCCCGCGTACTGAGGTTGTCATAAAGCGGCATAGGGGGCGGCGCGATGCCTCCCGCGTCGACGATGGCTTTCGCCTGCGTCTGGTTGTACTTTGCCCTGTACTTTGGCTTGAAACCGCGCAGGAAGTCGCGGAACAGGTTCATGCTCTCTTGCAGAGAAATCGTCGTGCCCCAGATAAACTTTTCGACCAGGCTGTCCTCGACACCGGGCTCCTGGCCCGTCGGGATGTCCGCGGCTGACATTGCTGCGGCAGACGTCGCGTGCGGAGTCGCGGCTTCGGAGGCCCCGGGGGAGGAGGGCATCAGCGGCGCGGCGTTGCCTGCATATCGCGCCAGCGAAGGAGATGACATCGGGAACGACGAGTGGATGTCGCCACGGCGCTGCCGCCGGGGGGTCGACCCGCCCGAAGCGGGGAAGAAGAGGGGCGTGTCGGAGCGCAAGTCACGCACGCGCGACGACGACGGCGCATTTCGGCGCGGAGACGAGGTCGGGAAGTGCAGCGGAGAGGAGGACGCGGGGACTGGCATCAGCTTTGTGATGTACGATACAGCCATGAAGAATGTTGTTGTCGTTGTTGTTGTTCCGAAGGTCACTTTGTTTTGACCTGTGGGAAGGGATTCTACTCACCACCATTGCCTTGTCGGCGGATAGCGGACGCGCGTGGCGTTCCACCTACACTCGAGGTCGGAAAGTGCAGCGGAGAAGACGATCGCACACCCCGTCCTGAAGCTCTGGGAGTCGACATGGCGGTATAGTTGTGGTTGTGGTGGAGCGAGGTCGAGGCAAACGATAGGCTGCGATCAACTGCAAGATGAGCGAGGGAATCAGGACGCGTCCAAGCGGAACCAGAAGGCTGGACGCGTCGTATTGGATTGACTGAGGCTCCTTGACGCGCAGTGTCTGGCCTTCAAATGCGTCCTTCAGGGTCGCTCGCGTGGCGACTGTCTCCGGTCGGTCTGCTTGGATGCTCGATGATGACGAGAGACGACGGCAGCATGCATCTAACGACTACGCTCTCATGTCCAGGCGCTTCGCGTCTTCGACGCTCGTTCGATCACATTTTCCATAGTGTCCATCTCCATGCACCATCTCTACTCTACTCTCTGTATTACTGTACTATGTCTACATTATTACACAGTCGACCGTGAAAGACAGTCTTGCTTGCGCAATCACGCGCCTCCTAAATCCTACCGTACACTTTCACCACAACAAACATCAGCACTTTTTACATGCTCGACTTCAAGCCCAGCTCGCCCTTAACGGCCTTGCTCATAGCGTCGGCAAAGTACTTGATGTTGTGCTCATTCAGGCCCGCCATCGAGATACGGCCGTCGCGCGTCATGTAGATGTGCGCATACTTGGCCATGGCGTCGACCTGTTCCGGCGTCAGGCCAGTGTACGAGAACATGCCAATCTGCTTCTTGAT
Organism: Trichosporon sp. DN520; assembly: GCA_030347605.1. NCBI lineage: Eukaryota > Fungi > Basidiomycota > Tremellomycetes > Trichosporonales > Trichosporonaceae > Trichosporon > Trichosporon sp. DN520. The sequence goes on from JASJUY010000013.1 coordinate 250,790, forward strand.
GTGGCCCCATTCTCCCGGAGTCTGGTTCTCGACCAGCAGGTCGTACAGCCGCTCGCGCATCGCGTTGATGCGGTCAGACATCTTCTTGACCTCGGTCAGCCACTCGGCGTAAAGCTCGGGGTTGCTGAGGATGACGGTAACGAGCTGGGCGGGGTGGAGGGGAGGCGAAGAGTAGAGCGGGCGGATGACGCGCTTCAGCTGCGAGAGGACGCGGTCCTTCTCGTCGACAGAGGCGCACACCATCGAGAACGTGCCCGCGCGCTCGCCGTAGAGACCGAGGTTCTTGGCGAACGACTGAGCGAGCATGATCTCGTGGCCCTGCTCAACAAAGTAGCGAACGGCAAAGGCGTCGCGGTCGACGTCGCCGGACGCGAAGCCCTGGTACGCCATGTCGAAGAAGGCGAGGTGCTGCTTGCGCTTGACAATGTCCGAGATCTCCTTCCACTGCTCCTCGGTCGGGTCGACACCGGTCGGGTTCTGCGCACAGGCGTGGAAGAGGAAGACGGATCCGTCCTCGGCAGCCTCAATGTCCTCCTTCATGCCCTCAAAGTCGAGGCCGATCGTCTTCGAGTCAAAGTAGCGGTAGCGCTTGACCGTCAGGCCGGAAGCCTCGACGACGCTGGCGTGGGCGCCCCAGGTGGGCTGGGGGAGGTAGAGGTTCTTCGGGCCGGGGTAGAACTGCCTGATGAACTCGAAGCCGATGCGGAGGGCACCAGTGCCAGAGATGGACTGGACAACAGCGATCTGTGGACTGTTAGCAATTGGGCAGTTCTAGTCAACAGGCGATGCTCCGAGACTCGGCGACGAAAGGCGCGGACTACCGCGCCCGCTCGTAAAGTTCGCTGGCGTGCTCGAGTGACTCACACGACCCTCCTGGAGGGGCTTGCTCTCCTTGCCGTATGCAAGCTCAGAGGCGAGGACGAGGAACTGGGCGAGACCCTGTAAGTCAGCTTCATCACGTTATCGGGAAAGCTTGGGTAAACTCACGGTGATAGGGAGGTACTCCTTGTCAGACTTCTGCTGGTGGAGAATGTCCTCGGCCTTGCGGACCGAGTCGAGAACGTAAGGCTTTCCGTCCTCATCACGCTGGCGGGTTAGCTTATTCGCGCGGTCCGGACAGCTTGGCACATGGGCGCAATGCGAATTGCAAGCGCTCACGCCCAGGAGGGTGACTCACGTAGGCGCCTGTTTCGACAAGACACGAGATGATTCAAGCAAACGTTTATCGGAGACATTCGCAGCGGAGGAAGCGGAGAAGGCACGAGGTCAGTGCGTGTGATTACATGCGCCGGGCCGGCGGCAACGGACGGCGACCGTAGTAGTGTAATGTTGCGCGAGTTCGGCGGTAATTTCCTGAGAACTGCTACGCCACCACCACCACGGTGCTCCGCTCCGCTTGCCGCTGCGGGCCTGGGAAACTACTCACCGACGCCGACGTTGATCTTGTCCTCGCTGGGATCCCGCTTGAACGCCTCAGTGACACCTGCGGGGGTTAGTATGCTGTTGCTGCTGGCTTGAGCGCTCTTGGGGGACTGCCGCAAGGGGTGAATAGGTGGGGAAGATGGCAGGACGGCGGGGATGGCCGATATGGGCACTGCCGGGGACGGTGATTGTGACAGATACGCACCAAGGACGGGATCGGCGGGGCTGGGCTTGTCAGCGAGAGTTCTATAGCGACGGGAAGTAAACTCACCCCTGGGGGACCTTTGCCCAGAAATTCGTGAAAGCTGGTGATGTCAGTAGGTGTTGCTGGTGGTGGTCGTCGTCAGCGGACTCACTCATATTGATCGTGGGGGAAGGGGGTGAGGTGGGTGGGGGAGAGTTGTCTAGTTGTCTAAAGGGGAGGAAGGATGGATGGAGTCAAGAAATCGATCGAGACGGTGAGGTCGCGATAACGCAATGTCAAGGTGGGATGTCGTGGATGACGGTGAGGTTGAGAGGTACCTTATGAAGGTTTGCTGCGAGGACTCAGCGAGATATGTATGTCTGTCTGTCGCGAGAAGGATGGTGGAGGGAGTGGCCACGCTCTGAGCTGAGAGTGAGTTACCCGGCGGCAGCGTTGCGAGCTGGCGGGGCTGGCGCAGGGTAGGGCCTGCGGTGGGTTACAGCGGTGGGTGGATTAACTGGGTGATCCTACGCCATCCACCCAGGAAACCCAGGAAACCCAGGGACGGAAGTAACCGGTAAAGGCGACTATTCGCTAAGCGCCAACCACCGACTGGCCTCTTGATCCGTTTTCGAATTCCATGTGCCGCCTTCGAAAACAACCACGACGAGCCAGTATGGCAGTGGTCCCAGGCGCCGCAGCGGGCCAGCGCGTTTGGTTTTGGCATCGGCCTCGTCGGCTGAGCGCAGAGAGATCGAGTGACCATGCACGCACATCTGTGATCTGTGATGAGAGACTCTGCGGGATCGGAGCGACAGCCAGCCCTCTAGCCCTCAGCCCTCAGCTCATGCAGCCCTCAGCCCACTCTGCTCCGATGCGATGCGATCAGAGACCAGACATTTTCTCCTTGTACGATCTGGCACAGTGCAGCGCTTTGGTTGCTGTATGGCTGTGGCACGATAAAGCAAAGGCATGGCATGAGGCATGCCTCACTATCTGGTCTGACTCAACATTTTCGGCAGAAGGCACATTCGCCTCGCGTACCTATGCCTATACCGCTTCTGTTCCCCAGCAGCGCACCAGCTGCACACATGCAAAGTCCAGAGTCAAGTCGGACCTGACCGACCGAAGTAAAGTTCGCGAGAAAAGCACGGGGTATGGCGCACCGTAGCCGCAGCCGCACGGCGATCGCCATTGCCCTCCCCCCTTCGCCTAGATTGACATCCCGGCCTCCCGGGCCGCCGGTAGTAGACTCGCATCCTCTCAGCCGGGACCATGAGCCGACCACGGTGTTCCCATAGACTGATTCGGAGTGTCACGCGTAGTCGTGTTGCCGCCGGGTTGTATGCAGGCCGAGTATGTTCCTTGCTTCTTTGAGACTATGCTTAGTATGGTATATTCTGTTGACCCGGTAAAGAGCGGGACGAGTGGCCGGAAAGTTGATGTAGAATATCCTCTGAATCCTCTGGCCACGGTCACAATCAAGTCCAATCGGTCCAGACGTAAAGCACTATGCACGTAGCAAGAGACAATCCGGCCCTCCGGCCCGACGTTATCGTCCCAGTCCTCAAAAGGCAGTGCACAGAGCACTGACCGTCAAGCCAGGCCTGGCCATTATCGAAAAGAGATACAGCCTGATTCTCCGTTTCGAATTGTACAATTCCGCCTGAGCTCACTGCGCTCACTGCATACCGACACAATGCACAAGCATTCAGCGCTCTTCGAAAATACTGACTACCCCCCCTGCTCCGCAATTCGAATCCTTGCTGCCCATCACCAATTCAGCCGCCTGCCTCGCCCCTAATTCCCTAGTCGCCCTCGGAGCGGCCTCATTGTGCGCCACCAACAACTGCCCAGACCCTGACTGCATTTGCTGGTTGTGCGTGAATGCGTGAGGGAGTCAGGAGTGGAGGTGTAAGGTGCATGGGTATGACGTCCGTCCACCCGTCCACCCGAGAAGTAGACTTGGCAGTGCTGGATTCGAACTCCCCCACCCTGGCCAAGTTGCCGAATGCGAGGGTCCGCGAGCTCACTCCCGACCGAGTGCCCACAAAGTTTAGTCGGGCTAGGCAGTTGAAGCAGATGCCGCACACTGCCGCAATGTGCCGCGACTGCCGCCGCGACTCTTACCGCGTTGCCGCAACAAGTGTCACTTGCCGCAGCCACCTTACCCCAGTCGCGGCCAGTCGCCTATGGCTCCTAAGGCTCCAAGGTGGAGAAGTAATTCCGTGCCGGCGGTACTTGCACGTCTGCGGCACTTTGCGGCTGCTGGCATGCCGATGTCGGCTTGGTTGAGTCTTGGCGATCTAGCGAGTCTCTGTCTCCAAGCATCTGATGCTATGCCTTACGCGTGTGTCCTCTGACTTCCCCGCTGCTCACACCCTGTGTTCCCTGCTCCCCAGCCAGAGCCCCAGACACTCATCCCTCTGCCCCATCTCTCCTCATTTTGTGACACCTGGAGCCTTTGTCGCTTTGCCCCTTGGCTCTTTGGTTGCTTGATCACCTCAGCTCTGCCTCCCCGGCCTCGACACTCCGGGCCCCCGTCTTCATCTTCCACCCTCTGAGTTTACTGTTCCCTTTCGGGGCATGTCCTAGCCAACGCTCTGATTGAACATCACCAGCACCCCAGCCCCCAGATCCGCGAGTCCCAGACGTAACGACACCCACAGAGTTCTCGTCATCTATGACGAGCAGTGACTTTAGATGCCGATTTCGAACCATCCTGTGCAAGATTGCTCCAGCCACTCCGTCGGAATGGTGCGCTTGAGACTTTGCCTCCCGGGTTGTCACGACACACAGTGCCAAGATAGAGTGGGGCTACCGTTGCGCCTCAGTTGCGATCGGTACGCTGCTTGTTTTCGTTGGGGCGTAATATGTGTAAGCGAGGCCAGGTCAGATCTCGGATCCTCGCCAGTCTCGGCAACTTGATGTCTCAAGAATCGATTCAAGTCGGGCCGCAGCTGAGTTCCGTTTGCACCAGCATCCCCTCAAGGCACTGTCGCACTGCGCCCAGTCTGTCTCCTACCTTGCTTAGGTAGGTCGTTCGGAGACAGACACATCTCTCGATGAGGTCAAGAAAGTCCATCGCATCTGCTCAACTAAGCCTCTGATTCTCTGGTCGACTTCTCCTTTCCCCAATCTCTTCTCTCCCTTCCCGGCTCTCTGCCTCCGCGTAGTCGCCCGTCTCTCCTTATCCGCCGGCCTCTCCGCCGTCTCCGCCTACTTCCTCGTCCGCTTCCAGTCCTCCTGCACCTTGTACAGCTCCCTCGCTCTCTCGATCACACCGAGGTCAATCTCAAGGACGCGGACGCCCACGCCGTCGCCCTCAAAGCTGCCCCGGACCTTGCCGAGCAGCGGGGCCCAGACTCCACTGCCGCCCATGTGGTCCCCCTTACCGCCGGGATTGACCATGACGTAGACGGTCTCGGTCTCGACGCTGCGGGTGAATGACAGGGCTTGGACGAGGTTGTACTCGTAGTCGTCGCTGTGGGGCCATTCGTCAAGGTACCTGCTGTCAGCTCACATCCTGATTGCGGTAGCTGCGTTCTCCGTTACTGAGTACTTGACCCAGCGATTGATTCTACTCACGGCTGCGAATCCGTGCTGAGCCAGTACGTCGGCGCAAAGATAAGCTTGACGCCCTGGTCGGCGAGATGCTGTGCCGCTCCTCCGTGCGATGCGTCCCAGCCTGACTCGTCAGCTGCGACAAGTCTCTCAGCTTACAAATGAGGAATCCCGCCTTGCCCCACTTAGTATCAAAGGCCTGGTTATCCGTCTCCCCAGGGGTGAGGTACAATCTGTTCCATCAGCTGTGCGATCGTCTCATGCCCAGCTTACCGCTCCGGATGCCAAAGGTTTGCCTTGATGTACTCCCCAACCACCTCTCCATTCTCATCAATGAAGAAAGCAGTGTTGTGCAGAATGGGAGCCTGGGGATGTCCTGCATTCTCAACTTTGTCGGTCATATTACGACCCAGCCAGTCGATCCACGCTTTCTGCTCCGCCGAAGTTGACTTCATGTCGGGGAGGACGTAGTCTGCCGAGAGGTGCGTAAAAGGGTCATCGGCGGGGAAGGGGTCATCCGTCTCCTCTGGCAGTGAGCCGTGCACTATTGATCCGACGATGCCGATCTTGTGATGCTTCGCAAGGCGGCGGAGGAAGTTTTCTAGGTGTTTCGAAGGGAAGGTCAGATACTGCGCGTCAGCTCAAGAGTGGAGGAAGGAAGCTCACTTGACGACCCTCGTTCACGAATCCTTGCAAGAAATACTCTGGAAACACAACCACATCGGCCTTCTTCTCCGCGGCTTCTCTCACCGCCCTCGCTGCGTCGACTAGGTTGTGCTCCAATGTCGGGAAGGGAGAGAGATGCTTGTCCTTCTCGCCTGGGGTTAGGTCCACCTCGACGGATATCGGGTCTGTCTGGGCTAGCGCTATGCGAATCTTGTTCGTCATGATTGCTCGGATGGGTGAGTGATGTGAAGATGATATCAGTGAGCTGCTCGCTGTCGGCCAAGTTGAGGTGGAGGAAGACGATAGCGACGATAAGACTTTGGAATTGATGTCATGCCAACAGTGCGGGGCACCTCACTTTGTGTCGTGGGGGTTTACATAAGCTGGAGCTCGTTAGTCACCGGTGCGGTGGGCTACCCTTGCTTTTGCCGGATCGGCACAGGCCGGCACAGCAATGACGCTGTGACCAGCGCTGTATGCAGTCGCATCGCACGGTGTAGTGGAGCCCACGGTATGCACATACAGGTGGGCAGTGAATGCACTGAATCCCTAGCCTTACACCAGATCTCTCCTTCCCTACACACTAAACGATGAGAGGTAGACTGAAGTAGGTGAAAGGCTGGATCGGAATCTGAGCGGTATGAGCGGCTAGTCGCCCAAGTCGGCGCTTGAACCAAGATTATGATCCGGTGTATTGGTTTCAGAGCTTATTTAGAGATCCAGACTCAAGAGCTCCATCCTTCACAATAACGCTCTGGCAGAGTATGGGTGGGAGATGCCAAGCCCGCTCTTCGAAATCATGCAGCAACAATGCTTGGCCACTATGCAACACCGCAACGAGTTCACTGCCTTCGGGCACGTCGCTGGCATCACCGCACGTCCGTCTGCAGGGCGGGGATACACCGGCGCTCCGAGCGGCAAGCTCCGAGGCTGAATCGTCACGGTTCGATAATGCTCGCGTGCCAAATTCGAAACACACTCAGCACGCCAAAAACACGAACACGTCGCATGCACATATACGTCGCTTCGGTCGCCTCGCCTCGGCGTGCACGCGTGTTCGGGGTACAAGGGCACGAGGGGTAGCGGTGCAAAGTGTGTGCGTCTTACTCACGGACCACGAAGCTCGATCCTCGATCTCGACCTCGGGGCAAAGTTGGGGCACAGGGGGAGAGAGGACGGGGCTCACAAGCCTGGGGAAATGAAAAGAGATCGGACCTCGAGTGAGTGACATCGGAACACGAAGCTCAGACTTTTGCTCGGTCCCGACTCCACTTGATGATCTCTGCGATCACTGCTGTGCTTAGAGGCTCGCGGCTCTGGCTAAACTCTTCTCATGCGACCGACCGAGATCGAGACCGTGACCGCGTCGGTCTGCGTGCAGTGGACCGCGTCGCGTGCTTGGTGCTCTGTATGCGGTTTTTTTATCTCGCCCCTCACCCAATGACGGTACAGCATTCAGCCTGTAGCCGTAGCCGCAGCCCGTAGGATCGGCCCCAGAAGCGCCAATGGCCGTGCCTGACTACCTTATCGGCGAGTTTTACCCCAACCCTCTCTGGTAGAGCACTGAAGCGACTAGCCTTCCCCTTTAGCCTTTTCCTTGGCTCCCCCGCCCTCTTGCGCCTTCGCACCCGAGCCAAGACTCCCTCAGCCAAGCATCACTCATCAACTAAGCGCACTCCCAGTGCTTTAGTGGCCGGTGTCTAATCTTTGGTTCCCTCGTCGTCGTCGCTGCTCGCTCACCACTTATCGTCCCACACACCCCCTCTTCTTTCCACCAGTCCATCGCTCACCACTCACCTCACCACTCGCCCCAACTCAACTCATCCCGAGTCAATCGTACTCGTCGAGTATGGCCGCCGTCGCCACCCCGACTGCACCCATGACCCAGGCGGTCCCGCTTGCAAAGCAGGCTCCGGCGCCTGCCCAGCCGACGCCGATGGTCGCCCGCTCGCCGCTGGCCTCGTCGCCGTCGTCGCCGTCGGCGAGGCCGCCGCTGTCGCCCACCTCGTCGCGCACGTCCGGCTCGCCCCCCTCGCCCGTCATGGAGAGGCAGGAATGGGACGCAATGGGCACGCGCACCCGCAAGGCGTCCATGGGCCTCCCACCGCTCGAGACGCCAGTGTACGTCCTCCCGTCTTTTGTGCGGGACGAGCAGACGATCATTGTGCTCAAAGACTCGAGCACAATGTTTGACAGGAGGCAGTGCGACGTGCGCGATGCGCATGGGAGGATCATCTTGACTGTAAAGGAGCACTTGGCGTCGCTGGTGAACCAGAAGGGTGAGTGTGCTTGGGCTTCGCAGCTACCCCACGCCCGCAGGGTGCTGGCTTTCAACATAGTATCGGCTGTTGCAATAGTTACTCGAAGCTGACCAGCAGACATTCTAGACCCAGAGGGCAACCTAGTCTACAGCGTCAAGAACAAGCGCACCTCGGTGAAGCGGTGCTACGAGGTCGTCGACCCCTCCGGCGCTTTGTTGTTTGAAGTCCGGCACACGCCAACGGACAAGGACAAGATGTCGTGCGTGTTCAAAGACGCCAACGCAGGCAAGGAGAGCCGCATAGTGCTCCGGGGCAAGTTCCACATGGGGCGGGGCGACCTCATCCTGCTCGACGGAAAGAGTGCGGCGGGCACTTCGGTCGCCGAGGTCAGGCATACGGTCGCGGGGCCGAAGGACGTCGTCAAAGACAACAGTACTGTGAGTGGTCCTAGGCTTTGCTTTGCTCTGGCATAGAGGCAGCGAGGCAGCGGGGGAGAGAAGGGGAGGACATGCGCTGACAGCCAGTACTTCATCACGGTCGCCGCCGGCGTCGACCTAGGCCTGATCGCGACGCTCTCGCTCTGCTTTGACCGTATGCCCGAGGATTGATGTTGTATAGCATTTTAGCATTTAGCACATGTATTGTATCCATCTGTGCGGAGCGGAGCGCAGCAGCGCTAGGCATAACAACAGTACAGAGGATTAAGGATGACAGTACTGCGGGAAGCAGTGGAGAGCACGACAGTGCAGAGCAAGATCCACAGCGATACGGAGCAGGGCAGTGGGGAGCGGGCAGTGAGGAGCATGGCAGTGCAGATAGCTCATCTGGAAGTTTCATGAGCTCCCCACCCAAGTGCCGAGTCCTTGTAAATGGCTGGAAACTGCATCGGGACGACATCCTCTTGGCAAAGCAACCGTGCGACCGTGCCCCAACTATGCCCGCCTCTGTCCCTGCTTGGCCACAAAGGTGCGTCGGCCTCGGGTTCGAAGTCAGAGCTTGGGTTCTTGGCAGATCTTCTGGCCCGAATGGCCGATGCAGCACGCTGCAGCACGCTATGCTACGGATCTGCACAGACGACGATAATGTGAGGACCGGGAGGGTAAGAGGAGAGGGGGGAAGGGGGGAAGAGGGGCTCAGGTCGGCGTCTCCGCCGAGCACAATGAGGCCTCGTGACACTTTCCGAGAGTTGAGTAGCCGATGGGCGCCGGTATGCCGGCTCCACCGGCCCCTACTCCATCTTGCATAGCCACTCTCCGTCCCCTTCTGCGATCTCAGCAGCCTCAAGAGCTTGATGAACCCTTCTGCAGGCTGTAGAGCACGCAGAGACGGTGCTGTGCTGAGACTGCTGGTGAGTCGTCTCTAGATCCGTGCGATGCTCGGTAGAAAGCTGATCCGGTGCAACATGGGCCCGGCAGATCCCGGTCCAAGAGATGGAGGTCCAGAACATCGAGCCCTTCACTGCTGCATGTCTCATGACCCGCTGTAACGCATGACAATAATGACGTCTCTACTTGAATCGGAAAGTCTTTGTCGGAAAGTCACATTTGGTGAAATGGTGAGAGGTAACCAGCGAATCAGGCGACTTTCCGTTATCGCTTGCTTCTCTTCACTGACAAACGTGACGAAGAAGGACGCTGATGTGTGACGAGTAGACGGAGAGACGTGCATGGACATCAGTCGGGTGATCGCTCGATGCTCTATGCTCCACTCGATCAGCAGCGGAACAAAGAGTCCATGCATGCACTTGTCGAAGAGGATATACAGAGATAAGCACGGTCACGAGACGCCTTGTTCGAGCCCCACGGTGTCACGGCCTGATCTCTCGCTTGATCGCACGATCATCCTAAACGAGTGGAAGAAAGCCGACCCCGCACAGCCACCTGCCAAGCCTGAGTTCGCCTTGCGGGGCCACTGACCGACTTAGTCAAGAGACTCCAGAGGCAGTGCCGAGACAAGATGGTAGCACGTTCGTATCAATTGACGGCGTCTGGGGATGTGGGGCATCCTTCCCTCCCCACATTCTCACACGGTTCTTGGGCAATTCATCATGCAATGGGATCCGAGATAGGAGCTAAGCGCTGGAGTCTGGCCGGAGGGTCTGGAGAATGTCAGCTGGCCTGTGCTGCTTGTAGGCGGAGATGACCATTCCGGTTGACATGCTTGGCTCGCGGACACTCCTTCATCTCACCGTGACCTCGCTGACCGGGCTTTGGAAGGCCTCGACCATGCTGCGGAAGTGTAGATCCATCAACTATGCTCCGCTCACCTCCATTCCTGCTTTTCACTGCGCCCCTGTTTCCTGCGTTTTGACCCGAGGTACCTCGGCGCACCGTTCGGTTCCCAGCTTCATCAGGCCTTGCACCTGGTGATGCGGAATGATTTGTAACACACTCTTGAGCCGTATCTATGCATAGCTCTACAAGCGCGACATCTCAGCGAGCGCCGCTGGGTTCGGTGGGCTGTCGCGCGGACGGTTGCGCGCGAGTCTGTGACTCCTTCCCCCTTGCACTACTATGTATCTGTCGTGCTGTGGGCTAACGGGGGGAAATCGCCGAGCTGCGGCTGTGAGGCTGCCTGCAAGCTTGCGGCGAGCTCGAGCGACCATTGACCGTCGCGAGCGGATCGAGCAACCTGACGGTGTGCTGCGGTAGGCGCAATGCCACCAGTCAATGACGGACTGGGGCGAAGATAAGCAAAGCGCAATTCTTGCCGCACAGCCCAGCAGGGGCGTGCCGAGGCCACGAAAGCCTATGTCGTCTCACTGCGAGGCCTGCATTCTTGCCGCACGGCTCGGGAGGAGCGCGCCGACACGACTGTGCGGTCGTGTATGCCGAACACATACTTGCTGCACTGCCCAGCAGGGGCGTGCCGACATGGACTGTGCTGCGGTTCAAGAGCGTCCCAGAGCAATGCCATGTATGCCGAACTACTTGACGCACAAACCCGGCAGGGGCGTGCCGACGGCAGCAGGCAACTGCACGCTTTTCATCGTTAGGCCAAGAACTGGCTCTGGCCCACAGCCCGGGAGGGGCGAGACGACGTGATCGGCCAGAGCCCGGTGTCGTCTCAGCTATGCAGTAACTGGGGCAGCCAAGCGGCCAACTCGGCTGCCAGTCTTGATGCACATCCCGAGAGGGGCGTGCCGACGCCGCGTTGGGCAGCGTATGCCGCTCACTTGCCGCACTGCCCGGGAGGGGCGTGCCGACGCCGCGTCAGGCAGCGTATGCCGTGCACTGCGAGGCCTGTCAAAGGCCCGAAGCCAATCACTTGACGCACAGCTCGGCAGGAGCGTGCCGACATGGCTCGCGCCATGTTTGCCGGTCTACTCTTGACACCCACCCGAGAGGGGTAGGCCGACGCAACGGCTGAGCGCGCGTATGTCGTACACTGCGAGGCCTGTACATACTCTTGCTTGCACCTCCCGGCAGGGGCGTGCCGACGTGATATGACTCACGTATGTCGTCTCACTGCGAGGCCTGCTCGAGGCGAGGCTGATCATCTCTTGCTGCACTGCCCGAGAGGGGCGTGCCGACGCGATGTCAGATCGCGTATGCCGTCTTGCTGCGAGAGGCCTGTCCTGCTGATACGGCTAGGAAGGCGACACTTGCTGCGAGAGGCCTGTCCTGATGCTGACGATGGCGAAGCTACTCAGTGCTACTCGAATGCGTCATTTCGTACGTCCGTCCTCGTGCTCGTCCTCTTCTCCACTGCGACGTCTCCGGGGGGGAGGGGGTTGCTGCTCTTCCACTTCGTGCCACTTTGCGACCGAGGAATGCGGGGTATCTACGAATGCGGGGAATCGTGACGTAACGGAGCCATTGAAGTGTGAGGGTATGAGGGTGGGGTTGGAACTGGGTGGCGAACTATGCGACCGTCTTCTCCGAGGGTATACTACTTGATATGCGATGCAACGAAACAATGCCGAGGCGAAGTCTCAGACGTACTGTCAATTCACGGGGGTGATACATTCCGAGTGGAGGGGAGGAGGGTGGGTTGCCCATTTCGAACGAACGCGAACGTCGCCGCCAGTCGTAGACCTGAGGTGTCGAGTGCTGCGCGCTCCACTTACGAACACTTCACACTTCACAAGGCTCGTGGGGACTGAGGACTGTGTTCGGGTCAGTGACTCATGGGGATTGCGCCATGGTGGAGAGATGATGTGAGGAAACGAAATGCATCGATGATTCCAGTCGCTTATATGCGTGAGAGGTCAGGTGGCAAGATGGGGCCAAGATGGGGGGCGAGGCTCAGCTGACCTCGCCTGCCCTTGTTGGAGCCGCCACTTCGCTTGCTTTCCGCCGTCTGAGGGCCGCGTGTGGCTGATGCGTCTGCATGTGCGCACATTGTGCTTCGACTCGGCGGGGAGACACGGAGCCAGAAACCAGGTACTACTGAATGCATGCGCGCGTGACAGTGCAGTGCCATTCATGACACCATGAGCTGCAAATCATGCCCACTCGATCAATGCGAAGCACGGCGAGGCTCGTACCTGCAGTGCGAGGTGGGGGTGCGATCGGCCCGCGCAACGCCCGTGTCCCTCCGCACGAGAATGTTCGTCATGCAACAGCAAAACGATAGCATACGTCCGTCGTAGCATTAGCGAGATGATAGCATACAACCCGGATCGGCATTACAAAGCACAGCGCGCAATGTTCTACGTCAAAGGAGACCTAGTTCCGCTTCGCTTCCCGCAGCGCACGTACGAGCTCGCTCATAGGCGTGTCGAGGTTACCCCTCCTCTGCTTATCTCCAGACCGTGATCGCATCTTCGACTGCCGGTCCTCGTCGCTAGCGGACCGACCACGCGGTCGCCCAGGACTCGGTGCAGCCAGCTCGCCCCGAAGTCGAGTGTACGCTGGTTCGCTGGCGACAGAGCCGGCCTCTTCCGATTTCGAGCTGCCAGAGGCTCCCGATACAACACGGCCCGTTCGTGCGAGTAGTGGTCGGCCGCTGACCTCTGCTGGCAGAGAAGGTCGCGGGCCGGGAGCGATCCTTGCCCTCGACGGTGCGCCAATGCCGGGTAAGCTGTGTCGTGGGCGCGAAGGCTCGCCAAACGGCGGGTTGTAGCTGCGGCGACCTTCCGCGAGGGCTGGACTGTGCCCGCGTCGTCCGTCGATCAAGGCTGGGCTCGTTCCTCGCCGCCGGCGATGGTGCCTGATGTCAGCTGGGCCTCCCTGAGAGATTACCGCGACCGACTTACGTTCGCTTCTTGACCATCTTGGCGAGGTATGCTTTCCGCCACAGGCCAAACGCCTCCTCTGATCTGTCAGTCTGAAAACCTCCTAGTACTTGACTCACCTTTGAGCTTCGTATCATGCTCCGCAGCCGCCCGCTTCTCCTCTCGGATGCGTGCTAATGCTCGCTGCCAACGGTCGAAGGTGTTTCTGCGCAGGCGCCGGCAGTCGAAGCGGATGGCGTCAAAGGACGTCGTCTTCGCGATCCAGCGGTCGTAGACGGCGAACAGCAATGCGTCCTCGTGACGCAGAGCCACTTCTTCCTCTATCGATCGCAGATCCCGCTCCCGCTTCAGGCCGATCCACTTGTCAAGGGCCGCGGAGAGAGCCCGCTCGCGCCGCTCGGCCGTGAAGGTCTCGAACCGCTGTCGCAGGTCCCGCTCGTATTCTGCTCGTAATCGCCAGGCCCGGAAGGCACCACGCAGCTGTTCCTCCGCACGTATGTCCAAGGCACTCTCGAGCAGAGCGGCGAGATCCTTCGTTCTGTTCAGCTTTCGTGTCCAGCGATCGAACACTCGTCGAAGGAGTTTGGCGTTGTACTGCTCTGTGACCACAATCTGAGCCGACTTGATGGCAATCACACGCTGTGTCCACTGATCCAGACGACTCGCGAGGATTCGCTGCTGTCAGATTCGCTCGCGGAGATGTCTTACCTTCGCCTGCGCCTTCCGGAAGTCCTCGACCTTGACTTTGTCTTCTAGACTTTGTATCGTAGCTTCTCGCCACGCTGCTGTCAGCCTTAGTCCGATACTCTAGCTTACCGTCCATTACCAATCTGAGCTCGTTCACCCTGCGCTTTTCGACAAAGGCCTGCTGTTGCCGCTGAGTCCGTGCGCCCTTCCATATCCGGAATGTAGCTCGTAAGGAAAAGAACGCGTGCGCCTTGTCGGCTGTCGCCTCATTGTCAACTTGCTTGGCGTAAGCCTGTCGCCACTTGGTGATCATGTTGTGCTTGGTCCTCATTTCGTACATGAGGTCCGCCTTCAGGGCTGCATTTCGCTTTACGCCGAGCACATCGCGCCACCGTGTGAGCGCAGTGTACTTGCGTCTCAGTTCCGAGCTTGCTTCAAACTCGGCCATCCGCACTGCGAGTCAGCTTTTACGAGGACCATCTAGCTCACCGGTCAACGTCTGGACTCTATCCATCTTGCCCAGCCACTTGTCAAACACGTTACGTTTCCGGCGGCGATCTGTCACTCGAGAGTAGAGTCTGCTCCGACCCACGAGACTCCAAGTACGGAGTGCCTCAGCCATCGTTTCGCGATCTCGCGCTGCCGCTATCTCGCGGGCCATGCGCTCCTTCGAAAGACGCTTTCCGTAGACATTGTCTATCCGCCTCATTGCTGCCTTCATGACCGTGCGATCATGGAAAGCATCGGCCAGCCGCGCCTGCTGGGCTCGTTTCTTCCACAAGGACATGTAACTAGCCAGCACCCTTCTATTCCCCTGTCGCAACGCCACTTCCTCGAGAGGTATCAGCGATGCCGCCTTGTGCCACTGCGCCATCGTGCCTCGCAGCAGAGCTTTGTCGCGGCGTCGCCGGAAAGTAGCAGCCTTGTTATTCAGATCTCGAGATCGCAACGCGAAAGCTAACCAATCACCGAACGTCCGGTCGAGGGTCGTCCTCACGAAATGCCTGTCCGCTTTCCGCTCCTGCGCCAGGTCATGCCATCGCTGTTGTTAGCGGAATCATTGTACTAAACCCACGTTGAAGACTCGCTCAAGTTCAGTCTTCCGGAACTGCTGAGAAGCGAGCTTTTCTCGTCGTCTCAGGTCTTTCTCCCATCTCTTTGTCCGCTTCTTGATGAGCCTCTCGCGCCATGTCTTCCACGCTGTCCGAGTGGCGGTGGCATCTGCGGCGCGTATGATAGCCTGCTCCGTCTCTAGCAATCGTCGGTCACGACGTCGTTCGCGAGCTTTCCGTAACCACTTCTCGATCGCTTTCTTCTTCGCGGACATTTGGTAGTGAGCATCTGCGGTAGCTGGACGGCTGAGGTTGATCTCGAGAGCCTCCTGCCACTTGTGCAGATGCTGACGGATGAGCAGCATGTTGCGGACCTCCTCGATCTTCTTGGACGTGCTCCAGATCCAGTTCGCCGATTGATACCAGGTGCTGAAGCATCGGCCCATCAGGCCGAGTCGTAAGAACTGATCGGCTTTGAACTCCAAGTCTCTCAGCTCGCGGGGGTGGATGTAAGGGACATCCTCGGTCGCCTTAGGTGTCGCGGTCAATGTTCGGTCAGGATTGATGGGGCTGTAGGTGACAGACTCCTCGTAGGTCGGCGGAGTTGGAGAGATTGAGTTGGCTCGGCGAGCCTCCAAGAACTTGCTGAAGTCATCGTAAACGTGATAGCCAGCGCTCTTCCGCACCCTCTTCGGCGTAGACGTCCGGATGGGCGGGCCGACGAGGTCCAGTGAGTCGTCCTCTCCGGAGTTTGAAGGCGTGTAGCCGACTAACGACTGGGCACGGAATGTCTCCAGTGTCTTCCTCAGATTCTTGCGAGGCGACTCTCGGACGGGGACTTCAGACTCGGCGCCTGACTCGTCAGCGAACCCTTCGTCCAGGTCGGAGCTTGCGCTGGCAAGGAAGGGCACGCGGGACTTCAGAGGATTCATGCTCGCGGACTTGCTCCCTGCGGAGACAGCGGTGGCTGAAGCAGCTCGCGTCTCGTCGTGCATCGATCGCCAGACGTCCCATCGCTCTCCCCATGTCGCTGCTCGAACCATGCTCAGCTTGAGCATGAACTGGTAGTACAGCTTGTCATCTGTAGGCCGGATACCCCTGAAGCAGTGAGCTACCGACCATTGGGTCAGCTTACCTCTCCTTGAGCACTTGATTGTACGCATATTGTGTCTGGGCAAATGTAGTGGCATCTCGGGCACGGCTGATAATGTCGCCGACAATGTCAAGATCGATGGCCTCGGATAACGAGAGAGACGCCGAGAACGAGGCGGACAGCGACGAGACCGTGTTGTGCGTATCCTGCACATGCCGGCTTAGCATTGCCAGCAATGCTGCTGGTATCAGTTAGGGTAATGGACAAAGGGGTATGCTGGTCGATATTGTTGTGCAGGCATCGATGCAGGCGGCAAAGTCGCTGATCGGCTGGGTCGGAGCTCAATTGTCAACAAACGCGTCGCGCGTCGGCTGCGTGCAAGTCACGTGGCATGGCGTCGGCCTGCGCCCTGCGCCTCATTACGATGACGGTCCACGGTTGCATTAGGTCGCCACCTCTCACCTCACGACGGACCACACTCCACCTTCGTTCATTCGTTTCAACGTCCCCGTCTAGAGCAGGGCCAGAAGGCAGTAGTCAACATGACCGATGCCAACTTCTCCGCCGCCTTGTCAACATGGAAGGGTGCGTGAGCCGCATGCTCCGAGCTGACGTCTAGAGATCAACCTGTCCGAGCTGCAGAAGTCGCTCGACGCCACGGCGGTTGAGCTCGTAGACAACCAGAAGGAGAACATGGTTGGAAGGAAGAAGCTTGCAGAGCAGACAAGAGGTGAGTGGAAATCGTTTCGCACTCATTAATCGATCGCAGAATTCAAAAAGCTCCCCGACAATGCCGAGAAGATCAGCGCAATCCGAGGGCTGCTGAAAGCGTACCAGGGTGAGATCGACAACCTCACACGGCGGTCGAAGAAGTCCGAAACGTCTTTCCTTAACGTTTACAAGCTACTGTCGGACGCACCGGATCCTTACCCGCTGCTCGACGCTGCTGTGGACCAGACGGTCAAAATCGCCGAGGCTCGGATGATGGAGGCGGAGATGGCACGATTGAAAGAGGAGAATGCCGAGCTTAAGAAGCAGGTGTCGGAGGCGTCGATCGCCGAGGACAAGCGAAGGAAGGCCGAGCAGCGAGCCGAGCAACTCGAGAGCAAGATGGAGGATCTGATCCAGGAGCGTGTCACTCAGAAGGAGAACGAGCTTAACGCGGAGTATGACGAGCGCATGCGCAACTACGAGGACAGGGAGAAGGACCTGCAGCGCCAGGTGGCGACTCTCAAGGACCAGCTTCGGGATCTGCACACGTCGAACGAGAGTACGCAGGCCAAGCTCCTTGACGCCAGCCAGCGACAAGGTGAGTCGACGGTACGCCCCACCAGGGTCTGACATTGCAGAGCAGGACGTCACGGCGAAGCTCGCTGAGCTTGATCTCGTCGTGGCTGATCTCAACCGTGCCAACGAGCGAGTAGCTACGGTTGAGCGTCGGAATGTGAGTATGCAGGGACGTGCTCAATTCTGACAATCAGGAGATTCTTCGATCAGAGATCGAGACGGTCCGCAGCGGCTCCCAACAAGCTGAGAAGTAAGCCACTAAACTCTTCTTGAGCTGACGGGACAGAGTCAAGCAGCAAGAGGACCAGATTGCCGAGCTGGAGGCAGAGGCGTCGCGTCTGCTGCGCGCGCTGGAAGCGGCCAAGGATGCCAAGGCGGACGTCGAGAAGAGCGAGAAGAAACGTCTGGACGATGCCGCCCGCGAGATCGCAAACCAGGCCACTGAGATCGAAAACCTGAGAGCGAAGGTCAAGCAGTACAGTGACTATGATGAGCTCAAGCGCGAGTTGGAGATCATGAAGGTAAGTTTCCCGTGCATATCACTCGCTGACCGCAGTACGTCGAGTTCTCGGGAGCCGACCTCGATGCCGATGACGAGGTCGCCCTCCCCGACCCGAACGCCGACGTCTCCAACAAGAAGCTTGGCCAGTCGCTTGAGAACCTCCTTGTCAGCAAGAACCGCCGACTGCTCGAGGATCTCACGAAGCTTCGAGTAGCTCACGAGGAGTTGACGACGCAATTCCACAAGAGCGAAGAGAGTGCGCAGTCCGACCAGGAGGAGATTGCTCGCCTGCGTCAGCTCAACGAGCGTCTTGAGGCTGACCTCATGTCGGTCAATAAGGAGAAGGAGAAGTCAGACCGGGGAGTGGGTCTCGCTGGGTTGGACATCGGCGGACGGGCTGAGCGCGCAGGGTCGCCGTCTCCGAACAACGACGCCTCCATCTTGCCTATCGTCACGTCTCAACGAGACCGCTTCAGGCAGCGTAACGCCGAGCTGGAGGAGGAGCTTCGCAGACAATTTGAGACCATCTCAGAGCTCCGCGCAGAGATCAAGGCACTGCAGGCTGACAACCTGAAGCTATACGAGAAGGTGCGATACATGCAGAGCTATCGCGACAATGCGGGGAGCTCGTCACACATGCCGCTGTCCGGGTATAACACTCCCGGTTCTTCTGCGTCCATGCTGAATGGTGCTTTGCGGAGTCGGGACGACGAGATCGGCAAGTACAAGGACAAGTATGACGAGAGCCTGAACCCCTTCGAGGCCTTCAAGGGGCGAGAGGCACAGCGTGCGATCCAGGCTCTCAACCCTCTCGAGCGAGCAACCTTCGCTCTCACGCGAGCCATCATTGGTAACAAGCGTGCGAGGTCGCTCTTCATCATGTATGCGGGATCACTGGTAAGCTCACTCATTTTCCTCCTCAGCTAACATCAGCATGTTCTAGTCTTCATCGCCCTGTGGAATTCGATGCGATCAGCAGGTCAGGGAGTACCAGTGGCAGTTCCAATTGAGTAGATGTATCTCTGAAGCATTGTACAAGATGAACGCATAACCTCAGCACGCGAAGCAAAACGTATGCCACGATTCATGACCATGTGCCCTATAGGGTGGACCTCACCGACTAGCCATTGCCGAGACTGAGTCCTTGACGTCTGCCAAGTGCGCTATTCGCTGGCAATGAGGCAGGCGCTGTTCACCGGGTGCGACTGTTTGTGGGTGTGTTTCATGATCAGCCCCGCAGTCTGGCTCCAGGTGCGAAGCTCCTGGAGAGCCTGACCCAAGCGCTCATGCACATACTGGAGGTGAGATTGCATCCTGATGGTGGCCCCCGCTCCGCACGCTCGAATCGCCCAAGCTCCCGTCCGTGAGCGCAAGAGCCGCTCAATGTGTGCACCGTCTTCCCCGTCACTGCGTTCAAAGTTCCATAATTTTGCTCTTCCCGATCTTGACTTCACTCACCACTCGACAACATGTACCGACACGTTTCTCTACTTGACTCGACTATCACGGTGAGTTTTGTGGAGAAACTAGACAAGCCAGAATAGCACCATGAGCTGACTGTGGCAGGAGGCGCTACGCCCCGTTATGTCCCGCGCCTTCTACGGCAACGACTGGGATTGTGTTCGGCTACTCAGTTTATTCTCACTACCAAACCATGAGCCTGTGATAGTCGGTGGGTTGAGAGCGGACTCGCGTGGAGCGTGGCAGCTGCATGTTGAATAAGCTGCGATCACTTGATTGACACATCGCAGAGAAGCCGTGTGGCTGTTGCAAGAAGAGCGGTTCGAAGTGCATAGCCGTTCTCCGTGCGGAGGACCCCCAATATCCTTTCTCCTACATTCCCGGACGGTAAGAGAGCGATTCTGCGCACGATCGTGGCTGAGACTGACCGCCGAATCGGTATTACTCGACATGAATTTCCGCCCATTACGCCTCGCCCACTCCGCCACCCCCCATCATTCTGATCCGCCCCGATAATTGTTGCTCTCTTTCGTTTCGCGTCAACAGCTGTGTGCAGTGCGTGCTTTCCGGCAAGAAGTGCGATCTGCCGTTGCGGACCAAGATTCCAGTGTGCACATGCTCTTGGCTGCTTAACCCCGCCGACCGTGCACACGAGGAGCGCCATGCATTCCTCGTCCGCCTCAGCGCCCAGCAGGCGTGCGTTCCCCGCAATCAGCAGTGGTCCAAGAACCACCGGATGACGCTCGCCACGAAACTGCGCTCGCATGAGCTGAAGTTTGCCCACGTGAGTACCGGGCGGCTGGGATTGTGTTGGGGGCCGCCGCCGGCGCCCATCTTCGCCTTGTGGCTGCGAATCACCGTGCTGATAACCGATCGCAGAAAACGAAAGAGGCGCTCGAGCTCAGCACCGACCTTCTCCTCGGCATGGCGGAGGTGCTTGGACGTCAGAGCCCAGACCTTTACCGACCGGATGGGACTTGGGTCATACCTCCGAAGTCGGAGTGGCAGCAGTGCAAGTGCACTCCTGGCAAGTGCCAGGGCCACGAGAAGGGCCAGGCCATCAAGAAGGTGCGAAACCTCGTTGACCGCGACGCGATCCTGTCGCCGACTATGTCGCCCACGATCATGTCGCCCTCGGTTCTGATGTCTCCCTCGATCATGTCGCCCCTGCTCAAGCCCGCCGAGTGCGCTTGCGGTAATGGCCTTCCCATGAACGCCACGCTCACCATGTCCCCGTCCATGTCCAACGCCAGCCTCACATCTACCTTACTCCAGACGCCTCCTGCTCGAAACGTCAAGATCTTGCCCCAGTCTCCCGAGTCCGTGCCCAACGCCGGCCTCCGACAGCCTACTTCGCCCCCACTTAGTATCCTGACTGCGATCGGATCTCCCCCAAAGTTCCTTAATGGCTTGCCCCGCCCACAGAATGTTAGCGGTAGCAGCTTTGACGGCGACGCCACCAGATCATTCTCCAGGTCTCCCATCAGCGTCGGCAGCATCGCAAAGAAGATGACCACACCTCTTACTACCCCCAAAGTTACACCTACTCATACCCCAACCGGCTCTATCAGCAAGGGCACTTCGCCTGAGGGAGTGCCCAGGCGCCGTGGCGACAAAATCCGTCGCCTCTCCGCTATGTTCAGCAACGGCGGCATCGTCAACGATGTCGCAGCAAAGTGATAACCCCCTTGAACCATTTGTAGACCCACCCATTTCCCAGCCTCGCGCACTCTTGACACTATTCACCTGTTTTATCAGTCCCTCATTTCTGTTTCTTTCTCCCAGTACCCATCGCCGCCGCTCTTGCTCGCAACCCAGCCTGTGTGTCTAAGTCATTCTGTCTGATATCATTAGATGCATTTGGATGTAAGTTAGGGTATACCGTCTTCGTGTGTTCACTTTGCATCTTCGGGCAGAAGCACATACTCCCGACTTGAGGTTCCAAACTTGAGGACTGCCGGTCAGCTAGACATACATCGTTGACTTAGCTAAACTCACTGTCGCCCGATCTCAACTCGTAGTACCTCGACTTCGGCACCTCCTCTCCGTTGACATACGTTCCATTCGTACTGTCCAGATCGATGACGAACGGCTTCACGTTCTGCGTCGTCTCGCCGTACTTGTCCGTCTTCGTGATTTGCCGGAACTGAATGACGGCATGCTGCTTGGAACAGCTTGGGTGCTCAATGAGGATATCCGTCACAACTGCGTCGCGCCCAAGGAGATAGCAAGACTGCCGATAGATGTGAATCAAATCTGGAATGTGAGCTTCAATATCAAGGACAGACAGCTCTGCAGAATTCGCTAGACTCACCGACCTGCTCCGACCCCTTGAAGACATACAACCGCCAGTTCACAACGGGTTTCCGAGCCTCTGGCGGCTCATGGTACTTGAGCTGAACACCCTTCACCATGTTCGACTCCTTCGCAAGCAGCCCCGTGTTCTTCATGTTGGGCTTCGGTGGTGACTTCTGTTTATCGTTAGCTGTCTGAAAGCGTCACACGAGTTGAGCAGCTTGACTGATGTGCCCCTGACAGGTCCAGTGTCACCGGCGCAAGCCGTCTTCTTCCCAAAGCAGCTACTACGAGCAGCACACGTACCTGCTTGTCGCCAGCCACATCGTCGTTATAACGTTTCCTGTCCCGCTCGCGCTCCCTCTCCCGGTCCTTCGCCGTGTACTCGTCTCCCCAGACTGGTCCCCGCTTCGGGCTCCTACTCCGATTGCGGTCTCGTCGATCTCTTCGGTCGCGGTCGTCACGGCTCCGCGAGGGCGGAGAGCGACTCCGGCTGTAGCCTCGGGGTGATCGGTCGCGCGGTGAGCGGGGCATCAGGTGTAATGCAGGCAGGTATCGGCGGCGTGGAGAGGGAAGAACGCCAAAACAGATTCGTGGTGGAGGTCGTCAGTCATTCTCTGTGGGTGTGTTGCCGCCGAGTGGTGACTGGACGGGTCGGGCGCGGGGCGTGCCTGAAAATCAGGATAGTTGGCTCATCTCATGTCCAGTCGCGTCTTCTGTTTGGCTGACAGAGATAACGACCTTCCTCCGACTAACAACAACGACACTACTACCGAGCAACTTTGGGCCGCACCGCTGTTCCGCCAACCGCAGCTCATCTCCAATCGCTGACAGGTGCTACGTATTAACAGCTCCCGACGCCATTCCAACAGCCGCGCCCAGCCGAATCTCGACGCGTCGACTGCCTTCCCCGACGATGGCCAGGACGGTGCACCAGCTGCAGGACCTCGTCCAGAAGCTGGAGAGCGAGCTGGAGCTCTCCAAGTTTCTGAACAAGGGTGTACTTCAGACTAATCTCGAGTACAAGGCTCGGATAGCGGACCTCGAATACGAGAACGACGTGCTGCGTAAGGCCGAATCACGACTTGCAGCGACCGAGGAAGACCTCGAGCAAGCGATCGCGAGGGCTGAGCAGCTGGAGGAGCGCCTCATCGAGGAGGAGGGTCGGACACAGGCTGCGTTGAAGCGCGAGGCTGCAGCTCTGCAGAGGGCGGCAGCCGCTGAGCGACCACGCCCGAGTCTCAACGGCAACATGTCATTCCAGGACAAGCTGAGGAAGGCAGAATGGGAGGCAGAGTGGGAGGAGGTTGTTCGCAGTCTGGAGCGGGAGAAGGCGGATTGGCAGCAAAGATTCGAGCATCTGTCGACATTACTTGCGCCGGTCATCACTGCGCTAAACGAGCAAGGGGGCGGTTCAAGCGACTTGACTCCAAGACGTCCAAACACAGCGGCAAAAAGCGTCAGCCGATCAGCCAACGTCAGAGCCATCGAGGCTTGGGATGTCAACGGACCTCTCGCGAATGAGAACGGCCGTTCAGCGCAGCACACGTTGCATTACCGCTCTCGTCCAGCTACATCCACTTCTGCATCGACGACAAGATCTCGCTCGACACTTCAGACCGTGAGCTGAGGATCTCTCATACGACGCACTGACGATCGCAGCATCATTCGTCACCTATCCGTTCGAAGCGGAAGTCTGGCAGCGACGACGACGACGACTTCCGCCCACAGTCCACCCCCGATAAGCTCATCAAAGCGAGCAGACTTGGTGGACAGAGAAGCGTCCACGGAGGGCCGCAGGCGAATGGGGATGACCGGAGCTGCGATGAAGGCGAAGTGGACGTCAAGAGCGAGCCCGATAGTGATTGTGGTGAGTCTCTCAGCTACTTCAGAGCCGCTTCGACTGACATCAGATCCGTTGGCGCTGTAGGATTGATCAGAAGACCGACTCTGTTCCTGTATGTATCAATATCTAGCATCATGTACAATCATCACCACCTATGCAGCCGGATTCGCAACCGTGCTCTATGTTATCTGTGCATGTCACAACATGATGAGAGGCTGATGGTGCCTGTAATAAGTCTGCTAAGTGTCTGTCCTGCCCTGTCCTTCCTCCCAAGCCAGCGTCCAAGTGAAGCAAATTAGAACTTGTACTTCTCGGCCTTCTCCTCCTTGCGCTTCCTGTCCTGAGTCTTCGCGCGCTTCTTCGTCTCGCTCGAAATGACATCGTCGAACTCGCTGCGGTCGATGTGCTGTCCTGGTACATGCACGCGAGATCCCTCCTTGCGCGCCTCGTTGTACTTGGCCTTGAGCTGGGCCGGGGTGAGATCCTCGTCTCCGTCGATGGAGACATCAACAGCGCCTGCCTTGCGCTTCGTTCCGCGGTCGTCGCCGAGCACGGGCGCGGCGGCGGAGAGATCGTACGCGGTGCTGCTTCCCATGAAGCCTTTGACGCTGGTCTCGCGCTCGGGAATGACCTGGTAGAGCTCGCGCGGGCCCGAGGGCTTGTCGTCTCGCTCGGGGTGCATGCGCTTGCGGAGCTCGATGAAGTCGGGCGTTTCCAGTCCGCCCGGCACTGTGGAGGACACAGAAGCATATCCACTCGGCGTGGCCAGTCCGCTCGGCGTCTCCATGCCGTCCGCGGGCGTCGGCTCGCCATCCTCGTCCTCGTCGTCCTCCTCCATATCCTCCTCCTCATCATCCTCCTCCTCCTCGTCGCTCTCCTCTGCCTCCATGATCTCGATCTCGCCCCAGCGCTCACGGTTGACTGCCGTGGCGTTGGCGCTCTCCTCGCCCTGCACCACGCCGAACACATCGCCGTACAGCGGCCGGTTGTACTCGTCCATCGGCGGCTTGCCCCATCCTCCCGGGTGGAAACCCCACTGCGCACCAGCCGGAATCGGCGCATTCAATCCCTTGATACGCAGGTTCGGGTAGCTCGGCGGCGGCCCGAATCGCTGCATCGCAATCAGCCATGGCGGCGGCGCTAGTGGTGGAATGCTCAGCGCCTCGATCAGCTCCTCGGACAGCTCTCCCGGCTTTTTCGTTCGCAGATCCGCCTGCAGCTCCTTGCCCTCGTAGTACGCCTCGCCGAACTTAGACATCCGCGGCTTCTCCTGGTACTTAAAGAACGCGTCGTGCAGCTTCTGGTAGTCGATGTCGATCTTGCCCATCTTCGGTTGAACACGCTCGCGCGTCTTCTGCGCAAGAGTCTGCTGCGCCTCCTTCGACTTGACGGCATCGCGCTGCTCTCCGATTCCGGTGTCCGCGATCCACGCTGAAGGTCAGCTCCGATCTGCGATTCTCTGAACTCACGAGGCAACCTGTACGGCGGCTTCTCCATGCCTCTTCGGCCCGAGAGGTAGTCGCGCTTCGCGTTCCAGTGACTCGGTACCGGGACAGTGTTGCGATACGACTTCAATGTGACAAGCAATCGCGGGTCGCGTGCGTCACAGTCAAACCACTCGACCACCTCTGGTCGGTCGACCAGCTGCTTCAGCTCGGCAACACTGAGCTTCGCTGCTCGTCTCCGCTCTCGCCTCGTCATCCCCTCTGTCCCGGCCTTCGTCCGCGCATTGTGTCCCTCCTCGTCCTCGTCCTCGTCGTCCGAATAGTACACATGGCCCTTGCTCGGGCCGTCCTCGACCTTGATCAAGCCGTCCTCGCCAACCTCGTTGAAGTGCTGGAACACCTTCTGGAACTCGGAGAACTCGGAGGACTCAGGTGGGGGTTCGGCGGCGTCCAGGAAGGACTCGACAGTCATGATCGAAGCGACAGACTCGGCATCGCTCTCGGGCTCGGTCGAGGTGGGGGTCGCAGTAGCAGAAGGGGTAGCGGCCTTCTTAGCCTTCGCTTTCAGTCGCTTCAAAGCGGCGCGCGACTTGACACCCGACGTCTTGACGGGCGGACCGTTGGCGACGGCAGCATGGCCGTTTGCTGCTGACATTGTAGCAGCTTTTGAGGGGTGGATGCGTGGATCTCGTCAACACAGTGTCGACATGGTGACTGTAATCATTAGGGGAGCAGTGAGCTAAGTGCGGGGTTGCGGAGATATCCGCTCTGTGGCACCCAGGCCGTTTTTGCCACCCAAGTGCTCTAATTCTCTCCGCAGGTTCACTTCTGCCCGCTTGCATCACAACTTCTTTGTTAACACTCAGTATCTTGTCACCTCTTCAACTCTCATCCACCAATACCATCCACCCCGCGAAATCCTCAAATCTTGCTCTTTCTGCTCCCCCGCATCTCTCGTCTCTTCCGGGAGAGTACACAAGCTCAGATCACCTCTGTTTCAGCCTCGCTCCCATCCATAACGTCGATCATGAGTGGCGGTGCACGCGCATTCTCCAGCGCCCTTCGCGGTGCCGGTGTGGCGAACGAAGACAAGATGGATCTCGACGGCGGTGTCGGAAGAGCCGGTCGCGGACGACGAGGTGCGCGAAGCGGCGGACCGTTGGATCAGGTGAGTACTTCGTAGAGCTGCTCTTCTCCAGGTTATCACTGCTTGTCAGTCTGTGGACGCCGTCGGATCACTCGTCATCGACTTGACTTTGTTGGTATTCGAATGCGTTGATACGCGATCAGCGAGGAGCAAAAGTCTGAAGGAGAGCTCAAGATCAGGGCAGGCAGAGATGCTCGCGGCGATCAGTCGTGTGTTGGGCACCGTGTGAAGTCGCCCTAGCCCATGTCGTCGGCCTGGTTCTGGACTCTAGACAGCCGCCAGTGTCCGTTGCCCCTACAAGAGCTGCCTGTTATAGGCTGCAGGGCGCTAGGCTTGCCACCGCGCATCCGCAAAACACACGCACGCACGCATACATGCAGCGCGCTGTATGGCACGCCTGCCGGCCGTCTCTCTACGCAGGCGGCGTGGTTTACACGCGCCTGCTGCCAGCGAGCACATTGGTGTCCATCACCATATCCTGCCTTCTCTCCTTCTGCTTTTACATCGTCCATCTCGTTTCGTCCGGTCAACCAGGCATCAACCACGGATGTGTCGCAGCATCCTGCTTTCGAGCATCAGCAGCCTATCGAGCGTTCCTCCGTTCGTCATCTACTGAGGCTGACACTCGATCCCTTCCTCCTCACACAATGTCGTACGGGCAATCATCATCACAACATCCCCTATCACAACATCCCCTATCACAACATCCCCTATCACAAACACCACCACCACCACAACAACAACAACGTCCTTCACCACCTCCTGCCGATCGCTTTCGCACTCATCCCTCACGACTTGCGAACCTTCCTACATCCTTTGTTCAACAACTGCAGAGCGGTCGTCGAAGCCGTGACTCTCCATACGCCAAGTCTGATGGCGGCTCACTCGCTAGTCGTATTAGCGGACCGTCCGGTGGCGGCTCCGCGAAGGGAAAGCGCCGCGGAGCCAACATCAACCCCTCCAGCAGCAAGCGTGCTCCTGAGGGTACCCCCGACCTCCTCAAGGACAGCAGCTCCCGTGCCGATCAGATCAGGCGACAACAGCACAGCCGACTGAGCGAAGTCATCCGTGGTGAGGACTTCAAGAATTGGCTCCGGTCTCGCCTCGTCGCCCCCGGTGTCGTCAACATGTCGGATCTCGCCAACGACCCGTTCTTGAAGCAGCACGGCATCGCGCCTCCAGGTAGCCCTGAGGCACCCGCGAATGCTGGTCATGTGTTCTGGAAGTTGATCCAGACGACTCTCGAGACGCCCGAGAACCGCATTGTCACCATGTCCTTGGCCCGCAACGGCTTCAAGTCGCTCCACCAGCTCTCCAAGTTACCCATCTGCCTTCCCTACATCCGCGCCCTCGACCTCAGCAACAACCCTATCGCTAAAAGCGATGAGTTGAAGCACCTCCAGTCTCCGGGAGAACAGAAGGGCAAGGCGTCGTCCGCTGCTGGCTCGCTCAAGAGTCTTGTCGAGCTGAAGCTGGAGGGGACCAAGTTCCGCGAGGAGATGCTCCAGCAGCCCGACGGAGGCGAGAAGTACCAGCACGACATTCTCCGCCGCTTCCCCGGCCTCCTCATTCTTGACAGCGTGCAGCTGAACCGCATCGTCTTCCCTCTGGAGCGCAAGCCGATCGTCAAGCGCACCGAGGATGAGCGCAAGGCCCTGGCCACCCGTCCCTTCACCTACCCCGTTGACGTGACGACTGCCTTTGAGGAGAACGAGGCGTGCAAGGCTGCCGTGATGGACTTCTGTGGCCGCTTCTTCCCTCTCTGGGACAGCAATCGAGCAGAGGCTGTCGAGTTTTACCACCCCGAGGCGACGATCTCCATCTCCGCCAACACCCTTCCCTCGCGTTCGGCTCAGGCCACTGAGCTCGCAAAGTCTCGGTCGAGCCGTCCCCAGCCTGTCTCTTTCGAGGCATGGGTGACACTGCCGGGCCGAAACTTCTTCCGCTCTTGCACGACTGTTGAGCAGCGTGTGAAGACGCTGAAGTCGCCCATGGACCAGGCAGAGCTTCTGCGATGGCTCACGAAATCGGTGCCGGACACGAAGCACCCACTCACCGACGCCAGCAAGTGGTCGATTGATGCCTGGTACTTTGACACGAACAACGATCGCATCTCCGCCGTCATCCAGGGAGAATTCCAAGAGCGTGAGTTACTAAGCTGCCTATGTAGAGGGCTGCTCAACTGACATACAGTGCCTTCCATGACCTACCGATCCTTCACCCGAACCTTCATCCTGGCTGCTCCTCCGCCCGGCACTCCCGCCGCGACGAAGGGCTACCCCTGCGTGGTGCTCTCCGATATCATGGTCGTGCACTCGTACCTCGGCAGCACCGGCAGCTGGGACAACAAGGCGACGCTTGTGAAGGGCGACATCTCCATTGTGCCTCCCGCCGTTGGAGCTGTTCCCATCCCGGCGGTGACCGTGACTGCGGCGCCCGGCGATGAGGCGGCTCAGAAGGCTGCGATGGTCGAGCAGGTCCGCCAGCGGACCGGCATGAACGCGCAGTTCTCGGAGCTTTGTCTCGCGCAGAACGGGTGGGATGTGGAGCGGGCAGTCGCCAACTTCCAGGAGATCCGCGCCACGATCCCGCCGGAAGCGTTCCAGTAGGAGGATTGCAGTGAGCAACGGCTGCTCAGTTGACGTAGCGAGCGGGCATCACAATGCGCCCGAGTAAGCTATCTGTCTACCCCAACTGCAACCTGGTGAGCGGGCCTCATGAGTCCGAGTAAACCAGGCTTCGACTCCTACGCTTAGGATAGACTTTGGTCTCTTATTTTCTTCTTTCGCAAGCAACCCCAATCCCAACATTCCACCGCAACCTCATTGTTTCCCCAGCATCAACCCAATACGCAATAGCCGAAAACAAACCGTACAATAGAAAACACAGTCCGAACAGGTCCCAGGCCCACACTGGTGTGCGCTGGGCTGGAACGCGTTCGCCCATGTCATGTATTACTTGCTGAAGAAGCATAACAGTTGCCCCAACGCAATCCTCCAAATTGATACGACTTAAACACTGATGGGCGGTATGGAAGTGGAAGTGGGCTGCTGCACAGTAGCCAGCCACTTCCGCTGCGGTCCGAGACATGAGTATTTGGCATGACCTGACGTGATTGCCACATCCTGCCTGCCCCCAATCAATAACCGACGCCTCATGACCATCCCAGGAGTCAGACCTAGGCGGCTGCGGTAGCTACCGGCTGTGTGATGTACAAGTGTGCATTTAGTGCGCTTGCGTGCGTGTGCGCATGTATCACAGAGATAAAGTGGGTAACATGGCGGATCATGAATTGCTGAGGAGGAGACTGCCCGGAAAGATCAGGAATGCAAGACAAGGACGAAAGGCATACGTACGTCTAGTGATCGAGACAAAGTCAAGGGACGCGTCGGGCGTCCTGACGACGAAGAAGTGCGGAGTGCGAAGCATCTGCGCCGCAATCAAGTAGTCGGTAGATCGGTTGTTAGTCTCGGATGCGAACCGTGGTAATGGTACAGCGTGGGTCTGCCAAGTGCGAAGCAGCAGTGATGACGATGCAAAGAGGTTTGGGGAATGTCTGTCCGACCGATCGTCTGCAGGTGGCGCCTGCTGGCTCGGTCTACGCTGCAGACAGTGAAGTAATCGGACGCGGTCAGTGTGGCACGACGAAAGTAGCACAGAAGGAGGCTACATGAAGCTGGTATGTTAAGGGATGGTCTGACAGTTAGCACCCGATGCAGCTCTTTGACTCATATGTCCACATTGCGGCAATGTACGCAGTCATGGCATGCCGATGCATGCCTTGCCAAAGTGACGCGACTTGGGGTCGAATCGGGCAAGTCTGGCAGTAACTGATTAGGGACATTGCGATCATGTCGGCATTCCCGCCGGTACGAGGGCGGATTCGGCGCGGAGAACCTGGCCGGAAGAGCGGTAGAGCGGGAATCCCTGCGCCTCCGCTCGGCTTCTCGATGTCGGGCCGCCTTATCGTACCATGTTCGTGCATGCGTGCTGCATGCTGCAGTGCTGTCACCGAGGTCCGTTCTCGGGGCTTGGCTATGCCACACATCGGCCTTCTGCGGTTCGCTGGGGCGCAATCATGAGATGCGTTCATGGAGTGCCACAAGGGGAGGCGTCACTCGGGAATGGCTACGACAGCGTACGGCGTCGGCGGACACCTTTGCTAGTTCTGAGATCTCTCACGGTGCGTCGCTCGGCTGTCCAGACTAGCATGCTGCTCGCGGTTAATGGTCGATCCCAGAAACAGCGGAACGATCATATTGAAATTCACGAGGTCGAAGACAGCTGCCTCTACATCTCTGATCTCCCACGGGCTCGCCCACGATTGAGTTCATTGGCCATGCATGCCATGCTACCTGTCAGTCAATGCAGTCGAACCTCACGGCGAAGGCAAGGTTACGCACTCCCACGCGGTTGGAGGACGCCATCGCTAGATTCAGAGTCTCCCACGATACACACACTTCATCGGTCTCACCATAGACGCAGACAGCCTCAAGTCGACGGCGAGGGCAAGGTCACTCAACTTCAGAAACGCATACGACAAGCCGCACGTCTGGAGGCAGCCCTCGCTACATCTCAGGTCTCCCACGGCCAACACCGTCTCACCCAGGTGAGACGTCCGAAACGCTGCGCAGTTGGCTGTGTCACTCTCCCTTGCCGACCCTCACATTGCGGCGTACCTCTGTTCATTTATAGCGCTTCGTACTTGTGGTTCTCAACCCAGCCCTGCAGTGTGCCTGCAGATCCGCTGTATGGAGCATATGGGGAGTGACACTGGGTGCAGAGTGTTCTGCAGACTATTGAAGGAACCCTCGTCGTAAGATGGATTAGTCGCCCCGTAACACCACACCAACCCTACCCGTAGTACCCGTTGCCCCTTGTTCCCCTTCACAAATTGCCCCATGTTCATGCCCCAAATATCGTTGCTTGGCCCCTTTGCTTTTCGGACCCCGATTTCGACATGTGCGCGCCCACCAGTATGTCGCACTGCGCACGTCTGCTGCTGCGTAGATATGGAGGTGTGCTCCTGAAAGTGATATGAGGCTGTCCTCGCCACATTGCCTGATTGCACATGCCGCGCGTGCCGCGCTCTGGCGCCCGGTGTCGAAGACCTTGCGCCTGCCACACATCACATACGGTGCATTGCAGCACATGCACACTGTTAGTGCTGCTAGGGGGTGGCAGCTGAGACATCTGAAGCGATCCGAGCAAGCCAAGCGTCCATATGACGACATATCTCATACTTCTGCATTGCACAGAGAAGCAACCTTCTGTGCCACTTTCATACTCCTCGTCGATGCGTTTTTCATCAGTACAGAGCGTCGTCCATGTTTGCCAGGCCCAAAGATGCCACTACCAACGTGGAAGTGACAAGGAGGGATGCATCGACAAAATGGGGCCACTAAACGTTCCTCAATGTGCATCGTTGGAGATCGCCCTCTGGCCTGGACCAGGCCGTCCGGACCCGGCACAGTGGGTCAGTGGGTCAGGCTGGTGGATCAGTGGGGTCTGGACACTGATTCACCGACGCGCCGACGCGTCTAGCGCCTTCACTCGATTTACTCTGCATATTCTGGGGATTCGGTCTGGATTCTCTCGGAGAAAGCCCCTGCCGCAATTCAGCAAGCACAGTTGGGAGGAACGGCTAGTGAAAAGGAAGCAATCAGTCAAGGGAAAATAAGCTCTCACCAGCGTAGAGCGACTTACATCACTCACCAGCACTACATCGAGACCACCGTCGTTCAGACATTAAGAAGAGTGGAGGTGAAGTCGGTGGTGAGGATTCAGGGAAGACCCACGTGACACTTCCCTGATACAGGGTTCTGATCCGGACGCGCCGGACGGGAGTTTTTGCTGGAACCGCG
Organism: Trichosporon sp. DN520; assembly: GCA_030347605.1. Lineage (NCBI taxonomy): Eukaryota > Fungi > Basidiomycota > Tremellomycetes > Trichosporonales > Trichosporonaceae > Trichosporon > Trichosporon sp. DN520. The sequence goes on from JASJUY010000013.1 coordinate 282,745, forward strand.
CCAGGCGCGCTGTGGAACGCACTATACCGTCGCCCGGCTGGGACGGCTGGCACACAGGCGCGTCATGCTCGATGTGCCAGATGTGCTCGATACAGGAGACTGGAAAAAAGGGATGAGGGGATCGTGGATGCCATATACCAGAGATGGATGGCAGAGGGGGCCGTAGCGCTGACCTGTGTCCTGCACACCAGGGGACACTCCTGCAGGGCTCAAGCTCATTCTGGTTGTGCTCGTTGTGCTCGTTGCGCTGACTATGGCGTTCCGAGGGGGCGTGGACTCAGGCTTGACCTACTGCTGGGTCGATGGACATTTCGCGCCCTTGAACGAGAACGGACCGAAAGTCAAGCACGCTACTGTCAGACGGCCGGAGCAGCCAAGAGCCAGTCAGCCAGCCTACTCCGGTCCACCCTGGGCACCCTCACCCTGGCCCTGCCCCTCACCAGACGCGTCCTCCACCCCGCCGCCCCCTGCGCACAGTCATCGCTCTGCTGTCGCCTGAGTCCTCTCCGCCGTGCCAAGTCCCACCATCGTCCTGGCGCTGGTCCGGATCCTGAGCCTGCCACCACAGCACCGCGCACCGCACCGCACCTCTGCTCACCTCAGTGCACTGCACCTGTCCACTCGGCAACTTAGCCTACCTGCCACCTACCGCTCCTCTGCATTACTACTCTGCACTGCAGAACAACATCCTCCGTACCACACTCTACATTTCACCACACTCCGCCCTCACGTCACTCGAAAAGACCAGCGCGCGACTCGCCTTCCTCGATCGCGCCTCACTTTCCGACGCCCCATCGACGCCCACCCGTCGACGATTCACCCAAAAGTCCCAGTGCAGCAATAGTCTTGCCTAGCTGCCTGCCAACAGACCCAAATTAAGGAGGGCCATAGCGCACTGACTGCGCCTGCGTACCCCGTTTGCGCCATCCTAGCCCCTCTCCGCTCCCCTCCCCTCTCACTGCCTCATCGCATTCACAACTTCGATTCTCGGCGCCTTCCTCCTAGCCATCAGCGCTACTTGCGTGGACGCCCTCAACACAATCAGTACACGGCCCTCGTCTCTTTCAGCAGGCTTGACCACGCAACACCCCCTCTGTCTCATCCCGTGCTCCCCACCTGCACACCAGCTGAGCCACACTCGATCGGCACACACCACACACGCACACAACAAACCATCACTCCTCGATCCACACTCGTGTCTCGACCCAAACTTGGTCCAACCAAATAAAACGCCTCCTTACGCAAGCCCCTCCTCCTTCGCACACTCGTGCTCTCTCCCTCTCTCGCTCGCTGTGCTCCTGCAGCTCTAGCTCTTGTGCTCTTGCCGCGCCTGCATCTTGACAGCTGCTGCCGCACCGACGCACGCCAGCAGCGCACCAGCACTAGCCTTAGCAGCACGCATACCCAGTCCACGAGCACAGCAGTCGCCCAAACGCAGTCCTAGCGTCGACCTAGAGCTGTTCACTGCCTCTTGCCTGAACGCACGCAGCACAACGCAGTGAGACGACAAGATCTCTGACGGACGGGAGTGTCACTGCTACCCCGGCTGGCTTCTACTTCCGCCAACTGTCGCGACCACTTTGCGACCGTTCGCCTTCCCTGCTACTCTCCACCTCTCTCCCCACTCAATCACTCACCCACTCACCCACCCTACCTACACGCCAATAACATCCTTCCCTCTATCCTCTCCCCCGGCCATCTACCTCGACACGGTTGCTTGCTTGTTACCTCCATCGTCGACGTTCCTTTTTCTTTGCTTTTCCATCCTTTCCACCCAATCCGCCCAGCCTTGCTTCCGTCGTGTTGGTTGCCCCGTCGCCGGTCTATTTTCGCCCTCAACACCCACCCCTACTCCGTCCGGCCCTAGCCTTGCCTCCCACGCGTGCCAGAGCCGGATCTCAGTCTCGATCATAGCGTAAATAACAGGTCGGTGCCAGCACTCCGTCTGCATTCGGCACTGCACTCTCTCGGACAAACAGCAAAAAACGGGCTGCGCTGCTCAGTACCGTCCGTCTTCCCCCTCACGCACGAACGCACGCATAGGCGATGCCTTCCGTCGACAACTAAGGGTACACTCGAAGGACGCGCGCTGCCCCCCTTCGTTCGTCGCCATCGCACCATCCCTCCCGCCCTTCTACCCATTAGTCAGACCACGAAACTTGATCAACAATGACCGAGGTTGACAGCTCTCTGGCTGCCCCCGACATTCCAAGGTCAAGACGCTCCTCGCACCGCCAGTCCGTTAACGGCGTGAACCAAGAGGCCATGTCATCTGTCACGTCTCTGGGCGAGATGGAGGCCCGGTGCGGAGGATGCAAGAAGGTCATTGACCAGGAGAACGGTGGAATCGTCGTTGCGTTCGGGTAAGTGACTGATCCTTCAGCGCTGGCCTGGCCCACCTGACCAGCCCCGCTCATCGATGCGCCGATGCTGACTCTTCCTCTCCAGCTCCGCGTTATGGCACGTCGACTGTTTTCGCTGCGCCAAGTGCAACGAAAAGGTCTCTGCAGACACCAACCTTCTCCTGCTTTCCGATGGCAACCCCGTATGCGGAAACTGCTCGTACCAGGTAAGTTCGAGACAGCCGTAATGTCCCACTGCCGTGCGCGTCGGTACAGTGGTGTTCGACTGGCAAACTAGGTTCCACTTCCCCTCGCCCTGGCTGCTGACTTCGACAGTGTTTCGTGTGCAAACAGGCTATCACCGAAGAGGCGATCATGACGGGAGATGAGTCGTACCATGCCCACTGCTTCACGTGCCGGACCTGCAAGCGTCGAATTGAGGAGCTGGTCTTCGCCAAGACGACGCAGGGCATCTACTGCATGTCTTGTCACAATGAACGTGTCGCTCGGTCACGGCGGCATGCTGAAGCGAAGCGCCAGCGTGCAGCCCGGAAAGAGCGCGAGAGGGCCGAGGCCGAGAAGAAGCGCGCCGAGCGGGAAGGCGGCACTGACACGGTCAGTCCGCTCCCAGGTGGAACTGCACGACTCCCGGCGCTGTCGACATCGACGTCACTCAACCTACTTGCGTCTGGAGCTGTGCCGGCGCCCCAGGACCGCAACTCGTCTGCTCCAACATCACCGACGTTCCAGTCGAACGTACGACCAGCCTCGCCGCAGCGGTCGCTCTCCAGCCCTTACACTGAAACGCGACCCACCGGCAAACCTCATTCGCGCGAACCGAGCGCTGATCGTGGTGGTCGTAGCAGTCCCACGACGCGCACAGGCGCTCGACCCAGCTCACCAGCCTTTGTCACTCCACGTCAGGGTGCGCCCCCGACGGTTGACACGACGGCCGTTTCGTCAAGAGATTGGGCCAGCGATAATGAAGTTTCGCGATCAGCAACTGCGAGCCCAGTGCTGCCACTCAGCCCGGCCAGTCCGTATGCCCTCAATGTTGGAACGCCAGGTGGAACATCCGTCCAGTCGTCGCCCTCTGCTCCCAACCTCAGTGGGTCATTGGGCACGCCGCAGCGAAACGCTTCGCCTATGGGACCACGCTCACCGTCAAACGCACAGGGTCTCAGTCCAACCAGTGGCACGGGGCTCGGTGTGCCGACCACAAAGGCATCGAAGAGGCGGTCCATCAATCCTGGCATGGTCTTCAGCGTCGACGGCGCTGCGGCGACCTTCGCAGCCGAGCCACGGGCGCCATCACCATTACGAGCTTCCTCGACCGATCAGCCGCCCAGATCGTCTACGCCTACAACTGTCACCTCTCCTACACGTTCGAATGTCAACTCCTTAGAGAGCTCTGATGCCACGATCAGGGGAGTCGCCTCGATGCAGGACAGGGCACGCTCACCGTCGCCTTCTTTCCACTCGGCTTCCGAAACGATTCGCGTGTCTGGCCCTAGTGAGGACTCTCACGACGGCAAGTCGATGCCTCGTATCTCTGCTCCCAAGCTCGGCAACATGTCGTTCTCCTTGTCTGACCCCGACTTTGCCAACTTACTGCAGGAGATGGAGAGCTCGGGCAAGTCTGCTGCTGAGATCGTGGCCGCTAGGGAGGCTCGTGACAAGGCCGGCTCTTCGGTTGACTCGCACGGCACTGGAGAGTCGTCTCCTTCGGCGTCTCCCAAGTCTGGCGCTCCCGTAACTATCTCGCACAGCCCGCCCGTGCCGAACGGCTCGGACAAGCTGCCATCTCCCTTCGGCCTGCTTTCGCCCAGCGACAGCAAGCTGCCGCCTGCTGGAACGCCCCGTCGCCGTCCGTCGGTTGAGTCTGCAATCTCGGTCCGCATGGATCCCGACAATGCGATCCTGATGCTGAAGGACCTTGTGGCCTCTGCCGCGCCGGACGCGACCGAGGTGACGGTCGACATTTCGCTGCTGAACGACATCATCCGCGAGCACGACAGCTTGCGCGAGGCAGCTCTGACGTTGAGAAACAAGTACACTGGAGCCAAGCGTTCGAGCCAGCAGTACAGCGAAGGATTGACGGTCGCCGGCGAGGAGTATGACAAGGAGGTGGCGCTGCGACACGAGCTGGAGGCGGAGATCTCGCGTCTCCGTGCCCAGGTTCACGGCCAGACTGCCCGCCTGTCCGTCATCTCTAGCGACGAGCGGAGAGCAGAGAGCATGCGCCGCCGCTCGCAGGACCTTGTCAACAACCTCTCGACTCTCGAGCGCGACATCTCCAGACTCCGTGCGCAGCGAGATATCTCGCTCGCCGAGGTCGAGGAGCTGCAGGCCACCAAGGGCAGCGTCGCTACTGGCGAGATGGAGTACGTCGATGACGCACCGACGACTCTGGGCCGCTCGCTTAGCAGGCGTCTTGAGACCATCAAGGAGCAGTACCGCGACGAGATTGCGCCACTGTCTGCGCAGCGCGAGGTGCTCCAGCGTGAGATCAACGAGCTGCGGGAGACGAAGCAGCAGTTCCTGGAGGAGTCGACGTCGCTCGCCGCCAAGAATGAGGAGCTTGCCGAGCTCAACTCGCAGCTGTCCCGCCAGATGGAGAGCATGGAGAACAAGCTCAAGAGCTCGGCCTCGGTTGGAACTCTCAAGCCCTCGCTGCAGGGACACAAGGCCGGCAGCCCGTCCATGTCTTCCCTCGCCCCGATGCCGGAGGTGCAAGAGGAGACTGCGCGTGTCATCCGCGTTCCGAAGCCGGAGCCGATCGAGGCTGCCCCTGCGCGACGATTCAAGTGGATCAAGTCGAACGCTGGCGCCAAGCTCACCGCCGCCGACCGGGAAAGGCGGAACGGCGGTATGCGACCCTCGACCGAGGTCGGCCTCCGCGAGCACAACTTCCAGCAGCACAGTACGATGCGTCTCGGCCGCTGCGAGCTGTGCCAGGACAAGATGTGGGGTCTCCAGGAAGTCAAGTGTGGTCGTGAGTATGAGGTTTTCCTCACTGTTATGTATGGTCCATGGCTAACAGATCACAGAATGTGGCATTGTCTGTCATTCGAAATGCGCCGACAAGCTCCCGAAGTCGTGTACCGGCAAGGAGATCAAGAAGGAGCCGATCGACGAGGGGCCGCTGCCTCCGTCCATGTTCGGCCGCGACCTCACCGAGCAGGCGATTGCCGACCAGTCTCCCGTGCCCGTCATTGTCACCAAGTGTGTGCACGCGGTCGAGGCGAACGGCATGGAGTACGAGGGCATTTACCGAAAGACTGGCGGCTCGGCGCAGTCCAAGGCGATCACGCAGCTGTTCGAGCGCGGCAACTACGACCGCTTCGACCTCATGGACACTGACTCGTTCAACGACATCAGCTCGATCACGTCGGTGCTCAAGTCGTACTTCCGCCAGCTGCCGAACCCTCTCCTCACGCACGACCTGCACGAGAGCTTTGTCGCCGCAGCCAGTGAGTAAAGCTAGGCCATTCGTGTTCTGTAGCTGACATCCAGACATTCGCGACCCGAAGAACAAGCACCAGGCCCTGTGTGCGCTGCTGAAGGAGCTCCCAACGCACCACTACAACACGCTCAAGGTGCTCATGCTGCACCTGAACCGCGTCACGGCCAAGAGCGCGGTCAACCTGATGACGAGCCAGAACCTTGGTGTCGTCTTTGGACGTGAGTGCTGCTCTTCTTATGTTTGTTCAAGCTAACGTCAGCCACGCTTCTGCGCTCGAAGGATCCCGGCCGCGAGTTCGGCGACATGGCCGGCAAGGCCATGAGCGTGCAGTGGATGGTGGAGAATGCCCCACAGGTGTTCCAGGACGACCGCGAGTAGACCGGACTTCGATCGTCGTCGCATCCTTCATACTACAACCTTCTCACTCGCCATTCTTCTTCTCTTTCCCCATTCAGTCCATTTACCACTCCCACCACACATATATTCTCTTCAACTTTATTGGCGCTTTTTTCTGGCTTTTTTTTTCTCTTTCTTCTCTCTGTTCACACACACCACACACCATATATACACCTTCACAGCCCGCGACGACCCCTTGTAATTGTAAGAAATCTTATCGTACAAATGGACGAATTGAGTTGAGCGAGCGCGAGCAATGAGCGCGAAGCGCGAGTGCGAGTGCAGGGAGCGGAGCGTCGTCGATCAGTCACTGATTCAATCGTCTGCAGATCGAGTGGCGGAAGAGCAGCGGCTCAGTGTCAGCTTGCGGATGCTTCTGACGAGGTTCGTCAATGTGGCGATCTCATGGCTGCTGGATTTCAGCTCAAAGTCATGATAGTACATGATGCATCTATGTCTACTTCTTCTGAACACTGCCGCGGTTGCCCACGGACAGGACCAGGTGCGCCTGGCCCGTTTTCTCTTGCCTCCTCTGGAAGGACGTGCCAATATCTCCTCATCTTCACTCGCCTCGTCTCCATCTTCGTTCCGGTCTGGTCATCAGTTTTGACTTGAGACCGGCTATGCCTCTCTCAAGCCGGGCTTGTGGTATTGGTGGTACATGATGCATCTAGTGCTTCTAAGCCTACTTCTTCTGAACGCTGCCCCTGTTGCCCACGGAAAGCACCATGTGCGCCTGGCCCGTCTTCTCTTGTCTCCTCTGGAACGCGGCACCCATACCTAGCGGCGTATCGCCGGCCAGCATAGCCTTTGCCTTCCTCTCCTCTTCAATCTTCTTCAGCCTCTTCTCCGTCTTCATCCTACCGCTAGTCTTGCCGTGGAACCGGTGACTGAGTGACTTCCAAGCCTCCTTGGGTGTCATCTCGCGACCAAACTCATCATGGTACTTGAGCTCAACCTCAGGCCTGTAATGCTTAAACTCCTCGAGCGCAGCCCTAGCTTCGGCCATCTCGCGCTGTCGGTTCTCATACTCGCGCTGCGCCTGGTCCTTCTGTGCCGCCGTTCCGCGCGCAGCGAGTTTTTCCATCTCCTCCCTCGCCAATCTGCGCTTGTGGTCGGCGAGCCACAGATCGTGCTGTTTCTGGAGCCGCTCCTTCCTGCGCTCGGCCTCGATCGTGGCAGCGTCCTTCTTCTCCAGCGCGCCTTGGTTCCGCAGCAAGGCCAGGACGCCCGCAAGGCCCTGCGTCACCTTCGGCTCTTCCAGCGTCGGGACGACGGCGTCCTCTGCGCCAAGCGTGGACATCTCGGCCATCTGCGCGTCGATCTTCGCGCGATACTCGGCCAACGACATGCCTTCTCGCGCGGCCATCTCGGCCAGCTCGTCGTCGCCGTCTTCCTCGTCTGATGAGTCGTCTTCGAGACCCTCGACGCGCTCGACTTGAATGATCTGCGCGTCGCCGTTGGAAGTGGGAGCGGGGCCAGGCGTGCCAGTAACGCTTCGGCTGCGGCTGCGCGTTCGATCCTCCACGGGTCGGGGGCGGCCAATCTTCCCCTCGACGGTAACGTTGCGCACGAATTCGCTCGTCTCGTCGAACGTGATGCGACCGTCGTCCTCGCCTTCCTCCTCTTGCTCGGCGGGCTCAGCCTCGCGCTCGGCCCGGATACGTTCCGCGATATCCTCCGGCCGCATGCGTTTCTTCTTGTTCTGCTGTCGCCGCGTACGCGCCAGGGCGGCTTGGAGGTCGTCGTCGTCCACGAGGTTGTCCGGTGCGTCGTCGACACGCCTCCGCTCGAAGGTCGGCGTGCTCTCCTCCACGTCCATCTTCTGGTCCTCCTCGTCCTCAGGATCCACCTCGCGTTTCCGCGCTTTCCGCTTGACCTTACGTTTCTTGACCTTGACCTCTGCCGGACTAGCGTAGTCGTCGACCTCCCAGTCCTTGGAAAAGTCGAGCGAGAGTTTGACCTTCATATCGGGTGCTTTGCCCATCTCGACGTCTTCCTCCTCGACCTTCTTTTGAGGAAGAGCCTCGCCGAGTCGGAATCCGTCCGTCTTGGCGTCCTCGGCCGTAAACCCATCGTCGTATTTTGCAAGGACAGAGGCCTTCTTCCCAATCCGGCCCTCGGTGAACTCCTCGTCGTCGTACCCCGTATACTGGGCTTTCGCGCGGCGAGCACGCTCAGCCCTCGCGGCGTCAGCCTCTCGGTCCGCAAGCGCCACGTTCTGGAGCTCATCCTCCTCCCCGTCCAGAACGCGCGAGTCGCGGAGCGTGAGCACGACATCTTCTCCCTCGACAAGGTCGTCCGTATCGTGCGCCACGCGCAGACCGACAAGGTCTCGCTCATCGTACGCCGCCGCGTCCGCTTCCGCCATCTCCTTCGCCCGGCGCGCAGCAAGCTCAGCTTCGCGCTTCGCGGCGCGCTTTTTGAGTTTCTTGGCCCATGAGGCACTGTCGATGTCGTCCTTGCCTGCATCGCCTAGCGTTGAGCCTTTCAGCTTGGCGTGGAGGGCGCGCTGGTTCTTCTGCCTGTATGTGTCAGCTCGCAACGACGACTCAGCTTGGACTGATACAGGAGTCCTGGGGAGAGCTGAATGTGGAAACAGGTGCAACTTACCTCTCTATCCGCTCCTTGATCTCGGCCTCGGCACGCTGCCTCTTCTCCTCCCGCACCCGCTCCGAGAAATTGCGCTCGGCAATCGCATCCCGGTCCTCCTCTTCTGGCTCGTTGTCGTCCGGCTCGGCGCCGATCGGCTTCAGGCCGAGCGAGATGCGGACCTTGTTAGTCTCTTCTAGGGAGAGGGAATCTTTTGCTGTCGAGTCGGCCATCTTGGGCCTATACTCCTGGCGACTTTGGTGGAGTTGGTCGAAGCGGAAGGGGACGGGTGGGTTATGTTGTTTTCAGGTGCGTTGAGTTCAATGATCGAGCAGAGATGAGTGAAGTTGAGGTTGGGTGGCAAAGTCGTTAGGCGTGGGACAGGCACGGCACGAATCGCGCGCCTAAGCGACTAGATCGCCCTCCACCGGTCAACTTCAACAATACCATTGACGATCGTCACTTTCGAGCATCGTTTCGCGCTCTCCATTTCCTCCAAACATTCGAATACCCGCCTGTGTATCTGCAGAGCACGACGGAACGCCCAAGAACGACTATCGAGTGCCCTTGCCCCCAGTTCATATCCTCGATACTCTGGAAGTCGGACCTGTCGCCCATCTAAACTCACGCCACCCTCCGTCCCCTCACAACAACCACCATGCCGCCCAAGGGAGCCCGCCAGCCGCAGCTCCGCGCGTGCCTCGTGTGCTCGATTCTCCAGTCGCAAAAGGACTTCATCGACTACGGCTGCCCGAACTGCGAGGAGGTGATGGACATGCGCGGGAGCGCGGAGCGTGTGGTCGAGTGCACGTCGACGATCTATGACGGGATGATCGCCATGATGGAGCCGGAGGAGAGCTGGGTTGCGCGGTGGCAGCGGATTGGTAAGTCCCGGGTATCCCTTTGCTTCTGCGTCCTTTCTCATTGTGTCCTTGTGACCTTGGAGCCACTGTCGCCGGTGGATCTTGTTGTCGTCCTCGGATCGTACCGAAAGGTCCTTTGGCTGGCGCCAGGACGCAAGTAGTAGAGGCCGAGGCCGAGGACCTCAGATGAGCTTTCAGGTGTTTACATAGCTAACCTCCAGACAAGAAGAAGCGAGGCCTCTACGCTGTCCGTGTCACGGGCCGACCGCCGCAGGACGTGATCGACGCAATCGAGTCAAGGGGAGGCGTGTATCGGCCCCGCGACGCCGTTGAGGAGCTCTAGTGTTTGTGTTGTGACATATACCATGCATTGTTCAGTGTAGCTTGCGTCTCCCGGTATACACCCTTTTGCACTTCCTGTCTGACAGGCTTGAGTGCTGGTGGTTGCTGCTACTCTGTGCATCCTCCTGCTAACGAGCTTCTCGGCAAACTCAAGCCTGCTCAGGTCATCAGACTACATGTACATACTTCCCGTGTCGCCGTGTCGTGTCTCCGTGGGCCGCTTGCCCATCCCGGGGGCAAGGAAGGGCTGATCATCCTCCTCGTTCCACATAGGCCTGCTCGTCTTGATCGGCAGCGTCTCCAGAGCTGATCGCGGGAGACCGCTAAGCGGCAGCGGGAGGAGGCGGAGGGAGACGTCGAGCTTGGTCGCTGGATGGGCTGCCTGTCTGTCAGCTTTCGTGTATCTCAGCGTAGCTGAATACCCTCAGCAACTGAGAGCCGGCAGCACTTACCAGAGATAAGAACGCCCCCGCAACACCAGTCACATAGTTCGGCGCAGTGTAGCTCGCCACCCCCTCTGTGGGCGGCAGCGCGCGCACAGCAGGCAAGCCGACCTTCTCGCCTTCCTCCGGAATGTAGAGGGCTGGGAGGTACGTTGACACGACGGTCCTGGTCGTCAGCTCGCGATTTGCTCCACTCAGCTGTTACAACAGCTGACGGTCTCGAGACCCACCACTTGTCCGCCTGCACAGTGTCCAAGATCTTGCGCACGACATCCCACTCCGTCCCGTCCTGCACTGCGATCACCAGCGCGCCGTCCTCGAGCTTCACCGCCGTTCCGAGCCGCCGCCCCTCCGCCTCAATACTGAACAGCGGCTTTGCTCGCCCACCAGTACTTCGAAGAAGGTAGGTGCCTGCCTGTCCCACACCCACAACTGCAGTCTGGACACGCAGCGGCGCGCTGAAGTCGGATCCTAGCGGCTTGATGGTCACTTCTGGCTCTGAAATACGCAGTTTTGGCATGCGCACTCCCTCTACGCCGTACTGCCCCTGTCCCTCTTCGTCTGAGCTGTCAGACTCGAGGAGGTACCGCGGCGGAGGCGCTGAGACGTTCGAAGTCGGGTCGATCATGGCTGGCGTGGCTGGAGTGTGATGGTCGGGTATCGATCGTATCGAAGTTCAAGGAGAACACAGGAGACCGAAATTGCCATCAAGACGTCAGCGGTCAGCGACGCGCGGCGTCAGGCACGGTTATTTGGCCCCAGATTGGCGGCGCTACCCTACCGGCCTCGCGAAGGATTACAATGGCAAGGATGCGTTCGTGCCAGAAAACCTATGCATAATGCAACAATGAGTCTATGAGTATATGCGTACAGTACATGATACACGCCGGGTGGTCTAATTCGCCAGAGGCTGAGCAGCAGAGTCTTGCTCCGCGCTGGCGCTGGGAACGCGGGTCAAGTTGGGAGTTCCCGGAGGAAGAGGAACACGCCGGCCGTTCTCGTCGCGGACGATGCGCTGGATGAACACCGGGAAGGAGTAGTCGCCCTTGAGGAAACGACACCGCTTCGCCTCAGCGAGAGCGCGGTAGGGCAGCATCCACGCTACGGCCCTAGGCTCTCCAGCGACGCCAGAGTCCTCGAGCTCGTAGTTGCTCTGGCTCCAGCCCTTCTCCTTCCAGCTGCGTTGGCCCCAGAGTTCACGGAAGACGATGTGGCTCATCGTCATCGTCGTCATGCCTTCTCGCGCGCCGTAGGCGAAGCTCTCGAGGGAGACGACAGTGAACGGCGTGGTGATCTTTGCGACTCGGGGAGCGGGCAGCCGCTTGGTCTGGAGGAAGGCGGGCAGCTTGCGGGCAATCTTGCTGTCGGTCAACGACTTGCGGTACTGGCTAACGAGCTCGGTGCACATAGTGCCGAAAGAGCCGTGGAAGCTCGTCGTATGCGGGACTAGAGGGTGCTCGAGGTCCTTGTCATCTTCGTCGAACACGTGCAGCTTCATATTCGCCAGCACGCCGGCTTTACCCTCGTAACGGCTGCCTTCCCAGAAGTCACCCTCTTCCAGTCCCGTGAGCCTCCTCATCCGGCGCTGCTCCATCCCCTCGCCGAACACACCGGCCTCGTCCGAGTCACTGATCGCTTCTTGCAGGTAGGTGATGCTTCCCCGGGTCGCCCAGAACTCGACTTCCTCGCCCTCGAGGACGGCTTGCAGCGTCTCCACCACGGGCTGCAACATCTCGTCGCACATGGCGCGGTACAGCTCGCGACTGTTCTGGCTCTGCTTGCCATCGTTACCGAGGAGATGATCTGGGCGATAGAAGCGGCGGCGGGCCTCCGCGTCATCGACAGGTAGAGGGTGGTGTAGGATATCGGAGCAGAGACCCATGAGGGCTGTAGGGTCGAGGTTGATTCGTCGCGTCGGCTTCAGCGCCTCGTACTCCATCGGAAGAGCCGGGGGCGGTCCCTCAAGGTCTGAGACCTCACTCAGGTCACCAAAGACGAGGTTCACACCCTTCGCTCGCACTGCAGCGAAAGTCGCAGCAAAGCGCGGGTCAGGGTGACCCTCAACCGGAAACTCTTCGATGCGAGAGAGACGAAGCGTAAGTCGCGGGGTCTTTCCTCCCGGCGGCAGAGACTGCGCCTGCATGACCTCGAGGAGCTCGTCGACAGTGCGCAGAATGCTGTTGTCGAGCTGAGGCTCCTTGTCGGGTTCCAAGCCAGAGTCATCATCGCTCTCCCAGTCCGAGTTGATGTAGGAGTCCTGCTCCCTGAACTCTGCGAGGAGGTGAGACGGCTTCTTGCTGTATAGCCTGATCCACTCGGCACCTCCCCGGGCAACGACATCAACGAATGCTTCCTTCTTGTTTGGTCCCTGGAACGTAGTGCGGATAGCGGGGATAGGACCTCGGGCACTGATGATCGTATTCCAGTACGTCTGATGCCCCAATGCAATGGGCAGTGGTGATTCGCGAGGGTTGACGCCGTTAGCGAGCATCTTGACCATCAGCACACATTCTGAGAGCGAGGAAGGCGCCACTCACCTGCGAGAAGGCGGTCTCATCGAGGAAGATCTTCTCCAGCAGCTTCCTCAACCCGTGGGTCGCGTCACCCTTCCAGACCGTACCACTACTCCTGTCGATTACTGGCGGGACATAGGCGAAGGAGTCGGTGTCGTACCGGCGAATATTTGCGGTCACGCGCTCCATGATCTGGACTGCGGCTTTCAGGTCTTCGACATGTGACATGTTGTCGGTTGATTAGGCGGGGTTACGGGTCAAGAAAGTAGTGCGTTTGCAGAGCAGTCGAGTCACAAGAGACACTGTGCAAAAAGAGTGTAAAGAGCGTAGTAAAGTAGTGAAAGGAAGGATAGACGCAAGCAGTCGGTGGTAAGAGAGACGAAGAGGTGAGAGGTAGGAAGTACTGGTTCGCGACTCATTTACCGTCTCTCCAGCCGATCCGGTGCCCCGCAAAGCGCGTGATCACCCCTATCGCTCGTTAAGCTTGCGAGCCTTCGTCACACGCTTTGTCTGCACACACCGATTGAATAACAATGCACAATATATGATGCATGCTGCAGGCAAGACAAATGTCAATATAAGATACATGGAGGACTTGTATAGGGCAAGAACACGCGGCCTATGTAGAGGGGTCGACCGGGTTCGCGGAAATGTGGGGCAATCAGTCGACGTTGAACTCCCAGCGACGTTCGAGATAGCCCCTCAGGGTGTCGTCGAGAAGAATGTCGTGCCGCTTCTGGACGTAGGCCTGAATTGTCAGCTTCGGGAATGGGGTGTTTACAGCTCGCAAACTCACCGCCTGGTTGGTGACCTTCGAACGGATCTCAGCAATGGGCTGCTCAGACATGTTCGATTCCAAAAGGTACGAGAGGTTCTCCACAGCAGCCTCCAGGTCGCGCTGATTGTCCTCGAAGAGCTCCGTCATGTTGTTGCGCTTGAGGTAGAAGGCCATGCAATACGACCACTTGAGCAGAATTCGACTCTTGATGACGGTACTAACGGCTTCCTTGGCGAATTGCACCTCGATCCATGATAGATTGCCCGTGTTCTGCATCTCCTCCATCTTCTTCTCGGTTGACTTGTAAAAGTCGGCATCGAGCTTGGCACTCTGGTCGTGGTTCGCCCAGCGGTTGAAGTAGTGCAGGTAACGCTCCAGGCTGGCGCGAGATTTGGCCTGCTGGTCACGAGCGTCGACTCCCGACTTCTCGTCGTAACGGTTGCACTGGTACCAGCTGTTTCCGTGCTCGCTCCAGGCACCCATGCACACCCAGCAGAATTCGTACTTGCACTTCTTGCACGTCATGTGGCTGTGGATGTTAGCTTGGCCGTCGTACACCTAAAAATAGCTGGGGGACTCACTTGCAACCACCATTCTTTTCGATCGTGGATTGACACTTGACACACTCCTTGGTGTGGGCGTTGAGCCAATTGGCAGTCTCCGAATCATCCGCGCACTTCTTCTCCCACTTCTTCACGATGCGGCACAACACGGGACGGTGGTCGTCTGCGTACCCACATCCGAAGCAGAGAGGGTGACCGCACTTGCACTCCACTGTTGGGACGAGCCGGTCGAGCATGCGCGGCGGCGCCTGGTTGCACTCGACCGCGTACACACATCCAGGGTGAGGACACCACCTCAGATTTGGCGAGTCGGCAACGAAGGCGGCGTTGAGCAGTTCGTGGTATCTGCAAGTCAGTTCACCGCTGCACCAATTGAACTTACCTGGCGGAAACAGGTGGGTCCACAATGGCATCCACGACCTCCTCGCGAACGACGCGGTTGCAGCCATTCTCCATGCACTGGATAGAAGCGCTCTCTCCCTCTCCCTTCACCTTGCCGGTGATGTACTCCTTCCAACACATCTTGCAGAAACGGTGCCCGCAGCTGAGAGCGAACGTAGCCGAGTCAAACTCCTCAGGCGGGTAGTCGCAGCAACAAATGGGGCAGTCGAACGGCTTCTCGTCACCGGTCAGTTGACGTCGGAAGGGATTGCGACTCTGCAGGGGCGCAGACGCGGGAGGGAGGCCAAGAGTGGACGTGCTCGGTGACCCAGGAGGTGGCAGTCCAGCTGCTTCCAGAGACTTGGCCGGGTCCGTCCAGAACTCCTCTTGAAGCTTCTCCGAGTTCCATGAGTAGTATCGCAGAAGAATGGCTGCAGAAGACGCCTGATGTCAGCTATCGGAACGACAAGCTAGCACTCACCGGAACTTCCAGCAGCTCCTGCACCTTCTTGATCTCCTTCTTCTGCATCTCCAGAATCTCTTCAGGAGAGTGGACCTTGTAGTCGACATCGTAGGGCTTCTTCGCGGGCGCCTCTGTGACACGTTAGCCACCTGATATGAGCAACAAGCTTACCTTCGACAGTGGGGCTCATAACATCAAAGTCATCGGGCTCCGTCTCCGAGTCCATGTCTAGATGAGTCAGCACCGGCGACGACACAATGGAGGCCTGAGCAACTTACTGGTGTCGACATAGTCGTTCTCATCGAACTCGTCGACATCATCAAAGTAGAAGTCATCTTCGCCGTCGGACGACATGGTGGAGCGCGTATCCTCTAGCGGGGGCGTGGCACGCTGGACAGGGCTCAGTTTCGTGCGCTTAGCAACGGGTGGCGGGGAATCGGCTACTTTCCGGGGTCGTTTGCTAGTCGGCGGCGGCGGCGGCGAGGCTGTAGGGGAGGGGGTAGCTAAACTCTGCACGATGGGCGAGCCGCTTCAGCGTGCGGCAGGACTTTGTGATCGGCCCAAAGTGGAGAGTGAGGATGATGGTGGCGAAGCCGGCGGAACGTCTCGTCGGACTTGGTCTGTGTCTGTGTGGGGCGATAAGGGGGGGAGGGAATAAGACTCCGAGACCTGAAAAGAGCTCTTTATCTATGTGGAGAGCGATCGGTACCGGATTTGATAACGACGCGCAATGCTAGCGGCAAATTGCTGCAAAGACAAAAGAGATGATGGAGAGTGTGAGAAGATGACTATGCGTGAGAGTTGATCGTGGAATAAGCCTGGCCTGCCGCGGCCTGGAAGAGATGACGGTGACGGTGAGATTGCCGGAGATGTCCTGACAAATCTGGACCGATCAGAGCTGCGCACAAAGGGAGCGCTCTGTCTGCGGGGGTAGCCGCGCGGGGGCGGGTTCAGTCACGTGATGACGCTGTTAAGCGAGGGGAGTGGAGAGCTCACACGAGGCTATCGCGTGGCTTCATCACACGTATTTCCACTCACTATCACTCACAGTGCATCATCGAGGTTTGTACCCATAACAGAGGTCCACCTGATGGCGCTGTAGAAACAATCGAATTTCGACGCTACCAGAGCGCTCCAGCAGCACACCGGGCTCCACCACACAGCCCAACATGTCTGGAACGCTTGTGACGCAGGAAGCGTCGCCGGATGCGACGTTCGCCAAGGTCCTGGCGAACTATCACCAGAAGTACGCCGAAGCAGGACCGTCATCGGCGCAGCTCGATTCGCCGATCCGTTACGATGTGGTCTTGGACGAGGAAGGTGGCATGATTTCGGCCCTCATGAACAGCTTGGAGGAGACGTGAGCTAAGACGTTTCTCGCGAAGCTAACAACAGGCTGCGCGCCCAGCGACAGAATGGCGAGATGTCTCCGGAGGTCTTCGAGTCGCTGCTGCTCGAGCACCGAACATGGGCGCTGATTCGCGCTGTTTACGAGTACGCTGCTAAGTATGGGTAGAACGTAGCTGACACTCAGGAATCGACTTCACCGTGCAGACCCAGAGTTCGTCCCGCCATCATCAGAGGAGCAGATCTCGCAGAACCCGTATACGACGCCAGAGGCTGCAGCGCAGACGATCGTGAATGAGGACTCGGAGCTGTCGCTCTGGGCGACGCTGCTGGACCACCTGCAGAGCCGGCCGTTGTTCTCGTCACCACCGCCGATCGAGGCACGACATGGATACCTGCCGTCGACGCTACGGAAAGTAAAGAAGGCTAGACTAGACGGAAAGGATACACCGAGCCTTGACCCGGACTTCACGCTGCGTGATCCGCACGGCCAAGCACTCGCAGGCGAGGACGAGACGTATCAGACGCCGCTACTCGAGACGCTCTGGGACCTGGTGCGACACGGCGAGCTCGACCAGGCAGTGACGGTGTGCGACGAGGGCGGTGAGCCGTGGCGCGCTGCATCCCTGATGGGCGGTCGACGATGGGCGATGGGTGGATTGAGTGAGTTCGCGAGAAGGCTAACATGAACTGACAAGCAGCAAAGGAGAATCCCGAGGCGACAGCGATGACCGGTAATCGGTCACGGGCGTTATGGAAAAAGAGCTGCCGCGCGATCGCGAAGAATGTGAGCTCATCGATCGCACTTAACAGCTAACGATCAGCACACGCTGTCGCAAGCCGAGCGGGCGCTGTACGCCGCGCTAATCGCTGATCTGCCGACGCTCCTCCCAGCCTGCGAGTCATGGGAGGACTATCTCTGGGCGCACATCCAGTACCGGCTCGAGGCCCGGATCGACCGAAAGTGGCACAGCCTCGGGGGATTCTGGGAGCAGGAAGACGCTCTGCTTGGCGGAGACGACGAGGGAGCCGCCGACGTCGGCCGCGGGGGACTGGAGGAGGTCTTTGCCTCTCTCGCCTCAGTGCAGAGCGGAAGTGTGGCCGAAGCCTCGCATAACCCGTACTACGTTGCGCAGAAGATGGTGATCCTCGGCCGCACCCCAGTGCTCCTGAACACGTTCGCAGACCGCCTCCCGACTCTGGGCGACAGCGTTGCGCCAGACCTGATCGGCCCCCTCGTGCGCTTCTTCACGCACCTCGTCCTCGTTCTCCGTTCCCTGGGCCAGGACGTGCCCGAGGACGCAGCCAACGACATCATCAAAGCGTACCTCCACATCCTGGAGCGAGACGGCAACGACGCGCTCGTGGCGGCGTATGCGGCGTGTCTGCGCGAAGGCAATGGCGAGCAGAGCTACGCGCGCTTCCTGCGGGCTATGAACCCCGACACGACGTTTGATCAGAAGAAGCAGGCCCTCCTCCGCGCTCAGCAGCATAGCCTCGACGTCAGCGCCATTGCGAAGGAGACGGTCCGCATGATCCTCGACGAGGCGTTCTCGGTAAGCTTACGACTTGCTTGCATGGAAGCTGACAAGACAGTCCATTCCGGCCCTCGTGCCCGGCGAGCCGGAGATCAACTGGCTCTCATCCCTGTCGGAGCGGGATGTGCACCTCATCCGCGCTATCGAGTGGCTTACCATGGTGCCCGATACGCTGCCAGAGGCGCTTGTCCGCTCGAACGACGTGATGCGATACTTCCTTGGTAAGTCGAGTGTACATAGCTGCTACACTCCTAGCTGAGCTAACCAACAGCCCTCGGCCAGGCGAACGCAGCTCACGCGCTGCTGCGCTCTCTGCCCAACGCGCTCGAGAACGCGCACACCGACGACGAGACACAGTCAGACGAGCACGCAGACTACGTGCGCCTCTTTGCCCTCTTCAGCGCGCACGACACGGTTGACGAGGTCGCGAGCCGCGCACCGAAGGAGACGGCGGGCAAGGTCGAGATGCACAACTGGGCCAAGAAGCTCAACGTGAGTACACAAACGCGGGTAGCTGGCGTTCCCCGAGTAAGCTGACACCTCAGGCCGTTATCGACGACGTTGCGGCGCAGACCCGCGACCTGCTCACCTCGTCGTGGCTCCAGTTCTCCTCTCGCGAGAGGTCGGCCTACGCCTCCCAGCGACGGAAGGAGCTTGCGCGCATCCGCCAGATCTTCGTGCCGTACCTTGTCCTGCGGCTGCATAACATGCTGGTGCAGTACTCTGACCGCACGCCGCGATTCCTCCAGGACGCCCTTGAGCTCGCCTCCCTCGTCGCGGCCGAGGACTGGCGCGTGTACGACGAGTTCGTCGCTGCCGGCAGCCTGGAGAGATACCTTGAGCGCCTTCGCGAGGCTAGCATGCTTGCGCTCAAGCGCGGCAGCACGGACGCTTTCCTTGTCAAGCAGTAGACTAGAGTAATGGAGGAGTTACAGGATGCATGGAGATATACAGTACAAAGCGTGGTGGGTCGTGAGTCTGTCATGTCAGCTCGGGATCCAGGTGTCTATTGGAAAGCTTACAGTATCGTGACAAGAAGGCCGGCTGCGTCAAGCTGTCAACAGCTGCGCTCGCGGCTCAAAGGAGCGCAAGGAAGATCAATTCAGTGTGATGTGCAGCCAGTACTGCTGTCAGCTTTTCCAAGCGACGGGATAGCTCACCTTCTCGGTGCCCGGCGTGACGAGTCCGAACGCGACCTTGGGTTGGAACATACGGTCAAAGACTGGTGTTAAATGTGACTCAGAGAGGAGAAGTATGCAGCTTTTAAGATGACTGAGTTTCAGGACTCACGAGTACTGACCCAGCTCTTCGCGCTGGTCTGGCATAAAGGGTGGGGCATGACAAGTGATGGGTTGGTAGGGAATGTCTCGAGCTGGCGAAGACAGCGGAAGGCAACGCTCGCTTGCGGCGGTCCATATCGAGACACAGCCAGGTATGCCTGGCGCCACTTCTCGTCAAGTTGCGTCTGGCACTTGCTCGGATCAGGGCAGTCTGGTCGCTGTATGGCGTCAGCTGTGGATTCCAAAGTCTCGCAAGCTCACGCAGGTATACTCCTTCTTCACGTCGATGGTGCCCAGCTTCAGCAGCCTCTCCAGGAACCACGTTCGCCTGATGTCAGCTTGACGGGGCGTTTCTTACAGCCTACCTCTTGCTCAGCTTCAGCTGTGTCGTCTCGGACAGACTTTCAAACTCCTCGGGGTCCCACGTCGGCTGGTCGAGTAGGAAGCGGCTTGCCTCGCGGTATAGCTCTGCGTTTCCGTGCTGCTCGGCCAACGCAATGGCCATGACCGGACGTCCGGAGGCGTGCGTCATGAGGAACTGCTCGCAGAGCTTCGTCAGACTTGGCACGATCAACTTCAGTGAGAGCGCAAGCAGCTGTGCTGTTAGCTCGGTTCTGGTGAGGTAGCTTACCCCCTCAACGTTTGTCCATGTTGCCTTGCAGTCGAGATGCGGGTACGCCCAGTATAGGAAGTCCTGAGCGTTAGCTTCATTTCTATGGGCGCATGGAAGCTACAACATACCTGGAACGCCTCTGGTGATTCCTCCTTCAGCTCGACAACGCAGTCTGCGTCCTTGTGACCACGGTCCCCGGCCGGTGCACTACACGGCCTCAGAGGGGTGTTGACGTTCGAGCTCTGAACGCTCGCGCGCTTCGGCTTGGGTTTCAGCACGCCGCTAGAAGACAGCGACGAGATCTGCGAACCCGCCTTCCTCTCCTTCCTTTCGTCTTCTGTTTCACCCGACTGTGGCGGATGCTGCGTCGAGGGGTTCACACCAAACGTGCTAAGTCTGTGGGCTAAGCCCTCGGTGGCGAAGTCGCCCACAGGGGGCTCGGGCAGATTGCGCAGCTCTGCTAGGATCTCAGCTACTGTGGGACCATCCTGAGCATCAAGGTAGACTGAACCCTTCTGCTCGTCCTCCCTCAGGTCCTTTCCCGGCAGCGACAGCGTATCCGTGTCCGGCGCCGAGACTGTCGTTTCCACATCGTAGTCTTGCTCTACCATCGTAGCAGCGTCCATGTCTTGGGGCGGCGAGGCCGCGGCATGATAAGCGACGTTACTGTGAATGAACGAATCGCTTCGCACGTGGCCGTTTGCGTTGCCATGTCCTTTGCCACCCGTTTCTGTCCACCTGCGTCTTGTCAGCTAGGTTCGGCGTTGCAAGCTGAAGCAAAGAGAGAAACTTACGGTCCCTTGAGCAGCGCGTTAAAGAAAGGGCTGGCAAACCACAGCACCTCCTTGTGACACCAGAACTCGTACCCTCCCACGATCACGAGGACACGGCCTGGGAACTCGGCATCCTTTCGGAACGTTGGGTGGATCTCTAGCGGCTCCGAATCGTCCTCCAGGTCCAGGTCGAACGCAGGTGTTGACTGCGACCTCGTATGCCTCGGTGCATTCGATCGCTCGTTCGCATGAGGAAGGGTCGCGTCGTCCGTAGGAAAGGGGAACAGGTACGGCGACGATGTGACGGTGGAGGCTAACTGGGGGTGAGCGGGCGAGCGAGGGTTGCGGGAGATAAGGAGGTGGGAGGGGTTCGCTGCCATTTTGGTCTCGTCGATGCCGGCGACGGCGCACTCAAAGTGATGTGCAAGACGTAAGAGGGGAGAGAGAGAAAGCTACAAGATAACAACGTTGAGCCAGCAACGTGTGATCGAAGTCGAAGTGTGTGCTGATAGCGCGCGGCCCTGAGTCGCGGCTATTTAAGCTTCAGGTTTCAGAACGTCCATCGAGCGAGACCCGCGCGCGTCCGTGTACCCGTGATCCTGCCCGCAGCGGGCAGTGCGAGCCCGGTGCGAGCCGGTGGGCAGACCTCTCTTGAGTCTACTACAGAAGTTATGCATTACTGGTACAAGATGTATGTATGAGTGTAAGCCGGAATGGCCAATGCCTGAAATCTCTAGATGCTCGTGATCCCCATGCGATGCGGAGCAGTTTTGACTAACGCTACTACCTCCTCTTCTTGAACTTCTTCTTGGGCATGCCGCCCTGCACCACGTCGTCGTCGCGGTCCCGGTCGTCGTCCTTTCCTCGGCTACCCTTGTTGCGGCCACGCTTCCCGCCGGCACCGCCAGTGCCGGTTTCACGCATCTCTATCCTGGCTGCGCGAGCCGCCTCGTTCACGCGGTCAGAAAGGATCGCAACGGCCTCCTTGTCGCAGTCGAACGCAGGAAGCTGGCGTCCGATCGCCGCCTCGATGCCCTTGAGCATCACGACGTCGTACTGCGTGACGAGGGTGATCGACTTTCCAGATCGTCCAGCACGCGCAGTACGACCGACACGGTGCACATAGTCCTTCGAGTTGGAGGGGATATCAAAGTTCTGTCTGTCAGCTGATTTCTTACGGTCAACAAATAGCTTAGGACTCACAATGACAAGGTCAACGGAGGGAATATCGAGACCACGCGAGGCAACGTCAGTTGCCACGAGAATCTTGCGACCTCCGCTCTTAAACTTGTTCAGACTTCCCAGACGGGCAGACTGGCTCATCTGTCCGTGGAGCGGGATGGCAGGGTATCCAAGACGGTTGAGCATGATACTCAATCGCTGAGCACGGTCGACGGTCGAGGTGAAGATGATCATGGAGCTCGAGCTGAGCTCGTTGACGAGGTAGAACAGGTATGCGTCCTTCTGCACCTCGGGGAAGAAAACGTAGTACTGCATAAGGGTCGAGACTGTCGAGTACCTGGAAGTTAGCTCAGTCTCAACAGCACGACAAGCTGCACACTTACTTCGAGTCGACCTTGACCTGGATCGGCTTGTTCAGCGACGCACGCTTCAGCTTCTCAACCTTCGTAGACAGAGTGGCTGAGAAGAGGAAGGTGTTTCGCTCCTTCGGGATGACCTTGAGGAGCTTGTCAATGATGGGACCGAAATCGAGGTCGAGCAGACGGTCCGCCTCGTCGAGCACGAGGTACTTGAGAGCCTTGAGCGAGAAGCCCTTGGTGTTCTCGAGATGGTCCATAAGACGACCGGGCGTGGCAACGATGATGTGCGGCCGCTTGCTAAGCGCGATAGATTGCGACATCATGTCCATGCCACCGACAATGACTGCTGTCCTCACACCGATAGGCGCTCCCAGAGCCTGAACCTGCTTCGCGATCTGGTCCGCCAGTTCACTGATGTCAGCTATGGTGAGAGCGCTGTAGCTTACCGAGTGGGAGCGAGGATGAGCGAGTAGAACGGCTGAGGGTTCTCCCATAGCGTCTGCAGGATGGGCAGAGAGAAGGCAGCCGTCTTACCACTACCGGTCTGGGCGATACCGATGATGTCGCGACCGGTGAGCGCCGGAGGGATGGCAGCGACCTGGATATCGGTAGGGTGCTTGAAGCCGAGCGACTCGCAAGATTCGCACAGTTCCTTGCTCACACCCAGGTCGGCGAAGGTCTTCTTGGGCTCGTCTGCACCATTGGCCCCGTTTGCCGGCGACGATGCACGGCTGTTGCTGGCCGAGTCAGTGTCGGACATGGTGGTGGTCGTGGGAGGTGGATGAGAAGGCTAGATCGCAGGTGAATGGCATTCAAAATTGTTGATGCTGAAGTCACTCCGACTTTGTGGACCCTGAGATCGAACTGAAGCACATGCAGCGGCAAAAACAAGACGAGTGAGGGCCGGAGCAAAACATTAGCCAGGGATTAGCAAAGGTGCGAACATGGGGACAGGTCCCAATTACAAACATGCGAATAGAGTTTGCTAGTGTTGTTTGTCGGGCACAATGACGTGGAATTGCCTCCGCTCAGGACAGCCCAGGGCAGTGAGGGGGACGCGCTTGATTTTTTTGATACGGTCGCGCGGCTGGCGATCCCGCAGTGCGACTGAAGTGGTGTCTGCTTGGTTACGACATGAGAGGGAGCCGAGGGTCGACGCCTTGCTTGTTGACGGACGGCTGCACATTCAGGAACCACCATCAACAAGCTCCCTCCCTCCGTGTGCGTTCCCACCTGAGCAGAGCACGCACACACGCACACTTGAACCATCACATTGCGAGCACAAAACATACATACATTACATTTACCCCTTCCATCTCATCTCCTCACTTCCTCCCCGGCGCCCACCCACACTCCAGACATAGACATGCTTGCATAACTGCTTGCGCAACATCGACCACGGACGACCGACAACACCAGCGACGACCTACCTGCCTCCGACTGCCTGGCTGATTTGGCCGGTCATTGTTTGTCTCTGACCTAACTTGACCTGACTTCTGGCTACTCTCAAGCCCAAACATTCTGGCCGCGCTCCCCACCCACATTGCAAGCACACAGCACACCCACTACTGCATCATTACACGCTAGTGCAGGCCACTGCATACACACTTCATAGCGCAACTCCACCTGACATTTGTGCAACCTTAGTTTGACACCTCGACAAACACAGCCTTCTCGATCACCAGCCCACACACTCTCCTCCCCTTCTTTCCACCACCCCCACACCACACCGCCATGTCCGGTCCTGGCAGGCGGACGGCGAGCGCCTTCTCCTCGACGTCTGGCTACGCCGACATCAGCGAGATGGACAAGTACCGCCTCGTCTCAAACATTGGAAAAGGATCTTTCGGGGTGATCTCCAAGATCCAGCGTATCGAAGATGGCAAGGTGAGCTTTAATGTGTTCATGAACGAGCTGACAATACAGGAGTTTGCGCTCAAGCAGCTCGACTATGCGAAGATGACGGAGCGAGACCGGAAACAGGTGTTAGCTGAAGTGTGCGTTGAGCATCAAACTAGAACCGCTACATGAGCTGACAGGACAGAGCGATCCTCGAGTCGCTGAAGCACCGGAATATCGTCCAGCTGATCCAGAAGATCAAGGACCCGAAGAACGAGCGCATCTACATTGTCATGGAGGTGAGTGGGAATTAGCACAACCATCCCCAGACTTCCGCATGTCGCTGACATTAAGTACTGCACATCCGGCGATCTCGGCAGCCTGATCCGAAAAGCGCAGCGAACAAACACGCCGATTCACGAGGACAAGATCTGGAACATCTTTCTGCAAATTACGCTAGCGCTGCACCACTGCCACTGGCCCGAGCAGCGAGCGCAAGGGCGAATTAGGAGCTCGACCGAGCGCACGCAAGTGCTGCACCGCGACCTGAAGCCTGAGAATGTCTTTTTGTCGGGGGACATAGTGAAGCTTGGCGATTTCGGCTTGTCGAAAGACATGGGCGGGTGCGCCTTCACGTCAACCTACGTCGGTACGCCGCTTTACATGCCGCCCGAAATCCTCGCCGAGAACAGGTACGACACGAAGAGCGACATGTGGTCTCTGGGCTGTCTCGTGTTTGAGATGTGCGCGCTCTCCTCGCCTTTCTCGACTGCCACGACGCAGGAAGAGCTCATCAGCATGGTCAAGAGCGGCAAACTGCCCCCTCTGCCCGGACACATCAGCCCGACGCTCAAGAGCGTCATCCGCGCCATGCTGAGCCTCAACCCCGTCCGCCGGCCTAGTACGAAGGATCTGCTCGAGATGGACGAGATGAAGCTCCACCGCAAGCTGTTCCAGGTCCAGAACCAGGCGTCGATCCTCTCGCAGCGCAAGGAGGAGTTTATCGCGTATGAGAGCCGGCTGGCAGAGCGGAGCGCTCAGCTGGAGCGGCGGGAGCGTGCCCTCGCCGAGCGTGAGGCGGCCCTGACGGAGCGAGAAGCGGACATGCTGGCGCGCGAAGCGGCGCTGACAGAGCGCGAGGACATTCTGCGCGAGAACCACAAGCTGATGGCGCTCGCGAACGCCTCGCTGCGAGAGCAGTGGGAGACGCTAAGGTTGGAGAAGGAGGCGAAGGACGCCGAGGTTGCTCGGCTGGCTGCACTCTCCCGATCAGCGGGCAGCGCCGGAACGGCGGGTACGGGCGACAGTGGTCGGGACAGGGAGGGCTCAGTAACCTCACTAGACAGCGTGGACGAGGACGCCTGTGTCGCGGACCCGCCGCCAACCCGGCGCAGGTATCAGTACGAAGACACGCCCTCCAAGATCCCTTTGCCGTGCACATCGCCCCTCCCGCTGCGCAACCAGCGCAGTGCCGGTGCGCTCGGCCGCAAAGCCGTATCGAAGAGCATGACCAACCTCGTCTCGGCGAGGCTGGAGCCACCAGTACCTGCCCTCCCTGGACCGGGGGTCACGCCAAAGAAGCAGCAGCCGAGCCCGAACCGCCACGTCGCAGGGCGCACGAGCATTGGCTCGCCGGGCGAGCTCGAGCGCGTCTTCGAACAGGGAGACGTGAGCATGCGCACGGCGTCCTTCGCCTCTCCAGCTCCGGGACAGTTACCAACCCCCCTGTCACGGTTCCGACGCAGGCAGAGCAGTCTGGGCGGGGAGCGCGGGTCGTTCCTCCCCATGCGGAGTGATTTGCGCGCAGAGTTTCAGCGCACGGCCGTGGAGAGGAAGAATAGTGCGGAGAGGTTGATGGAGGCGAGGGTGGAGCGGGGTGAGCTGCGCGAGCAGCGAGCTGAGCGAGCCGCGGAGCGTGGTGAGCGTGGTGAGCGACCGGAAGGTCGCGAACGTACGTCGGGCGCGGAGCGTGGCGAACGTGGACTTGGTGCGGATCGTGAGAGAGGGTACGGCGCAGAGCGCACAGACAGGCCGATCAACGGAGGCAACGGCGCAATCGGTGGCCCCGACAGGCTAGAGCGCCGCAGCGCCGAGCGCCTAGCAACACCCTCAAAGCCCACCTTCATATACCGCCCCGACCAAACCCCAGCGAGATGGAACGCCGACGACCCCGATGCGCCTAGTCCGTTTTTGAAGAAACAGGCCGAGACGGCGAATATGCTGGCGTTGGTTGAGGCGGAGTTGGCTCCGTTCCCTTCGTTGCCCACGAGGGAGTTCCCTGGTGCTCGAGAGCGAGCGGAGCGCACGGAAAGGGCAGAAAGGGCGCCGCTGGGGACTATCCAGCCTAATGGTGTTGGGTCTGGAGGAGTTGGTGGGGTTGGAGGGACTGCTGGCGCAGTCCCTGGTAGGACTCGGAGTAAGAGCCAGACCCTTCATGCCAATGTGCTTCGACATAATGCTGCTAGGAGCAGCGAGGCGCTCAGGAAGCGATAGGCTGTATTCGCTCTGAGCACAATATGCCGATATGTCGAACGTCCCTCCATGGAGATTACGCCAAGACTCTTCACGCCGAGACTCTCCACGCTGAAACTCCTCACGCCGAGACCCCTCGCCGCGACTCCTCACGCCGAAACGTTGACTCGACGCCAAGAACCACGCCCAACGCTACCACGCCCGCTACGACGCCGCTAGCACGCCGAACACCAACGCCGACACCCACGCCCACGCCTCAACGGCACGAAAGTGCCAACGGACACTTGCATGAGTAGTTAGAATAGGCATAGCATATGACAATCTTCACCCCCTCCCTTTCCTTCTCGCTTCCTTCCCCTTCCCCTTGCACTCCACCTCCCACTTCCCCTTCCCACTCCCCCCTTCCCACCTCGCCACACCGTCTCCCCACAACCCCTGCCTCACCCCCTCCCCTGGCACTCTACCCGCTTTCTCGCTCCCCCCCCCCAAAGCCCAAACATAGCACCGCTGGCCGGTCACAGGACCCCGCCTCACGCCCTAGACACACAAACCCACATAAAGCAGCAAAATGCAATAAATGCGTACATATCATTCGTCGCCTGCGTCGCGTCGCGTCTCTGGCCAATCTGCTCTTTGCTCTACGGACGCCGGAGTGTGCTCACGGAATTGGAATGGAAATGGAAAGATGAGGGGCGGGGGGCTCGCACAGCGAGCGTTGTACGTCGCGCGCTTGTAGCACGGCGCGTGTTTTGAAACTGTGATGGGGTGGGGAGGGGACTGGGTAGGTGGTCAGGGAAGGTGTGGGGTTGGGAGGTGTTGTACTCTTTACTAACGGTGAGAGTGCGCCGTAGGGTGGATGGATGGAGGGTGGTGATAATCTATTACTGCTATTTCGCTATTCGCTATCTGCTGTCTGCTCACTCTCACTCAGCTACTACTACTGCCCACGTCAGCGGCTCGTGATAGATACATCAGAGAAGGAAGGAAAAGAACGGGCAGGGACACAGACGTGCACGTGCAAACCAGGCCAGGGGGCGATCACTGGTAGCCCTGTGTCGAATACCGCTGCGAGCGCGTCGGCGTCACCGGCTGCTGCGGTTGCTGGTAGCCCTGAGCTGGAGGCCGGTACGGGCCCGAGAACGAGGCCCGGGCTCCGTGGCCTGGAGAGTAGCCCTGATACCCGCTCGGCGAGTTGTACGGTGGCATGATCATGCCGGGGTCGATCTCGTGCGTTGCAACTGGCGGCGGGTACGCTGGCAGGTAGTTGCGGCTCTTGGAGCTCTGCGGCTCGTACTCGTTTCTCCTGTAGTCGACCAGCGGCATCTGGTAGCCCTGCACACCGCTGAACGACTGGCTGCCCCGGTGGTGGCCCTGGTGCGGGGCGTGCTGCTGGTGCCCATACTGCCCTGGCATGACGTACGACTGGCCCATGTTCACGAGCTCCGCCTGCTCCTGCAGGTACTCTAGCTGCGCGTAGTGTGCATTATGCAGCGACGACGGCTTGTGGCCGCCCTGCTGGCGCCGCTCCCAGGCCTCGACCATGTCTTCGCGGTGCAGGACGGGCGTCAGTGACGTTCGGTTGCCCGACGGGTCGGGTGCGCCGAGGTTGGTGAGACGAGCGAGAGCCGGAGGAATCGTGTCCATTTGGTTGATCGTGTTCGCTCGATTGCGGGACGCGGGGTAGTACGAGTTGGGGGGCGGGTTTGTTGGAGCACTGATAACAGGAACGTTCTGACGCATGAGCGATCCGTGAGTGTGCGAAGACGAGGGCACTTGCCCGCTTGGAAGCCTGTAGTGGCTCTGCTGCTGTTGCGGGGGTGCCAGCGGCTGCTGGTGGGTCGGTGGCTGCTGCTGCTGTTGCTGCTGCTGTTGTTGCTGCTGCTGCTGCTGCCATGATGATGGGATGGGCAACTGGTGACTCGAGACGCGCGGTTTGTTATACGACGACTGCGGCTCGTAGCCAGGCGAGAACGGCCCGGGGCGAACTGCATTCTGCGCAGCAGCAGCCTGTGCAGTCTGATACTGGTGCTGTGCGAGCTGGTGGTTGTACGCCGCAGCATCCGAGTAGACGCGCTGGCCTCGTCCGGAGGAAGGACTCTGCACCAGCCCGCCATACTTCTGCTTTGCGGGTGTCGTCGTCGATGCGGTGCCGCTCTGCGTTCCGGTGCCCGCAGAGGACGACGTGGAAGGCGCAGCACTGGACGTGACATTCGATCGCCTCTTCGTGGGCGCCAGCGGTGGCTCGAACGGACCCGTGTACTTCTCGCCAGTGATGAACGGGTGCTTGGCAGCCTGTTGTGGAGACCATCGCTTGATCGGGTCGAGATTGAGCAAGCCCTCGACAAAGTTGATGAACGCTTTCCGCTGCTGCATTTCTCGGTCAATGTCCGCCTGCTTCGTGTTCTTCTTCGGCAGCGGGTACTCGTTGATGATGTCTGGGAGCTTCGTCTGCTTGAAGTACTGCTTGCTCGGCTGCTCCTTGGTGCGGTGCTCGCTGGCATACTGCTCCATGGGCTTAAGCTTGTACTGCTTGTGTCCGTGTGCGTCGACGCCGACGCAGTTGAAGAATTCGTTCGTCTGCTTGCCTACTTCAAGAAGGTGCTGTGGAGGCAGTCTGGAGTGTCAGTTACATTCGAGAGCTTGATAAACTCACCCCAGCATGTCGACGATTCGCGACACCTGGTTGTATTCGCTGGTACCCGGGAAGATAGGCAGCCCCAGGAAGAGCTCAACCACGATGCAGCCCAAAGACCACATGTCAATCGCACACGAATACGGCAGGCCGAGCAGGACCTCTGGAGACCGATAGAAGCGTGACTGGATATATGTGTACACAGTCTGGAGCTCGTGGCATGCGGAGCCAAAGTCGATGACCTTGATCGAGGGCGACTGGAGTGACTTGAGGAGGATGTTCTCAGGCTTCAGGTCGCAATGAATCAATCGTGCCTCTTTCAACACAGAAAGACAATCCAGCAACTGTTGGGTGAATACGCGGACGAGCTGGAGGCTGAGACCCTTGAATTGATTCTGCTTGATGAGCTCGTACAGGTTGGACGAGAGGCATTCGAATACAAGACACAAATGGTTCTTGTGCGTGAATGAATCGTGCAGTCGCAGTATGTGGTGCTCGTCCCGTGGGTCGTGGTCGCGGTTCAGCAGTTGCAAGATGGCAACCTCCATCTTACTCTGATTAAGGTAAGCCGGCTTGTTCTTGACGACCTTGACGGCGCAGATGTCGTGGGTGCGCATGTTCTGGCACTTGACGACCTGTCCAAAGGTACCTTGACCCAACACGTCGAGGATCAGGTATCGATCCCCTCCGTGTTCACCGCCGAGGACGTCGTTCACATAGAGAATGTAGTCCCAATCTTCATTGTCCGCACCATCGTTGTAGACAGGCTTGCTCGGCTTGGTGAGCACACGGCGCGGGTTGTCCGTCGTCTCATATCGGAACGATGGGTTGCACAACGTGTAAGTTTGGGGAAGCTGGGACGTGAGACACTTCAGAGGCTGTGGTCGACGTCAGCTAGAATCACAATGACGCTTGTACAATTCCTACGCACGCTGAGGTAGGCTCCCGGGACATTGGGGTCTGCACGACGC
Organism: Trichosporon sp. DN520; assembly: GCA_030347605.1. Lineage (NCBI taxonomy): Eukaryota > Fungi > Basidiomycota > Tremellomycetes > Trichosporonales > Trichosporonaceae > Trichosporon > Trichosporon sp. DN520. The sequence goes on from JASJUY010000013.1 coordinate 312,893, forward strand.
CCTTGGGGGTGAGCCGAGACCTTGGGCTTGAGGTCGTCTGCGTTGCGCACCGTCCTGAATCCTTGCCGCGAAGACGACGGAGGTCGAGAAGACGATCCGTAGCCTCCGAACGTGGGATGGTATCTATCGCTGGGGGTGACAGGCTGGCTCGCAGCAAAGCTTTGACGATGAGCAGAGTTGGATCTATAGCCGTGGCTCTGAGAAGAGGAGGACTGGGCGTTGCCTTGGCGCGGCGATCCTGGAGGCAGCGCTTTATGCGAACCATGGGGAGTGAGGAAGGCATTGTCGGAACCAGATGGCGAGGGATCGTACGGATTGCTTCCCGACTGCGAGGATTGCTGCTGAGCGGAGGCGGTGGCTGGTGAATTTGGCATGGGCGAGGTCGACAGCGACAATCCGTCGCTGCTCGAATGGTGCGAGTTCCTGCGGTACGACTTCCAGGTGTCGCTCTCGCGGGGAACATACGGATTGCTCGGTGCAGACGCCTGCTGCGATTGCGAGTGACTCGGTGGCGGCTTCGAGGGGCTCGATACGTTCACTCGGGCCTGAGGCATCGGTACGGGCGGAGGCGGCATGTTGGATGACGGGCCAGTATAGCCGGGACGTCCCGGAGACATGACGACGTCGGTATCGCGGTAGCTCGGTGCGAGGCTACTGTCGCCTTGTCCGTAACCCGAGCCCGAGCCCCAGGTGTCGCCGGCCATTCCGCTCTCCACGTCGTCGGCTGCGTACTTGAATGGATCCTTCCTCCTTGCAGTGCCTAGACTGGCAGAGCGCGCCAGGCTGCCGAGAGCGCTGCTTCCGTGGGGGTGCTGCTGAGGCATTTCGTCGTAGGGAGATGCGAAGGATGCAGGAAAGTGCATAGTCTGGCGGTTGTTGTTGGCCTGGCCGTTGCCGGCGTAGGACGAGGGCGAGTACCCCCCGGGGCTCTGCTGCGGGTTCTGAGTGTGAACCGAGAGCGATGCACGATGGGCGCGGTGCGTTTGCTGCTGCTGCTGCTGTTGCTGCGGCGGTGGCCTGGCCTGGGGTGGCCCGTGGTGGTGGTGGTGGTGGTGCGAGTGCTGAGTCGTAGGAGGAGGAAGATGCGGAGATAGGGGCGGATGAGAGGAAGATGGGGCCGGAGGATGATAGGCGAGTGTCGGGGGTGGATGAGACTGGAAGAGAGGCAGGGAGAAGTCGTCGTCAGTGTCGCGATGATGCAGCGACGAGGGGCGAGACATCTCCTACTGACCTTTAGGCCAAGAGTAGAGACAGTGAGGGCGGGGCTTGCGTGTGAGACGGCGAGAGTGTGTTGATGGAGAGAGGGAGGGAAGCGAGACGAGGCGCAACGAGCAGTGTCCGATCACCTGAACTGGGCGCTGCGCGCGGTGACAGACACGGCGGCTCGATGGTAGGAGCGTCGTCAGAGGAGGAGGATGATCGTCTGTCTCGACTGCGGTTGCGGTTGACCTTGAGATGGGCCTGCCTCTCGGATGGGACGCGAGAGGCGCAGGACTAAGGTGGGCGCCGAGCCGCAGGAGTGGGAGACGCCTCAGATGAAAGGCATGCACCCGGATGGAGAGTTGCGTGCGATGCAGATGCAGTGCGGGGGAGGGATGGGAGAGGAAAGGAGGATGGGTGACGCGAGATGGTTGCCGTGTAGTCGCGAGCGAGCGAGCAGTGAGCGTGAGCGGTGAGCGGTGTGCGCTGTGTGCGTGCGTGCGTTGGTATGGGTGCTTGCTTGCTGCGTTGAACGGAGGGAGGAGACGTGTGGGATCTCTGGGAAGGGCCCAGGGCCGCGGTCCAGAGCCAGTAGTAGGGGAGGGGGGGGGGGACAGGGGAGGGAGGCAGTGAGAGTGAGCTGGGCGGAGGGGTACGCCAGGCGGGGGCGTTTATCACTGCCACGTGTGAGTGTGCAGTGTGGGGCTCGAGCCAGGGACGCCAGCTGCTGGCCAGCCTGATGCGGGCGCGCCAGATCGATGAATGCGGGGCGGGTGACAACGGACGCTCGTCGTCTGCTCTGCGGGTGGATGCACTAGTACTGGTACTGCACTGCACTGCGCAAGAGACAAAGCGAGGGGTGGTTCACTAGCAAAGCGAGGGGTGGTTCACTAGCTGCTGGCGATGGTCGCGAAGATGCGGATGACGGTAAGGGGCACTGAGCTCGAATCGAAGAACTTTGGATGCTCTGATGCTCTTCTGTGACGAGCCGGGGCATGCGACTCAACTCCGCGGCGCAGGCGCGGATTCGCACAGTCTGTCTGTCTCGCCGTCTAGTCTTGAGGCTGAGGCTGAGGGCTGATTCTGGGCGTACGGGCGTCCCGAGTCAGCGTCAGCGTCAGCACATCCGATCCTCCCTCCACCCTGGCACTCTGCTGGCACATTACGCACCTCCACCACGACTATCACGTGAACGGCAACAATGTCCTTCACGTATGGCCTATACCTCCACCTGAAGCGTCCACTCACGAGCAGTGCTCTGTCAACTGCTAGCACGTACAACTAACACCCTTAGCGGCCCAGCAAGTGCATGGGAGAGTGACGAGTGACAGGTCTGCGCAAGTTTCAGGTGCGAAAGTGCACAGCTTTTGCAAAGTGTCACCTGGGGCTCAGATGACCATTCGAATAGCCGGACCACGAAGCCATCAGGTCATCAGGTCATAACGAGGACGCTAGCAGCCGCGCATGCCTTGTGCAGTTCGTCCATGGACAGCCTTGGGGTCTGGAATCGTCGATCGGACACTTCTCTCCCGGATGTGCAGCAGATGGTGTATGAGTTGGTGGACGTAGGTAACTGACTGCGGCGCTTGAGACGGCTCGAAAGCGCACAGGTAAAAGGCTCGGGTATGAGCTATGGTCGCACCGACAAGGTGTTCCGCCACGAAGTAGAGCGGCCTTCCCCTCTGTGACCGACTTTCGCAGTTGTCTTCCTCGCCTCAGAATTCACCCCCTTCCGCTGTCACCTATGCCAGTCACAAACTGAGGACTAACAAGGCTGAACGCGGAAATGTACTTGCATCTTGCTTGACCAACATTGCCCAGCAAGTGGCTAGCCAATCACTGCACTGCTGAGGCCTGCTACACTTGCTAGAATTGATGGATGGGATCGCTATTCACTGTTTACAGGTATGCTCCGACAAAGGCGCGCCCTCCGAGATGTTATTATCGTCAATCACCCTCACGTCTCCACAGAGTCCACATCAAGAACACACGACCGTGATCTCCGGTACCGACTGCTGAGACGATTCGATCCTTACCGACGCAGAGCGTCCACTTGGCTTTGATGAGAGGACGTCATACAACAACGCATAGTGTCCACTGGGCTTTGGTGAGAGAGGACGTCTAGCGGTCTCGGTGATGACTCACCTGTTCGAATGCCTGCTGTGAGTGCGAAATTTGTATCAAGTGTCTCTGTAAGCCGATCGCCTCGCGAGACTAAGATCGTCGAGGAGTCGGCAGATCGATGTAGCAGCAGTGTATACCATCCCAACCAATCTAATCATACAACCCCCCAACCCCTAAACCTTTCCAACCTCTTTATAAGGATACTCAAACCTAGCATCTTTCCTCCTCCACAATTTCCGCTTCTTCTTATCCCGTTGATGTTCAACCATAGCCTCAACGCAGTGTTCCGCCTTAAACTTGCGAATAAACCTAGGATCCCAGAGCTCACTAGCGACTCCCAGATCTTTACAACACCGCATCAAAGCGTTAGACTTACTCGCCTCAATAGCGGTGGGAACTCCGCTCGGGTCGAAATATTCCTGCTCGCCGCGGGCGACAGCAACAAGCCGTCCAAGACACACCAGCGCCCATTCCCTGCTAACAATGCGCGGACCCACCTCGACCTCGGAACGGGGGACCATTCCCCATCCACCCGGCCCAAAGGCAATGTTTAAAGTTCTGCGATACTTGATTTCGGGGAGGTAGAGGAGTCCGTCGGGCTTTATCTCGACGTCTTCGGACGACAAGGGGCGGAGGAGGGCTGCGGCTGCTTCCGGACTGAAGGGGGCCGTGGAGAGACCGCGGTACGAGGTTGTCCAGTCTACGTCCTCGACTTCGGCTGGGGAGGTAGAGGTGGTGTCGTAGTTCACATAGGCGGCAAAGCTCGTCGTTGGGACCGGCTGGATCTCCTCGGTGACACTCTCGGTCGCGGACGCATCTCGCGGCGCGGCGTCGCCTAGGAGGGCTGGAGGCTTGGCTATCTCTACGTCCTCAGGCATTGGAAAGTCGGCATCCTCTTGGAGTAACCGCGGACGAGGGCGCGCTGCAGCCGCTGTTGCGGTCGCTGCTGGCCGGGCCGCGGTCCGGGCCGCTGGCTTCGTCACTGCTGCTCGGACTGGCGCGGCTCGTACTGGCTTGGCGGCAGCGGCTGAAGCGGCAGCATTAGCCCTCGGAGCGGCCGCAGCAGCCCGCGCAGCTGATGTCGTCGAGAATCGCTACATCTGTCAGCATTCAAGTTCGTCAGGTTGTGGGGATGGTGGGAATGATGGGAATGATGAGACTCACGGCCGCTCGTACTGGTTTCGCTACGGCAGTAGCGGTAGCAGGGGCAACAGCCCTCGAAGCCGCAGCTGCCCGCGCTGATGTCGAGAATCGCTGAACGTGTCTCAGCATTCGGGTCGATTGATGAGAAAGATGTGACCAGAAGAGATGTGATCGATTGTAATGCTCTCCAGGTATTGACCTCCACTTACCATGCAGGCGGAGTTGCCAGATTTGGGAAATCTGGCGAAAATGACGCGTGAGTGGCAAATTGGGCTTAAACTGGCCAAAACACGCGGGGCTAATGTTCTCACGCCCACGCGCTTGGTCGACGCGAGTTGACTCACCCGCGATCGGGATGTAGATATGCGATCACAGAGCGGAATACTCATCCTATTACATCGCCTGAGGGAGCCTCTGTAAGATCCTAATGCTCACCTATTGACGGCGGCACCTGATGTCCGATGCTCAGTACTTCTGGACCTTCCTTGCTTTGGAGTCCCAGCCAAGCACTGCTATAATGGAAGCGGTCTCAGCTCTGAATGAGCACTAGCAGTGCATTGCTTGTGCAGAGTCGTCATCTTCGCAGGATAAGACACGGCGGGCGGCATTGACAGAAGAATGGGTCTGCTAGTGAGACGGCCGCCTGCACTACACCTCGCACATTGCACCGAGGCGAGCACATGCTGCTCGCTGTGGCGGCCTAAGCCATCTGAATGCGACCCGTCAGTCACCCGCGGTCAGCCTTGCTGCTTCACGTGCTCCTTGCACCCGGCTCTCCGCGCTCCCCTCTCCTCCTCTCTCATCGCTCAGTTTCGCTTCGCGCTCTGTTCGCTCCGCTGCGCGCTTCGCGCTTCGCTCCGGTAATGCTCGCTTTAGGCAATAGTGTACATACAAGGGCCAAAGTCCCTCTTTTCGTTTTGTGATCACTAAGTTAGGGAGGAAGAGACTGGAGTGCTGTTTGGGGGGGGGGTCGTGTCGCTTTAATGATTCCCAAAAGCACTCCTCTATACTACGTGTAACGTTATATTACTAACCCATCAAACCGTTCGGACAAAAGGGACAAAGGAACAAAGGGCATTTGGAATGGGATAGGATGGAGGAAAGTCGAGGAGGAAGGATAAAAACGAAAGAAAGAGCGACTCTATATATGTGTGTGTAGGTGTGTGATGGGGTGATGTGATGATTGCGAGGTGAAGGTCAAAGGGCCATTGTAAAGTCGTTGGTGATCATGGAGATATGGGGGTAAAACTGCCGAGAGCCAAAAGAGGAGGAAAGAGAAAAAGAGATATAAATCGTCATCAGAAAGACATGACAACTTGCGTTATCGTTATCGTGGCCCATGAAGACCCCCTTTACGTCGCAATCAGCTGGATCTGCTCAGTACCCGCTTCCGCGAGCATGGTCTGAACGTCCATATCCGTCTTGATGGCCACCTCGTCGCCGTCAGAGTCGAGCCACTTGATCTTGACCACCATGTCGAGATCGGCGTTGGCGTGTCGGGCGCTGCACAGCCGCAGCTTCTTCACGACCTTCTCGTACAGCGTGCGGTACTGCACGTCTGAGGCAATGCCGATGACAAAGTTCGACTCGCCGCATCGCACCTTGACCAGAATCGTCGAGGGCGCTGATCCGTTCTCCTGGCTGTTCTGCCGCGAGACCGGCGTCGCACCCCGCAGGTCGCCGGGCGTCGCATTCGTGTACGGCGTCCGCGGGCTCTGGCTCGACGAGTCGGATGTCTCTGTCGTCTCTGACTCCTGGCTCGTTCGCTTGCCGTTGCTCTCACGCCGCGTAAAGTACGCCGTTCCGCCGGGCGTGGAGCCCAGGCCGGTAGAGGACGACGAGTTCGAGCCAGTCGGATACGGCACGTTCGTCGATCCCCACCCGGCGCTGCTGCTCCCTGAAGCAGACATGGGCTGCTGGTGAACATTGGGCGACGAGACTGATCGATTTCGCGGTGGCTGGCCAGCCTGTTGCGACATTTGCCGCGACCCTGGGCCACGAGGACCCTGGCTGTACTGCTGATAGGCGGCCGGAGGCATGTGCATGTCCTCGGTGCCCGCCATTTGTCGTCGAGGGCCGTGGCCCCAGGATCCCTCGGATCCCACCGCGGACGACGAGGCAGATCCAATGTGAGGGAGAGCAGGAAGAGGCGGCGCGGTATGCATGTTCTTCCACATGACCATGTTCGGTCCGCTCTGGTCCTCTGTCATGGCGCGGTTCTGTCGAACATCGGCCTGGGCGACCGAAGGCAGCGACTGCTGGCTCTGCACCCGCCTGTTGGTGGGCACCTGAGGACCAACACCGGGCACGTTGTACATGCCGAGGCCGCTGAGGTTGGACGTCGGCGGCAGCCCTCGGTCCTCGTCGTCGGGAAGCTCGCCAGGGCCGTACGTAGGGCTGAGCGCCGATCCGTGAGGGAACGACGAGTGCTCTGCCGCCGGCGTCGGTGGCGCAAACGTCGACTGCGCCCAGTAAGGGCCTGATGTGCGCTGCGAGTGCGAGCCCGTGCGAGCATGCTCGCGAGCGTTCTTTTCCCTGCGGGCGGCGTTGGCAAGCTCCATGACTTTGTCGGCCCACTTCTTCATCTGCTCCTCTGTTCGCCCGGACATGATGAACGAGTCCTCGATGTCCTCGGCGCCTTCGCCGGTTTTGGAGGGGACGGTCCAGACGATCTGGACGCGTGAAACGCCGAATGGCTCCGTAGGAGGAAGAAGATGGGCGGCAGTGACGTTGGAAACGAAGATGCGACCCTTCAGCGCTAGTCGTGGCTTGACGTTCATGGGCTTGCTATTTGTCTTGTCCTTGCGGAGCATGTTGCCGTTCTTGCTACCCTTCGACTTCTTGTCGACCTGGACCTCCTTGCAGCAGAGCATCATCTTGGCGAACAGGAACACGTGGTACTCTCGCGGCGAGTCGGCCTTCGAGACAGTGAACTGGTCATCGAGGTGCAGGTCTCCGAACCTCTCGTAGTCGTGTCCCTTCCAGTCATCAACACGCTCGACGAGTTCCCGCACGGTCGCCTGTCGCTCCTTCAGGTCCGTCGTCTCGTTGATGTCGGTAGCGATTCGCAGGGCGGCGGCATGTCCCGCCTCAAGCTCAGCACGGTGGGGGTAGTCGTGCTTAGCGGTGGCGTGCAGGATGGCCTCGAGAAGCAATCGGTACTTGAGCACACGCTGAACGGGCTTGATCATGAAAGCCTGCAGCTCACGCTCGGGGTGCAGACAAGGTCGCTGTCCCTCGGGCAGCTGCTGGCCCGCCATGAGGTTGATCATGTAGTCGTTGACCACTTTGGTGGCGTCCATGAAGCCAGCGCAGTACGGGCCGTAGCACTTGAACTCCTTCTCCATGTCGACGAATGGTCGTCCCCATCGTCCGTCCATCCAGGCGCTGGGACCGCCCTCCTCGATCGACTCCCACTCCGTCTCAAGCTTGATCAGGAACTTGCGCTGGAAGTCGAGGATCTGACGAAGGTTTGAGAACATGGAGTACACGGTGTCGGCAGAAATAAGCTCAGCCTTCCGAATCTCGTCAGAGCAGCGTTCGAGAATCTCGAGTTCCTGAACGTAAGAGCGCTCCGATAACACAAGCTCTTCCACAGACTTGAACGCGTTGTTGGATACGGCAGAAGCCTCGGACGGGACGACCGAGGCAGGCCCAGGCACGTCGTCAAGGTTTACGACCCCGTTCGGGGCCATGTTGCCAAGCAAAGGCGTGCTGCTTCCAGTGTTGGCTCCGTCCAAAGACTGCCTCGTGCTTGAGTGCACGCTAGTCATTGGGGCGATGCCGCCGGCGAGACTGCCGCCTCCCAAACCAAAGGGAGTCGTGGGAGTCGTAGGCGTGAGAGCGCTCTCCGGAAGGTTGTCGAGAAGACCCTCGACGGTGAGGAAAACCTTCATCAGAGAGGCGGAGTCGTAAGACTCGAAGGCCGCATCGTCGTCGCCGGCCGTATTGCCGAACAGCTCAGTGAGCGACCAGAGCTCTCCATGCCACCGCCCCTCCTCGCTGCGCTGAGTCATCGCCATGATGAACGTCGCAATGTATCGCTTGCACGCCTTGACGTTCGCCGGTCGCTTCGCCCAGTTGCGCACACCCTCCGGCGCCTCCATAAAGTTCGGCATGTCATACGGGATATCCGGGGGTGCCGGCAGATCGGCAAAGAGCACCGAGTGCGAGTTGGTGAAGGCGGGGATGAGCTTGTTGTAAAGGTGGCAAAGTGATGATCCCAGTCGGAAGACATGGCACATGTGCGACACGACGTCGAGCTGGGGCGCAGATGGTGGTTGGTCTGTGCCATGGTCAGTCATCGCTCGGGCGGTATGCTATCGGGCGGCTGGGGACCAGACTTACCAAGGAAAGGCGCAAAGTCTTCGACATTTCGCAGCCGCTTTCGAAGACTGGACGCCATCTGGAACAACGACTTTGTCGACGACAAAGCCGCCGTTTTCAGAGCGAGCGCGTTTTGTCTGGAACAACGTCAGTGGCGGGGGCGCGGGCGCATGCCAACACGTACGGGTTGCAAGGCATCTGGATAGACTGGATGTCAAGCGGCGGCAGTGGAGAGTCGTTCCTTTGACTGACCGAGCCCACGCGCTTGCGTGAGATGGACATCGTTAGACGATGTTAAGGGTGGGGAGAACCGGTCAATGCGATCGACCAGTCGCCAGGATGAGATGCGCGGTAGCTGGGTTGGCTCGACTGCAAGGGTCTCCGACGCCAACAAGATACCGAGCGGTCGAGACGAAGCTGTATGTTGGGCACCCGAGAACAATGAGGTGGGTCGAGGCGATTTGGAGGTGGGGGCGCAAGTTCACGAAGGTAAGCAGACAACAGAGTGTTCGAGGCAAGATCGTAGACGAGGGTATGTGTGTGAGTATGTGGCGAGAGAGTAAATGCGGGCGTATATACGATCGGTAAGTTGAGAGTCGCGCACAAGTTGAGCGATGAGTTGCAAGATCGAGAGACAGGCGGTCCGTTCGTTATGGGTTCCAGGAAACGGATGCAAGGACGCAGGTAGACGAAGGCGCCGAGTCAGGAATGGGGAAGTACGGTGGTTCGTGCGGCGGTGGCAAAGAAACAGGGAACAAGGTCAGCTGAGGGCACGGGACAAGATAGATGGGCGGGCGGTGCTTACAGTTGAGAAGAATCCACTAGAGGTAGGTAAACAGATCTCCGATCGCGCTGAAAGTTTGGAAAAGTTAGAGTGTCGACAAGTATGTGGACGGAGTGCGTCGGGTTAGACGGAGACGGGCGGGGTAGGAAGTAGAATGATGGTAGCAAGGGTGCAAGTAAGGAGAGAATAGTGATTGAATAGGGCGGCGCAGCGGGGTCATGCGCACAGACACCAGAAACAAGCAAAGGGGTTGGTGGGCCGAGATAGATCAAGGGCAAGCGTCAGCATGTGCGCGAACGATACGAGGTGGTGGCAGCGTGTTTGGATGTCGTCAACCACGTTTCAATGTCTTTCTGTCTGAAGCCGGTCCTCTGTACTGCGCATGAAAGCAGAAATGCGCAGATATGGATGAGAGCAGGCGAAGATCTCGTGAGCAGACGATGAGTGGAGGGCGGGTATGGGGGGAGACACAATTATGCGGGTGATTTCAGACGTCGCGTGGTGGTGGCGCAGGTTGAAAGTCGCTGAGGGCAGGAGCTGCGAAAGCGACCTGTGAGGCGGGTAACGGCGTGTATACAGTGCGCTATGTGAATGCCGAGAGTGTGTGACGTGCAAGGCAGCGAGCAAGACGGGATATGTGATGCGACCCGATCAAGAGACGGCCGTCAAGAGCACGCTCTGGCCGATACACAGTGAGGGAGGTATGACTGCCAGCCTTTTCGTGCACCTTAGTAATGCGAAGCCTGCAGCTGACAGTGGTCGAAATATCGGGCATCGAGAAGGTCGATCGGAACGCAGTGACAGAGGACAAGAGGACACGGCGACAGAAGACAATTGAGGCGAGAAGCATCCAAACGATAGATCGAATCAGTTGAACTCACCTTTTGCTCTGAACGACCGAGAGAGAGCACTGAGCGTATGAGATCGGAAGAGGCAAGACTTGTCTACTGAGCTCCCAGTGGACAATGAACGCGGATCGGTTTGCACGTAGATAGAACCTAGATGAGTGAGAGGGGCGTTGTTCTCAGACGCTTTAGGGTCAAGGTGTTGCGATGGGGAGGTTCAAAGGCGAGACAAGACCCAATGTCGCTGAGTCGGTGAGCGAGACAGCGGCGTGGTTCGAGAGGTGTGTTGCGGGGTACGAGCTCGAGGGTAGGTTTGCTTAGTAGAGACCGTGCTCAAGGAGTCTGAAGGCGTCGAGTGGCGCTTGCCGGTGGGGACGACGAAAGCTTCTTCAGCCTTGTTCGACGTCGTGCGTCGAGTTTTTTGCGGGGGAGGAGACGATTGAGCTCGAGAGAGGTGCGGGGTTGAGGGAGAGAGATGAGAGTGAGTGAGGGGCCGGTGGTCGCTGGGTCCGAGGGGAGGGAGAGGGAGGAAAATCGACAGGGTCGGACGACTGCGGGCTGGTGGGGGAGGATGAGATGAGGGCCGGCGTTGAGCCGAGACGGAGGCCGACTGAGTGTGTGTCAAGGTATGATTATGTCGAGGATATAGAGGATGGTGACGAGGAAAGAGGGACGAGCGGGGACGACAGAGCGTCTGTCTAGGGAGGGAGGAGGGTAGGGAGGGAGGGAGTGGTCGTGGTGGATGAGAACGGACGGCGGTGTGTCTGTGTCTGGTCTGTGTCTGGTGTGGATGCATGCATGCTGGAAGCTTAGCTTGATTGCGATCGCTCTTTGGCTGCTGGCTGGCTGGGTGCGGGTGGTCAGGACTGGGCTGGGCTGGCTGGATGGGCTGGGCTGGGTTGAGCTGGGCTGACCGGCATGGGAGTGAGGGAGAGGGGGGGAGGGGAGAGGGGCGGAGGGGCAGCAGGGGAAGGAGGGGGATCGCAGAGTCTGCCGTGCATACATGCGTGCAGACTCGATCCCAGGCATCAGGCAGCCAGGCCGGAGGGATGTGTGCGTGCATGCATGCGTGCGGCAGCTGTCGGGCGTGAGAGCAGAGGATGAGTGATGCCTGTGCGGTGTGCGCTGGGTTCCTGGCTTCTGACTGTCTGGGCTGGATGCCCTGGGGGGTCCTGATGCCTGATGCTTCCTGCCTGTGCAGGCTAGGTTAGGATCAAGGTCTGGAGAACAGACCTACGCACTAGGCAGAAGGCAAGGCAAGAAGGCAGGGTTGGACTGGGCTGCGCAAGGTCTATCGGCGGCGAGAGAGCCGGAGCCCATGCTCTGCTCGCTAGCTAGTTGATGCGGGCGGGCGAGCGGGAGTGACAGTGCGATTGTCCAAGGCAAAGGCAAAGCAAAGGGCCCAGGGTGCAGGGTGCAGGGTTGATGCGGGGCGTTGAGTTTTGGGAGCAACCCTCGAATTTGGACCTGGCCACTGACCCCCCGGCACCAGAGGGCAGAGTGAGCCGGGTTCAGCGCTCAGCCGGGGTCCTCGATGCTGTCGATTGAGGGGTGAGGCGTGAGGGTGGCCAGGCTGCAGGCTGCAGGCGCGGGGGGAAGGAGGGACCAGGGCGGGGCGCAAGGCAGAATGTGGAGGAATTGAGTGCATGAGCCAGTGGGAAAGGCGGATCGCAGGGATCCCAGGGTGAGCAGGGAGGCGCCAGGGCGCGGGCCGAGTTCTCGTCTCTTTGCCCACAGGGTCAGTCTCAGGGTGTCCCCGGCGTCGAGACCAGGGATGGATCACGGCTCGCAAGCAGAGGTCTCAAGCCTCGAGCCTGTGGCCCTGATTGTTCGCGGCATGCAGCAATCCATCATGGCCCATAGCTCATGGTCCATGTACCCATGGCGTGCAATCGTGCGTGCAGTCGATGGTGTGGAGGGTGTGCACGGCGCACCCCGCAAGTGCCATGCATGCATTCTTCGTGCGTGCCGCTTCTGGAGAGCCGTGAACGTTCCGGCTGGACTGGCTCGATTGATTGCGATTGCCCTTGCCACTGCTTGAGCGGTCCGGCTCTCAGACCCAGCAGACCCAGAATATCCAGCAGCCACAGCCAGAGCCAGATTACATTCTCAAATTCAAGCGGGGCATCCCATGTCTCTTGTTTGCCTCCCGCAGATGATCGCGTCACGTGAGCCCCCTCTCACATCCCCTCCGCACCTCCTAGGAGTCCTGTAACAACTAGTGTCCTATAGCGGCATGAGCGCGCAGCGCGCAGCATCAGTGTCTCGAGCTTCGAACTGAGCTTCGAGCTGAGCTTCGGTCGAGAACCAGCCAGTCGGAGCTACGAAGCCTTTACCTGACTACCAGACTTGTCTGTCCCCGACACACTCCCTCCGAAGCTCGAGGCTTCCGGTCTCCGAAGCCCGTCGAGACCGTTTAGAGTAGTCAATGTTTTGAACTCTTTGCATGCTTTGACGCCAGAAGCCGCACCTAGCGTTTCCTGCCGCTTCTGCCGCTTTCTGCCGCTTACCCACGCGCCGCCGCACATGTTTCCAACAACTCGAGACGGGCGGGGAAAGGTTTGCGGAATGGGCAAACAAGCTCGACCATGTCAGGTAGCAAGTTGGCGGGCAAGAATGTTCGAGGGTGCGCGTTCATGAGGATACTGCAGTGGATTGGGGATCGCAGCTGGGCCAGAAAAAAGTCGGAACCCAAGCCCCCCAAGTGTCAAACAAAGTGCACACTTGTTGGAGAAGCTCGACCTTTGGTATTCACAATATGCCAAGGCCTTGCGGCACGGTATGGTATGACGGTTGGCCATATCATGCTTCTGTCGGCCTTGTGACCTCGAGAGTGCGCTATGCAGAACCGCTAACTTGGGTTCGATAGTCGTGCGCAGCAATCCGACATCCGTCAGTCGCGCACCAGACTGGTGCACCAACTCTTCCGTCACATCACACTTGGAAGCGGGCACCAGCTGTGCAGGCAATGCACACTGCCACACACCCAAAACGCATCATCAAGCGGCCGACCAAAAATCATCGCTCCTGAGCAGCTCAGCAATAAGCCTTCGGCCATGAGGTCACCGTTCCTCCTGTCGTGCCCCGTGAGTCGTGCCCCGTGCCGCCGGCCGTGAGTCATGTGCCAACACGTCTCTCCCACTACAGTGCTTGGGTCAGAGTCAGTCAGGAAGCGAACTTGGGTCTCATGAAAAGAGACGCGTTACACGTTCAGGTCAGTCACACTTTTGTGGCTCGACGAGCCGATTGAAAGAGGTCGAGGAATGTGCCCGGAGCACGCACGGAGCTGAGCTGAGAGCCCAGAGCCCAGAGACGAGAGTGTCATCGGGTGTGCCATGTAGGTCGTGCAGCTCACAGGCCTCACAGGGCGGGGGCCAGGGCTAGCTACTTAGTGGCAAGTGGGTCTGAAGAGTTGCCGCTTTCATCCATCGCATCAACTTGTCGGATCTTGGTCTCCGCTCAAAAGGTTAGGTCACCTGCTCTGTGGTCTGCTGAGGCGGTATGAGCGGCAAAGTCCGCTCGCGGCCGCTCGTGATAGCATCGGGTGGTCCGTCGATGTTTCGCTGTTCGGGTCCTCGATGTGGCATTGATCTTGACTCGCAAGAGCGGCTTGTTGAGTTGTACCGCCTGCATAGAGTTCCAGCCTCGCTGCAGCCTCGCTACAATCTCGCAACTCTCGCGAGCTCGGAGCTCAAATCAACGTGAGCGGCGTACGCGTATTCAGCCCATTTAGCCTCGCCATTGCTCAGCTCATCTAATCTTAACCTTGTAATGGTTCGCTTTTACCTCTGCCTCTTTGCACACACCTTACGCCTTAGGCATGCTAGACATGAATGCTCGCTTCTTCGTCCTTATCTTTGAGCGAAGGGCGTATCGGCGTCATTACCGCCAATCTGCAATCCGCTGTGCAATCCGTCTGTCACGACTTTGACTCGCAGTCGAGAGTCTGGACCAAGGTCTCGAACTCACTCGTCATCTCGTTTTCCAGTGACATTGCGATGATGCAACTTATCGCTATGCACACTGCGGTCCCCGCACGCCCCTCCCGCTTCAAGTCCCTGCTACGGGCCATACCGGCCAAGCTACCACTGTTTGTTGCGCTTCCTGGGACTCCCTCTAACGCCCCTCCTCCCTCGGAACAGATACCCTCGCCGTGCCCCGTCCCACCTTCCAGCTTCGGTTCAGTCCTCGGACGAACGGACACGACAAAGGTCCCACCAAAACCAAACAAACACCACACCCACCAGACGGTCCGACGTTCCGTACCCTCCGCACACGCTCCGCGCGCTCCGTGCGCAACATAATGCAACGCAATAGGTCCCACCCTTTATGTTATGAGTCAATGAGCCAAATTGCGACAACAGGCATAACGGCAATCATGCCGTAGCGATGTGACAGATGTTCACAAGGATGGTAACCTTAAAAAATCTGCACAAACTGTCGATACGAGAGAGATTAATAGAATACATACAACGCGTAGCCGTAAGCCCCCTCTGCACTGATTATGGCAAATCTAATACGGAAGGACGGAAGGGATGAGCGCAAGCCCGTTCTTCCTCCGAAGTCGCTCACCGCCTGACGGCCTCACAGCTCACGACTCCCAGCTCGCGCTCAGCTCGCGGGCGCTCGCGGCGCTCGCGGAGCCAAGAACATCCACAGTTCCCACTGTACCTCCGCTCCCCTCCTCATGTTCCGGTGCAGGCACGCCCCCGCCGCCGGCTCGGCCACGGTCACGGCCACCGCTCACGGCATCCGGTTGTTGGATTTGGCTCGATGAGATTTTATGCTATTCGCCACCCACGCTCCAAACATGAGTACCTTGTCCTGTCCTGGGCACCCAGCACCCAGGAGACAAGGAGACAAGGGACAAGCTCGATAAGATACGAACAGCTAGACTATGAGCCTTGCTTCATCCCCTAAGCTCCTCCTTGAGCTTGGCTAGCTCCTTCTCCTGGCTGATTAACCGTTCTCTGTGGCTGGTCAGCCTTCCGTTCATGTTCGCTGGTATCTGAGTGGCGAGAGCGGGGGAATGGGACTCGGAGAACAAGAGACGTGTTAAGCTCGAGGCGAGGGACGGTGTGGGGTCGCGACAGGAACGCCCTCCCGAATATTTTCCGGTATCCCTCCGGTGCTGGCCCTCCGGTGCTCCATACATCCTCCCTTGTGCGCACAGTGAGTGCATTTCTGCACAGCCAATGAAGGAAAAAAGGTCCAATTCCAATGCGCTGCCAAGAAGAAGCACATGTGCGCACCCAAGAGGACGCAGACAAAAGTAACCCGCAACATTAAGGAAAGGGTCGCTCCCGGAAGGCGCGGGATTACCCAGACTTGTGGAGTCTGCAACCCTCCGCCCGGCTCGCGCTTAACAAACTGAAGATCCTCCCGATCTCATAAGAATCTGGTCCCGCAGACACCAGTTACGAGCCCCCACAACTATGAAGTCTGTTGGGGGCCCAAGGAAGGGCTGCCTTAGCTTCCGACGCGAAGCCTGCTAGCCTGCTTGGGCATAGCATATAGCATAGCTTTCGCCACCGTAGCTTCAACATCACTCCGGCAGTGCCGCATAAAGCTAGGTGATCACTCAGGATCTCCGCGCGTACGACTCCTACCAGCCAACCAACCAGCCCGCGCTGCCGTAGCGCAGCCGAACAGTGGTGGAAGGAAACGATCTCCTGATCAGAACTAGAAACTCTGAACTCACCTCCATCGGTCCATTTCGTGCACGATGCGTATTCTCGTCTCGGTTAGTTTGTTGAGCTCGCCCTTCTCCATCTCGAGAGAGAATTCCAACGGAACATCCGCACTGCCTGGCTCGCCCGGAATTCCCACCTGACCGGCAACTGGAGTCTGGGGAGTCATGGGCGTGACTGGCGTTCCTTGGCGTGTCTCCGTGCCAGCTCGCGAGCCCACTCGGGAGATGGCGCGCTTCTTCTTAGAGTTACCACTCTTAAGATCGTGCTGCTCCCTCTGGTCCCTGGGGCGGCGGTTGCGAGCGGGCAGCGGCGTGGGCGGGTGCTCCTCGAGGATCTGGAGAAAGTTGGCAGGCGGGTCAGAGAACACAATCTCATCGTACTGCCATGAATGCACGGGGTATGTGGATGCCACAGTCGAGATGGGGAGGGCCGCAGCAGGCGCAGCCGATGGGGTAGCGACCGCAGCCGAGTCAACCGCCGGCGTAGCGGTCTCTGTGGCGGCATCCGTCGAAGCTTCAGTCGAAGCTTTAGACTGATCTCCAGCTGTCGACGCGGGTACAGAAGGTTGGCCGGCCGTGTCAGGCTCAGCTTTGGCTTCTTTGATGTCGTCCGTCGCCGCTGACGATCCATTCGCAGGCGTGCCCTCAGCCCCCGTCGCTGCGGCCGCGGGCGCGGGCGTTCCAGATGGAGTGGCAGCGGCAGTGACGGCAGGAGGAGCCTCGATAGGCTCTCCCCAATGATGCAGCTTGATCGGATGCTGTAGAGTGAGAGCCTTCTCGCCAGCCTCAGGAACAAATGTCACCTTGATCTGGACAGTGAACTCTCCCCATCCAGTCTCGGACACTTGATAAGGCGGTTTCTCGCACACTGGTACATTGGTCAGCTCCACTTTCGGACACCAGTATGTCGAGATGGTAGGGGGGGATGAATTGGAGAATGATGAAATAGATAGGCTCCACCGATAAGCGTATACGCGGAGACAAGCGCTGGGCACCGATGTGATGGACGTCTAACTATCGCTTGAGAGTTGTCACGGTCGTTACCTCGCTCCAAGGTCGATGTTGAGGTTGGAGCAGGCACTTCGTAGTCACACAAGCATATTCAAATCATACTCATGCTCATGCTCAAAGGTGGTGCCGTGACAATAGCACACATAAAGTGGTTCCAAGGTCCTCTACTCCCAGATCCGGGCCTGTTGCTCCACCGGTGCGTAAACTGAGCTGATGCGCGACACACCTGGAAATACCTGTTACTCACTTCGGTTGGGAGTAGGGTAGGTGTCGTGAAGACGGAACACGACTCGCTTGATCAGGTAACTCATGTCGTCCTCCCCACCCGGAATGTAGTCCTTATCAATCTCCAGCGGGGGTGCATCCGTGGACGACTTCGGCTTTGGCGGAGGAGTAGCAGCTGACGTCAAGAATATCGTCCACTTGTGCGTGTCTGCTGTCAGCTATGGGTTCCGGGGTAGATGTAGCTGTAGGATGTCGAGCCGCAGCACGAAGGATTCAATGAAGACGATGGGTTGGCCTCCACAATCTCCTCGACATGCTGCGCGAGCGCCTTGATACCCACGTCCAGGCGGAGCCTTGGCTTTCTCCTCCTCCGTCAACAACCTCGCTTGCGAGCCGTAGATGATCGGTCGGTGGACCTGAATACCCTGCAAGTCAGCACATACACATTCTCAGTTCGTACCTTGACGCGCTCGTTTCCCGGCGTCATCGTGGATCGAGATGTGCGAGGACCAGGGTCCGGTGAGCGATGGATGGCAATGTCAACAACCGCGATCTCAAGTTGTCGCCAGTACATGAGCTGGTCGCTTGGCGGTCACGTGACGCGTTAAGTCAGTAGCAAGACAGTCAAGTCTCTCATCGCTCGAAGCATAACAGAGCATCTCATACGATAGACAGCTGGGCTGAGCTGATAACAGCATCCCCATATACAAGAAAGAGCAGCAGGTACAAAGTGGGAGTGCAAGAGCAAATGTGAGGTCGCCGACGACGATCGCCATGTGCCGCACCTAGCCGCTCCGAAATGTCGTCTTCCCTGCCCGCAACCTCCACTTTCTCCTTCCCTCTCATATCAATCTCGACCCCGAACCGAACAAATGAGACGAGCAGTCACCACAGCGGTAGCCGCGAGGTCGCTGGCGGGTTCTTCCCGACTGGCGTCAGTGCGGAGTGTGCGACCTGCGCTTCCTCTTGCTCCTCTTCGAGCGCCAGCGCCAGCGCGGCGCCATTCGCACGCTGCTCCAGCTCCTGTCGTCGTGCCGCCGGTCTCCGCTGAAAACACATACGACATTGTTATCATTGGAGGTGGACCTGCGGGACTCGCGCTTGCGAATGCTCTCGGTGAGTTGCGTCTGATCTTGACGACGACTGACGACAGTGTCTCAGCCGAGCCTGCGCGAGGGAGCCCGTATCCTGCTGCTCGAGGGAGGTCCTCTTGAGCCCGTCCGCAACTGGGACGACCAGGGACCGTGGTCGAACCGTTGTTCGTCTCTGACGGCTGAGAACATTGCCTGGCTTGACAGTGAGTTTCATTCCCAAGCATCTTCGTCGCTGACAACAGGCATCGGAGCATGGAAGCACATTGCGCAGGCGCGGTCGCGAGAGGTAGATGATATCATTGTCTGGGCGAACCCCGACAAAGACGCTACGCCGATGCTGCATTTCCCTGGCCCAGACCTCGCGCGCATGACGGAGAACATCAATCTGCAGCGTGCTCTGCTGCGGCATTTGGAGGAGCTGAAGAGTACGAAGGGACACAAGCTGGAGATTCGCGACAAAACCCGCGTTGGAGACATTGCGTACACCGCTGGCCGTGGTAGCGTTGCTCTCAACCTCGGCGGCGAGTGGGTGCAGGCTTCGCTGCTGATCGGCGCCGACGGCCCGAACAGTCCTGCTAGGAAATTCGCTGAGATTGACACCTTTGGGCATGCGTACAACGCTCACGGCGTTGTCGCAACCCTCAGCACCCAGCGTGACGTCTACGGAAACCACACGGCGTTCCAGCGCTTCCTCCCCACTGGACCGATTGCGTACCTGCCGCTCGGCGACGAGACGACAACGATGGTGTGGAGCACGACGCCCGAGATCGCGACCGCTCTGAAGGCTCTGAGCCCCGAGGCGCTGACCGAGATGGTCAATGCCGCCTTCACGTTGCCCGAGAACGAGCTGCGCCTCCTCACCGAGGCGGTTCTGACGGCTCACAACGACTCCAGCACGATGAGCGCCGATGGCATCCGCTCGATCATTGCCCTCTTCGAGCCGCGGGTCACGGACGCCCCTCTCCCGCCCAAAGTGCGCTCCATCGACCCGAAGAGCGTCGCTTCCTTCCCGCTCCGCCTTGCTCATGCGGACAAGTACATCGATCACCGCGTTGCGCTTGTCGGCGATGCCGCGCACACAACCCACCCGCTCGCCGGCCAGGGTCTGAACGCCGGTCTCGCCGATGGACAGGCGCTGGCAAACGTGCTCGAGCAGGCGCGCCGTGTCGGCTCCGACCTCGGCGGCATCACCGCCCTCGCCCAGTATCCCCGCGACAGGTATCTGCAGAACCACATCCTGCTCGCTGCCGTCGACAAGCTCAACTCTGTCTTTGGTGCTCGTAACCCGCTCATCAACTTTGCGCGCGCCAACGGCCTCGAGGTGTTCAATGAGCTGGGCCCTATCAAGGACTTCTTCATGCGCAACGCTGGAAGTGGAGTGACGCGTGTGAGGTCTCAGCAGGAGAGGGAGTTTGGTCGCGCTCGCGCCGAGGATAGGCTCAACGCCAAGCCGGCCGGCGCACCGGCTGCGCTTGCCGATGCTGTCGAGGGTCTCGACATGGTCAGGAGAGTCGCCAGCTCCGCTGGAGGAGTCATCGCCGAAGGTCTGAAGAATCTCCTTCGTCGCGGCGCCGACTCGATCGAGCAGCAGCAACGCAAGCCGTAGGCGCTCGCTCTTGCTCTGTAAAATCCACAAAATACAAGTGTAATTAGCATGCATCTCTCATTAGGCCAGCTGGCAAGTACTGGGTATCGGGCAGATCTTCGGAAGGACCACCTAGTGTACACACGTCCCATTAGATCTAGATCTCGGCCCCTGAATGTCAGCTCGATGAGCCTGGTAATCCGACTTACACTCCATCCTCTGCTTCTCGTGTTGGGGGGTGCGTGCAGCATTGTCGTCGGCGAAGGGGTCGCCGAACGGATCATCGGCAGAGAGCAAGCCCTGCTTGCCTCCCTCCTCCTCGAGTGCGGCATAGCCCGATGGGTCAGGGTGCCTATTCGACGCGTAGGGGTCAAAGTCGTCGTGGTGGCGTGAATGAGCACGAGAGTGCTGACGGCTGTGACCCCTGCGATACTCTTCGTCGCTGCTGTCGTAGTCGCTGAAATCAGAGAGAGATCTGTGAGAGTCAGCGGGATTCCTCGTCCACCTGAACGTCAGCAACCCACCCTCCAGAGTAAGCATCCTCGTCTGAGTCAGGTCGCATGGGAGGCGGCAGGTGTGCATTGACAGCTCCGAAATCGAGGTCCTGGAGGTCCTGGAACGCGTTCGAGGTACCAGCGCTTGGCCCAGATGGCATCGAGCCTGAACCGGTGTTACCAGTGTTGCTGCGACGGAGAGCGCGAGCCTGCATTTTCTGAGACTCAAGCTTCTGCTGCTCCTGCATGCTCTGGAGCTCGCCCGTCCTGTTTGCCTCCAGTTTTTGGGCTTCCAAGCGTCGACGGATGCGCTCGACCTGCTCAGGCTCCTTCTCGTTCGGGTCGTACTCGTCAAACTTTGCCTGAACCTCATGCTCGCTGTCAGAGTCAAGGGCAGCAGGCTTAGACAACTGTAGCGTTAGCGATGATGCTTTTAACAGTGCACCAGTACGAGGGACAGGCGAGAGGCTATGCTGGAGCGCTGCCGCTCATGAGCTGCTCTTATAGATTCTGGAGAACTTGCTCTTGACCCCACGGGGAAGGAGTCATCAGTGTCCAGGCCAGAATCGTACCCAGACATAGGCCGCCCCACAGTGCTTGTGCTTGTGGTCTTCTCGCGTTGCGGTGTGGACGTTCGCCCCCTTTGCTCTCTGCGTACCTTGTCATACAGCTGAATAGCCTCCACAATCTTCTCATTCGCTTCGAGCAGTGCACCGACGTATTCCTCGTCGGTAACTTGCTGAATGTAGCGGACCACGGTGCGGCGGGCAGCCTTAGCTTTGTCGAGCTTATCCTGGACGTTGGGGTTCTGCGTAACGTTCTCAGTCTCACGGTTCACGAGACGGCATGCGTTGACCAGGTTGCTCGCCGACTGGATAGCGGTCGCCACGGACTGCATGATAGCGGGCTTCTCCTTCTCGAAGTTGAAGCGCGGTCGCGCAGTCTTGGGAAGCTTTCCGCGCTTACGATCTTCCTTCGCCTTGCGGCGCCTCTCGGCCTCGGCCTCCGCCTCACGTCGTCGACGCGCTTCGATGTCGGCCATCTCTTGCCTGCGCTTGAGCTCTCGCTCGCGGCGCTCGATCTCAGCCTCCCTTCGCTCCATGAGCATCCGCTGCTCGCGTTCCGCCTTGCGGCTCTCCGCATCAGCCCTCGCAGCAGCGAGGTCGGTATATGTGTCAGGTCCCTTGGTAGCAGGGTTCCAATCGTGCGAGTAGATGTCGTTGGTGTCACCGAAAGGAGTAGACGAGGATGCCTGCGGAGTGGAGACCGACTCCTTCTTCGCGTGTGCGGCAGGACGCCTTCCTCCGTATTGACCGAAAAGACCTGCAACCTCGCGCATCCGAGGTTCATCCTGATACGTCAGTCTTCAAGCCACGCCGCGCAAGAAGCGCCTAATCATGACACTCACCGCATACTGGATGGACCAAGCGTGGAAAACAAGGATAAGCTGCTTCTTCACCTTAGGGTCGAGGAGATTCTGAAAGTCAGAGCAAGCCTCAGGTTTTCGATGCGGCGGAAGAAGCATTCCACTGCAGCCACAAATCCAACCCGGACGAGATAGATTGGTGGCCCGACTCACATCAGTAGCCATGATCTTCAGCCTCTCCATGAGCTGCTCGTTGGCCCAGTTCAATCTGAAGCCGTGTCCACAGTTCTCGGTCAGAGCACGGAGAATGACGAGCGCACGGATCTGTCGGTGCGAGTTGCCATACTTCAGCTTCTTGCGAATAGCACGACTGGCTTCGGTTGTACCTTGCGGGCCTTGCAGATTGATGCTCTCCACCAGCTCGGGGATGCCATCGAGGGAGGTGGTGCTGTATCGGTCGGAGCTGAGAACCTCCACCCAATCCGTGATTGAGGAATGGGGCTTATCGCCAGCGAGCTGATTGACGATGGCCAAGCCCGTCTTGAAGTAACCCCCTGCTCGCGACATTATGGAACATCAACGACTTGGTGGGCTTTGATGACAGTGAATTTCTTGAGGAAGCCAGGAAAATCCGCCTTGACCTGCACTGGACTTCGGCTTATAGCTGTCGATGATATGGCCACAACGCAAGTCAGGATCCTTGGCTCGGGAGTCGATGTGTGGTCCAAACAAGGAAGACGACTGAGTGACGACAATCAGACCAGTATCGAGAGTAATGTCAGGCGAGAACAGAAATCGCCGCCCGAGAGGGAGTGGGGTGGAGAAGCATGATTGAGTGCGCCTCGCTGCGTTCTCTTGGCCACTATCGGTTCCGGCATCGTGCAGGCATCCAGTCAATGCGAGGACCAATCAACGTGCGCTGCACCGTGCCTATAATGAGCTGGAGACGTGTGGGGCTCCGATGTACTCATTCCATTGACGTCATTTCGCGTACCAGTGCAAGACGCGATCGAGCGCGCGGCCATGGTGGACAGAGGTGCTGATGCATGGAATCTACTATACATACAACAGTGTCGCATCTATGCGCGCGCCAAAACCTGTAGCATACACCGGGTATCTACTGCTTCGGCTTCTCTTTGTTAGTGTTCAGAGAATCCCACATGAAACTGCGGAATGAGCATCAGCCTGCACTGTCCACCACTCACAAGTCACAACGATATTCTGGATTCACCTGCTCCCGTGGTCTCTTCGAGCGGCCCATGTCGTAACCAGGCCCAACCGGCAACGAGCACAGCCAGAATCGCTTCCCCTTGTTGGGGCCTTGCTTGACGACTTTCGAATAGTAAGCTACAGTAGGCGACATGGGCACTCACTGAAGTCTTTGCAGGGTCGCGCGTGCACCTTGCACCTCGGGGGTATCTTCTTGGCAAAGATCTCGGACCAAGCAGGAGCATTCTTCTGCTTCTGGGCTGCGCGCTGCCTCTCTCGCTGCTCATCCTCCTCGGCCATAGCTACCGCTATCAGAGCGTCTCTGTCCGTGTCCGGGATCTCGCCGTCGTTTGGTACGGACGCTGATGCGGCAGTTGACTTGGGGGGTGGTCGCGATACCTCGGGAGTCAAAGCATTGACGGGCTGTGTCTTTGTTGCAGACTGTGAAAAGAAAGAAGCGAGCTTCATCTGACCATCCGATGTTTTTCTCATCGGTGCCGACCTCGAGCGCAGCACGGTTGACCGTTTGCGCGGCTCATCGTCTCCAGTCAAGTCTACAGCGGACGGGCGTTTTCGAGAAGCGTCGTTCCCGGGACCTCTCTCGGCTGTCTTGCTCCGCAAAGTCTCCTTTGAAGAGGTCGACGGCGAGTCCAAAGTCTGGAACGCGGCTCGAGCTATACCCAATGTACCCGATGCCGGCGTTTCCTCGACCGGTGGGGCTGAGCCAGGGGTATCTGAGAATTGAGAAGGCGATGGTGAAGGCGCTGGTCGTCGCTCATCCACCACGTCAGACTTTGCCGCTTTGGGCTTCGCATTGGCCCAGAGACTCTTCAATGTCCTCTGTTTGCCCGAAAACTCATCAAAGAACTTGGTGGCGAATCGTGGGGGCTCGGGAGCCGTCCTCGGTACTTCACTTGGGAACTTAGGGGCAGTCGATGGTGGTCGATCCGGTGGGTTCAGAACGTCCTTCAGCCGAATCGTTTCACCGTTCTCCTGAATCTCGTCATAGAGATCGATGTAGACCGGACAGTGATCTGACCCAAAGACCTTCTGTTGGATATCGCCACCTTTGATCCACTTGCGAAGGCCAGGGGAACAGAGAATGTAGTCTATTCGACTCCCGTAATTGGCTGGCCTGGTCGTCAGTACTCCAAATGGAAACAATAACCCACCTCGCGTCGATCTTTGTGTTCCAGCAGGTGTACATTCCCTCGCGATCCGGGAACGATTCTCGGACGACGTCGATTAGAGGTCCTCTCGGGTGGCACCATGATTCAAACAGAAGCCGGTCAGGATGATCAACGTAGTGTGTTCCCGGGACGACTGTGCCTTCCCCGAAGTCGATGGGTTGTCGAATGACATTCATATCGCCGGCCAAGATGACCTCGCGACCCGCAGCCATCAGCGCCTCCACGCGCGCTTTCAGAACAGTGAGAAAGTTCAGCTTGTACGGGCCCCTGGCCTCACTGCCCATGTTCGGCACGTAAAGATTGAACAGCACGAAGAGACCGAAGTCGCAGACCACTGCTCTGCCCTCGACGTCCAAACGCGATGGGTCGAAAGGAACACCCTCAGTTTCTTCAAGCAATGGAATGTCGTCCGAGTCCGGGTAACATCCGATCTGCTCTTCTGGAGTCCACGGCGGCTTCATGGTGCCCCCACTGCTGCCCAAGAGCAGGCCAGTGATACCTTCTTCGGCCTTCAATGGGACGCAGTAATCAGAGTTGACGTACGTGCACACGCCAGAGTAACCTGACTTGTGTCGGGGAAACGTCCAGAAGCCATCGTACCGCCCAGGACAGGCCGTAGCCTTGTCCAGCAGCTCACGCCGAGTTTTGTGTTCTGTATGTCAGCCACGAAGAGAGAGAGAGAGCCAACCTTGAAAACAGTAGATGTCTGCCCCGAGTGCATCGAGGAGCCCTTCCACATTCTTCTTCGGCATGCTCGAAAATCTGCATTCAGTCTTAGAGCCTAGCATTACGACCTACGGGTGGTAATCGAGCACAGTCCGGAGGACATTCTGAGGAGACGGTCAGATGCCTCGAAGAAAGAAACATGGAAAGTTGCTCATCGCCCTGAGTCACTCACAACGTTCCAAGTAAGAATTCGCATGGTGCATGTCGACCCAGTCGGACGAGAATGGGAGACTGCAGCGCAACGTTCAGGCAACAACAACAAGCACCGGCTGAATGTTGCCTCAGGTGTGGAGACACAGGGACGACGGATTAGGTGTGAGGTTTCCCACGGTTGTGGTCCGCGGTCTACATGACGCCAGGACGACGGCGCGCTTACCACGTCAGGTCCCCCGCACCGCATGCACCGCTGAGCAACGCCATCCCACTCATCCTGGTCGCCTTACCGGTCCTCATCTCTCCTCTACGTCTCCTATCTCAGTCTCTTCTGCCATCTGAATCGGACTTATCGGGACTGTCTCTCATCGATCCCCCGTTCTAGAACGACTTTCGTCACGTCGTCTGCCAGTCAATCGAGCTTTAGCCCGCGCGATACGTCTCGCCAACTAGTCGACGAAGCACCTGCAACGGTCTTGCTATAGCTGCCGAGTCTCTGTCGAACAAGTCTGCTTGAACTCATTCCCAGCCATGTCCAAGGCTCCCGTCACCGTTCCCTGTCAGGTAAGAGCCGCCGCGAAGCGTGATCGTGCTCCCTATCCGCTGACCCAGTATAGTACAAGACTGGCAAGACCCTTGGCAGGTGAGATACATGACCTCGGATGATAACGTTGCTGACACACCAGTGGCACTTAGTATGTTTGCAAGCGAGCTGAGATGTTGAGCATTCGTACTGACTGTGCAGTGCCGTTGTCAAGGAGTGTGTCCACATCAAGGTCGGTATCGAGTATTGACCAAGCGATTGTGATCGCAACGCTACCCCTGAGAGGACAACCGCTGACTCCAGACCGGCCAGTACTACGCCTGCAAGGTCCTGAACAAGAAGTTCCTCACTGTATGTCCAACATCGGTCCCTCGTTCCGAGTCTGACAGGCAAGGGCCGCGAGCACATGGTCCGCAATGAGATTGCTATCCTGAAGAAGGTCTCTGCTGGCCACCCCAACATCGTCCAGCTCCACGACTTCTTCGAGACGAGCCATAACCTCTACGTGAGTATCCGTGCGCTGATCTGCGTAGGATTCGGCTGCGTTACGGACACGGTTCGCTGATGACAGCTCGTTTTCGACCTCTGCACCGGCGGAGAGCTCTTCGACCGAATCTGCGCCCGCGGAAGCTACTATGAGAAGTGCGCCTGATCCAGCAAAGCAGTT
Source organism: Trichosporon sp. DN520 (assembly GCA_030347605.1). Taxonomy (NCBI): domain Eukaryota; kingdom Fungi; phylum Basidiomycota; class Tremellomycetes; order Trichosporonales; family Trichosporonaceae; genus Trichosporon; species Trichosporon sp. DN520. The sequence goes on from JASJUY010000013.1 coordinate 339,271, forward strand.
GCTAATCAGCAGGGATGCTGCCAACATTGTTCGCACGATCGCGTCGGCTGTCAAGTACCTTCATGACCAGGGCATCGTTCACCGTGGTATGTGTAAACATCGGCTTCAGAGCCTAGTGTTGTCGATCAGATAACTAATTGTAGACCTCAAGCCGGAAAATATCCTCTTCAAGTCCAAGGCTGAGGACTCACCGCTCATGCTGGCTGACTTTGGAGTGAGTGTGCTCGCGAGAAAGAAAGCCAGCATCACAGACTGACTTGTAGCTGTCGAAGGTATTGGACGAGGATAACTTCTCGATTCTGACCACCACCTGCGGAGTAAGTCTCAACGCCAAGCGTCACTGACACGATGTTAGACACCCGGCTACATGGCCCCTGAGATCTTCAAGAAGGCAGGACACGGCAAGCCCGTCGACGTTTGGGCCATCGGCGTCATCACTTACTTCTTGCTCTGCGGATACACGCCTTTCGATCGTGAATCGCAGTACGAGGAGATGCAGGCGATCTGTAACGGCGACTACAAGTTTGCGCCAGCAGAGTACTGGCAAGGAGTCTCGGAGACTGCGAAGGACTTTGTGCGCGCCTGCTTGACTGTTGACCCTACCAATCGCCCAACGATTGACCAGCTGCTCGCCCACCCGTGGCTTCAGCAGGAGGCCCCCGCAGTCGCCGACGCCTCTGGCCACGCCGTCAACCTGCTCCCCAGTGTCAAGAAGGCATTCGACGCCAAGAAGACTTGTGAGTTCCCCCATGCCTCTCAGTCAAGAATCTCTAGCTGACGACAGTCCGTCGCGCAGTCCGTGGCGTTATGGCTGCTCACAGGCTGCAAGATGGCGGTGCCGCCCACGCAGCGCATGGCCCGGGAGACAAGGAGAAGCTTCGTCAGGAGGTTGCTGCTCGCAAGGCGGAGGCCGAGAAGGTAAGCTGCAGTGGAGACGCTATCTTTTCCACCAGAAATCGCTGACTATTTTACAGGAGAATGTCAAGGATGTCCTCGTCGATAGTGACACGCCGTCGGCTGCTACTTGATTAAGGGCCGATGTTGTGTAGATAATCTCCGGTCCTGGCTGTAGTCGACGTTGGTGCCCATTCCCTTCGCGTGCTGCCTGATGAGGAGACAAGCACGCTAGGAATGAGGCTCGTAATCTGCCAGCTCTTCAGTCTTCTAATCTGACAGCGACCAGACAAACTAAGGTCGGAATGAGTGAGGAATACACGCGGATGATGTACGCTTGTTCTGCCGAATATGCTTACGTGACTTGCGCTGCTATTCGGTTCGATGAAGCATGTAGCGTGTGAGCATCGCTCCTCGCATTCTTGTGAGGAACTGTAGTCTCCTAGACGACCCCGGCAACGTGACGCAGTACGACGACAGTCAGCGCGCCACAAAGTCGGCGGCGGTGCGGCGGAAGAGAGGAAAAAGCAGTGAAATCATTCCAGAGCGACAATGAGGATCCTAGGAAGGTGTGACTGAAGCTGAAGTGTGTCGAGTGAGGAAAATTCACTCCCAGGAACTCTCTACACGACTACCGCGTGTTTGCGCACCGGGGAGATGCGAGAGGGGAGAGCAGCGATCATAAGCGAGCGTGGAGAATTGTCCCTTGGGTATGTAGGAGTAAGCATGCGGAGGTTATCTGAATAACAGGATGAGGCACCTCCCTCTCCTTTCTGTGTCGCTTGCACTCAGTCACCAGTGCCCGGCCATCCAGCATACCCGTGTCAGGAGACCATGGCAAGCACGGTAGAGAGCATCACGGAGCACAACGGGTTGAGGAGGACGGCCGAGAAGCAAGGATACCGATCTGCTGCCAGGAACTACGCTACGGCTCGCACGCCCGTCGCGGCGCCATTGCTGCGTGCGTACAGCCGTGGGCGTGCGACAATGGCATAGAGGTACAGAGGCACATCAACGAGTACTCGGCCAGGTACGAGATGTGCGGATCTTGCGGAGCCAGTCGGTATCCCGGTACTTGCTCCAGCCAAGTGTGCGGAGATCGACTCTCGCGGAATGCTGTAGTGACTCGTGTGCGAGGATAGTTTTTGTTGATCCGCAGGGTATCTGAAAGAGAAAACATTCCGAAATAACTTCCCGCACATCGAGAGTCGTCACCGCAACGCCTTCGGCGTCGTCTCCGTCGTATACAGGCCCCCTCAGTCGTCATAAGTCAGTAGGTGCGCTTAGATGTGGCTGATGAGACTGGAGAGGCATAAGGCACAGACGACAGGCCGGGCCTTGCTGTGAACACGACGATGGAGGTATCTGAGTTGCACGCCCAAAGGCACGCACATAGGTACACTTGTATGCCAGCTTGCTTTGTTGCAAGGTTTAACCATCTGGGAACACCAGTATTCGGATTGTTTTCGAAGCACGCTCCACATTACGCAAAAGGCGCCGAGGCGCTGGACGCTTCGCAGATGCGAGCTCCTCCGCCAGCTGTTTCGGCTCCGCACTTTTGTCCGGTAGCCGACCGCAGATAATCGCACTTTCGCACATGCGCGCACTCCGTGCTCATCCACTCGTTGCCCACTGACGAACAGCCGTTCGTATATACGTCTGACGTACGGGCTGCCCTTCAGTGCGTGATGCTCCAGTCGGAAGCCGAGAGCCGAGATATGCACTAGCGATGGAGCTACGGTGTAACACTTAACCTTGACTAGAATTAGCTCTGATGCAAGCTCACTCGCAATTGATCGCTTGCGGCGGGTGCCATGCGGAGCTCCAAAAAGCTACATCTAGTACCCAGCTCAATCAAAGCTCCGCAAGACGCTCCAAGTCCGGATGACCTTTATCGCTTCTGGAGCGGCCGCTCAGGAAAGGGACCTTGGCCGCGCTAAGCTTAGTGATTAGGCGCCAATTGGGCACGCGGAAGCACGTACAGCAGTCTGTCGCATGTCAAGAGACATGGAGAATCTTCGGTACAGGTTCGGACAACGGCTTCTCTGGCGGTCGGACGGTCGGAGCCAGGGAAGGGCTATGGTCAGCTGCCCGGCAACCAGCCGCGATGCGGAAAGTGCGTATACCCATTGCTTTCTGTGGATATACTTTCCGTGAATTCGCACCGGCACGCATTGAATTGCAGAGGCTGGTAGAGGCCGGAGGAGTGTCAGGGCGGCTGGTGGAACAAGTGGATACAGCAAGATCCAGAACCGGCGTCACACTGATTTAAGCTCTCGGTCCAAAGTAAAACTCCTTCAAAGCCATTGACGCAGCTCAATCCGCTCTGGCTCATACAAACAGGCTCAGTCCAAGTTGAGCTTCGCGGCTCCTTCAAGGTTCCTCCTGCGAAAGTGACTGGATATAGGAATGCCGGTCTTGTCTGAGCTTCCGCTCCGCACAGGCAGGGGATGCTGCAGTAAGTTTCGCTGTTGAGTCACTGCGGCATGCGAAGTAGAAGAATCATGGTAATTGGGGGAGGACGACTGCCTTGCGGATCTTCCGCGCCCACCTGCATCACTCCGGCCCCGCGAAGGCGGCTGCCATGAGCAAGGAGCACGTCTACTACGTTGACTCTGCTGCGCCGAGGTGTGAGGGGGTGTATGGGGGCCGTGGAGAGTCACAGGGTGTACCATTAGCAGCGACCCAGCATGCAACGACTCGCTTAGCCATATGTTTGCAAGCCATCACTGACTTGGTCATTGCGGGCTGTAATGAAATCTTGACCCGCCTGACGCGAAGTGAGTGCAGACGCATTCATGCGATCTCCTGCGCGCTCGTACTTCCAGTGATCCCACCTGGTCCTGGAGAGCTAAAAGATGCTTAGGCTAGCTTAGGAACGGAGAACATCGACCTCCCAGCTCATTTTGGGGCCAATTGTGGCTGCCCATGCTCTCGCGCTCCATTCTGGGTATTTCGCCTGCCTGGGCAAGCTCGGCTGTACTCAACCACCTTCTAGCTTGGGCAATCATGGCCCACGTCCAGTCTCATCATTCACTGTGCGACTCAGGTAGAGTGACTGCCGTGGGTCGGAGCTAACTTTTGTTCGTTACGTGGTTCCACGGTACTGGACAACGGTGCCGTTACCCAAGTCTCTGGGGAGTTGCCATATGACCCAGTGTCGTGGCGTCATTGTCTCAGGTGACCGAGCAGGAGATCCAGCAGGTCTCCAAGCCTGCGAGAGCCCGAAGAGAGAGGGAGAGAGAGATCGCCATGTCTCTCACTCGGTGATAGTCACATGGCAGCACCACCGCCGCCGCACCGTGCAGCAATTCAGCACTTGATCTGAGACAAAAAGAAACGCAAAATTCATTCGCCGTGCATTACATACGAATCGCGATATGCGCTGCCCCGCCACCAGACAACGAGCAGGCTCGTAGTCGCGCAACCGGGTCAGACGCTGTCGCACCCCCGCTGCTTGTGATCCTTGCAACACGTACCAATGAACCACTGAGCAGAGGCGCGTGTGGGGCATTGCTGACTCGCGAGAGGCGTAGCGCTTGAAGAGCTTAGAACTAAAACCACAAATACTCCTCGGGCACAGGAGAGACTGACTAAGTGATGTGCTATGCCAGCCAGTGGAGCATCGCTCGGAGGACAGCGAACGATCAGTGGTTAGCAGGGACTGCATGCAAGGCAAGTATGCGGTCTCACTCGTGCGTGGCAAGAGTCATATCCGACTTCTGGGATGAATGAGGGCGTTGGTGCGACGCTCAGCGCCACATCCTCAGTTCTGGTCGTTTCTGAGGCACAGGCAATCCAGGCCATGGTCGAGTTGCGTCGCAGCACATGTTTTAAGAAAGGTATATGGCGCCGATAGTTGGGCGTGGTGCCCTAGTGAGCGTCTCATGCTCACTGCGGCTGGTCTCGTTACCAATGTCCCCGGACGAGAGGACTCATGTAACATACTCTCATATCCTCCACATCTTCGTGGCTTTTCCAGCTAGATCATCCCTGCGCCCGAGATGGCAGGCCGATATTGCGCTGCAAGACCCAGAAAGGAAGAAAGGTTGTACAGTTGTCTGCCCGAAGCAGCTACACAGCAGTCTGATCGGTAACATGAATGAGGTCGTGAGGTAATTAAGGCCATTACGTCTTCGGGGAGAATTAAAGATATCTCGTGTTTTACGCCGTCATGCAGGCTATCATCTACCAGGCTACGTTCTAGTCCTGTCGATCGCTGTATTGCCATACGTGGTTGCAGGGAAGGTCCAATCTTTTCCGTCTCCGTCACCATCACTGCCTTGAAGCAGACTAGTGAAACATTCGCTCTACATCTTGTTTTGACACACTCCGCTCACCACTCAATGATCAAGTCATTCGGGTCGCTCTTCCCTTGTCTGCTTGTGTGCACACTGGTTCTGACCCTCATATGATCCTTGGATCTAACCATGCCAGCCACCCCTTGCGTCAGCATCATCAGCCCGGCCGCTTAGACCGAGCTGTTCAGCACTGGCGGGGACCTGCCACAGGGAAGGTCGAAGCGCTCTTTCATCCATTCTCCGGGGTTGTGCAGACTGCACTAGATAACGCATCACGATTAAGAGAGTAGGAGACGCGGCCCAAGCGTACGGAAGCCAGCGGCTGGTATACTGATTAGTCCGCCGAGACGGCAAGCCGACACGATGAAGGTTTGATCGGCGCAAGCCGATGACGAGAAGAAACAAATTGTACGATTTTCAGTTGCCGTCATCATCTCAAGCGGCCAGTACGACAGCGTCACGGCAACCCGTTGAGGCTGAAAGGCGTTCGATATCCTAAGGTGGGCAGGCAGCATGCGTGCATGGGTATCAGGTGATAATGCATTACTGTTTCCATATCTAATATCGTTGCAATTCATCATAGCTCCCATGTCCGCCGGTAATCGCCTTGGGAACCGGGATAACCTGGTGGACCTGGAGGGGGTGGGGGAGGATGGTGACTTCCGGGTTGCACGGAACTAGGTCCAGAACTCGGAGGTAGAGCAATGGATCTACGCCTCCAGTCATCCTCTCGTCGTACCTGTTCATGGCCTGGGTAATATGGCGGGGGGTAATAGTGTGAAGGGTATGGAGCGGGTGGGGATGGAGTTCTCCTGACAGGTCCTGACGGATACGCTTGTCGTGGATAATACTGTTGAGAATGTCGGTAGTCACGGTGAGGTTCGCGCAGATCACGAGTATCGCCGTGGTCACGAGAGAATCGAGAGTCCCGTAGGTCGCGAGTATCTCTGAACGTTCTAGACTCCCTGGCCTCACGAGTATCACGGCGCTCCGGTATCCGAGGAGCGAAGTCTCTGGGGTCGCCTCGCACTTCTCTCGGATCTCTAGGAGCTCTTGTGGGAGCTTCAGCCACCGCAGCCACCGAGGAGAAGGAGGGTAACGTATGAGGAGGCGGGGGAGGCATGGCAGATGCGGGCGCAGGCGGCAGAGCCATCGCAGTCCTCCGTGAAGGAGGACGGTCGGAAGGAACATCGCGATCGGAGATCAGGAGACAAGATACCACGAGATACAAGTTGCCCAGCGATTCCGGCTCCCAAAGGGATCCGCCAAGACCACCTCCGAGATGGAGACGAACGTTATAGTAGCTATAACCGTGGTCGGCCCGTAGCAATCTGACATTGACTTGCGGATAAGGTTCAGCCATGCCGATTGCGGGCGTTAGGAGCTCCCGCTCACTATATGACCGAATGGCTTGAGTGACTTCTCGAGTTGATTGAGCAGAGCTCTGGTTCTGGACGTATGATACAGAGAGCAGATTGACTCTCTCAGCATCGAGGATGTGCTGGTCAGCCGGATGGACCCATCGGTTTAAGTTTAAGTTGATAAACTCTTGAGGGTGAAATCCAGTCAGAGCGTGACAGGCGTTCGTGATGCGCAGAATGTCGAAATTCGTCGTGCAGAAGACCGTGAAAAGGTCCGGAATCGGTTGGGGCCCATGAGCCGTGGGAGGAGCGGACGCTGGTCCAGGCGGATAAGGTCCAGCCAACGGAGGAGCTATCTCGCCCTGGCTCACAGGCACCATCGAACCGACGGCCGTTCTTGGTGGTGAGGGCGGCATGCGAGAGGACCCCGGTCGCACCGGTGAGGGCGGCGAGTTAATGGAAGACGGGTAAGACCTCGCCGGGTCGTATGCAACAGCACCTCTGCGACCCACAGATGAGCTTGCTTCGTCGCTTGGCCGAGTACGAGTGTACGGCTCGGTGACGGGAGCCTTGTTGACTTTGGGTCGCCCGCGTTTCTTGTGCTGCTACATTAGTGTCTGAAGAACGGAAACACTTCGCGATCGCTGTCTAGCGGACTCACGGGAACATCTTCGCACTGATCTTCCTTGTGCATGTTGACGCAGCGCTTGCATGGCCGTGCGACATCGCAGGCCAGGTGAGCACGCTTACACGGACCACATGCACTGGACACGTTCGCCTTTCCTCCCACGCGCTTGATGACAGGAGGAGAAGGCGCGGGTACGGTGGTGGTGAGAGGTGACATGCGCTGCCGATCTGGGGAGAGATGACGGCGTGGTGATGTTTTTGAGGAAGATGACGCCTGAAGTGGCGGCGGAGGCTGTGTGTAGCGATACGACTGCCCTGCACCGAGATGGTGACTCGGAGGAGGACCAGGATAAGCCGCATAGCTGAGAGCTTCATGAGGGTGCGGCGGGGGTCCGTATGAACGCCGGGGACTTCCGTACCTATCGGCGCCGCCTCGACTTGAGGGGCGAACGTCTGGGTGATGTTGACCAGAGGGGCCCGCCTCACCGAGGATGGGTCGGGCACCAGGTCCATCGAAGGAGGACCTGTGGTGGGTAAAAGGTGGCCGACTCATCCGTGGTGACGGAAGCGAGGGGTATTGAGGGCGAGAAAGGAGCAGCACAGTGAATGGTGTATGTTGGAGAGTGCTTTTGTCGTGAGAGGATGCCAGGCGATAGGTGGCGGCAGTGACACCAACAGAGGCGGCTCAGCCGTACGGAGAACAACTTTCTGTTGGCCACACTCGAGCTGAGGCGCGGGTGCTTAGTCTTCCTTGAGCAGATTGTGATGATGAGCCGATCTTCGGGCGGCTGATCCGGAGTAGAGGGTGAGTCGGTAGAGCAAGTGAAACACAAGGACGTTGATAGGCGATCCGCAATGACCTGATGGAGGGTGAAGCTGTCGTGTATGAGCCGTGTTTCGCTTCACGTCCTGGCAAAAGGTCGCGATCGGTTCCCTACCTGCGCCCAGGTGGGGTTTATCGTTGGGAGCTCGTCGACAGTTTGGCGGAGAGTCGGCAGTGTGGCAGCCGGCTAAGGTTATGATCAGCGTAGTTGATTTGGCGTAAGATCGTGGAAAAGCTCAAGGCGGGTGCGACGATATCACGGCTGTTGCAATACTGAATTGCGCGAATGAAGTGTCGAGGGTAAGATGAGAAGAACGGTGATGCGAACAAGATATAGGTGGGATCGTTTCCGGACCGACGGATATACTGTCTCTTGGGTTGGTTCGGCGAGCCGTCAGATGTGGACTGCAGGTATGTCGAGGGCAAGTGGTCAAACGAGGGGAGGCGAGAGAGAGGCAGGGTCGGGGCTCGGTACAGCTTTGCTGGCAAGGGGTCGCTCATATACAGGTCAGCGATGAGACGAAGACAGAGAGAGAGAGAAAGAGGTAGGAATTGAAGAGAAGAGAAGTGTTGGCAGCCAGGTAACCGTAGCGACAGTCGGTCGGTCGGCCACAGGCAGGAGAGAGCCTGCTCCCTGCACCGACGGACGAGGATAAGGACGAGGCTGAGGCTGGGATATCAGGACGATGTACTACCAGCGCAGAGAGTTTAAGAGTAACAATGCTGCCGTTGCCCGTGGCTGGGGTAAGGCACCACTGTGACGGCACCGCTCGAGCTAGATATTTGACCTGGCCAAGGGGGGCCTTAAATGACGACGCCCGGTGCCTATGCCTCTCCTCTCCTACGGCTGACGACCAACGACCAAGCATGGCAGACAAAGCCCATTCGAGTTCTGGTGCCTGTCTCCCACTCTCGTCTCGTCACTTCAGACCCACCTCCACACCGCGGTCCTGGTCGGTCCTGAGCCTGAGCATCCTGGGAGGATCCGGCGTGCACCCTGTGGTCCCGGTCCTGGCTCAGGATTTCAATGAGCCCCTGCGGTTTTCCGTCTGACCCCTCCTCCCCTTCCTCTCCCTCTTGCTCTTGCTCTTCCTCTGAATTAATTCGAAGAGAGGTCCAGGGCAGATGCCTGACCTTACTCCTGCTAGCAAGGGGCAATCAAGGGGGTCCGAGGAGGCATCTAGGTGGTGTACACACTCAGGAAGGTCAGGAAAAACAAGATTAGACCCAGTCCGAGAGTCTTTTCAGCTCTCGCAGCTCTGCCGGATGCTCTCCAAACACGCCGCCGTGGAATGACGCCCGAGTCATCTCCCTCGGCCTCCTTGGGAGACCACGCGGATGTGGATTGCCTAAGCGCTCGCTTGGTGACTGAATGTCGGTCCACTATTGCTCAACGGCACACACGCCGCCACCCCCCGCCTCGTGGTCGCTCTCTTCAGCATGCAAGGCACATTAGTCGGGGACCATTGCAAGGGCCACTATTCCTGCGCACAGTGGAAAGCGAGGCGATGAAAATAGTGGGAGCAGGCTCTGTCTGTTCGAAGCTAATCCGGAGCCACGGTGGTATGACAAAGCGGCCGACATCGGAGAGGGTGAGCGGATGGGATGGTACGACGAGACCACCGATGTAGGGGTCTGGTGTCGCTTTCCATTCAGAGCGCGGAGTATTGACTTTATCGTTACCGAACTCCCTCAATTCCGTCCCGGCAGCCATCTAACGCAGCAATCGCGACTGTCCAGAGTATGGTCTTTCTGCAGATTGCGGCTCAACCCCACGGGACGGCCGGTGGAGCATAGCGATACTTCTGAGTCATGCACTGTAGCCGTCGCCGCATGCGCTGAGGGTTCAGTCCTAGAGATCCGCAATAAGACGACAGCGATGAATGGCTGTGCCAAGATTACAACGAAGACGGCGGCCGGATAGTGGCAATGCACAGCAGCTGATGGTGGGGTGTGGGTTCGCTGCCGATTCCGAGTATCAACTAGAGCGCCAAGAGATACCTGCAGATAGACTGCTGAGTAGCTTAAGTGCCGCTCCTGACGGTCTCATCGGCCATGACTACGCGACGGCCATCACTAGTGGGCGGCGGGTGGACTGACTAGTGCCTGTAGCGTTTGCAGGTATCAAACCCACCCTCGACTCCCGTTCGGAGTGGCATGGCTGGAATCACTTCGGAGCGGAGGGCACTTTGCCGAGATGCGTACCGGGAGGCACACGAGATCTGCGGACCTGCTCCAGCTGCGGGCAAGTCAGCATGGTGTACATCGGAATGACCGCTCCCGGCTGAGCTCTGCAGTCATTCCCAAACGGTCTCCCCCACACGCCGTTGGATTGAACGTAATGTCTTAGATTTCAGTGGCTATTGAGACCTCCAGATGGCCTCCGTGCTGGGCTGTCACAGTGTATGGCCGGGCGTAGGCATCGAATGTCCATGATGATGCGCTTGCTGAGCATTGTGGTGCATCTACAGATAGCATGAATCTGCGCAACGCTGAAGTTGTTGAAGTATGCAGGTGGTTACGAGCGGCTCTCAGACCCTGCGACGATAGGCGAATTGCCCTCTGAGCAATGAGCCGCCCGATGCTGCAATTGCCCTATGGTGCAGATATGCATCAAGACCTAGGAAGTATGACCTTAGACCTGGCATCCTGCCATCGAACGCCGGTGAGGCAATCACCTGGCCCAGTGCTGAGAGAGTCGGGCGATTCCCAATCGCCCATGCAGCCACACCCTTTCTCGACATCTTCGGGGTGACATTTGCTGGAGCGAGTGATCGGGCAAAGGTACACAAGTTGCATCATCATACTTTCATTGTCCTGTAAGTCCCATACATGACCCAACCTCACTTCGGTGCACCTTGATTATGGAGAGGGTTCGGACGGGTAGCCGGATGGGCTGGCAACTGACCACTTCCGAGACTTTGAGTGTTTTCCCTGAGAGACAGCCGGCCGGTGCCGGTCTGCCGCCCCGAGTTGCGTTTTCGGTGAGACATCTCGGCAGAAATTGCGGCCGCATTAGTTTGAAAGGGAAAGGTTGGGTTGTCCGTAGGCTGAGCAGACAATCAGTTATCGATAGGGCGTACCCACGGCGGATAGCCACATTTGGAGATATATTGATCATTTTGTAGGACCCCCCAGAGGACGCTGTGCTCACAGGGTATGGTATATCTAGCTACGTTGCGGCCATGACTTGCAACTGCAGAATGCCAGTCAGTAGTCACAGATCGTCATCGCGCTCGGCTCGCAGCAATGCGTCAGAAGAGCGATGGGACAAGGCAGGCCAAAGGCCACGGGGACAGATAGTTGATGCGTGTCCCATGAAGTGCGGCGGAGCGAAAGAGCACCATCTCACTGCGGCAGGTCACACCTTTCAGCCCCCAGCTACATTCCTTCGACCAGAGGCTCGCCGCTGGCGTGCGTGGTATAAGCAGTTATACATTGGCAGATGATCTTTTTCACCATTCGAACACAGGGAACGTTCCACGCTGCGCCCGCTAACAACTCCGCTGATCCCAAAAAGCATTTTCTGGGTCGTACGTGATATGAGCTCGAAATTTAATGAATCGGAGGCACACGGTGTTTCAGCCGCTCAATTCAAGCGACCGCTCTCCTGTGAGTTGCCGTCTGACAGACAGTCATGTTGCGTGTGTTCGCCTTGTTTGTCTTCGCATAGCGTCATGAAGCTGGCCCCTTGGAGCCCCTGTGACACTCAAACCTCAGTCCCAGTCACGAATGTCGGTTAATTGCGACCCCTCCAGCGACATGTATGACACGGTTGATGGAAGGTTGCAAACCCCAGGAGAAGGTCGAAGAGGATGCATCAATGAGTAATAATTACGTACCTTACCGTCACCATGGAACCGGCCCGGTGAGCGCTCCTGCCAGAAGGCATGCACCTTTCACAACCGCGGCATGTTTATGCTTCAGGCTTCATCATCACTCATCTGCAGACAATGAACTCTAATCGGGGACCATGCCTCCTGTGATCTGCCTATGCCAGTCCAGCCTGTGCGTGCATGCTGCAGGCGATTTCTGCTCCTCAGAAACCCAAATGTAGTTAACATAGATTTCCTGTCTGCAACATCCGGCGAGGTCCGGACATTCCGGACATCCGACAGAACAGCAGCGCAGCCAACAGCCGAACGAGCATAACTGGTGCGGCGACTATTCCGTAGTTCATAACCCCACTATGGCGCTGGCCAGTTCGATCAGGAACAGCTCACTGGATATGATGTCGTAATCCACGACCCGCCCTGAATGTTTGGCTCTGTTGGACGTTCCATACGATCAGAAGGCTCCAGGATGGTCTCAGAGAAGTTTCTGACACCAGGAGAGCTTGCCACACAAAGGGCTTGAAACATGTGTACATTGCATCAGTCGACACCAACAGTGGTGTTTCAGCTGCGCCAAACATTGAGCAGGACTGCAATCATCTTGGAACGGAAGTTCGGAAAATCTGATACAGACATGAAGCAACTTGCCCCTGCAGCCATATATCATAGATAGCTTTGCGACGAAAGGGGAATGCAAGCGAAGCCGAAACTCTCCAGATATCTGCAGTTTCGTCTCCCACCTCTCGCTGATGCGCATCCCACCCAAGTGCGGGCATCTGCAGCACACAGTGAGGGTTTCCATAGTCAGTTACGGTCTGTCGAGGCATCGGGTCCGTGCTAGGTGACAACCACGGCGGGGCGTATGCACTCCTTCTCCAGCCAACACCTGAAAGCGATGCACTGTGCACTTGTGCCCAGCTTCTTACGCGAATATAACTGGCTAGTTGGAGGTACCAGATTCCCCTCACGGACATTCTGACTGAAACTTTCCGAGAAGCAGGCTACCTGAAATACACAAAGGCGGTACATCGCATTGGTACCCGGCTGGTACAGAGGGTTCATTGGCCAATTCCTCGCCATGAAACCCACCGACACCACTTGGCAAGAATCGCGGCCCTGGCAACGGGGAATCACCCGCGTTGGCAGGTTACTCACCCCCACTGGTGGCCGAAGTGGGTCACCGCTGCCCCCGCACGATAGCGGGATGGAGGATCTCTGGAATCTCCACGACGTGCTTACGGGCATCGACGCTTACGCACCGCTTCGATGGCAGCGGTGGGGTCACAGTCGGACCAAGGGATTCCCCGAAAACAGCGAGCCTGAAGCAACTTGACGGCACAGTGGGGTTGAGATTAAGGGCCTCTAAAGCAAGCAAGTAAGAATAGTGGCTCGCGGACCCACGATGGACGGCTCGCCCGCCTCCTCGGACGGTTCCAAGAAAGTGACATCGCCTATAGAGGACTATGCTGCACATTGCCGACGAAAAGTATCTGAAAAGTTGCGAACACACATTGCGGCGTCCGTGGGGTCAACGAGGTCCGAGGTTAGCAGGCAGTCTATCTCGTTCCGAGGAACGAGTTACGGCAACAAGATTTGTCATCCCAGAATACCCCCACCCTGCACACAATGACCGAGTATGTCGCTATGCGGTGAAGCGACCTTCGCATGACCTGCATTGGAACCCCGGGTCGCTGCAGTGCTTGATGGCGTAATCGCACTGCCACAGTGCGGTCGAGTGGTTGACCGCCGCGTCGAAGTGGCAGTTTGTATGGGTGCAGCAAGAGGCTCCGTCCGTTGCAAAACCCTATCAACGCCATCCCTGCGATCGAAGCCCAAACCTCAGTGACGCCAGCGCGACGCTCTGAGCTGAGGGTGACACACGCTGTCGGATGCATTGCTCGTCGCGACCCAGCTCGAGAGCTCCTTACGGATGTTCACGTTGCTAAGCGCGGGCTTGGGAGGGTGCATAGAGGCGGCCCAGCAGAGCCTTCGCCCCACTATCAGCACATGCCCCGCGTGCACTCGATATCGTAACGAAAAGTGGCTCTTCAGACACTAGACTGACCCGAAAGTTGGCTCCCAAAGACCGAGACCGCTGGGGACGCCTGCTGGCCATCCCAGCGATCCCACTGGCGACTGCGATGTAGCTCGGTACCAGGAGTTCAGTTCGAATGCCACAGAGGTATGCCGGGAGAGGTGCCAAGCAGGCCGTGCGGCCATTAGGATTTGGGGTGCTGACTCTTTCACTCGTATCGTGTAATCCCTAACCTGCTTGCATCTCATTACGTCCGCGAAAACTGTCTAATAGCATGCAAGAGGCACGCCTTGTGCCTAACTAACGGCGTTCAATCCGTTGCGGCCATCTTCACTTGCGCAGTGGACAGCGATGACCGCGCCCCGCGGAGAGAAGGCCTGCCTGACCTCGTTGTGCCGCGCTGGAGCGAGGGGGTTACATCAGTCACTGCGAGTACGTACAACATGTTCTTAGGCGCAGCTCGCTTGTATATTGGAGGGAGGAAGATGTTACCTGCGCCGTGTGAGCCCCTGTGGGTATCCCTGAGCCAGCGCCACTCTGCAGACCTGGCACGGCAGCAGTTCCTGCCCAGGAACACGCTGCTCCTGGAGCAGCACTCAGGTCTTCGGTCGTCGTGGCATCAGGGATCCGGCTTCTGCTTTTTCAGGCTTCTGTGAGCCCGCCAGGGTGCGTATGCGTGCGGCCGCCAATTTTTTTGCGCTTTGAGCAGGACGTGCACTGCTTGATGGCCATCGACTCAGGTGTCTGCGGACTCACAGAATATGGCCACCCTACATACGGAAAGCAGAGTCATTGCGCCCGGTAAGTTCAATTGATAATACTCAACACGCAGTATCGACAGAGCTGTCGGTGGGCTATATCCAACACGGAGGTTGTCACCCGATGACTAAGAGTTTCGTTTGAGGCACATCCGAAAGCGTAATTGAGGAGCCTGTCAGACTCATGCTTCTCAACACCTTTGAGACCTCTTTGACTCCACAACTGCTTATCATCATCCTACTCCCGGCCACACTTTCAGCGCTCGATTGCGGCGTTACTTTCACTCATTCGACGCTCTCTCTCTCCTCAGCCAGGCTGGATTGATGTGTTGTGCGGCTTTGCAGATCACTCGTGGCGTTATTCAATGTTTCACCGACAAGGGCCCGAGTACGACGCTTCATTTAAGGATGATCTGAGACAATGAGGCGGCACCAATATCGTCAATTAAGTCTGCTGGATCCTAACTCAAGAGCACTGATGAAGGGCGATCGCAAGCAGCACGTATTGACATCTCTGGCATGACGTTGGATTTACTCCACTCGAGCCGGTTATCGAGTGCGTCCCGAGCATCAGCCAAGATCTTCGCAGACTGCTTTGACGATGGAACCGCATTCTGACCGAAAGCGCATCCTCACTGAGACACAACGAATTTCAACGTGACTGAGACGTCTGACTCTCTCCGAACGCTGACGCGGGATACTGTCGGAAAGAGAGAAGCGAGTAGACCAGCCCTTCCAGAGACCGACTCTCTATCCGTGTTTGGGAATGCGTAGGCTGAAGATTATTCACTAGTGCGACAGGGCACGGGGATCGAGAGAAAATGGTCGATTGCTGCTTACGGCCTGTGGCAGAGACGTCCAAAGAGTAGGAGGACTCTTGATAGAACACAGGATGTCGCAGACGGTGCACCTTGTGACTGACATGCTGCGTAGGTGCATTGGCCACCCGGCTGTGGACCACTATCAGACGTTCTATACGGCGAGTCTCATCTGATGCTTTGAGTTCCGCTTGCGATTCTTGTAGCCCAGTCAAGATGCTCTGGTCGGAGGCGCATTGTTTGGCCTGATCAGCCGCGGCAGCGATCGATCTGACTTACATGCCAGATGAGACTGCGTAACGCAGCGGACAGCAGCAAGTCCACCTCTGAATCACCTGCCGCTTGATACTCCCGCAAGTTGGTCACCTTGACAGTCCATTGTGTAAGCAGGCATGAGAACACGCATGACTGATAAACGTACATCGCTTCGGCTGTTGAGGGAGGACGAGCTTGTTGGGGACACTAGTCTGCCGGCGCACGCCGTAGCTAGGTGCTTCAAAGAGAACGATGCCTTGATACTACAGCAAAGCTCTCTCGCGGCCGGCGCTCGAAGGCTGCACGGCGGTCCCGCACCGATGTCTACAGTGAATGGCATGAGGAAGGCGAGCCACGGCCCTCCAAGCACATTGCATAAGAGCACCAGAGCTCATGCGTCGTTAAAACACCAACGCCAGAAGCGGCGGGGATACTTTTTGCTGAAACTGACATGACATCGCTCTTGTGGGGTTCGATAGAAGTTTATTGAAGAGTGAAAGGTGCGGCTTGGGCACTGCTGACTGCGGTCTCGTACCCAGACAGTAGCCGATTGCTCCCCTCCTGCAATCTGACAACAGATTCTGACGGTCGAGAGCTCACATGACATCCGTTAGCTGAACCTCTACTTCGCACGGATTCGGTAGCAACGCCTGAGCTGAGGTGACATCAAAAGCCTTCGAGTTGCGCTCTCCTTGAGTGCCCACGCTGTAACTCATCCGGCTTCGTTCGTTACTTGTTTAGGAAGTCAAGGCATCGCTGCAGAGCGAAGTAGATATTGAACGAGGCCATGCTTTCTCGCTGATTCTCCGACGGCACGTTGACCAATCTCAATGCCATGTGCCGGAAGTTCAAGAGTTCAGCAAGCTCCTCAAGGATTTCAAACAGGTTTATGCCATGTCTGATCGACCCGTCAGCGATACCCGCTGCCCATATGGCGCTCGGTGGGCAATCACCGCCGCAGCGAATAGTGCAAATGCCGCGATGCAACCTCCATGTGCCTCAGGGGGCCAGCAGGTTCCAAATGATACGACCCGATGCTTCTCGTCGCTCCCCAAGTCATCCCGTGAAGCAGTGACTGCCTGAGAACGTCGTACTTGGCAGCCATGCTATGCGTGCAGACGTGCGTTATGACATCCCGATCCGAATAAGCCCGCGCAGGGTTGTACTCATCCGTGCAAGCGGCGTTTCTCTCCGCAACTTTGGCTCACCTTTTGCCGTTTGCATGAATCACTAGCGTCCTTTTGGTCGTCGGTAATTCAGAACAAGGTTTCCAGGCGTATGGGCAGGCGAACGGACTGATAATCCGCAATTAAGGTTGATAAGTCTAAAGAGGGGCCCGCGACTGAGCACGACCGAGTAGAGGACTCTGCGCGCCACCTGGCAGAGAACACCAACGATTGCCTGAGCAATCCGCATTGGGAGGTGAAGCGACTGATGAAGTCGACATGACCGATGTCTGTCCTTTCGATTATTCAGCCGTTTTGCAGCGATGTTGTAACGTTACCACCTTTCCTGGTGCGCTGCATTAACTTGTGCGTGACCTTTACATAATGAGAGCGACATGGAAATCTTAAAGTGCGACAATTATCCAGACAGACCATCTCTTCCCCCCTCCCCGCCGAGTGGCAACCAAGTCTCTCCCTTCTTGCCTTCGCAACCTACTGCGAAGTGAAATCCTGAATTTTAAGAGTACGTACACTATCAGTGTACGACGCGAGAGCGCCAGTCGCGCCGCAAGTACCCTTCTCAACAACCAGCGCAGATCGTCGGGTATAGTTGGCCTAGGGGGATGGCCCTAGCAGTGACCTCGGGACCACGACAGGGGTAGTGTGGGTATCAAAACTCCCCAATGCTCGCATGGTAGTGTGCGATGGGGTGGTGCCGCTTTCCAGATACTTTAAACGATTTAGGCAGGTGATCATCAAGGTACGGTCAATTAAACCCCACTCCGGGCGACGACAGGGGTCTTCTGCTATATAGTATATATAGAGCATAGAAGGACGTGCAGGCGGCGTAGTCTCCCATGCTTGTGGCTGTAGCCACTGCAAGCATTATCGCGCACTGGACCACGAGCGATTAGTCGAGCTCTGAGACTATGGATAGTCAACCGTTGACTGTGAACTGTGAAGACACCATTACGTTGCGGGCCCGTCTCCGACTAGGATTTCGAGGTCTGCTTCATTGATGAGAGGCTCTACGTAAGAACAGTCATCGCAGGTCACCCTGGGGCAGAGAAGAGGCACGGGGCTTGGGTGGGCGTCGAGTGAGGAGGCATCAGCTGATCCACCCCAGCTCCCGTTGCGAGTCTCGAGTCTCGATTCTCGTCAGGAGCAGTGTGGACTGTCGCATGAGGAGGCACACATGTGACCTGCGGTCTGGAGCGAGTCCGTCCTGATGTTCGTGCAGACTAGAGCTCCAGTTGACCCAGGCAATGTGCTCTCTCCGCTAGTCTACCTGATGAGTACGTACGTGATGTAGACGGTATCAGGCGACGGGCCATGGGACAGGGAAGGCTGATCAGACGACAGGAGGTGGGGGAGGGGGAAAGGGGCAGGTCCCCACAGATGATCTCTAGCTAAAGGCTCCGCAGCAAAACTCCTCAGCCAGCTATACACATGGCCGGCCAGGGCTATTGGCTTCATCCTAAGCTGGACCTGACTCACTTCCCCCTGGCTCCAAAACAAAGGATCCAAGATAACGATCTCGTGATGCTTGTACCTTGTCTTAGACTTGTAGCCGAGACTAACTGCAACGATCCGAGACAAGAGGTAACGTTCACGAGATGGTTGTTGGTGGAGCCCTCTGACTCCCACGACGCGGCAATGGCATGCACATGGTGTCGGGACAGGGTACGTCTATGGGCAATTTCTCCAGGTCCAGGCTCCGAAAGGAGCATATGGAGCCAGAGCTTGAGTTTGGGGTTGCGGAGTGAGACAATTGATTTAGTCTGATGAATCAAGTAAACGTAAGCCGGCACGAAGTTACGGGAACCACTAGTCCTCGGCTGTCCTCAACTTTGCCAACTGTATCCGAAATCGTACAATGGGGCTTGCGAGTCCACAGTTAGGTTTGTGGTGGCCGTAGTGGTTGATTGCAGTATAAGGTGGGCTGCTTCGTGTCATGTGGAGCATGATGCCCATCTATACTGCCCAACGAGTACGACAGAAGAATGCTAGCTCCCAACCGGCAGTAAGCTTCGTACTGCACCCTACGTGAACGTCCCTTTCGCTGGCCCCGACTTAGTCTGCGCATCGTTTACAGCTGGCGGCGCACGCTCAGGTGCAAAAGCTACAGTTAGCTCCGTCGGCCAGAATCAGGACGAGGGCTTGACCATCCTTGCACCCTTGCGTGGCTTGGCTCAGTACCCTTCGTTCCTCCATCCCTCCCTCCGCCGCGAGGGCTCGGCGTAATCTCCGGAAGCCTTACGAGGGTCTTACGCGAATCTATGACATTGCGCAGGTCCAGGCGCTCGAGTCCCTTAGCTTCCTGCAACCCAAGATAATGGCATGTGCTTCAAGGTGATTGGAGACCCAAGGCACCGCCGCTGAAGGCGGCCGCCGCAGCCAGTATCGTCTGGGAACTTGTGACCGCTTTGAGCAATACGCGTCCCGCTTGACGCACAACCAGCAGGACCGGCGCACTGGCTTAAGCTCAGAAATTGCCTAGAAATGATCGGATCTAACGTGCAAGTGGCATTCGGCACATCTGAGGATTGTAGATCATTTCCGGCGGGAAATCAACCGAGAAGTACAGGCTCAACTCCTGTACCGGCCTGGATGTGTGACTATGGAAGGGCAAAGCATGCCGACTCCTTAAGCAACGCCAGCTACGCCAAAAGTGGCTAGAAGCCATGTCACCGTGTCCCGGGCTGACACAATTGAGAATCAGGCAGCTTCGCTCGATAAGGAGATCCTCATGGCTTCCAGGGGCGAAATATGAACGCCACACTAACTTTAATTGCTGGTCTTGGGGGAAGGGAGAGAAGCGGTGGTGTTGTCACGGAGTCTGAAGCACCTACTCAGACACGGGAGTCCTCATACCGTAAAAGAAACCATTTGTCTGTTTCAAGCAACACTTGCAGCAGACTTGGCGGGCAGCTCTTTGGGGCAGCATTTGAAGTCGTCGTTCTATGCGGGCTCCACAGCGTACGGCTACAATTGCGTTGGTCCATGCATAATATGACAAGAAGTCGTACAATATCACTATATTCGGTCGAGAATACTTGGCTCCCCGCCTGGGCATGCCCCTTCATTTGCAGCGAGACGCGGGGAGACGCGCCGATCACAGCTAGCTTGGGAACTTCGGGGCACTCCTATTATGTCTTGAATATGATGATGAGCAACAAGAGGACGAAGATCAACGCCACGATCGTGATAGTACTGCCTGTTCGGTCAATACTGTTCTTCCATCAGAGGCAAGCGAGAAGGAGAAGCTTGACAGGCAGACTCAGAACGTCCAACGAGCCCCCAAAGCAGTTGGATTTGGCTACCGTGTACTAAGACACGATTCCCACCAGCGCCGGACGATTCTGTGGACGAGGCGGACAGGGCCACTGACGACCAACAGAGTGATTGAGACACAGACAGGACAGCTCATAGTAGCGAAGACCGCTGGAGAAAACCCGTTTCGAGCGTGATGTCCTGCCACAGCAACGAATGCAATTCTTCCTACAGCCGCGCACGCCATGGGGAGGCGAAGTAAAGCCCTCTGGCCAGAATTCCTCGCCAGATGCCACCACGAAATCACTGCCTTTCGCGACAGCAGACGTTGAGCTGTGGACATTGAGACACGAAGCCCTCAAGGAGGCCTCGACAACTCAATAAGCCCGGAACCGGGGATGGACCTCTCGAATGCAATGGCACCCGAGCAGGACCGACATTTTCTCAAACACACGTCCCCCAAAGCGACGACCTGTACCTTGTCGGCGTCCCTCACAACGGCGTCAACAACCGACTAACGGTTGCGAGACGACCCCAATGTGGAAACAGGACGCCGCTATGATATGGAGCAGCAGGAAGCCGATAATCCCAACCGACGACAGAGCGGCGATGTTCTTCGGACAGTTGCCATCTCACGCGCCGCCAGCACTCTCAGGAGCGCGCGAGGTCTTGGAAGCCAGAGAAAGGAATCACCAGTGCTTTCGCACAGCTAGCGTACAAGCTCCGAGCTGCTTCGAGCTACACGGAAAATTGATAAGGCATGAGGGTTGAGCCACCTGGCTTCTGGTCCTCGAAACCGCAGAGAAAATGACCGACGCCTGCTTGACAAAGTACTGACATGATCTTCCAAAGATCCCCTTCCCTTTCACCTGCCTCGGCAGTCATGACTCACCGTGCTGCTTCGCGTTATCGGCGACGTGGTCCAACCTTCGCCTTGCCCGATTGAGCCGGTTGGCGGTGTTGCTTATGGCAGCGTCTGTTGACTCCAACAACTCAGCTTGCACGTCCAACTCATCACCAATCTGCAGTGACAGATGGTTCTGGCGATTGATAGAGTGCGACAATAGGTTGAGGCGCTCGTCCTGGTCTACTACGTCAGCCTGAGCCTTGAGACCTATGACGGAGGCATCGCAAAAGGCGGGGTGAGAGGCCAGACCGCACAGCAGTCGCCTGTCCGATCTTGAGCGCTTCGAGCATCTCAGGTTGAGTACAGTAAGGCAAGCTTCAGCAAAGACGCAGTTGCGCTCGAAAAAGGAAGGCTTACGGCGCTTATGCGGCCAACTTCCCACCTCTCTGGCATCGACAGAGGCTGTGCACACCGCCTTACCGCGAAGACAATCGTTTACGGGTCTTGGTGGTACGCTGCTCAGGAAACTACATCAGGGCTCGGACGCCTGGCTCATCCATGCCTGGGTCGCTGATGTCTTAAGAGCACAGCAAGAAGCCTCCCCGGATGCTCTTCTCCAGCACCCTTCCTATATCCCTTCACGAATTTCGTCGCCGCACGGGATTGCGGCTACTCGCTATCGCTACCACGCTCGTTCGTTATGAGATACTCACCGTCCATCATTTCCTGCTGCTGTTGCAGAATGTCGTGATCTGACTGCGCTGGCTCCGCCTCATCGTCCGAAGGATCATCCCTGAACGGCTTGATCGGCTGGGGCGGAGGCGATGGCGAGCGTGAGTCTCCGAAACCAGGCGAAGCCAGAGGTTCTGGGCTGGGTTCGCTGTTGTCAGCTCTGCAACATCCTGTTCTGAATGGGCGGGATAGCCATTCCTTGTATGGCTCGGGCATCTCCGAGATGACGGGGCCTAGTTCCGACAGCCCAGAGCAGTGTACTTACCGCCTCCTTTCTCGCTTAAGGTCCTTCGCACGCTCACGCCCTTCATCATCGGCAGAGAGCATGTCGATAATGCGGTCGTACCGAGTTTCCAGCTGCGAGAGCTCCTCCTTATCCTCCGTTTCGGGCGCCTTGTCCAGATCCGCCTTGACATTTTTCAGTGTACGGATCAGGCTGTGCGTACTCGACGCGGACGGCGTCATACCCAGCGAAATGACACGTGAGCGCTCTAGCAACGCGCTCTGTGCCGAGGTCAGGCGCGCACTGATCGACGTTAAGCTCATGATTGCGTTCCGGTCAAGCACTCCACGAGATGTTGGGGGGGAAGGACGGGCTGCGCCTGTCAGATCTTGATAGACCGGGAGCTTTGCTGTCCGTTCGAGTCGATTCCAGCCTCAAAGGTCCACTTGCGAGGTCGTTGTGCTTCGGTTTGCTTCGGCTGCCGATATAAGAGCAAACAAGTCACCGCGGGGTGGATAACTGAAGTTGGGGTCGAGATGAGGCCCGATCGGTAGAGTGACGACAGCGATCGATCTTATTTGGTCCCGCCACCCGGCGCTCTCGGCGGTGCAGGCCGGAGACCTCCACGCCAGTCACCTGGCCATGTTGGTCAACGGCAGCGCGTCGTTGTCTTCCATCCCAAACACAACAAGGTCGAGGTGAGTGCCTACAGAGCACGAGATGAGGAGAGGGGAGCGATACCTCTTAGGTCATACCTCTCCCCGATCCCTTAGATTGAGTCCAGTGACGGCTGACATCAGATGATTTCCGACGGAGCACTCACCGACCTCTCGAACGGCCTTGGCGTCGCCGCAATGGTGCTCATTGTCGCATACCACTTCATTTCTGTCAACGCCGACCGCGCTAAGAACTGATCTGAAACTGCATCAGCTTCAATGTAGGTCTCGTCTACCCCGCCGCGCCGAAGACTCTAAGCTGATCACCCAGTGCATCAAGTGCAGCTGTAGACCCTACCATGTCGCGCTTGGAAGCACGGATAGGCCTCGCGCAGTGCTAGCGCCGTTGCGTACGAAGCACATGCCGTGCAGCCGCAGCCTTGAGTAACCTCTATAGAAAAGTTGTCGAAAACGACCTCTAGACGGCTTCGGCCTATGTAACCTTGTAAAGCACCGTACAGAACAGCGTGCCTGCCATCAACTAATCGACCAGACCCTGCCGCACACTTCCTGTTTCACGACCGTGCCGGCTGGTCGCGGAGAGTGCCCGACAGCACGCCCCTTGGAGGTGGAGGAGGTTTGTCATCCAATGTGGCGTTTCTACTCGATTGTGGCCGGGGCTCGGTTCCAATGTTCTAGGAGCGCAATAGCTCACCGCCGACAGTCCATCACCCGGAAGTGTAAGTGAGATTGACGCGTCTCGAGGCGGTCGCATGAATCAATAAGTTTCTGGCTTCTGCTTCATCGTTCTGATAACATTTGACACAAGTGTATGGAAAGCTGCACCTCATATGGGTCGAGGTTGGAAACGATTGTGGTAGAGGTGACTAGGATAGTCTAGTACTGGCTGGGAGGCCGCTGCAGGGTATCTCCACGGGTAATGCCTTTGATACAAAAGAAACCACAGCAAATGCGAGACGGATTGCTTAAGCGCCCAGCTCGTAAGCGAAGGCGATGGCGAGCTTCGAGAACTCCTTCATGTGGCTGAACGAGAACTCCGGGTGGTCGATCGTGTCCGAGGTCGAGTGGATGTTGTGGTTCGTAAGGTCAAACTCCGACTCAATAGCGAAAGCAGAAGCGTAACCAGCCTTTGTGAACGAAGCATGGTCCGAACAGGCGTAGCCACACTTGGTCTCACGAACACCGATGTCAACTGAACGTCAATTGATGCGCGCAATGCTTTAACTCACGGTAAGTCTCGACAGTCTTCCAGACAAACTCAGTCAGAGGGGCAGAGACAAAGTCGTGCACAAGACCGACATGCTCCTCAGAGCCGCGCTTGACCCAAGCTGTTATCAGTGATTATTCGGTGAAAAATTGCGAAAACTCACCGGTCATGTCCATCTGAAGCATGGCCTTGACCTTGACGCCCTCATCCTCGTAAGCCTTGGCAACGGCCTGCGAGCCGAGAAGACCGCCCTCCTCTGCAGAGTACCAGTGGAACTCCACGGGGGAGGAGGGAGTGAAGTTGCCGTGAACGAGAGCACGGAATGCCTCAAGGGCGGAGGTCGTTCCAGAACCATCGTCGTCGGCGCCGGGAGCCGGCCTGAAGTCAGTTTCAAGCTCCCAAAGCAAATCTCCTACAGCCAGGGCCACATATTCGTCGAATCTTGATGACTGCCCACAACGACGCGAGGAGCATCCTTGTTGCTGGTGTGAGGGAAGCGGACGATGATGGAGTTCTGTCCCCACGGGTGGTCGAACTCGGAAATGTCGATTCCCTTCTCGTCCCTGGCGATCTCCTTCAGGGTCGAGAGGAGGAACTTCTGCGACTCCTTTCCAGTCTGAGACTTGTAGTAGCGAGTGCGGAAGCTCGTGAACTTGGTCAAGAACTGCCTCATGTAGTCCTCGGACAGAGGCTTGAAGAGAGCCTTAATGTCTTTCTTGTACTTTCCGGGCTTTGGGTAGTCTACACTCGATTAGCGTCTCTTACGCGCGCAGAACGCGGCCGCCTAGCCCGTAGCAGTGTACTAACCGTACTTGTCCTCGTTCAGGAAGCTGGTCAGGCCGAGAGTGGGGGTGTCAGTGCTGCGCTTGTCAGTATCCGGGCTGATGTTTGCCCACCAACATGTCCATGAACTTGCGACCGCGAGCGCGAGCCTCGATCTTCTCGAGCTCGGTGATCCACCTGCCGCTTGTCAGCAATACTGTCATCTAGCCAGAATGCAGTCTCTGATGCATACTTGGGAGGCTCATCCTCGGAGAACTTGACGAGGCGTAACTCGTTGAGGTCGATGTTAAGGTCCGATGAAACGGCGCTGTTCTCAACGCCGAAAACAGTCTGCGCGTCGCCAGCGGGCGCAGGTGGGGCGGGGATGGCGGCCGCCAGCAGGGGGAGCGTAAGGAGTGTGGCGAGGTGCATGATGATGGTGATGATTAGATGTAGAGAGCTCGCGGTTGTTAAGCTGCACCCCGGTTGCCGGACGGTGAGCAAGCGGCAAGGGGAAAGCGGGACCTAGCTCAAGTGACCTGAAGCGGGGCCTAATCGCCTTCTCGGTGGCGGAAATGAGGTCATTAGACATCGTTACCCCCCACTCACCGCCAATAGAATAGGACACCGGTCCGGCACTGAGCGGAATGCACCCTGGCACAGAAGGGAGTCACCCAAGTCACCCCGCGTTTTGCCGTTGCCGCTTTGTATTGACCTCAGCTCGTCAAAGGATAGCGGCGCTCGCTGGATCTTTGAATCCCAGGTTTTGTCGCGGCGCTGAAGCACCGGAGCGTGCCACGGAGAAGCTACCAGCCATCAGCTTGAAATGACTTCATCAAAATGGCGGTCGGCTTAGTCCGATTTGACTATGCCGGGAGCTGGGTCACACGAAATCAGAGTATGGCACGCTCTTTGCTCTTCGGCCAAAGTTCAAGTGACAGTCACGCAGATGCATTCGGCGGCCTGGCGGCCAGATGTTAACATTAGCCAACTACGCTTGATCCGACCGCAGTCCGTGCTGCGAGCAGATCAAGTTTTCAATACGGAGCCTCCCTCCCTACTACAAGACGTTCGTTACTCACTTAGGCCTTAGCCTTCTTAGCCTCCTGTCTCGTCAGCTGATATTGACTCATGAGCGACTTACAGGAGCCTCCGCGGGTTCGGCGGGCTTTGCAGTTCCAAACTTCTCAGCGCGTTTCCTCTTCTTCTCTTCTTCAATAGCGATTCTCTCGGCTTGCTCACTAACACGTCAGCAGGAATCGTGGATTTGCAGACTCACGGAGTGAGTTCCGCCTTTTTCTCAGCAGGAACAGCGGCAGCAGCGGCAGGTTGGGCTTTTGGCGGCTCAGACTTCTGCACAGTTCCAAACTTGGCGGCTCGGCGTGCCAAAACCTCCGCCGACTCTCCGAGAGGGGCTTTGTCAATGGCAGCAGGCCTCTCCTTCTTCGGCTGCTCGACTTTCGCAGCGGGCGCAGGCGCAGGCGTGGGTGCGGGCTTCGGTTTTGAGATCTTGAATGGGATGCCGAAGCGAGCCGCACGGGCTTTCTGTTTCTTTTGTTCCTCTGTAAGTTCGTCGTCGGGGATCTCATCGGAGGCGGACTGTCGGTCAGCGATAGCGGTGATTGCCGGTCTCACCTCAGTTGGAGCTGCTGTCTCAGCGGGTTTCGACACTGGTGCAGCGTTGGTGGGTGCTTGCGGTGTGGGGGCAGGAGCCGGGGGAGCAGCCTCTGTAGCTTTCGCTGCCTCTGGCGCTGGAGCGACAGCCGGCGTTGATTGTGCCACAGGGGTCGGCGCCGGAGCCGGCGCGGGTTCCGATGGGGCCGGATTGGTCTCTGGAACATCCACGAGCTCCTCTGCTTCGGTCTGGCCATTGGGGCTCACCCCGGCCGCGGTCAGTCGTTCGACCAGGTCATTCTTCAGCCCGCTCTGCGATAGTCCATGCTTCGCAGCGAGTTCCTTAAGCTCGGCAACCTTCCTGAGGCGTCAGTCAGGGTCGTTGATAGCAAGGTTACTCACAACTTGGCCAAGCTTGAGCTGACCATCTTGGATTATACAGTGATCTAAAAGCAATGGCTCTTAATCGTTCGCGCTGTCGGCACTGTTTTCAGCAGCAATGTCGGTGGTGTCGATGATGGATGGCGGGTTTGATCAGATGCGACAATGGACGAATGTGAGCTCTAGGACAATATCAGGATGCTGTCATAACAACAAACGAATAGGCATGCGGGCCTGACCCAGAAGGCACGTGAGCGGGCTTTCACGTTGACTCCGTTGTCCCACGTTCAGATCCTCTGACAAGGCAAAGTCAATGACAAGTCATTCTCCGATATTGTTGTTGACAACAACGGTGACCACCATCGACCGCCTGCCTGCCGTCACCACCGCGAGCGACGCGCCGCGGCCAGCAACAACAACAAGAGTCCGAAATTAGTGGATGGCATAGTCCCGGCGTTGCCAGTCCGAAACGTCTGTCTCGAAAGTTTGCCTTCTTCGATTTGCAGCTCCACACACACGCACTGCAACGTCGCGCCGCATCCGGCATCCATCCACCCCACGGAGGCTGCATCGGTGAACAGGAGCCACTCTACGGCGAGCGCTGGTCCCACGAGCGATCAGAGTCAAAATGGATCCCAGTCTGGACGCGACGCTGTCCGATGTCCTAGGTAAGCAGCACCCGAAGCCTGTGGAAGAGCCGCACTAACTCATGCAGCTGCGAACTCGGTGCTCGAGGGCCAACCTCCGGTCCAGCAGCAGGTGCAGCCGGTCCCGGAAGCTGCTGAACAGCCTGTTCAGCAGAGCACCACCCCAGCCCCACGCGCGAAGCGCAAAACAGGTACCACTGCTGGGTCGTCTGCCGATGCCCGAAGACGAGAAGCCAACCGCCTGGCGGCCGAGCGATCACGTAACCGCCAGCATGAGAAGATCATCGCACTGGAGATGGCCGTGCAAGCGCTAGGCGACGAGAACCTCAAGCTGAAGGAAGAGATCGAAAGACTAGAGGGGCGGGAAGAGGGCGGCGCCAGCCAGGATATGCCGACAGGGGAACAGACTGCGACCACTGTGGCGGACGTCGAGGCCGCCACAGCCGCCGCGATAAACGCAGCCGACTCGCAGAACCAACAGGGAAACCTCCTCGCGGCGCTGCTGTCCAGTTCTGGAAGCAACATCGACGAGCTCACGGCGACTCTTGATCCCGAGTCCGAGCAGAGCTGGATGCGCGGTGTCGAGAGTCTGTTCAAGGATGAGGTCGATGTCAGCGGAAGGCTTGGCGAGCTTGCTGCCGTTGCTGCGGGGCAGGAAGGGGATGGCAACATCGATCAGTCGTCGCAGGGACAAACACCCACCGGTGATGCGCTCAGCGAGGGAAGCCGATCACGAGGAGGGTCGGTGTACGGAGGGACCATGCCTGCCCTCGCCACGAGCACAGCGTCGGCTGTGGCCGTAGCGATCAACACCGAGATGGAGAAGCTCCTGCGCGAGGACACCGCTAAGACCAAGGCGGCAATTGCTCGGGTTGAACGAGAATTGATGCGCGCGCGAGGCCAGCCGGTCTATGAAGACGGCGCCAACGACGACTCTATCCCACTCCCTGCCACGATACCGAAGGACATCCTGGAAGCCGACAGCCAAGCGCTTCTGACAAAGTCCGAGGAGATTAAGAACGAGATGGCCAAGGCAGAGTCGGAAGCTGCTGTGTTGCGCGAAGTCGTCTCGAGAATGCGGGCGGCACGCTCTGAGGACCAGCAGAAGGTCGATGGCCTGGTTTCGGAGCTGAAGGAACTGGAGATGGATGGAGGAGAGCGCGAGAGGGAGCAGATTGCTGGCCTTCTCCGTGGCCTGCGTGCGCATGTGACCACCAGAATGAATGCTCCAGGGGTGAGTGCCTCGAACACGATGACTTGTGGTCGAAAACTGACGAACTCGCAGAATGACTTCAATGCCGGCCCGCTCATGACACCCTTTGCCTCACCTGCTACGGCTCGACGGAAGCGCGGCCGTCCTCCAAAACAGGCAGCGCTCCCGGCGAAGTACGTCTACTCGCTTATGTACTCGTCTCCGATACAGTCACCCGGGGGTTCGCCGGAGGCCTCGGGAGAGGCCTCCGGGACGTCCAGTACGCGCGGCACACGATCCTTCTCTCGGGGTCGGAGCCGGCTCGCTAACGAGATACGCCTGGACAACGAGGCCGGCCCCAGCAACACCGTGGACAGCACCCAGGCCACTGCGCACGACGACTATCTGCTCTCGCATCTGACTCAGGCAGCCGACGGCAGCCGGGATGCGCAGCTTCCGCTAGACAGCACGTCCTTCGCGGCCTTTCTTCCGCCATCTCCGCACGATCAGGCAGTGGCGCAGTCGCAGCCTGCGACGATGGAGCACGCCCTGACTGCGCCGACGCAGACCGAGGAGGTCGCACAGGAGCCGAACATCTTGTCGCGACTACGACGTGGACCGCCAGGCAGCTGCGAGGTGTGTGGCCGTACACACACGAGTGTCTGGCGTAAGCTCACCTTCCATGGCGAGGACCTGAAGGTGTGCAACGGTGAGTGCATCTTACTCTGTGTTTAGACTAACAAGTAGCTTGCGGCCTGTATCACGCCAAGTTTGGTATTCTGCGACCACACGAGCTGTGGGGCGACGGCAAGAGTGTCAAGAAGCGCAAGGCTGCATCGCGCGCATCTGTCGGCTATGACAATGGTGCCAAGCGGAAACGGAAGAGCGACCCCATGGGGACGATGATGGACGAGGCGCAGCAGCAGCAACAGCATCAGCAGATCGAGCAGCAGATCGAACAGCACAACATAGAGCAACAGATTGCCCAGCATCAGCACCACCAGCAGTCGCACGAGACACCCATCGACATGTCCGTCGGCGCCGACGTGCAGGACGCCGAGCATACGCACGAACACCCGAGCCTGGGCGAGGTCGGGCGTGCAGTCGAGAACATGTTTGCAGCGGCGGGACAGGTGTAGCCGCTCAGCAACGATATGCATCTTGTACACTAGTCATGGCCTGAACTGCAGTCTGGCGTCGATCCGTTGGGAAGTACTTGGCAAGGTAGAAGCCAGGTCGGCTGTGAAATCTGTGAAGTCTCGGGAACTCTCAGGGCCAGTGACGGGTGGCGGCGATCGTTCTCGGAAAAAGCGGGCGACAGCCGCGATTAGCATATCAATGTTCCGTCCACGGCCTCTTAGATTAGCGAGCTCGACGGAGACCGCATCGCCGCGAGCCGACGACAGTCGCGAAGCTCAGGACGTCAAGTTCCGAAGTGATGACGCTGTCCGTCATGTGGCTCCAGCTTGGTCGAGCTTGGTTGAGCCGTAAGTTGTGAACTGTACTCACGAATCCTGCCGTCTGATGTGTCTCTGACATGTGCGAGTGGGCCGGGGCGCCGCCTGGTGAGTGACTCCCCCTTCCCCTGTTCCTGCCCTCTGCTGCACGCTGATTGGGGATCGACGGCGAGGTACGGCGTGTGCATCAGGTACGTCACGGCTTAGGTGAGCGCTTGGCCAAGGTTTTGCTGCACTGTTCCTCGCCGTGCGCAGGCTATGGCTCTGCCGGACCATATATCTTGCTGTATTTCTGCTTGGGTGTCAGTGCATCGTGGTCGTGCGTGAACGCATAGGCACAGCGCACAGCGCAGAGTACTCGGGCCGTAGGTCTGGACAACGGCCGAGCGCAGCTGGAAGCGCAAAATCCAGATTCCACTAGCAAGCAAGCGGCATCAAGGAGAGCGTACCACGCGACACTCGCTGCGTATCAGGCTGATCATCGCAGGCGTGCAAGCGTACGATCGTGTGCGAGCGACTTTGCCGCAATTCCGCGCTGTTTATAAACCGCGCAATCAGACCGATAATCCGCACACCATCCGGATTTCGCGCAGTGAAACATCCGCAGGGCCACAACATCGATTAGCAGCCGTACATGGGTCTGCAAGACCCGAGCGCACGGTCACGCGGGCGCGCGGGCACGGAACTTGATTGCGAGAGTGGGACAAAGACTTGCCGCGTTCCGCTGCCTTACCCGTAGCATTACAGTGGTCGCGTAGTTGCGGAAAAGTTACTGATAGGCGAGGCGAGGGGGCGGCACGGGATCGGCGGTGGCCGATTGCCCTCCAGCCGATATCTCCCTGCCTCTTGCCTCGTGGTTCGATCTCATCTGATCAAGCGGTCAGATTGCGCGACCGTCGCATTTCCAAGGCGATATGATACATAGTGCATGCACTACTTTGTTAGACGGCACTGCCCCATCGCTCTTCCGTCTACCGTCTACCCGGGGCATGTCGCGATGTTATCTGGCAAAAGTTCGAAATTGTGATCGGGGTATGGGTCATGTATCTCGGGTCCAGACGCAGAAGGCATGCCGGCACCACACGCTCCACGCGCTCCAGACTTCGCGAACGGCCCGGCGGACCACCGTACCACCGGCTGAAGGATGCAAAATTGCACGGTACGGAGGTCTCGGAGCGTCGGCTCGGCGACTGAGCTGAGCCCAGCCCTCGATGAATCCATGCCCGAACAACGCAGGCTTCTGCCTTGTCTGATGACGGAGCGCGACGTCGGTGCTAAGACCAGTGACGGAGGGGCGGTGTGCATGTGGGCAGCCACAGGGCCGTCAGGTCGCGTGCACCTGACTGAACCGACGGGGCGTCGGAGCGACGGCACGGCACGACGGCACGATGGGCAGAGGGCGACGGACGTGCTAAGGCACCGTCATGCCGGTGGAGGCTGTGGCCGGCGGATCCATGATTTGCAGCGAGTGAGCGAGGAAGTGGTCACACGCGTTGAACTTTTTTTGCCATTCAGTGAAAGTTACGGAGCTGGCCAGGCTGGCTGGTAGCCGCTTGCCATTCAGTGACGATTGCCAGCATTCAGCAGCGAGCGTACGGGTACACGGCTGCTCTGAGAGAGAGAGGGCTTCGGAAGAAATCGGGATGGACGTAGATCTGAGTTTCACCGCGCCTGGCTCGCAGTTTCTAATGACCGCGAGATATGACTAGTCTCGGCGATCCGATCAGATTAGAATTCGATAATATCTGTTCCGGGCGCGCGGGCTTAGCCCAAGATTCGAAAATGCGATCGTTGCCGCTGCCCGTGTCTGATCGTTGCAACGTGGCCATGGGCACCTATCGAGCCCAGACCCGGTGTAGGCACGCGGAGATGGCCGCGAGCCTTGACGTATCCGGCGGGAGGCAGTGTCAATTCTGGACTCTGATTGGCCTATTTCCGGGCGGTCGGCGTTTTCGGCAGAGGGCCGCTGCTGCCTGCCGCGTCGGTCGTAGTCGGACGAGGTTGCCAGAGCTGCACGGGACGGGCCTCCACATTCACTTGCCGGCGGGATAGATGCTCAGATGTACGGTGTGCCTCGACCGTCTGGGCCAGCTCCGGATTCTTCCGAGGTCGACTACCACCTTGCGAGCCATGATGTCGACGGGATCCGGCCACACATGCTCCGGCAAGGCTGTGATCCTGTGAGCTGATGCAGATAGAGCTAGACATGGTCAGACGAAGTACTTAAGTGTTGCAGCTGAAGCGTCTGTCGAGGACTGAACTACATCTCACAAGCTCTTGACCAGTGTGCTCACTCGTCTCCGTCCACTACTAGGTGAGTGTCGCCGCCGCCACCGCGATCCGGCGCGTGCCAGAACTCGAGGAGACTTGGAATGAGATGGCGAGGGACCAGTGACGAAGGAGGCAGGGGTCCCAGAGGTGGAGGTGACAACCCGGGGCGCTCATTGGTCTCTGCGCGCTGCAGTGTTCCTGGCCCTGGGTGCCCCCCGCATCGCGCTCGCATCCACCAGCATCATCGGTCGCCCGCGAGGCTGCGAGGCTGGAGAAATCTGGAGAATCCATGTCCTACGGTGTCCTGAAGCCGGAGCAGGAGCAGCCTGAATAGCCTGAAAGCCGGCTGGGCGGCTAGGCGGTTAGTCTAGGCGATGGGCCTGGGCGTGTGATCACCTGGCTTGTGGCCTGTGAGCCAGGCGAGCCAGGCTGGGTACCTGGCTCTGAGCAATGGTCGGAGCAAATGTGCTCTGATTAAACTCCACGATCCTATCCGCGCCTCCCCCTTCGGCACTCCTTCTCTCGGCAACCGTCAGTCCCATCTCTCCAAGATTCGAAATCACCAGACCAGACCATACCCACACCCACCACCCACACGGCCATACACCCACACACACACCCGGGCCCGCGCCGCTTCTCCTCCCTCTCCTCTTTCCCTCTAGACCGACCGAGCCAGTCCCGATTCTCTCACTCTCAGTTCCGAGCCCCGTTGCTGACTCCTTATTTATAGCCAGGTCTCGCTCGTACATCCCCTTCTCCCATCTTCCCTCCTCTCTCCCCACTCATACCCCCTCTCTCTCATCGTTCATCATGGTTCAGGCTCAGCAGGCCCACAACAACGAGCTCATGGGCAAGGAGCTCAAGTACTTCTCCCAGGCTGGTTTCGACCTTGACCGCATCCACATCAAGGTGAGTACAGAGCTCGGCTGCCAGAGCTAGTTGCCGACTGTCGTCACATGGGGCTGCCTGGCTGGTGGCTACTATCGCTGCTCGCTACGCTACTACTGCTCGCACGAGCAGTGACAGGCCACAGCCAGCACGTGACCGATATGGCCCCCAGCTAGTCTCTCTCGCTCCCCACCTGCAATAACAATGTCGCTGACCACCCTCTCAGCGCAACGCCCCCGTCGCTGCCCTTTACGAGGATGCCATCGTCAACGAGGGTGCCGTCATCTCGTCGTCCGGCGCTCTGATCAACTTCTCCGGCAAGAAGACCGGCCGTTCGCCCAAGGACAAGCGTATCGTCTACGAGGAGACCTCCAAGGACGACATCTGGTGGGGCCCTGTCAACATTGCCCTCGACGAGCACACCTTCGAGATCAACCGTGAGCGTGCCATCGACTACCTCAACACCCGCGAGAACGTCTACGTCTTTGACGGCTTCGCCGGCTGGGACCCCAAGTACCGCATCAAGGTCCGCGTCATCGCCTCGCGCGCCTACCATGCTCTCTTCATGCACAACATGCTTATCCGCCCTACCCCCCAGGAGCTCGCCGACTTCGGAGAGCCCGACTTCATCATCTACAACGCTGGACAGTTCCCTGCCAACCGTTTCACCACTGGAATGACCTCGACCACCTCCGTCGAGGTCAACTTCAAGCGCATGGAGATGGTTATCCTCGGTACCGAGTACGCCGGTGAGATGAAGAAGGGTATCTTCTCCGTCATGCACTACCTCCAGCCGGTCAAGTTCGGCCAGCTCTCGCTCCACTCTTCGGCCAACCAGGCCAAGTCTGCCGACGGCGAGTCTGGTGACGTCTCGCTCTTCTTCGGTCTCTCGGGAACCGGCAAGACCACCCTCTCGGCTGACGCCAACCGCCTGCTGATCGGTGACGACGAGCACGTCTGGTCTGACACTGGTGTCTTCAACATTGAGGGTGGATGCTACGCCAAGTGCATCAACCTCTCTGCCGAGAAGGAGCCCGAGATCTACAACGCCATCCGCTTCGGCTCGATCCTCGAGAACGTTGTCTACAACCCCGCCGACCGCGTTCCCGACTACGACGACGTCTCGATCACTGAGAACACTCGTTGCGCCTACCCCATCGACTACATCCCCAACGCCAAGATCCCCTGCATTGCCAACCGCCAGCCCTCCAACATCATCATGCTCACCTGCGACGCCTTCGGTGTCCTCCCCCCCGTCTCGCGCCTTACCTCTGAGCAGGCCCAGTACCACTTCATTGCTGGTTACACCTCGAAGACCCCCGGTACCGAGGACGGCATTGTTGAGCCCTCGCCCACCTTCTCGACCTGCTACGGCCAGCCCTTCATCATCCTCCACCCCGGCCGCTACGCCAAGATGCTTGCCGAGCGCATGGACAAGAACAAGGTCGACTGCTGGCTCATCAACACCGGCTGGACTGGCGGCAAGTTCGGCACTGGCCGCCGCTGCCCGCTCAAGTACACGCGTGCCATTGTCGACGCCATCCACGATGGCTCGCTCGCCAAGGCCGAGTACGAGAAGTTCCCCGTCTTCAACCTGTCGATCCCCAAGGAGATCCCCGGTGTCCCCTCGGAGATCCTCGACCCCGCCAAGGCCTGGGCCGACAAGGCCGCCTTCAAGGCCGAGGTCGAGAAGCTCGGCGGCATGTTCAACAAGGCCTTCCAGAAGTACGAGGCCGACGTCTCGCCCGAGGTCAAGGCCGCTGGCCCCATCCTCTAAAATGCTTCATTTAATAGCAACGGAGAGAGAAGAGGTTCACTTCATCCCCATCCATCTCGTAGTGAGCTGCTAGGGTGCCTAAGCGTCCAGTAGCTTTCAGCTGCGAACATCCAAAAAATCAACAAGCATTTGTAGGTCATTAGTTCATGTATTTTGTCCATTACGCACAACCATCCATTGCAGCAGGGAGCATTCGAAGCAACTCACACAGCATCCGACCACTGATTTGGTGCGAAGCACATGCATCGTTGAAGCCAGCTTCTAGCGTGAGAACAACAGCACCGGAGAAGCGGACTGACGCGGTCCCACGCAATGCCTCATACGCAAGAGGCGCCCGCCAGCGCCTGGATGGCGTTGCAGGCGCACGGGGCGGTGGCGCCCATTGCAGATCGGTAGTATGGTAGTGGTCCGCACCCGTGCGGCCCGCAGAGCGTTGGCCCCAGGGTCCACCGGCCTACGGAAATTACACCGACGGGGGGGCGAGGTCTTCAGCGGAGCAAGGTAAAGGTAAAGGTCAAGGCGGGCGTGTCCGAGGCATGGTGACGCATCTCGCTGTTATCTGCACCGTGGCAAGACTTCGCATCAGCATCGCGATCATGGCATCAGCGTGGACGAGTGGAGCCGTTCGGTCGGTATCAGATAGGCGAGGCCGGTCAGCCGGATTCGTTACAGCCGGTGAGCGAGCGAGGCTGGGCGCACAGACAAAGGGGTGGGACGAGATAAGCGATATCCCGGCCTGTCAGCGAGAGCTGAGAGAGAGGGCGGTGGCGTCCAGCCTCCACACCTTGCCTTAGTAGCCATATGGAACGATGGCAAAGCCTGCGAGCCTGCAAGCCTGGGAGTAAAGCATGGCTGCACGGCAACGGATTCCAAGGCAGATCTTTCCGTTCCGCATGCATCATGGCCTCATGAGGCTTCTAGCCATACCGGAAGCTTGGCAATATGATCAAGAGGCGTTCGGGGCGTTCTGGACCGTATGGGGGCCGAGCAACCGACCAGGCTTCCATGAAAGCATTCGAAATCAGCTTAAGCCGTTTTCGAATGGCAGCAATGGAAGGAACAAGTAGCCAATTCCTGGCATGGAAGCTGCGAAGTGAGATCCCGGCGGTATCTGCGGTATGTACTCAGTGTGTGAACTTGTACGGTGAAGAGGAGCACGCGCAGCTTGTGATCAGCTGATGACGAGGTTTCTGGATGGGATTCTGGGTCGCCGCTGGGATTACCGCGGGATTGATAGGACCGATGAGATACCAGGATATGGGTTTGATGACGAGAGGTCAGTGGCAGATAGCTTGCTGTCCGTCACCACTGTCTTGTCTTTCGAATGCAAGATGTACAGGACCTCCTCGACCTCTGTCGGGACTTACGAGGGAGATGTTCAAATTCTGATCTCCACACAGACTTAGTCGCACACTCTCGTCCCCGTTCCTACGTTCCTAGGTATCCTCTTGCAGTAGATCGGACTGCTTGCTGTGCTGTACAGAAGGCGACAGCGTCCCCTTCAGACAGGGAGAAGGTGCACTGGAGGTCGCAGCATCTTGTGCGATCGTTCAAGCATCGGACACGGGATACCCTTTATTACCGTCGCTTATGACTCTGGGTCTTACCAAAAGAGAACAGGCTTGCGCGAAGCCAGTGCTATCTACGCTCTCACGGATCAATATGTGCCCAGAGCCGGTCTGCGTCACGACGAGACCGTTGTTGCTCATCTTGCCACAGCAAGCGGCTCAAACATCCATTTGCCTCATTTAGAAGATGCTCTTATCCGCGCAACCATAATGCGCCATTAGGAGCGGTGGCAAATGGTCGGGTCCGAGGAATGTCATGAAAGGACCGACCCTATGACGTCCACTCACGCTGCGTGAGTCTCAGCAGGTGGAGGTCGTTCGTCGTTCACTCTTTCCATCCATCAACACATCAATCCAGGCCAACCATGGATCTGGTCAGGTGTAAGTGCAGCTGGCTCTACCCTACTGGTAAAAGCTGACCTCCCAGACATCTATCACGAGAGGCAGGAGCCGGGCTCACAGCTGTGTAAGTATAGGGAGGAAGAACGTGCCGCTGATGACGATGGCGTGTCCGAAGGCACGGCTTTGCTGACACCGCAGGCGCCCAGCACTGTCTGAACAACCTCCTCCAGCAGCCAGTGTACACTGAGATCGACCTCGCCGAGCTGGCATCTAAGTGAGCTTTGCGTGCCCTTGAGAAGTAGCTGACAGACAGGCTCGATCAGGCCGAACATGCCGCGCGGCACAGGCAGCCGGATGCCAAGTCGTACAACTTTGACGACACGGGATTCTTCTCCATCGCCGTGCTCGAGAAGGCGCTGCAGGTGTGGGATCTGACGTTGGTGCGCTGGCGTGGCGAGGCTATGCGCCAGTACCAGGACCACCCCGAGTGAGTTTCGCAGATCGCAATCGGCGTTGCGTTTCGTGCGCAGCACGCTCTTGCTATCCCCTTGCGCCCCGATCGGCCACTGACTGGCAGGGATCAAGCTGGCTTCATTCTCAACCTCCAGAACCACTGGTTCGCGCTGCGACGCTTCAAGTTCAACAGCAGATGGTACAACTTGAATTCCTTCCTTCCCCAGCCAGAGTGGATCTCACCGACGTACCTCCAGCTCGTGCTCGCCCAGGCAGAAGCTGAGGGGTATTCTGTCTTCGTCGTTCGCAAAGCTGGCGTTGACCCGGAGGAAGGCGCCGGATGGACCGACGGAGGCGTCGCTGACTTCCCGTCCTCCGGCGCCGACCTCATGGTCGAGGAGATGGGCCACGCCACCGGCAGGATGTCGGGCAGCCTCGAGCGGCCTTCCGTGGACAAGGCAGGACCATCTGCTCAAGCAGGACGTGAGTTGTGCTTTCTTCATCACGGCTAACTCATCCCAGCCTCTCGTCACGCAGGAGCTATGGACGACGACGAGCCGGCGCCGAGCTACTCGCCCGGATCGGGTCGCCGGCGGCGCAGGCAGGAGGATCCATCGTCCGAGTTTGTCGAGGAGCAGGACATGCTGCCTGGTAGCGGAACGCATACTCCTGGATCGGCGTCGCGCTCGAAGCGCAAAGACAAGAGCAAGAAGCGCGATGAGATGGACGAGGCTCTGGAGCGTCACGCAGCCCAGGGACACGAGCTCGACGAGGAGCTCGACGACGATGACGACCTGTACCACGATGCGGCCACCTTCGACTATCCGACAGAGGGCCCGACCGACTTCAAGTACCACAACCGCTCGTATGACGACGAGGACGAGGCGCTCCAGGCTGCGCTGAAGGCCAGCATGGCCGACCTTCCTCCCGGCTTTGAGATGCCCGAGCTCAAGCCTCTGAAGGCGGCGCCGGTCAAGAAGTCGACTCAGCCTGCCCCCGCGCAGTCTTCCTCGGCGTCCGCTTCGAGGCAGAGGACGGAGCCAGCCCGGGCCGCCCCCGAGCCGCCGCGCTGGCGTCCTGCGGAAGAGCCGCCGCAGAACGCTCCGCCTGACACCGTTACTGAGGAGGACGATGATGAGCCGGTACAGGAGCTCACGCCTGGTAAGCTTATCTGGTGCTACCCGCAGCTAACATATCAGCGCAGATCCGTCAAGCGCGTCTTGCTCGATTCCAGCAGCAGCAGCAGGAGCGCGAGGAGCAAGAGGCAAGGGAGAACCGTGCCGCGCAGCAGTGATAGAGGTGCAGGTGTGATTCGTTGTCGTATAGCCAGGCTGGCCTGAGCGGGACAGGCGATCTGAATCAATTCATCAGTAGGATGTTTATGAACAGGGCTGCGATGCGGACTAAGGAAGGCTATATACGAGTAAGCGAACGCAGTCATATGTAGAGCGCTTGGCTTGGATTGTATGAGGAGTTGCGGACGGGCAACCTGTGCACCAGGCAGTGCAGTCCGCCTGTTGCGCTCGCGACGAAGTGGGGTGGGTGCGATGCATGCGATGGAGTAAGCGTGTGTGCGTACTGCATCCGCTGTGCATAAAGTTGACTGGAGCACAAATACAGCTCCGCCCTTGAGTTGACCTGAGGATTGGCAGGCATGTGTGTCAGTCAGTACGGTGGTGGTTCTGGGGCGCACTGGGCGGACCTGAGGGCAGGGCGGGGCGGGCTGTGGCGTCATTGTCACGGCGATGGACCGTCCACCAGACCACCACCCCGGCACGTACACCATACACCACGTATTCCAGCCTGCCTACCTGCGACCTGATGAGCTTCAGCCTCCACCGCTTGCAACCACTCTCAACCATACTTACCACCATTCCGTAATCTCCTCAGTACAGACACTTGGCCCCGAGTACCGTCCCCGATGCCCCTCAAGGCCTTGCTGAAGGAGCGTGAGTATACCGTGTCCACGACCGCCATCGCCTCTAGGGCCGAGCCGAGCGACGGGTCGGAGCGCTTCGGCGTCGCCCGGCTATGGGTTGGCGCAACGCACCGTCCTCCTCCCACGACATCACACCACACCACACTGCTTGACTCCAAGTCCGCGCCCACTCCGACGCCCCAGCTGTCCCAAGGTGTGTGTAGCTGACGTGACCCAGGCTTTGCGAGCGCAATCAAATCAATCCCACCTGGCACTTGGAAGGCACTGGTTACAGACGAGCACTCGCAGGCTCTCCTCGACACGGTCTTCACCAACTATGAGATCCTTCAGATGAACGTCACCGGCGTCGAGCCGCTCATGTCTCCGCGAGAGAAGATGGCGGTCGACGCCATTTACATCTTGACACCGACGGCGCAGAATGTCGAGCGCATCATCGCAGACTTTGCAATGGGTCGCGACACGTACAAGTCTGCGCACCTGTACTTCGTTGACGGTGAGTTGTCACATAGAGGGAGGGCCAGTGCTGACCTTCACAGCGATCGACGACAAGCTCGCGCAGCGCTTGACAGAAACGCTTCCACGAGACAAGCTCAAGGCGTTCGTCGAGCTCAACTGCAACTTCTGGGGTAGGTCTCGTGACTTCGTGTCGACTGCGATCGGCCGATCGCATCGCGTGCAAGTTCTGACAGACAGCGACGGAGGACCGCGTATTCTCGATGCAGTGGCCGCAGGCCTTCTTCAGCATGTTCGGCCCGCTCGGAGGGAACGTCACGGCCGACTTTGCGATGGAGGCGTTCCACGACGACATGACCGTCGCGAGCCGAACAGTGAGTCCCGCGTGCGAGAGACCCTACTGACAGGTATGCAGGTGCTCAATGTTCTCACGACACTGAACGAGAACCCCTACATTCGCTACTACCAGCCGACACATCACCCCCCGCTTGGTCCTCTTGCGCAGAACAACACGAACGGACTCCACCACCAGCAACGCCAGGCCGAGCAGCAGCAGCAGGGCTCATCGCTGCGATGGCGAGCGGCGATGGGGTCGTCCCGTGCGCAGGAGGCGCAGGGTGACTCGCTCAGCAAGGTGCTCGCACAGCGTATCCAGCACGACCTCGACCGCTACATCGAGATGAATCCCGAGTTCCCCGCGCACAGCGATCGCGGTCGCAGTGTTCTGTTCGTCGTCGATCGCTCAATGGATCCGTGCGCCCCATTCCTTCACGAGTTCTGGTACCAGGCGATGGTCAACGATCTCCTGCCGATCAAGGACGGGAAGGAGGGACGGACGTACAAGTACACGTTCACGAACACTGTCGGCGGCAAGGAGGTGCGCGAAGCTGTGCTGAACGAGGACGACGAGGTCTGGGTGTCGGTCCGTCACCTGCACATGAAGGACGCGATCGACAAGCTCATGACCGACTTTGGCAAGTTCGTCTCGGAGCACACGGCGTTCTCGGGCAACGCGCACAATGTGCAGATCAACGACCTGAAGAACATGCTTGCGGACCTGCCGCAGTTCCAGACGCAGCGCGACCAGTTCTCGCTTCACCTCGACATGGCGCAGGAGTGTATGGCCATATTCGAGCAGCACAAGCTCAACCTGGCCGCTAACGTCGAGCAGTGTTGCGCGACGGGCTTCACGCCGCAGGGCAAGACGCCGAAGACGATAGTGGAGGAGATGGTGCCGCTGCTGGACGAGCCAAAGATGAGCTCGCTGGACAAGGTGCGCATCATCGCACTCTACATCCTGTTCCGGGATGGCGTGGCTGACGAGGACCGGCGGAGACTGTACCAGCATGCCCGACTCAACATCAACGAGCAGGACATGATCAACAACCTCGTGCATCTTGGTGTTAGAGTCATCAAGGGGGCGAACAACTTCCGCGGACAGCGGATAAAGAACAAGTACTCGAACAAGGAGGAGGAGTACGACCTGTCGCGGTACAAGCCGGCGGTGCAGATCATGCTGGAGGAGCACAACAGCAACCGGCTCGATCAGCACTTGTTCCCGTTCGTGAAGGATGTACCGCCCGAGCTGTCGCAGTCGCTGCGCGCGACCAACGAGAGGGTACCGGTACAGAACTCGAGCACGAGTCTGCGCTCAGCGAGGCCGACGTGGCACAAGGCTGCGAGCGCGCGCCAGGCCGCGAACGAGCACCGCCAGCGCTACATCATCTTCGTTGCCGGTGGCGTGACCTACTCGGAGATCCGACAGGCGTATGTTCTCGGCGAGATCCTCAACAAGGACATCTACATCGGCTCGACGCACGTCATCACGCCAGAGGGATTCCTGAAGGACCTCCGCAGTCTTGGACGCGGCGGTGTGGGCGGCAACCCACCCAACGCTGCCAAGATGTACCCTGGTGCGCCGGGTCGTAGCGACCGCCGCGCTCCAGGAGAGCCGCAGGCGTACCAGGCCATTCTCGACGAGAGGCATTGGGTTCCCTTCATCGGACCGCCGGCGCTGCCCCCGCCGCCGCCACAGCAGCAGGCCGCAGGCTCGCACGGCGGCATGCACATCCCGAAGTTACCGCACTCGGCCAGCCAGCATA
The DNA here is from genome assembly GCA_030347605.1 of Trichosporon sp. DN520. Classification (NCBI taxonomy): domain Eukaryota; kingdom Fungi; phylum Basidiomycota; class Tremellomycetes; order Trichosporonales; family Trichosporonaceae; genus Trichosporon; species Trichosporon sp. DN520. The sequence continues at coordinate 380,947 of JASJUY010000013.1, forward strand.
CCAACCTCAGCGTGTCGAGCAAGGACTCGAAGGAGGGCAAGGTCAAGGAGAAGAAGAAGGGCTTCTTCAAGAAGCGCTGGTAATGTGCTCTCTCCGTCCATCCCTCTGCCAGTGACGGCGGCCTAGACACTCTTGCTCAACCCTCTTTTTACCCCTTACACGTTATTTCTTAATGCTTACTAGGATGTGTCACCGAAATGCATTGTTGATACCCCTACCTGCACCGTGCTGCTATGCAAACGTGGGAGATACATGCAAGAAGCCTGCTACTGCTACTGCTACTGCTACTAGATTTTAACAACCACACTGATGGAGCGCGCTACCTCGGCGCTCGACCTACAACGCGGCACTTCCTGACGCGCCTGGGCCGCTTAAGGAAGGACGATGTAGTGGTGGAGGTGCTCCGGGATGGCGTCGATGAGGCCCTTGGACTCGAGCCAGACGCGGGAGAAGAGGCGGGCCTGATACCTGTAAGCGCCGTCGCAGAGGATGGAGACGACGGTCGAGCCGGGGCCCTTCTTCTTGGCGAGCTCACGGGCAGCGACGACGTTAAGGGCGGACGACGCGCCGACGTAGAGACCCTCCTCGTCGAGCAGGCGGTAGACCATGGCGATGGTCTCGGAGTCGGGGACGTGGATAGCGCCGGAGAGGAGCTCGAGGTCGGGCTTGAGGTTCTCGGTGACACGGCCCTGTCCGATACCCTCGGTGATGGAGCCGTTCCCCTCGCGAGCGAGCTTTCCGTTCTCGACGAGGTTGAAGAGGACCGATCCAGGCGGATCGGCGAGGTACGACTCGACCTTTCCACCGCTCTTCTCGACGAGGTAGCGCGTGATGCCGGCGAGGGTGCCGCCCGTTCCCGTGGCGCAGATGAAGGCGTCGAGCTTGCCGGCCGTCTGCTCCCAGATCTCGGGGCCCGTCGTGGCAATGTGCGCGCCGCGGTTGGCAGTGTTGTCGAACTGGTTCGTCCACACGGCATTGTCGAGCGACTCGGCGTAGCGCCGCGCCTGGTGGTTGTAGTTCATCTCGTTGTCGAATGCGACAGCCGGCACGGGACGCACGTCGGCGCCGAGCATGCGCAGCAGGTCGATCTTCTCCTGCGACTGCGTGTCGGGCATGTAGATCACACACTTGTAGCCGCGCGCACGGCAGACATGCGCAAGACCAATACCAGTGTTGCCCGCCGTGCCCTCGACAACAGTGCCGCCGGGCTTGAGCTGGCCCTTCTCCTCCGCATCCTTAACGAGGAAGAGGGCGGCGCGGTCCTTGATCGAGCCGCCGGGAGACATGAACTCGGCCTTGGCGTAGATGTTCGCGCCGACCTCATCGGACACCTTCTTCAGGTGCAGCTGTCCGTTAGCACGATTTATCTAAGTGGGTCCGCAAAGTGATGGCGCGGTGTGGCTTTTTCCGCCACGACCAGACTAGGGTGTCACCGTGATCGATGGTCGAAGCTGGACCAGATATCTCAGTCAGACGACTGCCCAGCCATTATCATCGCAGTGTAACGTTGAGGCTTACGCAAGACCAAAGTCAAACTGAGTAGTCTCCAGACAACCGGCTCCATCACGTTCCTCATCCTGGCAACCAGGCTAAACTCACAAGAGGCGTGTTGCCGACGGCGCCGACAAAGCCCTCGACCGAGCCCGGCGCGAGAGCCTTCGCCTGCGTAGCGTAAGTGCGCGCAGAGCGCGAGAGGGGAGCGAGCACAGAGCGGAACATGGTGGTGTGGACGCTCTTCTGCCTTTTGACAAGTGATGCGAATGCCAAGGACGAGGACAAGCGACTTCTCAGCTACTTTGCATGACGGTTCTCGCAGGCTATATGGACCGGCGCGCCAATTTCGGAATCGGCATCGAGGGCGAGCACGTCAACGGTTCGTCATGCCGGCGATCGACAGCACGTGGTATTGATCCGCTAAAGTGTGTGCATTACATTTTTCTAATGAGATATAGGTGGGGTCGTGTGAGATTAGAAAACAGCCGATGCATTAGAACACGGACACAGCGGCACTGTCCGTCCCGAGCCACGCGAGAAATGGGATTTCCGAGATGCTCAATGGCGATCAAGGTGAAAGGAAGCTGGAGAGAGATGGCAGCACTCAACATCCCCCACTACCCAAAATGAGACAGCTGAGAGCCGCAGCGCGGCTCTGGTCTGTCCCGCCGCATGCGCGGACGGGCGGTCTTCCTCGCGTCTCGACATCGGCCCAGCTTTTGGGCCTCAGCTCTGGAACGCCCGCCGGGCCGGCGACCAGGTCCAACCTTCCCCGACTGGCTCGCGGCTTTACGACCTCGCCGCCAGCTCTCGCCGGCACGAAGTCTGCAAAGGATAAGGAGCAGACTAAAAAGGTCGATATGAGCGAGTTTCCGCCGGAGCGCATCAGGTAAGCTTCCTAACGGGTCGCCTTAGCTGACCTCAGAAATCTGTCAATCATCGCGCATATCGACCACGGAAAGTCGACTTTGGCCGACCGCCTTCTACAGGTGTGTCTGCTCCTTCTTCACGGAGTTGAGCTGACGTACAGATGACAAATACTGTGCCGGCTGAGGCTTCGCCGCAGTTCCTTGACAAGCTCAAGGTCGAGCGCGAGCGAGGCATTACTGTCAAGGCTCAGACGGTCTCGATCATCCTCACACACACGGACGGGAAGAAGTACCTCATCAATCTGATCGACACACCGGGTCACGTCGACTTCAGCTACGAGGTGTCGCGTTCCCTTGGTGCATGCGAAGGTGGACTGCTTCTCGTCGACAGCACGCAAGGCATCCAGGCGCAGACACTCAGCGTCTTCCATGTCGCACTCGAGGCCGACCTCAAACTCCTCCCGGTTATCAACAAGGTCGACCTTCCTCACGCATACCCTGAGGAGACGAGTGAGGAGATCGAGTCGTCTCTCGGCCTCCCGATCGAGGACCACATGCGTATCAGCGCCAAGAGCGGCCTGGGAGTTGATCAGGTTCTCCGCAACATTGTCGACAACCTTCCCCCGCCGAAGTGGGATGGCGACAACAAGCTCCGCGCGCTCGTTTTCGACACCTTGTGAGTTGAATGCATGATGGGGCTAGTCTAACTCTCAGCTACGATCGGTTCCGCGGTGTCGTATCGCTCGTCCGCATTGTATCTGGCACTTTGAAGAAGGGCGATAAGGTCCAATTCTTGCAGGCGGGGAAGAAGTACGATGTGCTCGAGGTTGGAATCCAAAATCCTGACGAGGTGCCTGTCGACGCTCTTCGAGAGGGCCAGGTCGGCTACGTTGTGTGCAACATGAAGAACTCGGCCGAGGCGCACATCGGCGACACTGTGTGTCTCGCTTCACAGAAGGTCAAGCCCCTGCCCGGCTTCAAGCCTATGAAGGCGATGGTGTTCGCGGGTGTCTTCCCTATCGACAGCGCCGAGTTCCCGCTGCTCGAAGAGTCTATCGAGCGCCTGACTCTGAACGACCGCAGTGTCACTGTGGAGAAAGAGACTTCGGCGGCGTTGGGCCAGGGCTTCCGTTTGGGCTTCCTCGGCACCCTGCACATGGATGTGTTCCGACAACGTCTTGAGGACGAGTATTCGTCGAATGTCATCGTCACAGCCCCGACAGTGCCGTACAAGGTCGTGTACACGTACGGCAAGGAGGAGTACATCTCGAACCCCGCCGACTTCCCTGAGGTGACGGATACGAAGACCCGCGTCGCACACGTCGAGGAGCCTTTCGTGAATGCGACCATCTTCGTGCCGTCCGAGTACATCGGCGACATGTTCGAGCTCTGCGCGAAGTACCGAGGCACGCAGCTCGAGTATCGCCACATGGACGGTTCCGACCGTGTTCTTTTGCGCTACGAGTTCCCGTTGTCAGAGATCGTGACGGACTTCTTCTCCGACCTGAAGAGTGCTAGCTCTGGATTCGCATCCTTCGACTATGAGGAGGCTGGCTACAAGGAGTCTAAGCTTGTCAAGCTCAACATGCTTCTGAACAGCAAGCCTGTCGACGCCCTCGCTATGATTGTGCACAGAGACGCAGCCCAGCAGATCGGTAAAGCGTGGGTGAAGAAGCTCAGTAAGTTGCGCGAACCCTCGCCTGGCGATCATCAACTGACAAAGCAGAGGACGAGCTGCCTCGTCAGCTCTTCGAGCTCGCTATCCAGGCAGCGGTCGGCAATAGAGTTGTCGCCCGTGAGAACCTGTCCGCTATGCGCAAGGACGTGACTGCAGGATTGTACGGAGGGCACTACGAGCGCAAGCTCAAGCATCTGAACAAGCAGAAGGAGGGTAAGAAGCGTCTCAAGAAGCTCGCTGGAAACATCGAGGTTCCTCAGACGGCGTTCTTCAACGTCCTCTCTCAGCGACCAAGGACATACGCTACCAGCGCGCGCGACACTCGCTCGGACGACGCCTGGCTGCGAGAGGTCGTCCCATCACCTCCTGCATCGCTGTCTGAGCTGGCTGGGGAGGAAGAGATGCCCGAAGTTGTTCCAATCGGACGGCCGACCATGGCGCCCGAGAATCGCTCCGAGATTCTCGGTACGATCTACCGACAGGTCGACCAGAAGCCGCGCGGCGAGACATCGCAGAAGCTCTTCGGTGACTTCACCCGCTTGTATTTGTCCTCGCCTTCACCGCTGTTCACAGCTCCGGAGCTCCAGGCCATCGCAAAGGCCGTACACTCTCTCGACCGCCACTCGAACCGCAAGTTTCAGCGTCAGGCGCACGAGCGCTTCGAGACAGTCGTGAACGCTCTGCGCGACGTCGTTGGCGACCACCACCACGTCCCACGTGGTTTGGAGGTGTCCATGCTAGTGTCCGCGACGAAGCACCGGCGAAACATCAACCGCAGCGACCTTAAGAAGGCAGAGCGCCAGTTCATGTCTTCTTTTCGCTCAGCTCCCTCTGATCCAGCTAGGAGGGAGCAGTACTTTCGGGGTCTGAACCACATCCTGTACCTCTCCGCACTTGCGCGTCAGCCAGAGCGCACCGAGTTCTGGTGGAACAGGATGATCAGCGAGGGCTTCGAACCAAACAGCTGGTCGTACTTGTCGCGCGTGCTGACGTACGGCGCGATGTACAGCCGCACAGCGGCATTCCTAATCGAGCTCGAGCGCGCGCTGCCGAAAGTGCCGCGGAAGGAGGACAAGGTTGTGCTCGTGAACGTTGCGATCTGGCTCGCAGCGGTTGCAAAGCGCATGGACGTCGCCGGCGCGCTCTACACGACTATCAATCCGCCGGAGGAGACTACGACGTACTCGCACTCTATCGCAGAATTGCCGATCAGCCTTATCGAGGAACTTTGCGAGATCCCGCCCTCGAAGCAGACGTTCTACCTCATGCTCTCGGCATACACCTATCACGGCGACCTGATCTCTGCGCTCACCACGATGCAGCAGTTGCTGGGCCGCGGGTATCCGGCCGTCGTGGCGAACTACGTTGCGCTCTTCCGCGGCTTCGCCAAGTTTGGCAAAATCCTCGAGGGTGAAGCTGGCGCTGCATCTACGCTCTTCCCTCCCTTCGTCGAGTTCGCATCACAGAGCGTGCTGTACGAGGTGAAGCAGCGCCGCACATCCGGCTTCTTCGACTCTCTCCGCGGTAAGGCGAAGGTCGAGACCGGCGTGCCGAATCACTGGACGCTGGAGGCATTCGACGAGATCTTCCAGAGCTTCCTTGCGTTGCAGCCCGGCAAGGATGTGCCCGGCAAAGCTGCGCCAACAGCGAAAGGCGCTTACTTTGCCCTCCTCGCGTGGGCGCGTGTCACGAACGGAGATCTTCCGGCCGTGTGGCACGCGTATGAGGCGATGAAGAAGAAGTTCGGCCCTGGCAATGCTGAAGGCTGGGCTGGATGGGAGGAGGACACGAGGCTGAGGGTGCTGGGCGAGCGCCTTGAGAAGAACATTAGAGCTAGAGAACAGCCGCAGCACCACCTGTAATCGTATCACACATCGACGCACCACACCACTTAGACATATAGATACCCTGCATCCCTGCATACGTACATCTTGGCATTATGAATGAAAGGTTCTACTCTGATAGCCCCGGCTGCTCAGCAACTCAGAGCTCGATGTCCTCGTCGTCGTACGCCTCCTTGATGAGGCGGTAGATGTACGACGGAGGGTGGTCGCCGCTGGGTGTCAGTTGGCAATACGGCGACACAAAACTTACACATTGGTAGCGTACAGGTTGATCAGCTCAGGACGGATGTAGTCGTAGTGAGGATCCGTGACCTCGACATTCTCGTAGCCGCCACCACCTCCAGTGTGATCGTATCCAATGACGGGACCCGGGCCCTGGAAGTCGATCGCATCGTACTCGTGGTAAAGGTTCCAGGCAGGAGCGAACTTGAACTGTCCAGTGGTGACGACGACCGGCTTGGCATGCGTGCGCGCGGCGAGGGTAGCCGCGAGACTTCCGCCGAGGGCGAAGAGACCTCCATTCGCGCTGACGGAGTGAGCGCCGAGAATGACCTTAGTGACTCTCGGCATCACGGCGTGGACGGAGCTGTCGGGAACAAGGAAGGTGGGGATGCCCGCCTCAGAAAGCTCCTTGGCGGTGAGCTGTCCCGAAAATCCAGGCGCAGACTCGAGGACGATGACGGTGAACTTGCGATCGCGGAAGGCGCTCTTCAGGAAGCTGATAACTGTTCCGCTGTGGCCGAGGGTGAGGATGACCTCGCTGGAGTGGATGTGCTCGCGGGCACCACGGGCAACGTCCTCGTGCGTCGTCTCGAGCTCGTTGATGACCTCGTCGATGGCCTGGATGAGTACCGGCTTGAGCTTCGATGCCTGGCGGGCAAACTCGTCGCGCTCGCGCGCCTGCTGCTCGTCCCAGTCCACGCTCGCCTGACGCTCACGCTGCATGTTCTGCACCACACGCGGCGGCGTAGCGAACAGCGCCGACGTGCTCTGGCTCAGATCGAGCACACTGCCCGCTGGTCCGGCACCCGTCCGCTCAAACTGCACCTTGTTGTGCCGCATCGCGACGAAGTTCGACAGCGAAGCCTGCCGCGTGATACCGCCGCTTCCGGGAGCTGAGCCGGGGCTCTGCGCGCCAAAGTAGTGCGCCGGCCCGTTGAACATCGCAGGAGAGTACGTTCCGCCTCCCGGAGTGCCCGGGATCGACGGCGGCTGAGAGCGGTGAGCAGCAGCTGCAGCACGGTACTCCTCTCGAATCAGACGGATGATACGCCGCACAATGTTTCCGCTCGCAAGCTCCTTCGGGTTTGCGTCGATTAGCCGCTTGCCGATACTCCGGATGACGGCGAGCAGCTCGTCAATCGTCGTGTACTTCACGGACCGGACAACGTTCTGGATAAGCGCCGCTGTCGCGAGGGCAACATTTCGCGAGCCAACGATCTGTCTGTAACGTCAGCTGTGGAAGTCCGCAGAAAGCTCACCGTCGTCGCAGGCGCAGCACAAGCGCCTCAACGAGCCGCGCACTCGGGTCCACTTTCTGAACAGTCAGCTTCGCCTCGCCATATTAGCTCACGTGAAGTGCCTCGGACGCCATCGTAGTTGTTGAACGGTCCTTTTGGTCGAATGCTGCAGAGCAAGCAGAGCTTTGGTCCTTCGACTGAGCCGCACCTCCAGTCTCGACATTGTCTTTCCTCGAGTCAGGACGGCACGTGACATAAAAGCCACGTGAGTCCGACGCCCTGACATTAGGTCAGCTCGTGCGTTTCTTAATCCAGGCTGTCCTGATTCCTAAGCTCAGGTCATTAGCGGCACTGACCGATTATCAGCGGCTCGATCGCACTCAACAGCAGTGAATCGTGCGTCATCGTTCTTGGTATCGAACACCTGATGGCTTCGCAGATAGGTAGCTAAGTCTTCCCAGCATCGAAGCTGACTCAACAGGGCCAATTCCAGAACAATACGCCGCGGCAGCGACTGTGCCGCTCATCAAGAGCCCGTCGCTCTGGTTGCCGCCGCCCGTCCAGCTCCCTCCCGACATCCACCCGCTCCCAGACGACATCACCGCCTACGTGAGTAAGGGACACTACAGAACGTCCTTTGTCGCGTTGCTGACCTCAGTTTGTCTATCCATTCACCCTTGAGCAACACGTGCTTGGACTGCAGCCTCCGCCTCACGTTGCTATAGCCGAGCGGCGTGCGCGGAACGCCAAGGCGCTGCTCGACAGGGAGGCCGAGGAGGAGCGCAAGGAGCGCGAGGAGCTGAACCGCAAGGCTCCAGGCTACCACTCTGGCTCGATTCTGGCACCGACGCATAAGCAGAAGGATGTCGCAGAGACGCACACGACAGGTCCTGTCACCCAGTCTCCGACGAAGGAGGTCAAGGAAGACCCGATGGACGCGCTCGTCGCTCAGCTCGAGGAGATGGAGACAGCAAAGGTGTAATATAGATCATTGATTGGCATAGGGTTGTAAAATGCATACACACATTGAAAGATCTAAGACATGAGAGCAATGAGGCCCAACTCCCTACCTGGTCAGCTCCGTTACCGTATGAGAACCCCGTAGCTTACTGTCTGACTTGGTCGCCGACCAGCATCTCTCCGTACGGCTTCTGCGGTCCGAAACGGTCCTCAGCGCGCTTGCGGAGCTCAGGCATCGGTGCGAGGTGGTAGTCGGGCGTCAAATGCCAGAAGAAGGTCGAGGAGATGCGGATCAGTGGCCGCTCCGGGTGCTGAGCTTTGCGGCGCTCGATGGCCTGGAAGTCAGTCAGAGCGACAACTGGGTACTCACGGCAAGAGTCGCCTCATTGCAGACAACCTCATGGAAACCCGCTGGTTGTCAGCTCGATGGAGAGTGTGAAGCTTACCCTTTATCAGGCCTCCGCTGAGCCACTCCAGCTGCTTGCCAGCCTGCACCAGCAGACAGCCCTCGGGCACCCTTGCAGGGATGCGCTGCCCCGTATTCTTAGCCCAAATGTTCACTGAATGATTAGCAATCACAGAAAATCTGATTCGACTGACGTCCGGGATATCTTGACTGGCCGTGAATGGTCAAGAAGTTCAGGTCGGTGTGGAAGCCGGCGTAGATGCTGTTGTCAGGCTGCCAAACATATCCATAGCAACTCACGTATCGAGCTGACCATACTTAGCCAAGTCCGTAGCAGTAGGCGCGAGTAGGTGAGATCTTGCGGGTCAGCTGAGCTGGGTCAGTTCAATACTCACCCATAGCGACCAGCGTCGGTAAAAGCCGTCTCCTCCAGTCCCAGACCAACGGCGACCATGCGAGCAACACCCTCGACGCTGATGATCAGCGAGGCCTTATAGTCATACCTACGCCTGCTTGAGGAAACCTCCCCACTCGTCAACTCTTGTCTCCCAGGTGTCTCGGAATGCCTCCGGAACGACGTTCGGCGCTATCGAGTACGGGAATTTGGACTCGTATGGCGGCTTCTCTGCCATGCGGTGGAAGAATCTGGCATTAGCTTTGGGTTCCCTCGATATCACCGTAGCTTACCGGCACTTTGGATCGGCGTGGTCTCCGCTCATGTCCAGCGGCCGTTCAGAGGGCTCCAGAGCGGCGATGACAGCCTGGCATTCATCATCCCGGCCACACTTCGGCTTCTCCGTATTCTCCAAAGTGACGCCCTGAAAGGTCAGCGAGATCAGAGATGGAATACACACGACTTGATAGCCGAGTTCCGGACGCTCGTCCTTCTTCAGTTCTTCGTCGGGCAGTGCGAAGTAGTCCTCGAAGAGGTCGAGGAAGCGGTCATTCGCCTCGGCTGGAGCTCGCGAATCGCGCACAACCAATGCACCAGTCAAGATAAGCGACTCGGCTGCCTTCTGAGCCTCCCCGAGCGCCTGGGGTGACTTTGGGTCAGCGAGGAAGACGTCCAGGTCCACGATAGCGGGCGCCATGCTGCTCGGCGGTTGTATAGATGGTGGCGGGTTGCAGTCCGGATTTGTTGTTATTGCTGAACCACCTCCACCGCCAGTCGCGTCAACCGCGGCGCCATAAGCGCGCGTCCACGGTACCCTGCGCAATCTGGCAGCCGGCCCCCCCGGAAGCAAACCGGCCGATGACATCGAGCGACGAGAGAACATGGTCGATCGCGAGCATAGCGCGGCTTGAGCGTTGCGTCTTGCACCATCACCAATCATGTCCAACCTCTCTGACGACACTCTGCGCAAGGTAGATGCAAGGTAATGACAGGCTTGCTGACAGTGCCCAGATCTTGCAGCAGATCCAGACGCAGGCCATCAATGGCCAGCGCCAATCTGCGATCGTTCGCGCTCAGATCCAACAGAAGGAGAAGGAGAAGAAGATCCTCGAGCTCACCATGAGGGAGCTGTCGTCGGTGCCCGAGGGAGAGGGCAGACTGTACCGTGGAGTAGGCAAGATGTGAGTACGGCCTCGCGCCGTCACCGCACGGCGACCAGATTGACGAGCCCACTGCCAGGCTCGACGACTGCACATGTTCCGTGTCCTTCGACCGATGATCGCGCTTAGGACAGGATAGCTAACAACAGGTTTATCGAACAATCCCGCGCTTCCATCAACGGCCGACACAAGTCTCTTGAGGCTTCATTGGGCGAGGACATCGCGAGCCTGCAGAAAAAGCAGAAGTACTATGACCGGCAGGTCGAGGAGGCCAACGGCCAGCTCCGTGATATCGTGCGTATCAGATGCCCTTCCAAAGTACTGACAGGCAGTTCCGGAGCCAGAGCCGCGAGCAGTAGATGACTGCGACTTCCCAGACCGCTTAGAGTGTTGAAGCATATTCAGCTACCGCGCCGGGACCTTCGCTAGACCTGCGCACACGACCACATCTTCCGCATATCACGTCATACCCTACTGCAACGACTGCAACCGCATATAGCTCCTCTTAGTCTACCTCTCACGCATAGATGCATGGGACCAATGTAATCTACCATATCCCGCTGCCTTCTCCGCGATCGCGATCCTTCTCTTTTCCGGTTGTCGCACCGGTCATCTAAGAGCCAATGCGCATGACTGAGAGGTGTGAGCACGTGTACACCCGACGCCGATCCGCTTTGTTTATCCGAGCAGGGGAACAATTTGTTGTTGACACTCACTGGCGTTGATAAGGTCGCCGTTCTCAGCCTCAAGAGCCTCCTTGGCCTTCTCCTCAGTGCAGCCGGTCTGGGCCATGACGAGCTTGACATCGTCCTCTCCGACCTTTCCAGCCGGCTTCTTCTCGTCCGAACCCTCGAGCTCAGGAGCGCTGCTGTTAGTCACCACACGAGCCAGCCCAACTCACTCCTCTCCTCCCATCAGCTCCTCAAGGGACTTGGGGACACCGTCCTTGAAGCCGCCAGCGGCGTGGGCAGCCTGGGCAGCGGCAGTGGAGGCCTGGAGCTGCTGCTGGGCAGCGATCTGGGCAGCCGAGGTGGGGTCCTCAACCTTGGCCTCGCCGAAGACGATGTAGCAGTCGGATCCGGGAGCCTTGTAGACCTCGGGCTCGGCGACGACAAGGAGGACGTTCTTGGGGCGGCGGAGGGTGACGCGCTGGATTCCGGGAACCTTCTTGAGGCCGAGACCCTCGAGCTGCTTGCGGGCCTTGCGCTCGGGGCGCGAGTGGATCTCGACGGTGGTGCCGGAGGCGGCGTTGTCCTCAAGGGAAAGGTTCTCGATCGACATGGCGGGACGTGGAGGATGCGTGTGGTGTTTTGGAGGAGTGTAATGGATTCGACGCTGCACCTTGTCGTCGGCGCTGGCAGTGGTCCCCGAGTGAGCGGCATGACAACTGGGAGTTTAGGCGTGTGGTTGGCCGATTGGCTGCTGAAATCACACGTAGTTTCCCACCCGTCCGGGAACAGACGTATCATTGATACATCACCCTCAGTAGTCTGTATTTGCTCAGTGATGCCGAGTCTTGAATGCATACCGCATACGACATACGACACGATGACTGAAATGAGCTGCGAACACTCCCGTAGCGTTGCTCACCATGATGCTTTGCAGCGTTCATTAGCTCGCGGCTTTCAAATATCATGAGCTCCGTTGCGAGGTCTGCTGGGCTAGCGTGTTGGATCCTCTTGACGATCGATCCACTTGTGACTGAGACTGTCCCGACTTACATAACCGAACAGACTATGTCGAAAGTGTGGAATGTCAAGTGCTTCGCCGTAGCAACCACACCGCCACAGTCCCCGCCTATATATATTCAAACTGACGAATGCTCGAGAAGGACTAACTTCACAAACAGACAGCTTACTGGATCACCATGCCTGTCCTCGATTCCGCTATGGAGGCGGCGGGAGGTATCTACCGGTACTTTCGAGCCAGGAGAGCACGGCGCCGTGGCGCAAGTAGGCGAAGGCCAGTGACCGCTCTGGTGAACGAACTGAGGTATAGACACCATGCAGCTAAGAAGTCCGAAGCAGAGGTTTGTCAATTCTAAGGGCTGTGGCACTGACTGGCGCAGGCGGAGAACGCTTCGGAAGACAGCACGATGTCTCCATGGACGCCGGTGCAAGCAATTCACGATGATCAGGCTTATGAGCGGGAGGTCGTACCAATCAGTGCTGGCCGCAGCGCCGCCAGAATCTCGAGACCTCCACAACTTCCACCACTTGCGTTCTCCAACGAGCCAGACGAGCTTCAGCCCCCTCCATACGACGTTGCCCATGCCCCGGCAGGCGGGCTGACGCCTCAACTCCTTCAATCAGTCAGCGAAACGACTTCGAATGACTATTGGGGCAGGCCTGGTACCGCTTCATCGGGATCACAGTCACCGCTGGACTCTGACAGGTCGCCCCGTTCAGTGTCGGCTGGCACTGCGCGGACTCCGACATCGAGTGAGGAGATGGTGAGTCAGATTGTCATGCGCACGCAGCTGATTATGAAGCGCAACACTCTTAGCAAGCCCGAGCTGCTGTATCTGGCCGGAGTACGCTTGGATGAAATCCGCAGTCCTGGAAGGATGTAGTCGGTGGTGATTGTTCTCAGGCAGTTGATGTCGGCGGCGCCGCCGCTGGCGGTGGCTCCGTTGCCCAGACCTGGCCTTTACGTCGTTCTGTCTATTTAAAGCCTTAGATGAGGGTGGATCATGCACCGCCGATGCCCAGCAGGCACATCTGACAGCCTCGGATCCGAAGCGATGGCGCCCGGGCGGCGGTGCTACCCTTGACGGGCCGGTGAATACACCGGCGGTATGTAGGGCGGACCGCGGTCCGTGAGCGCCGTGGGGAACTGAAACTGGAGGGCACGGTGGCATGTATACCGTGGATGCCGAGGATCAGGTACAGACTCTCGACTAGCGTTCTTCCAGGCTTTCGAGTCCATCTTCTATGCATCGCCTCTACGCCCTACACTCCACAGATCCTCAGAGCGATCACAGCAATCCTCAAACCGCCAAGACTGCTGCATCGCCGTTGACATCCTTCTTGCGCCCTCCCACGCTCGTCCTCAAGGCTGTCCTCGCTTCCCATCCCGTAGCCTTCTGCAGCAGCCATGCACTTGCCACAAAGTGATAAGACTCCATTCTTTCAACTTCCCACCGGGACTAGCGACAGCTCGTCGGCCGTCGCCATGGGTGCCAACTCATCCAGATGCTCTAGAGCACCTCCTGCTGTCACTCCTCTACGGCTGCCGGGCATTTCTGACAAGGACGAGCCCAGTGGTAGCAGACAGGTTCGTGTCATATCACAGTGGTGAACGCGACCTGATGCCAGCACCCGCCGACTTACGAAGAGGCGACATTCACACCGCCTACCTCTGACCAGGCAACGCAGGGAACATCAGAGATAAGGCGACCGGATGCCGAGTCCTCCGCCGAGTCTTCCTCGTCAGGATCTTCCGACAGCGTGAGTGCCTTTTATGTCTCTGTAATCGATGCTAAACTGCAGGACACGATCGAGATGAGGAAGATGACCCCGTATCAAAAGCAAGCGTTCAAAACTCAGCGGAAGGCAGAGAAGGCGCACGCGAAGGCTCAGCGGAAGGCGGACAAGGCGTACCGCAAGGCTGAGAAGACAGAACAAAAGCTCACGAAGCGCGCCGACAAGCTCACAGTCAAGGCGAACGTGGCTGCAGAGAAAGCGCACACGAAGCTGATGAAGGCGGCCGACAAAGCGCACATCAAGGCGGTGAAGAAGACTGCCAAGGCGCAGAAAAAGGCGGAGATCGCGACAGCTCATGCGAACGCCAAGGCCCGTGCGGCGCACGCCACCGCCAGAGTCGCTTCGGCCCGTATGGGTATGAGAACATCAACACCGTCTATCGCGACGCCGCCGATAGCGCTGCACCCGACGCGCGATCGGTCACACTCGTCGCCAGTTGCTGAGGTCGCACGCCCTCGCCGCGCCACCACGGTCTCGACAAGCACTCCCTCCCGCCCAACTCCGCATGAGGCCGACCCGCAGAGGAGCCTTAGTTACGCTGGACCCATGACGCAGCAGTCTCGTACGACGGAGTCATCTCAGCACATTCCGCAGTCCACCACAGCTTCGGCTCCGCAGATCCCAGAGCTTGTCCCGTCGAGTCATTCCGAGAAAACACAGCCATGCCGCCGAACCCAACTTGAGGACGAGTACGCCCAGTTGGAGCTCGACCGCATCCAACTCGACCGCGAAGTAGTCGACCGTCAGATCCACGACCTCTATGCCGGTATCGGCAAAATCCAGCTGAACTCCAGACGGAACTCGCAATAGTAGGCGATCCAGAGCAGTATTGGCAAGATCAAGGATCTGATGTCTCCGTTCGACGTAGACAGTGTGTTCCCTACAGCAGAAATTCGCCGTTGTGTGTACTTTGCAGCTCTTTGTAGACGATGTTACATTGATGATAAGAAAGCAGATGGGATAGCAATTGCACCACGGCGCGGTCGTTCAATTGCGGATTAGCGGAAGCAGTTCGGTCTATTCCGCAGATAAGGAGTCGGCTCGCAGGTACGGCAGGTGACTGGATGTGACGCAACACGGGCCCTGCTTTGTTTTGATTACATTTCGGCCACATCTGAGCAACGCGCAACGCGGCCAACGGGTCAGTCACCAACACATCCACGGGTTTGAGCCATCCTAACGGAGACAGACGCGATGTCAGACGACGAATACGAAGCCAGCGATGCGTACTATGAGTCGGACGCCTCATACTCCAGTGCGCCGTCCGCCGGTCCGTCCAGGGTGAGGAGCGACCGCGGCTCGGTGGTCACCCCTGCATCCAATGTGCGGAGCAAGAGGATGAACTTGCAAGAGTACCAGAACGCGAATCCGGGAGGCGAGTTCCCCTGGGACACTTTTCGATTCTATGTGCCCGAGTGGATCCCTTCCATTATCCGGCGGCACATCTTGCGAAGAATAAATGTGAGCTTGACAGTGTCATTCCGAGCTGACGATAGGCTGCTGAAGGACGCACGACGAAGGATGCTCTGCGAGCGGATGTGATTATTTCCCATCGGGGTGAAACTCCCATGCAGCGACGCGAGCTGCAGAGGCTGCCAAACGTGCGGGCGAAGGAGACATTCATCCTTTACCCCGACTGGCTTGCCCGCGTCTTTTTCTCTGGCTGCATTGTGGATCCCCCGCGGTATGTTATCTGGGAAGATCACCATCCTCTCATTGCGATGAGCGACTTGGGGGACCCAGAGAGCAATCTCAAGACGATGGTGGCACTAGAAGTGAGTAAAGCTACCAGGGTTTGCTGACAGCAGCGATACGGCGCAATCATCGTACCACTTGAGCACGCCAAGATGCTGTGCGTCGCGGATGACTCGCCGTTGCTCGAGATGCCAGCAGACAAACGCCCGCTGGAGCTGAAGGATGTCGCCCCCATGCCCATATCGAAATTCCACCGATGGCGCGAGTATCGACGGAAACTTTTCTTCAAGCGCCAGAGAGAGATCAGGGAGGAGGAGAGGGAGGACAGGATTGAGGAAGAGATCCATCGAGCCGCGAAGCAGGGCAAGCACGTACTCACGAGACCCTTCAAGCATACTGTGAAGCTGAGAGCGGCTGTTAGGGCACCGGGGCTGGCGCGGAGACAGCCGGCCGCACCGGGACTGCCTGCTCGACAGACTGGCCCTCCCTCAATAGGATACAACAACGAGGCATGGCAGACTCGCCTGAGCGAGAAAGAGCGCCGGCTGCTGGGCATCTGGATCGCCTGGCACTGCGGGGATGGAAAGAACCGGACATCAATCGGGCTCTACAAGAATCTCACTGTAAGCACATTCGTATCGACACAACTGATCCTCCTCAGGCGCACAGGTTCAGCGACCCCGGATGGACCGAGCTGGCGCGCGGCCGCAGTGCCAGCGCCTGGCGCGACTGGTTTCGCAAGTTCTACAAGCTGCCGTTCCCGGATGGCAAGTCATTCGGCGATCGCGTTGAAAAGTGGACCGAGGAAGTGGCAGGCATGAGTCTGGAGGATGCCCTCGGCGCTTATGAGGAGGCGGGCAACTCGCAGGACGGGAACGCGCCTAGAAAGCGTAAGGCGAGCTCGTCTGCCTCCCCCGAACCGTTTCCTCGGCGGAAACGAAAGGTCAAGCCGCCACCTCGTAAAGTGCGCACGCGTGGTGAGCCCCGCAAAGCCAGGCCACCAGAGAAGGACACGAGCAGTGATCGTGAAGTCACCGAGACTGTTCCATCGCGAGGCGGTAAGAGGCGTCGGCTGGAGGTGGTAGTCGAGATTCCCGTGCGGCGACCCCGGCCAAGACCTGCCTAGATGAGAGTCGCCCTCTACAGCATACCCCTGCCAGCGCACTGCTTCGCTCAGCATTGCCTCCTGGCATAACTGCTCGCATTCGCCTCTTGGACCTGTTCTGTTACATACCCTAGCGCGTTGTACCGTATTCATGTATTATAATCTTCTAATCCAGTGCGATAAGGAATTTCGTATTAGCGTAATAGCTTCGGATTTTGATTCCGTCCGCTGATTGCCGTTTGAATCATGACCCTTACTTGATGCTGTTGACGATCGTCACCGCCATCGAGACCCAGATCGTTCTGCCAACACCGGCACGCGGACCGCAAGATGGACGCGCTCATTCCTTTCACGACATCAGGATCTCTTGTAGACCTCGTGGACAGTGAGTCATCGCTCGACGAGCTGCAAGATGAAGTGGGCGAGCTGACATCATGCAGAGAAGGTCCTTGTTGTTCTGCGAGACGGACGCAAACTCATCGGCGTGCTGCGAAGTTATGACCAGTTCGGTAAGTCCAACACGCGCATAACCATACGAGGTTGCTGACACTGCGATCTTCTGACGTGGAACGTCACGCTCGCCTCTTTCACTGCAGCCAACTTCCTCCTCGAGTCAACAGTAGAGCGATTGTACCACGGCTTCGAGTTTGCCGACATCGACATCGGTATGTGCAGCCCTGGCAAGCGTCAGCGTGTCGCGTGTCCGACATTATGGAGCTGACGGACAGGTGTTCTTCTGATTCGTGGCGAGAATGTCGTTGCTTTGGGGGAGATTGTGAGCTTTCTCTTGCAGAACACCGAGAGCTGACTCTCCAGGATTTGATTGCCGAAGACGAGGTTCCACTGCGCCCGATTCCTCTGGACGAGATGCGGCAGAAGCTGGCCGAGGTCGAGGTGAGTCTCAAAGCAAGAGAGCCATCTGACGGTGTAGAAGCGAAGGGAACGGGATAGCGCCATCAAGGACAAGGTGATGGCTTCGATGGGCTTCGTGTCTGAGAAGCACGAGGGAGACGCATATTAGACCATTGAGAGCTGGCACCTTTAACCTGTATACCACCGACGAGACGATATGCGTGACGAGACGCCCATAAAGTAGCGGGCCGCATGCATTGGAGCGCGGCGGCATGGTGTGTGTGCAATGACTGTCTCCGGCTGCGCGCAACATGGTGGTCTATCCCAACCGCGTTCATGAGGCGACATGAGCCAGGCTGGCAAAGTGGCTCGCTGCTTTGTGTCTTCCTCGCCTTCGCGTCTTCCCTGCCTCCAAGTCTTTCACACCATGCATCTGTCATCAGTCCACTCATCCGCACTCAACCTTGCATCCACTTACCTGCAGTCCTGACAAACACAGCTCCTCTTCACGTGGCCAACTCTTCCTGACGGATCTCCTCACAGATTCTCTTCATCTGCAAGATGTCCGCGTCGTTCAAGCTGCCACCTAGGAAGTCCAATGCACCGGCCGAGCCGGCTCAACCTGACCCACAACTCGGCTTCTTGGAGTTCGTTACGTGTGCCCTCTGGTGCGCCCTTCTTTCACCACTCGATACTTACCACAGCTTGACGCCGTATGATGGCAGTGCTGACAGCGAACGGCGGTGGTACATGACCTCATGCGGGCACATCTTGTGCGACGACCCCATCCACAAGCGTCAGCCAGCACGAAGAGAGAGCTGTCGAGCTGATGTTCAGACCGCCGGAATACATGCACGCTTTGCGGACGGCACGGCGCTACTTTCCACCCGCTCGACGACCAACTCTCCCCCGAGCTTCATCAATGGTTTCAGCCGAGCCTGTTGCACTTTGACACCTTGACGCAGTCCGTCGGCGTGCTCAAATTCCACAACTCGCAGCTGGTCACATACGTCAAGTCACTGAAAGAGACGGTGGCTGAGCAGAAGGTTGGTATGAGCAAGGTCATCCACTCATCAGACAGGCGACGATGTCCGAAGCTGCGGATGAGATGACATCTTTGAACAGTCGTCTCGAAGAGAGCGAACAGTGAGCTAATCAAGATCTATGCCAAGCTGACGACTAGACGTGTCATTGAGCTGTCACGGCAGTTGGCGGAAGAGCGATCTTTGGTCGACTCTCTCCGAGCACAGGTCGGCGCATTGCAGCAACAGCTGGGAGGTTATGGATCGGTCTCGACGCCGTCTATGATTCAGCAGAGGCCTAAGCAAGTGCCATTGCAGCACCCACAACAAAGCCTGCACGCCCAGCATATGCAGCAGACTCGTCACCATCATCAACCTCAAGCGGTATCGCCGTTCCTGCGATATGCAGATCCCGTCGCGGCACACGACCACGCGGCAACAAACGCAGTATCGCCCATGGCTACCGTCCGCAGAGCTCCGTACGGCGCTACAGTGCCTGGGACACCGCTCCATCAGCCGCACACCATGCGTGGTATGCGGTCGTCTACTGCAATACCCGCAGACGTCCTTTCCGCTGACAACATGGAACCGCACTTCCAGTCTCGCGATCGGCAGTCGGGCACTTCACAGCCGCATGAGGGCCCACACGAGGGTCAAGACTTGCCGCATGACTCTGTCACAGCGGGCTACCCTACGAAACGAAGGCGACTTGACCAGGATCAGCCGTCCGTCTCTTGAGTGACTTTGTCACTGACTCGCAGGCCCATAAACCATGCCCTTCCGAGTCGCTTCTCTCGAGCAACGACAGCCACTCCGCTCGGAACCAGCCGCGCCATGGATGTGGAGCTTGGAATAGCGGGGCGTCCGAACTCCTCCGCCAGTCTCCAGATCCGTCCTCGAAACAATCTGGAGTGAGTTTCATGGGCTAGGTTGGCTTCGCTCACAGGATCTAGTCAGTATCGGTATCGTAGCGACCATGTGGCACGTCCCAAGCCGTTGCCCCAAGACGACAAACCCTCTTTCACGCTGCCGCGACGATCGCTTACAACACTTAACGGTGCATCTTCGCAGGCCCAGCACGGCCATGTCTTTCGAGGCACAGCTCTAGGTAGCATTGGAGAAGGTGACGGTGAGAGGTGACAACAACCGAATGAAGCTAACTGCAGAGCGGCCGGCAGCAATGCCTAGGATGTAGCGTTCTGTACCGCAGCAGCGAACGAGATGAACTGACTTATCATCTTACGACCTGAGGGCACTATGATAGGAAGGTTGCCGAGTTGCCGCAGTCGTAGGTGTTACGCCCACCGCTGTAATCTTCGGCGGCCGTTGTGTGCCGGCGGGCTGCCGAGTGCTCGTTGGTCGATCAATGAGTTTTCACGCTAGAGCCAAAGGGTGGAAGCGCAAAAGTGGGGCTCCCGGGCAAGAGAGAGGCGACTGGTGTGTGCGGATAAGCCGGCTGTGGGCCAAAGAGTTGGCCAAGCTCAGGCGTAGGCTTTGCCTCTGCTGACGTCGGTTCTGTGCAGGTAATGACTGTGTCACCGGTAGCAGATGTGACCAGTCTCGCGTGGACCGGCTTGATACGTCCTTCGGTCCTGACATAACAGCGGTTGGAGCGGCTAAAATGATGTTGCGTGACTATGCCCCTCTGACGCAGAACACGGTCGACGATGTGCTTAGTGGCCCGCGAGACCAGGCGAAGAGAGTTGAAGTCGTGGTGCGTTGCGGCAGCGGCGATAATGAGATGGAAGATCTCCGCGTAGTTGAGGGGGTTGAGCATCGAGACGATACAATGAGGAAGCAAGTCTGTTTAGGTGAAGCAGCGCAGAGATGGCAGACAAGTGGACAGGCGGACGAAGGAGTGTCGGGATTGAAGGCAGACGTTGTCGAAGTGAGAAGGGTTGAGAGGAGAGGTAGAGGTTGCCTCAGGACGGAAAGGAAAGAAGTCACGTCGCGGCCCCTCCCTAGCAGTGCTCGACGAAGGTTTAGTCGACTAGCGGATTTCTTGTAGTTGGTGGCGTCAGTGACAGAGCATGCGGTGACGACCTCGACGCGTACTAGTGCGTCTCCTCACAGTTCACTCGCTCGCCACGCACCACGCTGGCCACCGACACTAGGAGCGCCAACAGTGATCTTTCTGCTTCGGCCGGTCGGCGATCGGCGAGCCACTTCGCAGTAGTCCGAAAGCCTTAAGGTGCTCCCGGCCGGTCTGCGCAGCATGCGTAGGACAAGACATACTGAGCCCATGTCAGCTGCTGCGTACTACCACTCGTCTCTGAATCTGCTGTTCGCTCCGTACTTGCCACCGCACTTGCTATCTTGAATCTGTCACACAGAACACACGCTCCTTACTATATAACATCTTCTTGCTCCTAGACTCTTTGAACACAACCTCTCAAGACTCAGCGTGGTTCCTTCCTTCCACCGTCGCCCCCTTCACTCCACACACAGCTCGACGGTCCTACAAGTTTACTTTTGCCCCAAGCGCATCATCTCTACTCGTTCTGAAGTTCAGCTCTACCTTCAGTGTCGTTTAGTCCGCCGATCCGTTCTCTCTGATGAGCGTCTGCAGTGAAACTTCCTCAGAAGCCCTTCCTCCCGATATACCCCGACACCGAGTGCCACAAGCACACCCGTCATCATCGACCGTCGATCAGCGAAAGAGACCTCCAACGCCTTTTCTATCGTGTCTGCTCATCTTCGGTCTCCTTCCGACTACCTTCGCTCTTGAGAATGCGGCCCCCGACCTCGACTTGTCCTTACACAGCAGCTCAAGCTCCGGCTCCTCGTCTGATCTCCCGTCATCAGTGGTTCGATGGGCGTGGGGGCTGTTCGCTTCTGCACTTAACATTGATCTGGCACCACTCGCTAGCGATGACCTCTCGAAACGTCACGTACATTCCAATCACACGGACACCCAACGCATAGTTGAGGCGTGCATGATTCCTCTCCTCGTCGCTTTGTCTGGGATGTTCGCTGGCCTTACTTTGGCGTAAGTTGGTCCTGCTGAAAACGATCGCTTGATGGAGGCTGAAGACGTCTCTCGACACCGTGACGTCTTGCCGCTTTGTTCTTCTTTTGTTGACCATTTCACAGCTACTTCTCTGTGGATCAGACGCAGCTGAAGGTTCTGTCTGTCTCTGGTACACCACAGCAACAAGCTTATGCCCGCAAGACAATGCCCGTCCGGTGCGCACCAGCGAGACGGGTGGCAGTGCTGACCTTTCCAGCAAAGACGGCCATCTGCTGCTGACAACACTCATTCTGGGCAATATGATCGTCAACGAGGCTCTGCCTGTTGTTACCGATGGTGTGCTTGGCGGTGGCATATACGCCGTGATCATTTCGACCGTGCTTGTGGTCGTGTGAGTCCTTATTTGCCACACAATCGCTGGGCTGACATTCCTTAGCTTTGCTGAAATCATTCCTCAATCGGTCTGCTCTCGCTACGGCCTGGCGATCGGAGCCAAGATGGCTCCTGTCACGCGCGTCCTCATCTGGATCTTCTTTCCACTGGGCTGGCCCATTGCCAAGCTGCTAGAGCGCGTTCTCGGCGCACACGACGGCATCGTTTACCGTCGTAATGAGCTGCGAGAACTGGTCAAGATCCATGCGGCAGATGGCCACGCAGGAGGCGACCTGGACAGCGACACCGTCACCATTGCGCAGGGAGCGCTCGACCTTGCGCAGAAGACGGTCCAGGTTGCAATGACACCTATCGACGACGTCTTCATGCTTCCCATCGATGCTGTTCTCGACTACGAGACCCTTCAGCGCATTGTCTGCTCGGGTCACAGTCGCATCCCAGTGTACAAGATGATCGAAGTGACTATCCTCAGCCTCGAACGTCCAGTTCCCGGACCGCCAGAGACCAAAACTATCAAGAAGATCCTCGGAAGTCTGCTTGTGAAGAGCTGCGTCCTCCTCGACCCTGATGATGCAACGCCCATCAGCGGCATTCCCTTCAACCCGCTGCCGTCCGTTCCGTACGATGAGCCCCTGACCAATGTCCTCAACGTCTTCCAGGAGGGGAGGTCGCACATGGCCATCGTTTCTCGACGCTGCCGTGGGACGCACGAGGCCGCGGACGCGGAGTCCGTGGCTTCATCTGCCACCTTCTCGTTCCGTGAGCGGCTGATGCGCTCCATTTTCAGGAAGACAGGCTCAGAGACTGTGGAAACTCACTCCGATGTTGAATGCGGACTGGGGGAGCGGAACGGCAAGGAAAGCGGAAGCTTGTCTCTGAGTTCGAGCAGGATGAGTGGAGACGAGAAGAACATGACCAAGGCATCAATGGCGGCGGTGGAGAAGATCTCGGAGGAACATGTTCATGTCGAACTCGGGTCTACACAGCCGAGCTTGACATCGCGGCGCAGTGATCTCGCTCAGAATGAGCCCACTGCGTCAGTACAAAGTATCGAGCAGTTCACCGATTCCCTCGAGGGCGAGCCGCTCGGTATCATCACACTTGAGGACGTCCTTGAAGAACTCATCGGCGAGGAGATCTACGATGAGTACGATAAGCACAACGCCGAGTCAACCAGCCGCGCACCTTCCATGTCGAACACCAGCGTCGACGAAACCGGCGATCGGGCCTCGGCAGAAACGCAGCAGGCCAAGCATGAATCGGTGAGCAAGTCTACGAGTGGCCCATCGACGTCTACGAGTGTTTCTCCAGGACTCAGTTGTGCGTCTGCAGCTGGTCAACAAGCCATAACTCGCACACAGACCTCCTCCGTGACTCCTGCTGTCGCTCCCCCAGCCCAGGCACGATGTCGGTCCGAATCTCCATGATCTCGCAGGCAACGGCGGAAGCACGTCCCGCGAGTCCCAGTCCGCTCCCAGGGCATTGCTTCGCATGGACATGGCTGTACTCCCGAGCTGTTATGCACCTGTCTCTGCCACGGCGGCCGAGAGGAGGACTAAGGCGCGAAAGACCGGGAAACGTCGTGCGAGCGCATTAGTATTGCATTAGTCGACAAGTGATAATATGACCTGATATGTGTCTAGAATGCTTTCACTGATTTGTCTTTGTAGCATAATTAATGATCGATATGTGACTCTCCTTGCATCGTCCTTGCGTAGGCGATGCCAGGAGAGCGAGAAAGTGTAGACTCTTAGGGGACAGCAGACAGCGTGGGATGGATGGTGGAGAAATGATGTGAGACTAGTGGTATGCGGATGCAGACCGTCGAGGGTCAGGGGACGAGGCCGCCGGATTGGGCAAAGCCTTCGGCTGACCCCGTCGGCACTGTCAACAACCACCACCATCACCATCGCAAACGACCACCCACGGCGACCGACACGATGCCTGTCCGCGCCTCGCCGCGGACCGGTAGGCTGAAGCCGATGCTTCGTGTCCCACCTCCGTCCCGCACGGATCTTTCGGACGGAGGAACGCCCTCGCCCAGCCTAGCTAAGGGAAAGGAGAAGGCAAAGGGCCCCGAACGCCGTGTCCTCCCAGCGCGAGTGCGGCGTGCAGCAGGTGGAGGTGCGGAGGGAATACGGGACATAGAGGAGATGGTCGTGGACTGGCTAGAGCGCTGGGGTGAGTGTTAAAGTCTTGATATGTTGTGCTGCGTGCTGCTGCTCGCGCGCAGCACGCTGCCCACACCGCCCAGCACGCCCAGAGGGATTGCGTAAAACTGACTAGTCACAGGCGATGTAGATCCCGCACCACCGGAGAGCGTCATCGTGCGCATCTCTACGGCGCCGCTGAAGGGCACGTACGCCGTCGAGGACAGCAGCGTCCAAGCTGGCCCGTCGTCGCTGCCCATGCAAGACCCAGCAGCGAGCTCAAACTCCGGTCCGATCGGCACATTAGGTGGACCATCGGCTCCCGCCCTGACCTCGGCTCTGTCCACGCTAGCACCTGCCGCTCCGGCTCCCGTCGGGCCCGACAGTGACAACAGGCCTCTGGCGTCCTCTTCCAACAACACACCTATACCGGGCGCGAAGCGTATAGAGACCCCGGCATGGGTCATGGTCAAGGCAGGAGAGGACGACGCCGAGGAGGCGAGGCAGGAGCTGGTCGCGGGTTTGAATCGGAGCCCAACGAAGCGGCTCCGGCACGGTGTCGTCGGTCTCGAGGTGAGTTTAAACCCGTGCATTCCGCAATCAGCTGACTCCTAAGATCGAGGACACAAGCGATGCGTACTACGAGGCACAGCACCGTCGTTTCGAAGCCTTCGAGAAGCGGCAGCGGATACGAGAGCGAGAGCAACTGCAGTTCAACCGCTACAAGATGAAGGCGCGAGTGGAGCTTCTCCGCAACCTGCCGCAGACGCAGTGGGTCTCGATGGTCGCAGCTATTCTCGCGCGCGATGGCGACGAAACATGGCAGCGTGGTCGACGCAAGCTTGAGAGGATGGGCAACGACTGGCTTCGCCGGCACCTCATCAAAGAAGGTCTGGAGGTCCTGCGTCGTTACGATGAGCTTTTGCCGAAAGACGGACACAAGGAGAAGGAAAAGGAGAAGGAGAAAGAAAAAGAGAAGGAAAAGGAGAAAGAGAAGGAGAAGGAGAAAGAAAAGGAGAAAGAGAAGGAGGTCGAGCAGGATCGCGGGAAAGAGAAAGCGAGGAAGCGGCTCGGTCGCACGACTGCCAGCTCTTCACCAGCATCATCTACTTCGTCCAAGCCTATCATCAAGCTACGTCTCTTCTCCAGTGCACAGCGTGAGGCGGCCGCTCGTGAGGCAGCTGCAAAGGAGGCTGCACGCAAGGCGGAGGCTGAAGCGCGCGAACGCCAACGCAGTCGCAGCCGGAGCAGCTCTTTATCTAGCCTTAGCGACTGCGATCCGTCCAGCCCTGCCAGCGCTTCTGCAACTCCAACTCCAACTCCTACTCCTACTCCAACGCCGACTCCTAGCGCATACAGCCAGCCAAGCCCGGTATCCGCGCCCTCACCAATACCGCTGAGGCTCAAGCTGGCCCGACCAAAGGGCGGTTCGCTCCAAACCACGCTCAAGTTTGAGAGACCTACACCTTCGCCCACAAAGCCACCGCCGAAACCAGTACTCCGAGCGCCGAGATCTTCCACTGGCTCTGCTTCAACCGATGCAAGCAGCCCACGCAAGGTCAGACGCCTCAGTGCCGACTCCAACGACGTCGCGAGCCGCAGACGAAGTCTACGCTCACAGCCCACTAAAGTGAGCTACTCAAGGGACCGGACTAAGCTGACCGCAGAACGTCTTGGGTCTTGTCGAGGATGACGAAGCGGACATGGCCGGCGTCGAAGCTGAAGTCCTGAAGCTGTAGTACCTCCCTTGAAGCATTCACAAAGCGAAACCCCACCTCACCTCATCTGGCTCACCTCACATCATCGAGCCCACCCTATCTCACGCCCCTCCCGCACCTGCCCTACTTCTCCCATAGCACCTCATCACTCCAACCCCTCCTTATCGGGGCATCAACCAGCAGCATTAGTGGTCACCTATATTCAGCATGTACAACTACAACAAACTAGTCCACTTTCTTCTCCAGACCTGCAGCGACTCTGTCTAACTGTTCCTCCTTCTCAACGCGCTCAAGCTCAAAGTTGAGGAGGTTGAAGAAGTATTTCGCAAGCCCAGCGCCTAGGAGCACGAGCACAGCGATAGTGGGCAGCAGTGTGCGGAACGTCGCCTGCGGCACGGCGCCGAGGGTGAGACGCTCGAAGGCAACGTCAAACGGCGTATCGTAGTCCCATGTTTCCAATGTGGAGGGCTCGACAAGGCCGCGCGCCTCGAGCGGCGTGTGCTTCAGTCGAGGCGTTAGAGGTGCAGAGCTGATGTGCAGCAAGGTCAACTCTGAGGTCGAGGGGACGAGGTGCATGTCGAACTTTGCTGGGTTCTGAGGTCAGCTTATTCTAGCGGAGCAGGAAGCTTCAAGCCACCTCAGAATCTTCCACTGTCACTCTACATGTATGGTCTCGGGACGAGCACAATGGACGGGTCACTCACACTCGCAGGCCAGGAGACGCGCGCGGTCCACATACCAGGAGGACCGCGGAGGCCGACCCAGACTTCCGGCGAATTTTGATTGACTTCGAGCTGAATATGTTGCGCGGGGCCGATGCTTATTGTCAGCTGAACGTCCGAGGAAGTGCTCACGTCACATTGGGCACGATATCGCTGCCCGGGCCATCGAGGGGCAGTCGGAAATTGCGGATCTCGGTGTCGGCTAGTGTTCCAGAGAGCAAGGCGAGTCCGAGAACCCAACGTCCCAATGTGCCCAGCATCATGTACGCTTGACCTTGGAGAGATATGGTAGGAAGCGGAAGACACGACGATCACAATGGCCGACTACCGAAGCAAAGCGTCGATCGGCGGTGGAGGTCATGCCATAACCTGAGCTCGGCGACTAAATCACAACAAATCTACCTCTCGATCTTCCATCATCCCAATCAACCACAATGGACGCGAGAGCCCTTCTTCGAGCGCAGAAGGCGGCTGCGAAGGTTCAGCATCCGTATGCGGCCTACAATGCGTCGGGCCAGCTGCGTTGCATCGTGTGCGCCGTGCCAGGTGAGTTTCTGTCGACCTTCCCTCACTCCGCCTCCACCCAGCTTGCAGAGTGTCTCAAAGAGCTGACCGGCAGTCAAGCAGTGGGACGCTCACCTGCTCACGAAACAGCATCGACAAAGCGCCCAGCGCGAGAAGCAGGAGGAGGCCAAGCGTGCTGCCGCCGCTGCGAAGCGGAAACAGGCCGAGCCCGAGCCGGAGACGGAGAGCGCGAAGCGTCCGCGAACATCGGAGCCGGAGGCTGACGACGGACCTTCACTGCCTGCTGGATTCTTCTCGTCAGGCAACAGGCCGAGTGTTGCGGACGAGGACGACGAAGACGCTGAGGAAGAGAAGAAGACCTCTGCGCCGTCAAAGCCAACAGAGGGAGATCCGGAACTCGATGCCTTCCTCGCCTCACTGAATGAGGATGAGGAGGACGCTCCGGCGCCAACAGCTGCAGAGCAGGGCGAGACGGCCAAGACAAAGGCGGTGAAGAAGCGGCGGCCGGGATATAAGGAGGTCGAGGAGGGGGTCGCATCTTACTCGGCTGCGCCTGTTCTCATCAAGCGCACAGAAGAAGGCGAGGAGAAGGAACCGACACCGGAACCCGAGGAGACGGAGCAGGAGCGAAGAGAACGTCTCGCGCGTGAAGAGAAGGAGGAGATCATCGCTCGACTAGAGGAGGAGCAGCGCGCTCAGTGAGTAATGCTCGCGGGGCCTCTTGCGCTTTGGACTACGCTGACATTTGCAGAGAGGACGCTGATAATCGCGTGCTTGCGTTGAAGGCAAGGATGGAGGCACTGAAGAAGAAGCGCGAAGCGAAGAAGGCAAAGGCTTCTGGATGAGGCAATTACCTCGGTTGCGTGAACAGGGGTACGGATGGGGTCGAAATCAGGCTGGCACGCAGCTGCGCATGCCGTGGGGCGAACCAGGACCGACCGACGGAGCCTCTCTATTTGGCAGGCAGGGCGCACAGACGATATGCATTGTTATTATAAGATCTCGCTTGCGTTGTTTTCTACATCACCTTTGCTCTTGACTGTCATCCACATCCCAATCAGCGTTCTGCACTCGGCACGCTCATCCTGCATAGCCGTAGCGCCGCAGGCAAGCGGAGTACAATTCTGTGCATGGGTGCGGACATTCTGGCGCAGCAACGTGGGCCCCGCAGCGGAACCAACTTGACGCAGCCTCCCCGCTAGCTCTCGGTGGCGACCGATCGCCATGTTGGCCCAGGTTCCCGGCGAAGTATTGCCGTATCTTCGTGAGTTTGCTTCTCACCACCCGTTCGCCGATGTCTTCGCGACCATGGGGCAGGTGCAATCAGCGTTCGATCCGGACTCACAGGTGCCCGTAGTCTACGATAATCCAAAGTTTCCGTCGCTCTACAATCCGACTTTCGACTCGACTGTTGAGGGCGAGGGATACTTCCTCCACGATGCGTATGGTGAGTGACCCTGCAGCTTCGACTTTCCCTCGCCTGTGCGACACAGATGAAGTGAGCAAGTGGATGTCAAGAGGAGCAAGAGGGATAGCTTTGCAAATTCCGGCGTAGCTGACATACAGCGCAATGGGAGTTCACGCTCCTCTGGACGATCATCATGACATGCGGCGTCTTTTGCATCTGTGCGATGACGGCTCTGGTGAACCTCCTTTTGTCGCGTTTCGTATGGAGCCCAAAAGAGGAGCGCGATCATGAACGAGGACGAGAGCACCCTGGCGTTGTGCCGCTGTATCACACGATCAAACCGCTGCCGCTTTGGCTCTTCGCGCTCATTCCTATCTGCATGGCAGCCACCGCTGCCTTTGTATCCCTTGTTTCGGGGACTGTTGTCGGCTTCGCTCTTGCTGCCATTTACGCAGCCGGTGGATTTAGTATGTCTACGTGAGTATCAAGCGATCGAGAGGTTGTGCAGTGCTGACAGAGACATAGCTGGGTGCCCTTCCTTTGGGGTCTGATTCAGGTCGTTGTTCTTATCATCTCGTGAGTGTCCGGACTCGAACAACAAGGAGCCATGCTGACAGACTCAGGAGCTATTCATCTTTGACTAGACTGCTTTAGAGTGGATTGTTCTTCATATCGTTGTATTAACATGTACAAATGACGTTTGCGAGCTGCGAGCTTTCGGGTTAAAAACTCCTTGTCTGTGACAATCAGAGCTCAGCTCAGCTTCACAGCTATAGGAACAGTATTCAAGAAAGACGGGCCCTCTCGAAGTCAGGTCCGGCGCCCGTTGACAGCCGCGCACGGCCTCCAAGCTCTTGAGGCTTGAGGCTTGATGGCAGCCAGGCATGAGCAACAGCGTCTAGCGTCTTTGGCTCGGTGACTAGGTTTATGATACGAGCCTGGTACAGCTTGGGTGCTGGGTGAGAGTGCCTGGATCGCCCAGGATATCGTAGGTTTCAGAACCAGCTGATCTGTCCTCCCGCCGACGGGGGCATACGCCGCGGCAGGCCACAAGGTGGTCTGGATTGTCTACACTGCTCCAACACTGGCTCATTGATTGGGTTTGTCTTGACGTAGGCGTCTCTGCATGCTTGTCCACTGATCCACTGATTAGTGCACCGCCGGCCGAACGACCAGCTAATATGTTCCCGAAACCTCAAACGCGGCGCGTACGAGTACAGGGATGCGGCGGCGCAGTAGTATTGTTATCGGCGAGCATGCGGACAGGGTACAGGGTCAGGAAAGGCACTCAGCCATCGGCGTCTATTACCCAGGCTAGGCTGCGTACGGCTGTTCACGACACAACTTCAATCCAGTCACCCGTCATTCAGTCAGTCAGTCAGGCAGTCGGCCAGTCATCCGCCCTCGACACCAACGCCCCGTCGCCCGTCGCTTCATGATACATGAGTTGCGCCCGTCCCTCCTCACGCTTCTCGCCCCTGCACACCTCATCTTTTGTGGACGCCTTCTTTGCCGCAGCGCCTCGTAGGCTTCATCCCGGTCGACGCCGTCACCTCCACCCTCCCACTTCTCTCTGAACAGCTGACACTACTCGGCAACGCGCTATCATTTCTCTTCCGCCCATATTCTCAACACCAACTCTCTCTTCCTTATATCGCGCATTCACCAGAGCAACACACATCATCGCCTTCCCATCAGTGACCCCTCTGGTCGCCTGTTCCGTCACAACGGTCCTAGAAGGCTGACCCCTGGTCTCGCTACGACACAGTCATCACTCACGACTCGACCGTCTTCCGCCTTCCCTCCCTTACCACACAGCTATTCTGCACTGGCCATCCCTCGTCAGATCCTCCTTTTTTCCATCAGGATCGTGATCCTCGTCTCTGCATCAAAGCGATATACAACGCGATCTCTCCCACGCCCCTAAGTGGTCTCAGCCGCAATGTCCGCCAATGATGTCTCTCTGAGGCAGCTATTGGACATGGTAAGAAGAGTCTGCGCTCTCACGCTGACATACAGGGTATCCCGCGCGGCCGAGCTCTTGCAGCTCTGAACCGCTCCAAAGGTGATGCAATGGCTGCTGCTGTGAGTCCGACCAGCCTTTTGTCGGCGGCACTTCTGTGCCGAGCGCGTATGCTGGGACATGATCGGCAACTCCCAGGGGAACATTGAACTTTCCCTGACATCCAGGAACGGGTCTTCAGTGGCGAATTCGACGACATTGCTTCGGACGACGAGGGCGACCCGGTGACTACCAACGAGCAGAGCGGCCTTCGCGTGAGTTGCATACATGCTTGCTAGTCACTGACATCAGACGCCTGATTCCGCCAGTCAAGCTGGAGAGTCGGAAGGCGATGCGTCCATGTTCTCCGGCGCAGAGGATGACTTCATCAGCGAGGACGACGGTGACGGGTTCGAGCTGGATGGTCGGTGTCGAAGAATCGGCAGCAAGTCGTCGAAGCTGACGTTGCAGATTTCCAGGACGAGGACGGCGCGGCAGCTTGCTTGGACCCATACGCTAATGTGTTTTTCTCCAAGGAGCGCACGGAAACCTTGCTGGAGCCTGCCTTGCAGTCGACCTACGCAGAGATCCCCATCCCCAATGCCAAGGACGGCGAGGAGCAGACAATGCGTGTCCGCATCCTCAGTCGCGGGGAGTGGATGAGCGGCTGCCCCGAGGGGAGTGAGTGCCAGGAACTCAGCATTCCATTGCTGACAGGCAGATGAGCAGAGCTTCCTGTTCCAGTTGTACGAAAAACTCTCCTCCGATAAGTTCGAGTGCCCCAACAACTGTGGACATGAGTTCAGTCGGTCACCCGAGGACTTCTTCGCCCTCCTTGTGAGCACAAGGATTTCGAGTGTCGCTGACTGCCTCCAGCCTGACTTTCCTGCGTATGTGTCGCACTTGGAGAAGCACCTTCAGCGTGTATGTCCAAAATGCGACATCAAGGTGTGCTCGGCGTGCGAGGATCCGGTCCGCGAAGCATCTCCAGAGAAGAGCGCCACACCTGACGGGCGCGGGTCTGAATCCAAGGCTCTCTTCCACTGTCCCACGATTCAAGGTGCTATTCTCGGCGTTGCGCTGCATATGATTGAGCAGGAGTTCGGCAGCCAGCTTCGCATCGACAAGCCAGTCAGCGTACCCCCGACGAAGAAGAGGAAGACAAGCGCCTTAACGAAGCTCCTGAACAGTATGCAGGGCGGCGAGGACGATGACTCTGACAGTGATGGTGACTATGGCATCGCAAGGTTCGGTGGGAGTCGCGGCCAAGCCGCTCCGAGAGGAACAGGGTACAGCGGTGGATCACGCGAAGACGTAAGTCAGCAGGGTAAGAACACAGAAATGCTGACCAGAAGCGCTCGGGCGAGATTGCAGCAGAGAAGTCGCAGTTCCTCAAGGACCAGACGACTGCGAAGCTCCTTACTCAGGTTCGCGCATATCTTCCCGCCGTGAAGCGCGGGCACACGACCGACCTGCTTGTCCACCCGACTGCGCTCGCTCATCTGCGCCGACGCAGCTCCTTCGTTGGCGACCTTCTCCGCAACGATTCCTTGATGGACATGTCGAACCGTGCTGAGATCTACCATGCTTTGTTTGACTGGCTCGAGGTAATTTCCAGTCATGAAGTGCTGGCTAGCATGCTTGCTATGCCTCAGATGCGACCGGTCAAGGTGGTTCCAGGCTCGGATGAAGACACGGTCGAGGTTACGTACGAGGGTGCGCCTAGTCCTCGCGAGCTGCTCGAGACAGTGGTCATCCAGGCGACGGCAGCATTGAAAGGACTTTCATCTACCACTGCTCCAGAGGCGTCCTCGGAGAATAGTGAAAACGACGAGGTCGACCCTTTGCAACAGTCCGTCTCCGAGGCGCGGAAGAGGAAGGAGAAGCAGAAGGAAACTGCTTCATCCGCTGCTGGCACCCAGAATGCCATGCTCACAGCCTTCTGGTGGGTCTCCTCACAGCCAATGTCAGCTGACCTCAGCAATCGCATCCTCAACGCTCGCTCAGAGATTGATCGTCTGCTTGTCGCGACCAAGGGCCGTGCTTTCGTCAATCGCATGCACGAGTCGCTCCCTCGGCTGTACGGCGAGGGAGAGGATCAGCCAACGGTTACGGTTGCATCCACTGATGAGGCGAGCCTTAAGCTTTGTGAGGGCAGCGCTTGTCAGGAATCACAGCTGACACAGCAGACGAGGAATGGGCTCAGAGGGTTCGCTTCCGCTACTGCGATCTGCACGACCCCGGAGACCCCTCCAAGATCAAGTACGCGCATGCCTACAACAACAACATTCAGAATCTTGTTGGGACGGTGAGCTAACAGGCCCCTTGTTAGTAGCTAACATGACAGGACGCCCCAAAGAGGTGTCTGGCGATTGCGAAGGAGCTCGCCATCCTCACCACGAGTCTGCCTGCTGCGTGGGGGTCATCCATTTTCATCCGCGTGGACGATGCTCGTGTCGACTGCATCAAGGCAATGATTATTGGTCCTGAGGGCACGCCGTACGAGAATGGCTGCTTCCTGTTTGACATCTTCCTGCCGATCGATTACAACCACTCGTGTCCGCTCGTCAAGTCCATGACGACGAACGGCGGCAAGTATCGATACAACCCGAACCTGTACGCGGACGGGAAAGTGTGCCTGAGCCTGCTCGGCACTTGGTCCGGGCCCGGGTGGATCTCGGGCAAGTCTACGCTGCTGCAGGTGCTCATCTCGATCCAGAGTCTGATTCTCTGTGACGAGCCCTATCTGAATGAGCCAGGATGGGCGAACCAGGCTGGCGTAAGTTCCGATAATTTACGCGTGAACTGACGATCAGACGGCTTCCAGCAAAGCGTACTCTGCGAATGTGCGGCGCATGGTGCTCGTGGATGCGATGGCAAACAACCTGAAGAATCCGCCGTTCCCCTTCGAGAACGAGATCAAGACGCACTTCCGTCTCAAGGCCAACTCGATCCGCGCGCAGCTTGATCGCTGGAAGCAGGAGGACGACGGCAGGCCGACGAACCGCGACAACTTTGGCTTGGTTCATGCTGGTGGGCCTTTGTCGTCGTCGTCGTCGTCAAGTGGTGCGTCAAGCTCGCAGACGCCGTTCGACATTGCTGCTAAGCATCTCCGCGAGCTTCTCGACGAGTTGGATCCGCCTGCAGAGGTGAAGGACGTTGTGAGCGCCAAGGCGGGTGGCAAAGCGAAGGCGAAGGCGAAGGCTAAGCCCAAGGCAGCTAGCAAGGCCACGCGCAGCTCGAGTCGCCTCAAGGCGAAGAAGTGAGTGTAGACTATAGGTCCTTTCATGTGTATTGTTTGTTTGTAGCATAGCTATGCATGTGTATTACGTCGACGTATTGTGGACCAAGTGTCTTTGCATACTGATCCTCTGAATCGTGTGAGCAGTATGCTTGGCGGCATCCAGATCCATCACGATGCACTTAAGCCGCCCGATTAGCCCGAAAGCTCGGCGATCGGCGGTCTCCTATCGGTGACTCGGCTCGGCAGGTGTCAGAGAGCAGTCACCGGTCCACCGGTCAGTGACTTCCTGAATTTCGACTTTGGTGCGGTGACCTCATACGACATTGCTCTCCTCTTCACACCTCCTCTCAGCACACAACGCTCACGTCTACGATGCTGAGCCATTTATTGCGACGACCACCACTCCGCCCCAGCGTCCTCGCAAGGACGAGGACGAGGCCGAGCACAAGGACGTACGCGAGCGCCATTTCCTCCAACACGCCAATCAAGGTCGCCGTCATCGGATCAGGCCCTAGCGGCTTCTACACGGCGAGCAGGCTGCTCCAGCTCCTCCCGCCGAGCTCGGCGCTGGGTCAGCGACTCACGGTGGATATGTACGAGAGACTGCCGACGCCGTATGGGCTGTCAAGGTATGGCGTGGCGCCGGACCATCCGGAGGTCAAGGTGAGTACGCCGAGGCGGCCGTCAGGCCGCCGAGGCAGCAGCGTCTGGAACTTCTCCACTGCTCGCTCCTAGGACATGCGGCGGGAACAGCTCGCTGTAGATGCTTGTGTCCTGGCGCAGTTCTGAAGCCCAGTGACACGGCACGTGGGAGCAGCTCTCTTAGTCACTCTATCGTCACTATGAGCTGGTCGTGCGAGCGACATGACATGCGACAATGTGTATAGCTGGAACACTTTCAGAGGATCGGCCCTCATTCCCCATGCAGAGATGATTGAGCTCGCAGCTCTCTTCAGCTCAAGCTCCCAGCACTCTCCGCACTCGGCTCACTCGCTTCGCTCGTGCTCGTGCTCGTGCTCGTGCTCGTGCTCGTGCTCGTGCTCGTGCTAACACCCAGAACTGTCAACACAAATTCGACGAAATGACCCAAGACCCGCGCTTCACCTTCCTAGGCAACGTGTGCATCGGCGATGGCTCCTCTCCCTCTCCCTCTCCCTCTTCCACCTCTCCCTCTTCCACCTCTCCCTCCACCTCCCCCTCCGCCTCTTCTTCAACATCGACCACAGCCCCAGCAGGTTCCTCAGCAGCCAACATCCCCCAGCTCCCAACCTACAGCTACCCCTCAGCCCTGCACATCCCATTGTCTGCCTTGGCGCCATACTACAACGTCCTAATCCTATCCTACGGCGCTTCGTTGTCCAACCCGCTCGGAATCCCCGGCTCAGACCTCGGGAACGTGTTTCCAGCACTAGCCTTCGTGAGCTGGTACAATGGTCATCCCGCCTATGCCTCTCTCCCCGTCGACTTGTCAAAGATTCGCGAAGTAGACGTAGTGGGACAGGGTAATGTGGCCCTAGACGTCGCGAGGATGTTACTCCAGCCCGTCTCGGTGCTCGAGAAGAGCGACATTCCGCAATGTGTCATTGAGACATTGGCGCGTAAGGCGGTCGAGGACGTAAGGATTGTCGGGAGGCGAGGACCCGCACAGGTGGCATTTACGACGAAGGAGTTGCGCGAAATGACAAAGTTGCCTGGTATAAACTATCCCGGCCTCTCGCCTGAACTGAGGGCGGAGGCGGCGGCAGCGGCCAAGGGGGACAGGATGAGGACGAGACAACTCGGGTTGATGGAGAAGCCGTTATCGGGCCCAGGGGGTCGGTTCGCTTTCGAGTTCTTAAGGTCGCCCCTCGCATACCTTCCCAAATCCAACACCGGGATGGTGGGCGCAGTGGAATGGGGCGAGAACGAGTTGATCGATGGAGGCCGCAAGGCGAAAGCGACAGGGAAGTCCTTCACCAGGGAGACAGACATGGTCATCGAATCTGTCGGATATCGGTCCGAACCCATCTCCGATTTCCTACCCCATGCTACTGGGAAAATTAGCAATGAGGGAGGAAGAGTCAGGACGGAGAATGGACTCGTGCCACGCGTATACACTACTGGGTGGGTTGCTAGGGGTCCCGTCGGCGTCATTGCTAGTACTATGCAGGACGCTTACTCTGTCGCGGACGGGATAATTGGGGATCTGACGGGGGAGGTGCCGGAGATGCCGCAGGCATCGCAGGCACCGAAGGCTCCGGAGTCCCCGAAGGGGACGGAGGGACTGGAGGTATCGGGTGGGATGGGGGAGGGAGAGGTGAGGGGTAGGGAGGTTGGAGGCGATCAGTGGTTGCCCGACGTGCCCGAGCCAGGCCGGCCACAAGAGGTCGAAAGGGGACTCAAGGAGGGCAAAGTTGTCGATATCGCGGCATGGGAGAGGGTGGACCGAGCTGAGAGGGAATTGGGCAAGAAGAGTGGACGTGAGGAGAGGGAAAAGTTTAGGACTGTTGAGGAGATGCTCGAGGCGGCGCAGTAGTTACTCCTAGTTAGGAGGGACGGGAGGGGAGGGAGTAGATGGAGTAGATGGACATCATATGGCATGCAGATCATTGCTCACTTCATCCTTAGCAATATGCTGACCGTTGCTCCACTTGTTTGTTTCTCATCACTTTCATGAGCTCAGTGGGACGGTTGTGCAGCCATAGGCCCATAGGCAGTGGCGCAGTCATATGTTGATGTGATGTCGCTCTACCTCGCTCACCTCTGCCACCGACGCCGACGCTGGAGCAGTGGTACAGTCATTTTACGGTCACTTTATGTGCGCTGGCGCTCACCCCTCGCTCACCTCTGACACTCTGACACCTCCGCCTCCGCCTTCGGCGTCGGCGTCGGTGTCGGCGTACGCATAAGGAAACAAATGCATATGTCCATCAAGTTTTGGCTGTATGGCCGGGGGAAGGATCGTGAATCATGGAATCAGTCAGTCATCTGTGCTTGTCTCACACAGGATGACTATGGGCTATGGGTTGCGGGGTGTTATATGGTCGACACAAAGCGTGCCGCACGAGCAAGCGCACTGCGCCTTCGCGGCGCGCGCGCTTACTGCGTAGCGACGTACCCGCGGTGCCTCGCCTGGGACATCTGCGGCTGCGAGCCCGAGGCATGCGCGAGCTGGTCGTGGAGCAGAATCTCCGAGTCCTCGGACATGGCGGTGCTCTCCCTGCGGATGTTGGGGGGGAGCAGGCCGTTGGGGCCCTCGTACAGCGACGCGCGGGCGCCCTCCGGCGTCGTGCCGGCGGGTAACGACAGGAGCGAGTTCTTGGCGTGGCTCATGCTCATGATCGACTGGCGATAGGCAATCTGCTCGTTGTAGTAGTTCTCGAGCTTGATCTGATTCTCCTCTCGCGCCTTGCGGTGCAGCAACCACAGCGCCGTCATGATGCCCACGATGACAATCACAATCGCAATGCCAATCACGGCGTACACCCACGGCTGGGGCTTTAGTGGCTCGTCGGCCGCCTTGCCGCACAGCTTGTGGCCCTTTCCGTCGTCCTGGCAGTTGTACGACATGCACTCCTTTGGCGCGCTGCAGGGCTCGTGCCGCTTCTTCTTCGGGTTGCACTGCAGCGTCGTGCCGTCGCAGTAGTAGTTCTTGGCGCAGTTGTCCCGGCTCACCACGTAGGAGAACTGCGTGCCGTCGTCCGCCGTCGAGATGTACTGCGTGTTCTCGACCACGCACTTCTCGCCCGCAGTCACGTTCGCATAGTAGCACTGGAAGTTGAGACAGATCGAGCCGTTCACGTTCAGGTACGTCGCAAGTCCCTCGCGGTGCTCTGGCGGAGCACACTGCTCGTCGCGGTCCTTCTGGCAGGGACCGCCAGGAGGAGACTGCGGCATGCAGTGGTCGCCCTCGTCGGGGCAGAAGTCGCCATCGCGGCACAGCGGGGGCAGGTCTGCGAACGCCCTGTCAGAGTAGCCGATCGGGTACTGTTGTCAGCTGGTGCGGATCGTCAAGCAGCGACAACTCATATATGCAACTCACAATGTCCTGACGGCATCCGCGGTGTGCACAAGTTCCGTTCTTGTCACAGTAGAGGTGCGCGGCACAGTCCGTCACGAGGTTCCAGGTCGACTGGTCGAGATGGTTCTTTCCGAGGCTGAGGAGGTGTCAGTGATCGATGCTCTTTGTCCCACTCCAATGCGACGCAAGATGGGCTTGCTTGGCGGTCTCCATTTGCATGCACTCCTGTGATTCTGTGACTCACTCGCATGGTTCACCGAATTGACCTTTGACGATGGCACCCCATGCCGAGGTGGCGGCGGTGAGGGCGAAAAAGAGCTTGCGACGCGAGAGCACCATGTCGGGATCGTGCTTTGCGGTCGTGGAAGCGTAGTGTTGTCAAGAAGAAGAGAAAGTGAGAAGGATGAACTCAAAAGAAAGGAGGAAAGGAAGAAGTTGGATGCGAGGTGAGGCGAGGCGAGGTTTGGCCTGGGTGGGTGCTGCGAGCGAGGAAGGAACGGAGAGTACGCAAGGGTTGTGTGGTGGTTGTCGATCCCACCGGTGGGTCTGGCGGTGCAAGTCCAGTCGTCAGGGCGAGGGCTGCGGTCGGCGCTGAAGGCTTGTATGAATGAGTGATCAGAGTCAGCCAAAGCAGAGCGAGGACGGTGCACAGCAGAGGGGCACAGAGGGGAAGGAGGGCACAGGGGGGCACTTTGAGCGCGAACGACAGGGTGGTGCTTGATTAAGGAGTGGCCCGGGTGGGAACCCTGAAAAGCCAGTCCTCTATGGTAGAGTGAGAGAGCCAGAGAAGTGAGGTGATAGACAGACAGTCCCTCGGTCGTACCTGGCGTTCCCAGGGACCTTGAACCGTACACCTACACCTCTGCAGCCAGGCGCCCAGACCGCGCCGCGCCGCCGTAGCTCCACGTGGGAACTTTAAACAGCCCCAGCCTCACAGCCATCATCCATCCGGAAACAATTTTTTGTTTACGGCCACCTGCAAACTTCATGGCGGCGGCTCGCTCTCGGAGTCAATTCTATCTCCGCGCCTCTGTTGGACGTGCCATTGCTGTGTCTGGCACGGCGGCGGCGTGACCTTGTGTGTGTGCTGTTTCGGATTAGCCGCGTGCTGCCACCACGACAGATCCCAGTACCGTGCGGGGCGTCGCTTCATCGGTATGAACTGGTAAGACCATCACAGATCTGCATACGGCGTGCGTACAATGTACTGTGTCACCTGGAACGGACAGTGCATCCCATGAATGTATGAGCTTGGAAGAGTGGCGAAACGGTGCTCGAAGGAGACCGAGGCAGCAGACTCAGTCCACCATACCAGCATACCGCGACAGAGCTTCAAACGTCACGTTGTGTGCCGCCGGTACAGACCGTCGAAGCTGGACTGGCTGGGATTTTCGGAATGCTCCCGCTCGAGCTTCGATCGTCGGCGCCCTACGGCTGATGATGGACTGGCGGGCGGGCAGGCAGGGCGGCCTGGGCGGTCCGGGTGGCTACCGATAGAAGCCATAGACGGAGCCATATTCGATACGCCATATACCTACCTATACACCTCCACCGGTTAGATCTTGAAATCGTCGGCTGGCGCGGATTTGGAGTGCGGATGTGCCCCGGCGCAAGTGGCCAGTCAGCAGAAGTCTGGTTCTGCAGAGCACAGCGCCATATGCGCCATATGCTAGGCCGACACATGCGACTCAGAAACACCACAGCCAAGGCAGCCTACCTACCCTCGTACCCCCCGTTCAAGCCAACGCACATGGTCGCCCCTCATCCGACCTTCCCCCCTCCCAGCTCTGCGAGTGCATCCGCGCTCGTCGGTTCTTCGGAGACAGCTGCGCTCCTTCTGCACTGCATGGGGCTACCCAAGCCGACTCTGTACTGGCGCGACTCGACTGGCTGGGCATGCATCAGCGCGCCAACCGCTAGCCAGCAATAACCCCTGCTCTTCCGGCGACCCCGACTGACTCGCCCGTACCCCTGTGCGCTGTTCAACATCATCTCACCTGTCTCCTCGTCACCACCACTCACATCTCTCTGCACGCTCACCACCACCACCACACCACCACACCACCTCAACCCCACCACTCACCACCATCCATCCATCCACCACCACCACTACTCCACTCAATTCACCCATCCACCACAACCATCGCCGCTCACGACCAACACCGCGCTGCATAGCGACAAACAGCATACGGCTGGGAACACCGCAGTCCCCAGCCCATCATGCTGTCCTCGCTGCTCAACTCCACAAACAGCGACCCAGTCCATGCGTCCAGCCCAGGCAGCGCACGCTTGTCTTCGCCGGGTAAACAAAATTCCGTCCCCTGGTCCCCGAGTGCGTCCAGGTCGCCCGTAAAGCAGAGCGAGGCCACCTTGGACGCACACCCCCACGGCAAGAATGCTGCAGCTGCTGCTTCATCGGCGTCCCCATCGACGCCCTCCCGTGCTGCGTTGGGCAATTTGATCCATGCAACCGACCAAGAACCACGTGCAACTCCTACCCCGAACGGCGACCATACCTCCACCCCTACCACTACTACGGCCGCAAATCACAACAACAAAGATGACCTCTCCTCCTCCGAAGCTAACGGCACTGAGCATAAGGGCAACAGCAGCAATACGCTCGAGGACGGTGACATTACCATGGACGATGCACCCGATGAGGAGCTCGTCGAGGAGGCCATGCGCAACACTGCCGACATGTCGGACGAGGGGGAAGGCGAGGGGGAAGGTGACGGCGAGGACGATGATGATGACGATGACGATGATGATGACGAGGATGATGATGATGAGGACAGCGAGGACGACGGCGACGATAGCGACAGTTCCGTGAGTACAATCAACCGGCTCACCGGACGCCCCTCCTTCCTCCTTCCTCCGATGTCTCAGAGAGCTGACTGTATAGGAGATTATTGTCGTCGACGGACCCGATGGCGAGGCTGTGGCAGACTCTTCCGCTGTCATCCGTGTCAAGTCCGAGCCGGCTGACGCTGGTGCCGCAGCTGCCGCGGACGGAGACAAGACCATGGCCGACGAGGAGGGAGAAGTCGTCAATGTCCTGCAGCCGAAGAAGAAGGGCAAGCGTCGTGCTCGCTCAGAGTCCGAGGATGAGGACCTTCCTCCACCGCCACCGCCGATGCCGACCATCCGCCTCGAGGTCACTATGAATGCAGACGAGGACACACTGGACTGGAACTTTGCCGAGCACGCTGCCGCCGCCGGATACCACATCACGAATGCATGGGGCGAGGACCCTCGGGCGCTGGGCGACGTTGTCATGGCGGAGGGCGCAGCTGGTGACGACAGCCCTGTGCCCCCGGCATCTGCGCCCCCGGATCTGGCTGGTCCGCTTCCTCCCGGAATGAGCGTGGATGAGGCACGCGAGATGGAGGAGATCGCTCGTCGCCTCGAGGCAAAGTACGACAAGCCGTCGAAGAGGAAGGTGAGCTCGCCTGTCTGTGTCTATAGCTAACGTCAGATGACGAAGAAGCGACGCATGCGTGTCGAGTACGACCTGAGTGACCCGTTCATCGATGACTCGGACCTGCAGATCGACGCCCCTACCCATGTCGCCCGTCCGAAGAAAGAAGGCTTCTTCGTGCACTTAGGAGCACTCGAGCTCATGGAGGAGTCACCTGTTAAGCGCAAGTCGCACAAGCCCAAGGCGCCGAAGAACGCTGCCCTCGCTCCGCGCAAGAGTCTGTCGACCGCTGTGCGGGAAAAGCTGCTCGCCAAGGGCCACACGCAGCATGGCTCGGCGCAGTCGCCGATCGCGATCGATAGCGACGATGAGACGATGCCTTCCCTCCGCGTCATCAAGCGGTCGCCATCACCGGAGCAGTCTGAGCTGGACCGCTACCCCGTCGACCGCACGCTGTACAAGAACGCCTCGCGCGAGCCGAAGTACCTGCCGCCGTTTGACGAGTTCCCAGACGATGTGAGGCACTACCTCATGGCTCTCAGGAGGGAGAGCAGCAAACGTGAGTTATTAAAGACCCAATGTACGTAGCTGACAAACAGATGTATGGGACCCGCACAACAAGGGCAAGTTCCCCGACCACCTCAAGGCGCCGCTCAAGCGAGCCGGTGAGGCTGCGTTCCAGCACGACCTGCTCTGCACCGTCGACAAGGAGGCACAGGACTCGGGCTTCGAGAAGTACCAAGAGAAGGCATTCGTGACGGCGCTCTGCAGCATTCTGCCTTACAACCGCCTGACGCTGGGCAAGCTCGTGCTCAAGTTATGCTACAACGACTACTGGCGGTGGCTGCAGGCGAACGAGTCCGAAGGCCTGCGGCAGTGGAAGGAGATCCTGGACCCCGAGATTCCAGCAATGGTGCAAGCGTACGAGGACGCAATGGAGGCGTACAAGAACGCAACCGAGGATGCGCCGCCCGAGCAGATCGACGAGCTCCCCGAAGCGGGTAAGAAGGAGCGCGAGCCGCCCAAGAAGCTGCCCTTCTTCAGTCCGGAGCTGCGCGAGCTATACCGCCAGCTGGTGGAGAATACGCAGGAGATGGTCGACATCAACAAGAAGATGGAGGAGTGGGGGCAGAAGATTGAGGGACAGTCGAGTGAGCTCAACATGCGCCGTGCGCTTTACAACAAGGTGAGCTCCCCTAGAAGATGTCTCGAGCTGACAGCCAGATCGGCAAGCTGTACCCTGAGGGATACATGACGTCGCTCACGCTCTCGCGTCAATGTAAGTTGCTGGAGAGAACGCTGTTAACTCGTCTCAGTCACAAACTTCAAGAGGCAAGCTCAGGCAAAGCAGGGAGCAGAGAATGGCGAGAAGTGAGAAGCTGCTATTGTGGCGGCCTAGACCGCAACCGTGGACCTTCATGCGCCCGCGCCGCCAGAGACTCATCGGAGCTAGATGACAGTGTATGTACGATTGGATCGGAGCCTGTACTGCGTGCGCCGCACGCTGTGTGTTCAACTACGAATGCAATACTGTTCAATAGGCACGGGCGTCACAGCGCGAGCGAAGCGAGCCACACTCATCCTTCCACTAACCCAGATAACCAAGCGACAAGACATACAGACAACTTAACGACTAAGCAAGCACTCCTGACGACTAAACGACCACACCTGACGACTAAATGACCACCGTCAACAACTAACAAGTACAGAGTGATCCAGTAAGTCGCCACTTGACCTGAAGGCGTTGTGCTGCACCACTGAATTCATGGTCTTCCACACTGTTCCGATGCCATCCACCTGAAGTGGCGAGACACTCGGTCAATACCAAGATGCGTCAATACTTTGTGCAACACTGTATCCATACGCAGTACAACAAAAACCTAAAGTCCCGACCCCATCATCATAACGCTCTCATCCGGGATAACCTGCAAAAACTGCACGCGGGAGTACATATTCCACCAATCCCAAATATTCTGCGAAAAAAGCTCCGGTTCAGTAGTCATACTGAGCAGTGTCAGAATAATCCGAAGAACTTTGCCCCGCATACACTCCCCGTTACTGGCAAGATACTCGACGGGCATACTTTCGAGGACCTCGTAGCTCTTTCTTGCGAGGTCTTCGCGCTCTTGTCTCGTGTCGAGGGCTGGAACTATTGCTGCGCGGAAATCTAGGAGGCAGAATTCGGCACAGAGACCGGTTATGACTATGTCGCATTGGCGGATTGCGTACTTGATCCGCTCGGATGAGGAGAGGTGCAAAGGGGAGGAGGAGGAGGGTGAGGAGGAGGATGGGGAGGTGGACCAGGTGGTGGTGGGTGGTGGGGCGTCTCGGAGGTTGACGGACAACTCGGGTGGTAAGGAGGATAGGATGGAGCGTAAGCGAGCTTGGGCGCGGGCTATCCAGGCCAGCTGCGCTTCGGCGGCGGCTTGTCGCTCTGCAGCCTCTAGGGCTGCTTCGTCGTTGCCGGCTGCTAGGTCGATGGCGCCGCGGCGGCCGTGGGTGTCCTCCGTTCCTGCTGAGGTGCTGGCACCAACACCAGTTTCGGCCCCCTGTCCTCCGCCTCTTGGTCCAGTCCCAGACTTCGTTCCCCCCGCTGCACTCGCACTTGCATTCGTCCCCGCGCCGAGGCCCTCGCCAGGCAAGGGGTTCGCCCAAGCCCTATGCCGTGTAATACACTGGCTCAACACCTGGAACACCCTCACCACGGCCAAAAATCCCGTCATATGGCTCAGTTTGCCCTTTGGCTGTTCCAGCGCCCCGGCGGGGGTGATGTACTCGTCGTCCACCTCGTCCGGCAATGGCGGGAGACCTTCAAAGTCATTCAAGATCAGCGCACGGCCAGACATGGCATCAGTCTTGTCCTTGGTGTAGACTATCCAGAATACGCGCCGGGCGAGCTGCGACGTTATGGGACATGGCCAAGATCGGGCCGAACGCAGGTGTAATGCGTCGATATAGCGTGTAATTTGCGAGACGAGGAGGTCGATCGGGCGCGCGAGGGATTGCGCGGTGACCCAGTCGAGCATGCTGGCTGTTAGGAGCTCGAGGAGCTCGACGTCGTCGTTTTCTGATCCACTTCCTTGGGTTGCTCCTCCTGCCAATCCTGCGTTATTCGGCCCTGCAGTCCCCGCGGGGCTGACGCCAAAGCCGAGGTTCGACCCATTGAGGCCAGAGGTGGTGGCACGGCCAGGTCCGGCTCCAGAGTCTCGCTCTCGCCTGAGCGCATCGTTGTGAGCCAAACACCGGTCAACCCACCGACCTAGATCTGACCGAGAATAGCCAGGCA
This sequence comes from Trichosporon sp. DN520, assembly GCA_030347605.1. NCBI lineage: Eukaryota > Fungi > Basidiomycota > Tremellomycetes > Trichosporonales > Trichosporonaceae > Trichosporon > Trichosporon sp. DN520. The sequence goes on from JASJUY010000013.1 coordinate 425,208, forward strand.
TCAGACTTATCGGACACTGGGCAATCGTCCATGCCACAACGGCACATAGTAGCGCACGAAAGACGGGCGACGTCTTATCCCGCCGAGCAAGGATGGCCTGCGCAAAGCTCGGCTTGTGTATCAGTGGGACGAGGCAGTGCTGGTGCGTCAGGTAGAGGTTGAGGAAGAACGAGGCGTCTTCCCATGGCAGAATAGCTGTTAGAGAGCTGATAGCTGAGGGCGAGGTACTCTGCTGTGGGTCGGACGAGCTCGAGTTCGGCGAAGGGAGAGGACCGCCGGTGAAGGAGTCAAAGGTCGGTAATGGCGGGGGAAGGAGGTTGGGTATGCCCAGATCGCCTAGGGGGACGGAGGGGTCTTCGCAGGTCAGGCGGGCGGAGCCGAACAGACTGCCTGGCGTTGGGCCGATGGGCGTCGGTGCAGAGCCGCCGATCGCAGCTGCTGAGGTTACGCTGGGGAATCCAGGGACGCCGTTCGTTGCTGCGGCCACTGGGGTCGTTGTCGCTGCAGCCGCCGCACTCGGAACAGCCGGCGAGGAAGGCGAGGTCGCTGCTGAACCATCATGCCGCTTCTTCGTCGAACCCAGCGGCCGGCCAGGCTTCTTGTGCACGTATGTGAATGTGCATGCCTTGTCTTGCTTCACGCAGGCGCGGCAGCGGCCCTCGACGTGAGACGGAGTGCATTTCACCTGGTGTTAGTTGTCTTCCTCCACAATGGTCTCGGCGAGGATCAGTTCAGGCAGGCTGTCACTACGGCGCAGGTGAGCTTCCAGCCGAAAGCGGAGGCGTAGTAGATCGGCGCAGGCTATAATCGCAGCAGAGAGTCAAGCTGCAAGAGTTCGGCGTGGTCTCGGAGTAGGGATCAAGTGACGATCGTGACGACCGGCGACAGGTAAGAAGGAAGGAAGGAAGGAAGTCGCCCCGCAGAGATCGCGGGGTGGAAACCTGCCGAGCTCCGAGCTCCACTATCCGCCGAAGTCCTAGCCGAACAGCAACAACAGATGCTGGAAGCAGATACGCACCTTCCGCGCTCTGCAGCGGTCACAGGAGGGTACCGGCGCGCCGCCCGAGGCCGAGGTCGACGGCGGCATGCGGAGTCGAAGCTAGTCCGTGAGCAAGAGTGATGAATGTGGGAAGGTGAGATGGTTGGAAAACTCTCCGAGATGAGCTCGCTGAGATCGGAAAGTGGCCGAGAAGCATCCGTGGATCGGGCCGGAACCATGGTCATGTGCAGCTTGCGGTTCGACAGTCACGATCTTGCCCTTCGACATGGGCTGTCTGCGTGATGTTGGAGGTCCGCGGGATTACACGGTTGAGCAGAAGCGGTCGATCAAAGCATAGCGATGGTAGAGAACTAGAGGCAAGGTAACCGTGAGGCTTCCGAAGGTCAACATGTCTGGTAGCGTGCAGAGGCGTAGAAAGGGGTGTGTATGTGGACGTCACACAGCTGCGCACTACCTTGATACGCTGCATAGGGTTTGGCTCACGATACATGTGATGCGGTGAGAAGATACAGCAGAGTACACTCCATCGCAGTGCCAATCCGCCCAGCGTCAGCAGCTATGGTGACCATGAGCCTTTCTCCGTTGGCAGCTGCATTGTCTTTGGTTGGCAGCAAATACTACAGGCCTAGCTCGCTAGAATACTATGCTACAACCTCTCGAACGACTGATGCGATCTCTTCTAGCTGCACCGCTCCGGCACCCTCCAGTGCTGCCTCTCCTGTACCTGCCGGTGCTCCTCTCCTGCAGCTTCCGGCGCGACCTCCTCAACGGCTTCCGGTGCTGCCCCTCCTTCAGATGCTGCATCTTCAGCACCAGCCAGTGCTACCTTTCCTGCGTCCGTCGGTGCTGACGCTAAGGTACCTTGCAATACTACCTCTCCTGCACCTTGCGATACCGCCTCTCCTGTACCCTCCGGTGCTACCTCTGCTGCACCTTCCGATGTAGTCTCTTCAACCTCTAGTATGACCTCGAGCACCGTCATCTGTCCAACCACCAACGCCCCATCAGGCTTTTCTGATCCGTCCGTAAGCACCGATGTCTCCTGCTTGTCTCTTGCCGCCATCTCCCTCTCCGACGACGAATTCTCCTCTGCCTCCGAGTCCGACTCGCTTTCGGGATCTCTTCCCACTGTATCTCCCCAATTGCGTCCGACATGCCACACGACCTCCATCACCAGCCTCAGCACCGCAAGACCGACGCCGGCCCACGCAAACACCATCGAAGCGACGCGGCCCACCTCCGGAATCTTCGCGACCGGACCCCACGTGCGGTCAGAGGTGGCCCAGGCCTTAGCCAGATTCCACTTGAAGTAGAGAAGAACGATCTGCGCGGCCCAGGTAGTGCGTGCTGAGATGCGTTTGTCCGAGACGGCGATCGCGACGTCAATGTTCGCTGCGAGGGTGAGGGCCGAGCTGCGTGCCGCGAGTTTCGTAACGGCCTCGAGGGCGTCGAGGGCTCTTTGTGCGGCCAGAAGCTTGGACGACGACTCCGACATCGGAAACACGTTGATCGAGCTCTCCATGCTCGGCTCGATCCATGTTGAGAACTCGGCGACCCGACTTGCGGCGCGCACCGCCGCTCCTTGCGCTGCAAGTGACGTGTACACGTACACGAGAAGTGCCGCCATGTTGCCGTAGTACAGCGTCCACGTCGCGGCTTGACATAGGTATGGCGCGACGGTGCGGAGTAACTGCCATATCTTCCGCGGCGGATAGCTTGCGAACCATGCTATCGCAAGCAAGGTGACGACTACGCCGCTCACGAGGGAGAGCAGGGGCTGGAGCGGCCGGGGTGCACGAGGCATCGATTCCGACATGACGAAGACATTGAGTGGGTTGCGGAGGGGTGGGCGGTAGACAAGTGTCGTAGTCGAGATCACGATGACCTGCAGCGAGCAGAGCATCCACGGCAACACACACGCAAGCTTGGGCGACTAAGGCACCCGCTAGCTCGAAACATATACATGCTGCGCACGGATGGGCATGGTCGTGCGCCCTCGTCCTGTCGAGCACCTCCCGGAGCAGTCTCAGTGCAGGTTCGGTGCACGGACGCCACAAACTCCTTCTCCGGCGTTCAATAATGCTCGTGACGCGGACGCCATCATAACCATCATAGCATTGCTAGCATCGCGAGACTGAATGCAAACCCAGCACCGAGAAGAATAGAGCGGAATCACCTTTCTAACGGAACGATTCGCGCTAACGCGGGCGCTAATGTCTCAGGATCTGCGGTGCCCTCCACCGACATCGCACGACTGTGGCGAGCATGTCTGATTGCAGAGGCCGCTGCGTGCATCGCAGCGGACGACGACTGATCACCACCTGCTCTCGTCTTGTCAATGTAAGCCACTGTGGCGCTGCCTCAACTGTCTGTTGAGCGTGTTGCTTCAGACGTTCGATTGGTGGGGGCTCATTGTGTGAATCGAGAAGCACAGACCCCCTACGGTAGGCTCTCCGAGATAGATCGGTGTAGTCCCAAGCACGGCTGAAGCCGCGGCTCTGGCGAAGCATAAAGGAGCGAGTTTCGATTCCTCAGAGCCGTCTCGCCGTACGGATGTCGTTCTTTGGATCAGCAGGTGAGAATGTGCCTGCAAAGGCACTAGTGCTATAGTGCTAGTGTAGTGACTGAGGCAACCCCGCAGTCCAGCTGATGAGGTGAGGGACTGGAATCGTGTAATTCCCGGGGTCCCGGATTTGACTAGCGCGATGTGATTGACATTCTCCAAGCGAGTTGGGGCCCGAGATACTGGGTGAGGCTGAGAACGATGGAATGGCACGCTCAGCGCCCCCGTGCTCTTGGGATCGGCCGTGCTCGGAGAGTGTGCTCAAGGTAGACTCTGCAGAGTGATCATCCATGCTCTCGCCTCTTCTTTGCACCTTTGAGAACTTTGATATCCTTGGGAGCGACGATGTCGGGCGCCCGCACGGCTGCTCTCATTAACGGCTCGTCCAATCTGCGAAGCAGCCAAAGCATAGTCCGACATAACAATTGTGACTAAGGTCTCTTCCAAAGCGGATCCGTCAAATCAATCTCGCCTAGACAACCAAAGATATCTACGATGCTTCGAGCGCAAGTGGGCTCACGCATCGTCAGAACCGAGCAAGATAATTTAGCGCCTGACTGATGACGAGGCTATTGATCCGAAGAAAGAGCCGTACATCGGGCACATCCGCGGGGCCCGACGGCCCCACATCTTCCAGCGAAGAGATCATGCGTATGCTTCAGGCTGAGAGTGTTGAGTAGCAGCGGCATCATCAAGCCGAAGGCCGTGCGATTCACAGCAAGCTTCTTCCACTGTGCTTTATGCGGAGCTGAAGCACTTGAAGCGACATGACGGAGTGGCTGAAGGCTGCATGTCGAGGGTGACGTCGGCTGCCTCGGCAAGTAGACGACATGGCCGGTCCGGGCTTACAGAACTTGAGGCTAGCTCAGAGGGGACGCAGTGGCGGCGTCCACCGTCGACGACGGTCGTAAGTTGGCCACGCTCTTGACATGGTCAATCGAGGCCAAGAAGGGTATGGCGGCGATGTCCTCTCCCCAAAGCAAGCGTGCCGATCCGGCACAGCGTCTGAGGTCCGAGGAACACAGGAATTTGATGATGGGTCCGCGTGTCCGCATCCTCATTCCGCCGGGACATCCGACTTTCTCCCATTGAGAGAACATGGCGGTCAGTGTCCCGCATCGTGTGCACCGCCGGGGCCCACGGGACCGGATAGGTGGGTCTAGTGAGTCGACTGGACGCACAGGGAGCATGATTGGTCTTGTGAGTTGACGTGTGAGGTCGCAAGTTCGTGACTCGGCAGTCGCAGCGCATGACGCCGAGCATGCGATGATCAACGGCATCGGCATTTTCTTGGTGTACCCAAGATCTAAATTGGGACCCCGTGGTCCCGACTCTCTTTATTGGAACCGCAGTTGGCCGGACACCTCTCACTTCAGGCGTCCTCTTTGCATGCCGATGCTGTGTGGGCCATGTGTAGAGCCCAGCTTCACGTGCGGTACTAGTCGACGTCGAAGGTAGACATGCCGGGCAGATACCGATTCCCATTGAGGACCGGCTTTCAGCAGCAGACAGCGACCAGTCAGTTGCCCGCGTCTCCTCGGTCTGCAGTCCACATCGGTCCCAGCGTCATTTGTGGGGAAACGAGGGAACAAGGCTTGCGGCTGACAGGTGGCAGTCCAAACGCGCGTATCTTCTCTGCGCGCTGCGCCTCCGACTGTCAGATGTGGGCTATTCGGCGATACTTGAAGAGTGGGGGCCATGTTGCCCAAGAGTGAGTATAAAGTGACTTGTCACAACGGACAGGTAGCAGCTCCCCCTGCTTTGAGTCAGCGATACACTACACACAGCATAAACATGGCTCACCAGCGTGAACACCGTCGACCGGGAGACCTCGAGGGTGAGTCTTTTTATACCGTAGTGCTAGTGCTCGATATGGCGAGCGGCTCGGCCGTATGAGCACGCGGGGCCGCCGAGGCTCCGAAAAGGTGGCCCCGGAAAGGTGGCCTGAAGAAGAAAGACTTGTCAGTCTTGCTTCCTTCGGCCGTGCATCCGTTCTCTTGCGGCCGTGCACAGTCAGGCGCGGCTAACATTCCAGTCGGTGCCGGAGACGTCTTCCTCCCTTCTGAGATTCCCCACGCCGCGGCCCGCCCACCCCCTCCCGAATGGCTGACTGCTTGGGAGACTCGCCGGCCGAAATGGTTGCAGGAGATGGTCTCTGAGTGTGTGTAAGTCAAAGCAAGCGCGACGTTTGGAGCTCACGGCAGTGCTGTCTTCATGTTCACCTGGTTCGGCTTCGGCGCTACAGCGGCCATGTTAACGACTGAAGCATCCAACGCCGGAGGCACTGCGCTCACCGTAGCCATGTGCTATGCCACCGGGTGAGTGATTCTGGCCATCAATGCACGATGACCTAATGGCTACATCCATTACTGGCACTTGCGGGCAGAGCACGTGGACCTTCTGGGAGAGAGTGAGCGAGCGCTTACATTGCAGCATTGCCTTGGGCGTCTTAGTTGCCGGTCCCAATTCTGGTGGCCACTTACACCCGGGATTTACGATCTCTTTCGCCCTTTTCAAGGGTTTCCCTTGGCGAAAGGTGCCGCAGTATATCATCGCGCAGTTGCTGGGTTCGTTCATTGGCGGTTTGGTCGTTTACGGATCCTTCAAACCGCAACTCGTCGCGATGACCCAGAAGCTCGTGGCATCCGGCAAGCGCAGTGAGATCTTCAGCCCGGCCGGACCGTCGGGGACGTTCGTCGTTTACGAACCTCCAAACAGCACCATGGGAGTCGTCTTCATGAACGAGATATTTGGGGACATTGTTCTTGGTATCATCGTGTACTCGGTGCTCGATCCGAGCAACGTCTTCGTTATCCCCACCATGGTGCCCGTCTACATTGGACTTGGCTTCTTCGCTGCCATTGCAGCCTATGCAGGCAACGGCATTGCCTACAACACCGCTCGTGACCTGGGTGCTCGCTTCGCCGCCGCTTGTTTCTGGGGCACAGGAGTATTCCCGTCTCGCATAACCGCTGAAGCCGTCCTGACCAACATAGCTGGCGTGATCATTGGCGGTGCCGTTCAGAAGTTTTGGCTCTCCGACTCGATCCGTCCTCACACAGAACACGCCACGCAGCTCGCAGCGGCGCAGGAGAAAGAGAGGGAAGCACATCTGCACCGCGTTCTCACGGCTCGCTCGTCGGAAAGGGGCGGTATGCTCACGCGCGTTCTCAGCGGTAGGCTGTCATCCAATGGCGATGCCGCAGAGAAGAATCCAGCGTGAAGCGAAGTACTCAGGGAGCTAACATGACTCGGCTCTGAGTGCCGAGTCATGTCAGAAAGAACAGCTTCAGTAGTCTGCACAGATCTTGATATTGAAGGAGAAAGGCGGTCAAAAAGTCAAAAAGTCATAATTTAGCACACTTGTTGTAAGTCCGTAGGAGTAATGAGGAAAGGTCCCGCCAAGCAGCAAAGGCAGCATTGAGCGTGCGGCAAGTCCAAAATCTGTGTGTGATGGTAGAAGTCGTACAGTCAGCATCTTGTCCAAGCTTTGGGGTGAGCTGGGGTTCTCGAAGTAGACGATGCTGAGTAACCCCAACGCTTGGCTGGGGTTCGCTGATGATGGATGATGCATCGGCAGCCTCTCGGTATCGATAAGCTCCTGACGGCTCCTGTACCGCCATGTGTTGGTGCTGGTCTCAGGCACGGCGGGTGGAGGACGGGGGCAAATCGGGTTTCGACAGTCAGCGACTGACCGGCGCCGCTCATGTCGCATCAACAATCTCGGACTGCACTTCACTGGCCGTTACTTAGCCTACTCCAGCCTTTGGCCCGCAACCAAGCAAAGGACGACTGCCACGATGGGTAAGATGGCAGAGATGCAGCGCAAGCTGCTTGAGGTAAGTGTTTTGGCCACAAATGCGAGCTAAAAGCTGACCACACGCGTTACATGATCGATCGGTGATCTTTCTTTGTCATGATTGCTATTCCTCACACAGCAAATGATGGGACCCGAGGCGATGGGCTTCAACCCGCCGAATCTGGACTGGTGGGACGCAAAAGTGTGCCGCGACTATCTCTTCGGCACGTGTCTGCATGATACGTTCTCGAACACTGTGAGTTGCAATATCGCAGCTGATGACTGACCTTACCAGAAAATGGACCTGGGCGCGTGTCCGAAGACCCACAGCGAGCGTATCTTGAAGCAGTTCAAGGAGGCCCAGGCTGCCAACCCGAACGACCCCCGCATTCTGCAGTTCAAGCAGGAGCACGAGGCGAACATTTACCAATATGTCGAGGAGTGCGACCGCCGTATTCGCGCGTCGCAGAGGAAGCTCGAGAAGACGCCTGAGGAGAACCGCAAGACGATCGACCTGATGAAGGAAATTGGAGAGATTGAGCTGTCGATCCAGAACGGAACGGAGGAGATCGAGAAGCTTGGTGAGGCGGGTCAGATCGAGGAGTCGATGGAGCGGTTGGCGGCTGTCGATGCGCTGAAGCAGCTCAAGGCGGACAAGGAGAAGGAGCTGAAGATTCTGGATGAGAATGCGGGAGCTTCGGGACACCAGAAGCTGCGTGTGTGTGAGATCTGTGGAGCTATGCTTTCGGTGCTTGATTCGGACAAGCGACTCGCGGATCACTTTGGTGGTAAAATGCATCTGGGATTCCATGAGCTGCGTAAGCTCATGGCGCAGTGGGCTGAGGAGCGTATGCGTGGACCGCCCCGCACTGGACCGCCGCCGAGCGCGGCGCCGCCTCCCGGCCCGCCAGCCGGCCGTGTGCCTCCATTCCCTATCAGCAGCCATCCCGACGACCCGAAACGCGAGGCGGGTGAGGTCACCGAGGACCCTCGCGACCGCGGACCTGCCATGCGCTACGACGACCGACCGCCCGCTGGCGGCGACAGGTATGGAGACCGGGGAGACAGGTACCGTGACCGCGACAGCCGCGACCGATATGACCGCGGCGACCGCCGATACGAGGACCGCTACGGGGGATCGTCTCGCTATGACGACCGCGACAGGGACCGTGACCGTGACCGTGGACACGACCGGAGGAGATCTCGCTCCCGGTCGCCTAGCAAGCGCCGTGTGGTATAGTTGTTCTTTCACCTCAGTCTTTAGCTTTGTGTTTCGACCATGCATATCTGTACTGTTATCGTGTGGACTGCTCATTGCTTCGCTTTGCATCATCTACAAGATGTTTTCTAACTGCTACAGCTGCATTGATAGCCCAGCATGCTCTTGGGACCGAGGCCGCAAAGCTTCGCCTGCTCGGCCTCCTCGCCGGACAAGTTGTCCTGGATGACGCCCTCGCTATCCTCGCCATAGGGCTTGAAGGGGTTCGATGAGAGCTGCTGGTCAGTACATGCACTCAACACTATAACTCACGTCTAGCACTCGCGCCAGTACTCGGCGAGCCTCGGGCACGTCCTCCTTCTCGAGTGCGTCCTCCATCTTCTTGATTGTATCCTCGAGTACCCACTGCCTCAGCACGAAGCGTGGGTTGGCCTTCTGCATATCGCGTAGGCGCTCATCCTCATTGAACGAGTCCTTCTCATCGTTGACGCGCTTGGCATAGACCTTGAGCCAGTTGACGATGCCCTCCTCGGTTCGGCTGACCATATCCTGGTGCAGGTCGTTGGTCGCCTGCTTGATCCACAGCTTCGCCTGGTTCTTGAGGTACTCGTTGTCGTCCACCTTGGACGTGCGGAAGAAGGAGAGCTGGCGCAGCGCGGCACCGAAGTCAATGTCGTACCCATGCAGGAGGTACTGGAAGTCCTTGACGATAGCCCGGTCGTCCTCGTCGCGGTACGAGGGCAGGCCGAAGCGCTTCTGCCAGCCTGCGCGCTCGGCGACAGACTCGATCTGGTTGTACAGGTCGCTCCAGGACTCGATGCTCTCGAGTCCCGCTGCCTCCCACTTGCGCACGTCATCTGGCGTAGCCTTCTCACCCCATCCTGATTCCGGCAACTTGCCGTTAATAGCCTCGTAGCCCAGCAAGGGAAGAAGGGAAGATGCCAGGCTGTCGAGTGCGAAAAGCACACGACCCGGCTGACCCTTGTAGTTATACAAGCCTGTGGGGTCCGAGTGGTTGCAGATGTGGTTCTGGTCAAAGACGTCCATGAAGGCGTACGGCCCGTAGTCGATCGTGAGGCCGAGGATGCTGATGTTGTCCGTGTTCAGCACGCCGTGCATGAACCCATACACCTGCCACTGAGCCACTGTCTCGGCGTTGCGTCGCACCACGTCGATGAACCACTCGTTCACGGTCGAGTCCTTCATGCCCATGATCTCCTTCGCCCACACAGTCAAATCACGCAAGCCGTCCAGGTTTCCCTGACCACCAAGCGCATGATTCTTGTCTGCCTCGTCATCTTCGCTGCTTCGCCAACCGCCACCGAGGAAGATCTGCGTCATGCTCTTCGCTGCCTCGCCAGGGTTCATCGCTTCCCAGTGCCCGATTCGCAGGAAGGACGGAGCAACTCGTGCGACCAGCGACGAAGGCTCCGGACCCTGCTCACGCATGACCCTCACAGGCGAGGTCAGAATTGCAAGCGCCCGGGTTGTCGGGATACCGAGAGCATTAATCGCTGATGTCAGCTCAGATTACGAGGTCACTGGACGATGGATGTCTCTGCCATCGAGTCAAACTCACCTTCGCAGCCAAGGTACTCGCGGACGCTGGAGCGTAGTACAGCGAGGCCGTCTGCGGATCGCGCAAATGGCGTGCGGCCAGCACCTTTGACTTGGATCTCCTCACGACCATGCGGTCCCTCAGTCTCAATCAGCGAGATTGCTCTCCCATCACCAAGCTGGCCTGCCCACTGGCCAAACTGGTGTCCGCAGTACCTCGTCGACCAGGACATGTACGTCTCTCCCTCTAGGACCTTGCGCCCACTGAGCACATCGACCAGCGCCCGTCTCGCCTCGCTACCACTCTCAAGGTCTGTTGATGCGTTCGGGTCAGCGGCATCGCCAACGTCGAGCTCCGGGAAGCAGTCGTGCACCGTCTTCTCGCTTACTCCGAGCAGAACGGGGGCCATCTTGAGTCGGTGCGGCGAGGTCTTGAGCTCGAGGCCGTTCTCGAGCTTCTCGCCCGGCTGCAAGTCCCATCGGCCAAGGATGGACTCGACACTGATCTTGTCGCCCTTGTCAACATCGCAGCCGAGCGCGAGCGCCTCCTCCTTCGTGATACGAATCGGCCAATTGTCCCACAAAGGCAGTGTGCGTGCCCACACGCCGCGCGACGTTGGGCTGAATCTCGTACTGATACGCTGCGCACTTGGCTGATCTTCGAGCGGGAGCTGCGTCAGGGCGCCCTGCAGCGTCTGCCGTGCTAAGGGGAGTCGGTGAATCGGCTTCAGTTGCTTGGCGGAGGACATGATTCCAGTCAAGCGCATGAAGAGTGAAGAATAGTCTGGACTCGAAGTCACCTTCGCCACTCGCTCATGAGGTCATGTATCGCTCCGATTAGTAACCGTACTCTCGCAGCGGTGACGGACCGGCGATCAGGCGTCAGGCTGAAGCCGACGGGCCGGCCTCCACTTTCGCAAAGCAGGCACGGACGGTTGAGTGGCAAAGCCGATGCCGCGGAATGCCAAGTCTCCCACGGCTGGCGTCAGGATTTTTGCAACGCCTCGACCATCCCCAGCCGCCACGGTGAGGCGACATGTCTGGCTGTTGGCCGCTTGTTATCTGATAACTCACCCATACATCCCAAAATGTCCGTCCAGGTCACGCCTGAGCAGATGGCCGCGCTTCGCGCCACGCTCCTCAACACTTCCGGCAAGGTGGAGCTGCACGAGCGCTTCCGCGCGCTCTTCATGCTCAAGGCTGTCGGTGGCGACGAGGTCATCCAGATCATTGCTGAGGGTGAGTGTCCATATTGGCGGCCAGTCGTCCTTCGCGCTCCCTTCCCGGAACCTGCATCCAGCTACTCGGTCCATTCGAACGCTCGCAGTGTCCGAGGGAGCTCAAGGTGTCCGAGCCGTGCATCTGCATCTCAGTCTCAACTGAAGCTCATATTTCATCGAACGCTAAGCTAACTTGCAGGCCTTGAGGACCCGTCACCGCTCCTGAAGCACGAGCTGGCCTACGTGCTCGGCCAGCTGAAGAGCAGCACTGCTGTTCCGATCCTTGAGAACGTCCTCAACAACCCTGACGGCAAGCACTGCGCCATGGTCCGTCACGAGGCCGCCGAGGCTCTCGGTGCGATCAGCGACGAGTCGTCTCTCCCCTGTCTCCGTTCGCACCTGAACGACCCCGCTCGCGAGGTGCGCGAGACGTGTGAGATTGCAGTCGACAAGATCGAGTACGACCACACCCCCGAGGGCCGTGCCCGCGTCCCGAACCCGGACTACCCGACGATCGACCCCGCCCCGTCGTCCGAGAAGAAGCCTGTCGAGGAGCTCAAGGCGGTCCTGCTCGACGAGAGCCAGCCGCTGTTCAAGCGCTACCGTGCCATGTTCGGTCTGCGAGACTACGGCGGTGCGTCGCGCGAGGCGGTCCGCGCGCTCGCTGAGGGCTTCGGCGACTCGTCGGCGCTGTTCCGCCACGAGATCGCTTACATCTTCGGCCAGCTCTCTTCGCCTCACAGCATTCCCAGCCTTCTCCGCGTGCTCCGCGACCCCAAGGAGGAGGACATGGTCCGACACGAGGCTGCCGAGGCCCTCGGAGGTATCGCGTCCGACGGCACCGACGCCGACATGAGCAAGGACGACGAGCCGCTGCCCGAAGGTGGCGTGCTTGCCATCCTCCGCGAGTGGGCCGTTAAGCAGGACGCGCCCCTCGTCGTCCGCGAGTCTTGCCAGGTCGCTATCGACATGTGGGAGTACGAGAACTCGACGGAGCAGTTCAACCCCCTCGACTCGCTCACTGCCAAGGGCAACACGACCGGAATGGAGCGCTCGGCCCACACCGCTGTCGCTGCCGGCGCCATCTAAGTTTTGCGAAAGCTAGATACTACCAAACAACCTGTTTATAGATACCGCAGCGCGGGCATACCCTAGATGTACTTATGCATGTACCTGTTTCATGACTTCTACACTTCTTTCTTCTATAGTTGAAGCGGTACCTACGTCGACAGCATGCCGACCTCGAGCGCAAGGTCGGTGAGGCGCTTCTCGCCGAGAGCACCCGCACGCGCTGTGAGCAGGCTCTTCGCATTCTGTACGTCTCCAACGGGAAGCGAGCCCGTAGCAGGCGACGAGAGCTGAACGTCAGCTTGTTGAACTCAGAGCAGCAACTTACCAAATTACCGAGAGCAACACCGGCGCGGTAGATCGTCTCGCTGTCTGTCGGTTCGTTGTCGAGGATCTGAGGTCAGCTGAAGCCGAAAACTCGGAAGCTTACGTGGTTGATGAGAGCGAGCAGCGTACTTCCATCCTTGAGCATTCCATCGAGCGTGAGGATCGAGTAGCTGGGGTCAATTGAGATACACCGGCACAACTTACTTCAGTGCAACCGTGGCAAGTGGCTGCTTCGCCGTTCCAACCTCGTCCCACTTCCTCCCGCGGCGCAGCTCAGTGAGGACTCCAGCCTGTCCGGCGGCGGCCATGATCGCACGACCCTGGGCAGTGTTGAAGAGGTTCGCAAGCGCACGAATCGCGAGCAGCTGGTTCGTGGAGCGCGGCTTGCTAGCCTGCCACGGCTCTCCCCAGCCACAAGCCTGCAGGAGGTCGATCGGCGCGGCCGGCGTCGCGCCGAGCTTTGGCGACAGCAACGCCACAGCGCGGAGCAGGTCGATCACTGATGTCAGTTGATTGGTAGCGGTGCGCAACTCACGAGGGAAGCGCTTGTCCTCAGGCCACACAGAGGCAGCCCGCAAGAGCGCCTGCGGGTCCCACTTCTCCCTCGAAGCCGGCTTGTCCGTGGTCAAAATGTCGACAACAGCCTTCAAACCCGTCTCAGCAGCAGCGTCGAGCGCGATGTCAGGCGATGACATCTTGATAGCATCATTGAATTCGTTCACCTTGCCCGCAGCCGCCTGTGCATTGATCTTCTTGAATGACAGGAACGTCTTGACTGGCAGAACTCTGACAGACGGTCCAGACTGCGTCGTGTAAGCGCCGCCGCCGGTGTAGGGGTCACCACCCCATGACTGGTTGCCGCTGGTCGATGCGCCCGTGTACCGCGAGCCGCCGGTTAGCGGGTCGGCGAACTCGTTATTTCCGCCGCCCGTGCCAAGCTGAACGCCGCCAGTGTTCTTCTGGATGAAGTCCACGACCTGCTCCGCATATCCTGATGGAAGCTCGTTCTTCTCGAGGAAGCGCTGCGCAGCCGTCCAAGGGTTCTCTGTCACGTTGTACGGCAGCTTGAGCGGTGGCACGCCGTCCTGAATGTCGACATCGAAGACGTAGTCGTACTCCTGGCCATCGTAGAGCTGCTTACGCCCCGAGCCGATGGCGTCCACCACTTGTCCGATCTGCTGCCACGTCGTGTTGGCCGCGGACCACTGGTACGCCTCGACATTGTCGTTGTTCTTGATCATGATAACCTGGCCGTCCTTCTTGCCTGACTGTCAGCTACCCCCTGCCTGGACTCAGCTCACCTGGCCGACCAAGTGCCTCCATGCCGGGCAAGTCTGAGCGCTTGACATCTCCGACCTGGCTCCTGTACTGTCAGCGTGACGCACAGTTCGCACTCACTTGTCGAGCTTGCGCTGGGCCACCTCCTGGTCCCAAGCTTCTCGGTCCTTCTCCGGGGCCATGAACTGCTCCTCGTTGGTAAAGAATCGGATGCTGGAGTCAGACGAGGAGGAGATGATGTAGTAGCCGGAGCCATTCGGAATGGGGGCGATGGCAGTGGACCACAGAGACAGGGACGGGTGCGGGATCGTCTGGATCAGTCCACTTGCTGGCTGTTAGTTTGACAAGAGAGAGTCTTGCTCACTGGACCAAACACGCAGGGTGCCATCCTCGCCTGAGCTGATGGCGCCGGATCCATCGGGGAAGGCCGTCACTGAATAGACAAACGAGGTGTGACCGGAGAGCGATTGGATCGGTGACGGGTTGTCGAAGGAGTAGAGGTTGACAAGGCCATCATTGCCGCAGCTCCAGAAACCCTTTCCGTCCGGCGTCAAGCTCAATCCGCGAACGCAGTCAGTGTGTCCGGTGAACTTCTGCAGTGGGCGTGACTTGCCGGCGGCAACGTCGATTGCATGGAGGACGATGGTCTTGTCCGCCGAAGCTACCTGTTAGCTTCGCAGCAGATATTCCAACTCACCAGTCAGCACCCGGTCTTCCCCAACAAATCGGACAGCCCAGATAGCCTGCTGGTGACCGGTGATCTGGAGTGCCTTCTTGAAGTTGTGCCAGACAATAGCTGTCATGTCCCAGCTTCCAGAAACGAGGAGTCCATTAGCGCTTGCATCGATGCAACAGAGGTTCTTGCGATGTTCGATGAGAGTGTGCTGCGGCTCCAGAGTCGGGGCGTCTACTGTCGCATCCTGAGATTGGAGGGGTGGGAGCGGGTAGGTCGACATCATGCCTGATGACGAGCCCGTCACCATGTACTCTGATGTCGTCAGCTGACATGTTTTTTCCAAAAACTCACTCTGCCCTCCGCTCTTCACCTCAGTCACACAGCTAACGAATCTTCTTTCGATCTCTTCGGCTCTGACCTTGGCGTCCCAGTCCTTGTGTGCGGATCCCGGTCCCCAGGCAATCGCCGAGCCATCACGGGAGGCCGAGAGGAGGATTGGCTCCTTGACATCTGGGACACAGAGGTTCCGGACGTCGGAGGAGTGACCGTGCAGTGTGAATGCCAGCTGATACTGCTTGGCCATCGTGGTTTTCTCGCCGATGCGACCGTCGGTTTGAGTGAGTGGGAAGTCGATGATTAACACCTGTCCGGATGATTCAGGTTGAGCTCGCTGTAGCGTAATCGCGGCGCTCGCCAGGGTGGCTGCTGATGATGATGCGTTGGGCCACGTGGGAATGCGGAATCGGAATGGAGCCCCGCAGCCGCAAAGATGGCCGAGAAGTCGCGAGATGTTGACATGAGATCTGCGCACAGGCCGACGTCACCGATCGACCGAGCGAACAAGGAAGAGCGAGCCATTCAGGTGCATCTGATCGGGGGTTATCTATCAAACCCTATCCGTCTCATATCTCTCTTTCTATCCTCCACACGAACACTCGTACTCGATCGATCACAACCGATAGCTCTACCGGCCACCATGCCGGACGGACTCGCACCTCAGGTCATCGCCACAGGTTAGTCACCATTGGCGGCGCCATGCTTATAAGACAGCGGGGCCGCTCGTTTTCGCGACGTTCGTGGAGCATTACCTCGGACCGAAGAAACGAGACGCCGAAGGCAAGCGGACAGCCGGATCGGAAGATCTCATGTATGACGAAGGTGAGTTGTTACGGCTGCATGCATAGTTGACGCCTAGCCTTCGAGATCGCCAAGGTGAGCATGCGTTTCTGTGGCGCGCTAACGGGGCTAGACTTTCCTCAAGATCGCAAATGAGTGAGTAGAGCTTCACCGAGCCTTCGGTCACTGACACACAGCCATACATGTCAATCGCTACAGAAGTTTGGAGCGACGCGCACGCCTGCACCTCCTTGGGTGGCGGTGCACAGGCTCCTCATCCCCCATCAGAGTCTGAGCCAGTCCGCCGACATTCTCATCGAGGCCTTTGGCGGTGAAGAGATGGCGTACAAGATCGCAGGAGGCTCGACGTGGTGGCAAGTCCGAGCTGGCCACGGTGTGGAGGCTGAGTGGATCGTCATGAAAGACGAGTACAGGCGATCAGAACGAGAGGAGCGCAGACACAAGCGTGAGATGCGCAAGAAGACGAAGGAAGGTAGCATGCTACCTAAGCTTGAGCCGAAGAAGGAGGGTCAGCAGGCACCCGACGACGAGGAAGGACTCGACTCTGGATGTGAGCACAGCTTCCTGTTCACTGGATAGAAGCTGACCCCTACGAAGTCATTCCTGAGATGGACAAGCTGCGCTGCATGCTGTACAGTGAGTCAGACAATGAGTTTCACCCTGACCAAAGTCCACGGCGGAGCTTACTACTGGGGATCCATCAACACGCATCGCTACTCAATATGGCGTTTCGCTCGCAAGATGCATGGCCGGTGCTTTGCGGTCAACTACCGAAGTACGCAGATAACCCAGCTGAGAACTTCTTGATGTAGCTGACGATATATAGAAGCGCCACAATACCCTTTCCCCTGCGCCATCCAGGACGTGCTGGCCGCCTACCTCTATCTCGTCAACCCTCCGAAAGACGCACCCCACCGGCCTGTCAGTCCGAAAGAGATCATCATTGCGGGCGACTCGGCTGGCGGTGGCCTGACGTGGGCGCTGCTGCAGATCCTGCGTGATACGCCTGGGCTCGAACTCCCAGCAGGAGCGGTGCTGATCAGCCCAGTGGGTCCAGACCTCGGAGCGCCCGCTGACTGACAGTGGTCGGACTTGACGCACAGCTTTCCGAGTGTCATGGAGAACACAGCCACGGTATGAGGCTTGCAAGCCTGACCGCCACTAACAAGCAGGATGTGATCCCAGCATACAGCTTCATTCACGTATGTGCAAGCTACTGAGTGGGGCGCCACTGACAATCAGAAACCTTCGTCGCTATGGCCGCCACCATCCCCACAGCTTACAGCCGAGATGCAGAACAACATCGCAAGCAGAGTGAAAGAGGCAGTGCACAAGTTGCGTCATCCTCATGACGACGACGACAAGCATACCGCAGGCGGCCTGTTCCGCACGCACGGACAGGCGCGGAGGAAGTCAATCCACACCAGTGACCCGGATGCCAGCGGAAAGCTGCATGCGCTGTTCGAGGAGAAGAAGAGGGCAATGGAGAGCGGTACCGACAGCGACAAAGGGCCCGATCATCAGACCTGTGTCAACCCAAGCGAGCAGTTCTGGCATCTGGAGCCGCGGAGCATGGGTGCTGAAAACTCTACGCTCGCTCAAGTCGGCCGCGGAATACGAATGGACGTATACAAAGAGCCGGTGGTGGTTGATACACAGATCCAGCTATACTGCACAAATGGTCAGCTGTGCCATCCGTGGGTCAGTCCTGTTCTGGGCTATCTCGGTGGTCTTCCTCCGCTATACATTCTGGCCGGCGACGACGAAGTGCTCCGCGATGAGATTATCTACTGGTATGCTTTCCCGTCACGCCGGCGAGCTGACATATCAACAGTGCTCACAAAGCGGCACGGCCAGATCAATACCCACTGCGTGATGATGTCCGTGATCTCCTGCCGTCAATGAAGGGAATCGAGGCGAAGCATAAGCCGACTGAAGTGCACCTGCAGGTCTTTGATGGCGTCGCCCACGATCTGACTCTGTTCAGCATGACAAAGCCAGCGCGTGGTGCATACCGCTCCATTGCCACTTTCTGCCGCTACGTGACTCCCTCGAATCCGGGCGGCTTACGCAGCGACGAGACTACAGCTACGGGTACCCCTGGCACTCAGACGCCGGGCAGAACGATGCGACAGACGGTGATTACGGATTCAGTGACCTTTGACGGAGCCAAGACGCCTCGTGGACGTGGGGCAGACGGCTCAGATGCACCACCGCCCCCAGTAGTCGCCGACGAAGCGACGCGGATCACGTCAAAGCCTTTAGTGGAAACGCCGCAGTCCGGTCTCTCACAAGAAGCGAGTGATGAGGCTGGTGAGATGCCCTCGCCTGAGGCAATCACAGAGCGTTTGCGTAATGTGAAGGTGGAGGAGAAGCGCCAGGACTCACGCTTCACACGTATGTCCACACGGCTCTGGCCGTCCTCAACAGAAGACAGTTTCGACAGCTGCGGCGAGCGCAAGCGCAGAGATCGTTCGGAGCGGTACAAGCCTGGGACTTGTGGCTGGCCGGGCATCTATGCTGGACCTGATGTGAGCTTTCTGTGGCATTCCTGCGAGCTGACAGAGCAGCCGTTCTCAGACGGAAATATGATCCGCCAGCGAGTCGACTTCAATGGCAATGTGCGCCCGCTAGAGCCCGCAGATCAGCTGCAGGCATGTACAATGCCGCTGGCTGAGACGGGCATGATCAAGGAGGGTCCGGCTATGCGATACATCGAAGGACAGGCGAAGTGGGATCGCAAGTTCCACCGCGTGAAGAAGCGCGTCGCGCGACATCGCAAACGCAATCTGAAGAAGGCGAGGGGCCGCGATGCGGATCAGATCGCCAGGAACTGGGACACGGTTGGCGAGTCCATCAAGGCGTCCATGCCAGGAGAGAGCGAGCATCCTGCTGATCATGGGCGCCATGGCCCCTCACATGATGCTGACCACGGTGCGGACTCCGAGAATGAGGGCGGCCCGAGTAGTAGCTCGTCTTCCTCGTCAGAAGACAACTATGGTGACGGGGACGATATGGATATGCTCGGTGTGACCTGGGGATGGGCTCTCAATGGGGAAGCACCGCCGCCATCGGCTATCGTGTCGCGACGCGATCTAGTAAGCTAAGCCATAAAGACCATAGCTGACACGCCAGCCCGAAGGACGCAGGCTTGCCCTCTTGGGCGGATTGGCCGACAATCCTGCGAGTCGATCGCACCCGCTCTCTCTGTGGGTTGTCATGGCGACTCTCCTGGGAGGCAACGGGAAGGATCTGGTGTCCGATGCAGCTCGGATTCGCGCAGACGAGAAGGCAAAGCAGAAGGAGCGCGACAAGCACGAGGCGAGGGACGGCAAGCAACACCATGCTGGCCCGCTGCGCCGCCTCAAGCACATGTTCAAGAACTCGTAGCACAAGTTCCGAGCAGTGCAATAGATGATTCGAGCATTGCAATAGATGACTGTGTAATGCATACTACGGACTCTACTGGTCTACCACTACTTCTTCTTGCCCTCGTCCTTGATGTAGCGCTTCGGAATGCCGCGGCTGACGAGCGCCTCGGTGACGAGCTTGGTCTGGTTGCCCTGCACCATAACCTCCTTGAGGTTGAGCTTCGGGCTGGCTCCAGAGAGCGGCTGCACGCTCGCACTGCCGGCACAGAGGCGGCGGAGCTCATCGGCGAAGTCGTCGATATCGACGCCGAAGCTCTCCAGCCCGCTTACCAGCGTGACCTGCTTGCGGCCCTGGCGTGTCTTCACGCACATCGTCACCGGCTGGAGGTTGCCCTTCCTGTCTGTCAGCTTTTTGTAGACGTTGTATAAGCTCACTTGACAACACCGCCGACGGAGACGCTCCACCCAACACCATTGCGCAGACGGCGCAAAACCTCGTCGCGGTTCACCTTATCGCCCGGCGACATGCTCTTACCAAGCGCAGCCGCGAGGTTCTCGTCGAGCGTGATCGTGCGGAAGTCGCGACCTACGAGGCCATGCTTGGTGACATAATCCTCGAACGCAGGCTTCAGCGTGCCCGAAGGGTTGTTGCTGTTTTTACTGTTGTCAGCTCAACACTACGTCTACGAAGCTCACTCAATGCCACAGGCTTCCCAGAACGCCACACCGGATCCCGTAGGGCGCCACATCTCCTCGACGGCAAGCTCGCGGGCACCGCGCTTGTTCACCGTCGTGCCCGCAACCTCCGCCGTGGCGGCCTCACGTGCGGCCTTCTTCGCCGCCTTCGTGTCGTCCTCCGCGATGGTTTTGAACGGCCGATGCGCCTGAATAGCAGGATGCGCAGGATCGAAGCTATTGTCAGCTAAAAGCTCATGCATCAGCTCACCTCGTCACGACGACCTCGCCCTTCGTCTCCTTTGTCTTCAAGAGGCCCTCCTTGTTCAGCTCCTTCATCCACTTCGCAAGCTTCTTCCATTCGCTCTTAGCGATGACAACGTCGTCCCGCCGATCATGCGGGATGTAGGCCGGCCGATTCGGAAGAATGTGCGCAGAATACAGTTGCGAACTCGGGATAGGGAGCTGAGACGGCGACAAACTTGACAGTGTCTGCATCAGTGCCGCGGTCAGGAGGGTCGACACCTCGGCCGGCGTCAGCGGCTCGCCCTTGTCCTCGACCGTGAGCTCGGCAACCTCTTCAGCGAGATCCTCAGCTGAGTCGGCCGGCGCCGGAGCCTCGGTTTCCGGTGGGGGCTCGAGTGGCTTGGCGGGCACAGGTAGCGGGAAGGACGGCAGATTGGGCTTGCTTGCACTCTCCCATAGACTAGCGTTAGTTGACTAGGCGTGAGAAAACTTACTAATCATTGATGATACACAAGATGTCCGCAAACTTGCCCTCGTCCCGGTCAACACCCTCGGCGCGGTGTCGCAGTAGGCGTTCCAGCTGATCCCGGAGACCACCACGAGCCACCACCCGGGCTACTCCAACGAAGCTCACTTTGCCATTGCCCTCGGTGTCTGACACTAAGCCAACGATATCACCTTCCCCGACATCCGGGAGGAGCCACGGCTTCGCCATGTTGCGGACCGCGGGCAGGAACAGCGGTGCGCCTGTGAACAACGGCGGCGGTAGCGGGTGATGAAGCTGGAGCACCGGCATGGGCGGAAATGGTAGTCCAGCGAGCGCATTCACTGCCATCAGCCATCGCAATGGCATTCATCACTCACAAGTCGGAACCAGCTCCTTCGAGTTGCGGCCGAAAGTGAGCCACAGCGGATCACCGCTGGGACTGCTGTATACCGTCTGCACGTCAATTCTTGCCCAACTTGCCAACTTACGCCCTCGACTCCGCCGCTGGTCTCGAAATGCGCACTCCGCACGCTATCGGGAAGCAAGAGCTTGCCAAGCTCCTTCTCGGTGACACCATCCTCGCTCTCCGCGACACAGCCTTGCCGCAGGGCGGGATACTGCTCGTAGATGCTCGCGAGTAGCTGCCGCCTGGCAGAGGAGCGTATAGGCGTCGCGTTGGACTGGTGTGCCAGCGCCTTCTTGGACATAGTCGAGTTAGCTGTCGCGCTGCTGAGATATGAGGCGAAAGCAGAATGCTGGCGCGGAAAGGACCAATAAAGTGGAGGTCGAGGGAGTTGCAGGACGGAGCCCCATGCACATGTCACCGCTGCCGCACGCATGTCCGCAGGCCGTGGCGACTATTGTCCACGATTCCTGTCGTGCGTAGAGCTCCGCAAGAGAATCCCCGCTTGAATGAATCATTGCAAGGAGCAGCTTAGCAGTCAAAAGGATATTCAATAATGCATACAGAGACACAGAGAGATGATAAGCCAAAATGATCGTAACAGGTCTTGGAGGGTGAGCGAAGCTGCCATGCCGCCTCAACAAGCTGGGACACGCAATGCTATGCAAATTCTAAGACAGTTTCCAGCATGCTGACGCTGCCAGAAAGAGAGACGGATGCTGACGGTAATGCCATCGATCAACCGCCGTGAAGGGTTGAGATGAAAACGATTTCGTCCCGGTCCTTAAGCTCATACTCGAGCTCTCCCTCGAGCTCCCAGTCCGCATCGTTGATGAGAACAAGAATTCCAGGCCGCCTGAGAGTCAGTCAACGAGCTATCCAAAGCTTTCATAACTTACACTCCCTCGCCGTCAATGAACATCTCCTCCCGCTCGCTGACCAGGTTGTCCTTCATCCAAGCAATGAGGAAGCGCACGTCTGCTGGTCGCCCGTCCGGAGCAGTCTTCGGAATGTACACGGTGTGCTTAGGCTGCTGGGAGAAGATAAGGTGCAGACCACCACTGTTATGTTAGCTAATTCAACGCTTAAGGACGCTCAGCAGGTCGCAACATACCCGAACTCGATCTTCACTTCGAGGTCGTCCGCTCCCTTACTCTTCGGCGTCTGGGCAAGTGCCTCGACAGCAGCCTCGTTCGGCTTCGTGTAACCCAATCCGGTCGATGTTCCGACTGCCGCTGTAGCCATGGTGATCGTGGTATGAAGGAATTTAGCGACTCGATCGATGAAGATGCCAAGATCGTGGCCGTAATTGTCACAGGTCGACCTCCACTTCTCGAAAACATGACGCTCAGGGACCGGAGTCCTGTCAGAGTGCCACACGGTTGGGCACGCGACGTCATTCCACCAGTTGACCCGATAACTCCGTAACGCCGTAGGCGAGCGACGGGGGTCGGATCTGGCTCGGGTGCTCGCTGCGTCCGACGCTGCCGGCGATGTCATGAGTGACGATCACAAGTGCTAGCCGAAAGTACTTTGCACCCACCACTCTCCTTCAAAATGTACGGCCAGCTCAGGCATGTTCCTGCCCGGGCTCCTCGGGCCCTCGTTCAGAGGCGTGTAAGTGTCACCAAGCCCTCCCACTGCTTCCCCTTCCCTCGATCGCGCATGCACGGCAGCTCACACAACATTACAGGCTCTGAACGTGTCGGCTCCCGCCCGCCAGAACATTCCCCCTGCCGCGTCCGCTGCTTCGGCTACCATCCCTCCCAACCCCAAGAAGGGTGGCTTCTTCGGCAAGCTCGTCCGCTACGTCGTCGTCGGTGGCCTGATCTTCTACCCCGTCTCCGGCTATGTTTCGACCAAGTCCGAGCCCTACCGCGACATCTTCGTCAAGGTCCCCGGTGGAGAGGCCATGGCCGACTACGCCGACGCCAACAACTGGGAGGAGTTCGGCCCTGGCACAATCACGAAGCAGATCGCCAAGTGGACTAGCGGTAACAAGGACGAGGACGTGCAGCGCAAGATCGAGGCTGCCTCCAGGAACGCCGAGGCTAGGGCCAAGTCCGTTGGCAGCGACCTCTCTCGCGAGGCTCAGGACGCCAAGGACGCTCTCCAGGAGAAGTTCACCGGCTTCCAGCGTGTGCTCTCCAACGCCGCTACCGAGGCTCGTGAGAAGGCTCAGGAGCTCGCCCGTCAGGCTCAGGAGAAGGCTAACGAGCTCACCGGCTCTGTGAAGGACAAGGCTGAGGATGTCAAGGACAAGACTGAGGCTGCTGCCGAGTCCTCCAAGCGCTCCGCCGACTCTCTTGCCCACCAGGTTCAGGCTGCCGCTAAGGACGCTGTCGAGACCGCCAAGCAGGCTGGCAAGTCGATCAAGAAGGACGCCAAGGAGTTCAACGAGGCCGTTAAGGACAAGGCCGAGGAAGCCGCCGATGTCGTCAAGGAGAAGCACGACACCGGCGCCGCGCTCACCAGCCCCGCCTACTACCCCGACAACGCCCGGCCCCGTTCGGTCACCACCGAGGGTGTTCAGCCCCAGAAGCCCGACCACTCTGGAGAGACCCTTTGGGGTGAGAAGCTTCCCGTCGGATACGAGCCCCCTCCCGGATACTACGTTCCCCCTCCCCCCAAGCCCAAGGTCCCTTCCGCTGGCGAGAAGCTCCCTCTTCTCGTCCCCCAGGTCAAGGCGATCGCTGGCGAGGAGCCCGTCATTGCCCAGCTTGCTGCCACCATCGACTCCCTCACTAACTCTCTTTCCGCTGGCAAGGGTGTTCCTTCCGCCGACTCTTCGCGCATCCTCGAGAAGGCTCAGGGCGACCTGACCGCGCTCAACTCGCGTATCTCCGAGGTCAAGAAGTCTGAGCAGGAGCGTCTCGAGAAGACTGTCGCGGAGCAGGCCTCCAAGTTCGAGTCTAAGCTCCAGGAGGTTGAGCACAAGTGGAGGGCCGACGAGGACAATCTCAAGAAGAGCTGGGAGGAGGAGCGCCAGAAGATGATTGACAACTGGCGCTCTGTCCTCGACAGCGAGCTTGAGGAGCAGCGCAAGGTGATTGAGCAGCGTCTCAAGGACGAGGTCGTTTCGCAGGGCATTGAGCTCCAGCGCCGATGGCTCCGCTCCATCAAGGCGCAGGTCGAGACTGAGCGTGGAGGCCGTCTTGCCAAGCTCGAGGCGCTCACGACGTCGCTCAAGCAGCTCGAGCGCATCACTCTCGACAACTCGGCTGTTCTTGACGACAACGTCCGCCTGCACAAGATCTGGTCCGCCCTCCGTGCTGTCCAGTCTAAGGCTGAGCGCGGCGACATTGCCTTCGACGACGAGCTCCGCGTTCTCGCCGCCCTGACGAGCGACGCCCACGCCGTTGCCGACAACAAGGTCGTGAACGCCACGCTCGCCTCGCTTGAGAAGTCTGGCATCGCCCAGACCGGCGTCAAGTCTTTCCCGTACCTTGCTTCGTGGTTCGCCAACTCCGTCGCCCCGCGAATCCACGAGGCCTCGATGGTTCCCGCGCCCGAGCAGGCTGGCGTCGGATCGCACGTCGCCTCCGCCCTCCTTTCGAAGATCACCTTCCGCCCGCAGGCCGGTCTTGTCGAGGGCGACTCTGTCGACGCCCACATCGCCCGCGCCGAGTGGGCCCTTGCCAACAAGGACCTCGACGCTGCCGCGCGCGAGATCAACAACCTCCGTGGATGGCCGAGAAAGCTGGCCGAGGACTGGCTCCGTGAGGCTCGCCGCCGGCTCGAGGTTCAGCAGGCTCTCGACGTTGTCGGCACCGAGGCCACCCTCTCCTCCCTCCTCATGGTTTAAAGATAGGATAGCTCATGCATAGATGAAAGATCATACAGATCCACCGAGGGAGGCGGTCTCGAAGCCGAACGGCTGGAATCGGAGACCAACGGGTCAACAATTGCTGGGCTCAAGTGCAGCTGCACTGTGGCCCACCATCGATCATGTCTAAAAGATAGCATTGCAAATGCATAGATAAAGAACAATCGAGCATCGAGCGCATCCTAGCAGCAGACATCCGAAGCAACATCCGTACCCGCTGACCTTCCCTGCACGAAGCCGCAGTGCACGTGACGCTGATGTGGCAGTGCTCCGGTTTGTGTGCATTTTCGAAACTCGCGAGAAGTACTCGCTCTGTGCCCCGTTCAGATGTAAACATAGGATGGTTCATGCATAGATGACTTATTATAGACACTTATTGGAGCGGGCGTGTAGTTTTTAGAGCGACATTACATGTCGAGACATGGCGACAACCTAAGCGGTGGCGGCAGGGGCGGCAGGCTCCTCAGCCTTGACCTCGGCCTTCTCCTCAGCCTTGACCTCAGCAGCGGGGGAAGCCTCGGCAGCGGGGGCGGCGGCAACCTCGGGGGCAGCCTCAGCGGGAGCGCCGGCCGAAGTGGGAGCGGCAGGGGTGGGGGCGACGGAGGCGGGGACCTCGGCAGCCTCCGAGCCGGCGGTAGCGACGGTCGAGGCGTCGTCGACGGCGCGCGGGACGGCAGACGAGGCAAGGGCGGCCGCGAGGCCGACAGGCTTCTCCTCCTCCTTGATCTCGGCGACGCGCTCGGCGGCGGGAGCCTCCTCGGCCTTGGTCACCTCAACGGCGGCCTCGGCAGCGGGAGCCTCGGCGGCAGCCTCAGCAGCAGCCTCAGCAGCGGGGGCCTCGGCGGCAGGCTCGGCAGCAGCCTCAGCGGCGGGCTCGGCCTCAGCCTCAGCCTCGGCCGGAACGACCTCGGTGGGCTGGACGGGCTCGGCGGCAACGGCCTCCTCAACGGGCTCGACGGCGACGTCGGCGGCGGGCTCAGCAGGGGTCTCGGCAGCGGGCTCCTCCTTCTCCTCGACGACGGCTGCGGCTGGAGTTAACTACAATTCGAAGGCACATACCGGGAAGCTGGGATAGGAAGCCTTAGAGACAGTACTCACGCTCAACCTTGGCCTCGGCAGCAGGCTCGGCAGGGGTCTCGGCGGCAGCGGGCTCAGCAGCAGCCTCAGCGGGGGCAGCCTCCTCAGCCTTGGCGGGCTCAGCGGCAGCCTCAGTCTTGACCTCGGCGGCAGCCTCGGCCTTGACCTCAGCGACGAGCTCAGCCTTAACCTCAGCAGCGGGGGCGGGGGCGGCAGCGGGGGTGTCGGTCACGGCAAGCTTCTGGACGGCGTCGGTGGCCTCCTTGACGTTCTCAGTGGACTTCTTGGTGAAAAGGCCCATTTTCGGTTGTGTTTATGCGTTAGGTGTTGAGAAACAAGTGTTGACAGAGGTCGAGTTTTCGTTAAGAGCTTTGAGTGTTAGGCAAAGCTGTTGTGGAGAGGATGTGGGTTAGTGAATAGAGAAAGGCAGAACGAGTGCTTATAAACACAAGCGAGTGGGCCCCAGGATGCCGCAACGTCCGCAACAGCCGCAACGTGGACGTGCTCGAATGTACTCGATGGGTTGGTAGCGGTCACGCACGGCGCACAGTGCGCAGCGATGCACAGGCGCAAAGGCGTGCGAGACGTGCGAGTCGTGCAAGGATGGCCGGCGCAAGCTGGCGTAGCTGTGTGACGAGTTGCGAAGCCCGGGGCGAGCGGAGCACAAGGGAGTTCCCGCAGGCCGCAAGCTACGCACCTGGCAGGTGTGTGCGTTGCAGAGTACGTGGCCTGGGCCGGTTGTCGCCCTTTGTCGCCTTCGAGACATACGCACACGACCACACCCACACGAGGGTTGCATCGAGTCCATGTGCTGCGTCAGCGTCTGCCGCACCGTGCACTGACGCCCCGGTGTCACGTTGTCTTGAACGGTGAAAGCCTCATGGAAAGGTTGCCTGCGATGAGCTCTGGTCGTGCGGCCTATCGGACAGAACAAGGGTGCAGATGGTAACGGCCGCATCGTTGACAATGGGAGTGGTTTCTGACCGCTCGGAAGGAGACGGGAGACGGGCCCATGCCACACTGCACCGAAGCCCTCCGTCGGGATTCTCCTGCTTCATACTCAAAGCCAGACTCAGACTCAACCCGCGACACGAGCGATGCGTTATCAAAGTGAGACATGTTCGATGCGTAGAACTGTCAGTGCGATCGGGACCGAGATTTCGGCGTACATGTGCAGATCACTCAAGGTACGCGCACGGGCGCCACAAGGGCCACGGGCCACACGATCGATCGCATGGTCGCGGGCATCGCCGAGCCTGCGATCTGTGATCTGTGAGGCCACACGATTGGGCAGATCCCACCTGAACTGTCCTTCGTACTCTGCGATGCGCTCGGTACGCATTGTCCACAGAACGTTCCGTTCGATGCAGAGTGCGATGTGCGGTGTCCTAATCTTCTGCATCGTCTCCGGAGTGTTGCGACGACTCCACGCTCTTTCCCACCGGCCACCGATGGAATTGGTGCGTGCGCCCTGCTCCGTTCGGGGCAGCATGCGGCGAGTTGAAGGATAGGTCTGTGAGTATGTCTGTAAGAGACCGCCGAGGAGAAAGGCGGCGACTATTCTAGCGGGCCGTGGAAGCTAGCTCTTTCACTTGACATGCTGGTCTCCCGGTTCAGCGCCGAGTCGCCAGTGTCGACTGTTTCTCAGAGTGCTTCATCTCCCATCCAACCCCGATCGTCAGAACGCTAGCTCCTCTTCCCAGCAATGCTTCTTCCTCCCCTGAGATAAGCCGCCGGGGCATGTGAATCCCTGCATTGGAGCGAATGAAGTCAGATAGCTGCACCCTAGACGCCCCCATCCCCATCCTTTCGCTTGACCACGACCTTCGCATCGCGATCGCAACTCTCCCACGTCGTCGAGAAGCGCCTTTCGGAGCGCACGTTCCCCCGGCTGCGGGGTTGCGGCCGTAGCCGTAACGCTCGAGGCTCTCGGCGTTGCGCACGGGCCCTACTAAGCTAAAGACTGGACGTCCACGTCGTTCGAGGAAGATGGCGATGGCGATTTGTGACGCATGCCAAGCAGCCGACGATTAAACAGAAGGTTTGTAACGCAAGCATAATGAGGCATACCATGTCATGATACATTGGATCAGATTCAAGTGGGGATCGAAGCATTTCCGTGGCTCTCCCTATTGCGATACAGCATAGCTGATTGAAGGCAGGAGCACGACTGTGTGTTTCATTGTGCCACTCCGCCTGTCGTGCCCCTGCAATCAGACTGGCAGAGCCGTAAAGGTACCGCGCGACGCGTAACTGGATTCCACACTTGTGGCTGTCGTCTTGGCATTGTGATATATCTGTAACGAGACACAGGCGAGCCACGGCCCAGAAGAATGGGACAGAACGCTTCCCTTGGACATGTGCTTAGCCTTTACTCACGACCGCCTTCGTATGGCCGTGATAATCCTCTCGACGTCAATTAATTGGGCAGCTGGTGGTGCCAACATGGATCAGTGGACGAGAAGAAGAAGTGTGCTTGTGATCGTGCATGCTTTCCGCGTTCTAGATG
Organism: Trichosporon sp. DN520; assembly: GCA_030347605.1. Classification (NCBI taxonomy): domain Eukaryota; kingdom Fungi; phylum Basidiomycota; class Tremellomycetes; order Trichosporonales; family Trichosporonaceae; genus Trichosporon; species Trichosporon sp. DN520. The sequence continues at coordinate 453,646 of JASJUY010000013.1, forward strand.
GACTCCGTACAACAACTCGAGGCGACTAAGAGGATATCCGCCGCCAGTGAGGACATGGAAATCGCTCTCCGCCTCCCAATCAGGCGGATGGGAGTGCGCAGCCGGGGCTCCGAACCAGTGCCGCCCAGTGGCAGGCGACTCTTAGGCAGTGCTTGTTTCCTCTCGTTTCGCCTTCTTCCTTCATGCTGTGTCATAGAAGCCTTTCCAGATGGTCATCACAGCACTGCGATGAGCGACATGCATGCCAGAAGGACATAGCAAGGTGAGAGACGTCTTACAGACTCCCATGTGACCTTCCCCCACACAGCTGCAGTGCAGGGCACCCCAGAATATTCCCTCAGCCACTAGCGCCCCAGACGCCTCTGTGCACATTACTCAATTGCCTACACCGGTCACTGCAACACTGCATTTATCTCTTCGTCTCTCCTTCTCTCGGCGCATTCCGACAAGCACTGCAAGTCAGCGACCCACTTGATCCGCGCCGCCCTCTCTGCAGTGATCCCCAGGAGCCCACCGCCTTCCCCCGGCCTCACCACCTTCTGGATTTCCACTTCCCGCTCTTCGAAAACAGGCGAAAACAACACACACACACACGTTGCAAACTGGGCCTTCCTTGTTTGAGACTAATCGAGCCCCAAGAAGGTCTCAGAACTTCGACTACAAGCTCCTGGTCCACCAATCCAGATCCCCGATAGAGCCGCGTAGGATATCGCGAGAAGACCTCGTAGGATTTGGTAGCTGAACACTTGCGGCAGACTTCAAGAAGACAATCGCTCTCCTCTGATTCTCACTAAGCCGGACTTCCTATCGACGGTCACTTTGCTGTGACTTCTACGACGTAACGGAAGAGAAAGCTCAAGCTCTGACGGGGCGGTGCTGACAGCAAGCGGTCTCCGCAGCATCCGCAGCGATGCACGTTCGGCTACGCCCAGTACTGCGGCTGGCGCTCGCACTACTCTTCATCGGTTCCCTCATCGGCATTCTCTCGTTCCCCTTGGATCGACGGAAGCCGTACGCAGAGGAATGGGCTGCAGAAGCGAAGGCTTCGGCTGATGCGGACCCCGATGGAAGATACGTACTGTGAGTTGTGACGCTTACGGCGATGAACTGACGGTAGCTTCGACCTTCCTCCACCCGCTGAGGGTAAGCTTACTGCCCTCGACCAGGAAGCTGACGTTGCAGGTCAGGATCGCATGCTGCAGCAAATCATGTGAGCAATCTGGCCGCCACCGAGAGCTGACTGACAGAATGCATCATCGCCTTGCATTCGACTCGAATCGATCGATGGTGTACCCAAGCCTGCCGGTGGAGGAGAAGGTGGACACCTCGCAATGGTTTGCCAAGCCACGGATAGTCAATGTGCCAATGTCAACGTACATTGGATCGGTCGTATCTGGCTTCGAGGCCCTGTTCGATCGCCCCAAGGCTGTCTCGTGCGTTTCTTTGGTCGGACTTGGATTGAGCCATTCCGCAGACTGACACTCACAGACTACCGCAATACCGCAAGGTATGCCCCGAGGCAGATGAGGTCGTCTATCGAGTCTCGATGACGACGAAAGACGGAGACGTGATAGCGACTGGCGGAGGCGGAGTAGCGGTGTCGTACACTCATGCTGAGCTCATGAATGTGCCAGTTCGATGCCTGCGCGTCGAGGGCGAGATCTTTGATTACAAGTGAGTACATCGACGGACGTGAGCGGGTCCCAGTCCGGTGCAGATCCCGAAGTTGACAGCGCAGATACTTCAAAACAGCGCATCCATTGTCACTGGGAACGTCGCTGCTTCAGCACCCGGCACTGCGGTACTTCACTTTCGCGCGGGGTGTGCTGTCGCTCCTGAACGACATGATACCGACCATCGCCGAGGCGTATCCAAAGTACAGTCTGGACCTCCATGCGAGCCCGAAGGGTTTGCAGCACACGGAGCCCTTCAAGCACATCCTGGTGCTGCACTTAGAGCACGGTGACCGGTGGCTTGAGAGGTGTACACAGGCTGGTCTTGCGAATGAGTGAGTAGACCACGCATCCTAGCAGTATGATCGCCGGAGCTGGGAAGCGCCGCATGCAAAAAGCTGACAACAGCCCATTCGTCGGGTTCAACCGCTTGCCCAACCACCCCGGAAATGAGAATGTCCCTCCACCGCCGGACACGGTAGAAGCGACCCGTCTTGGCGTGTATGTGGTGAAGTGCCAACCTGACTACACCGCAATCATTCACCGCGCGCGGCGCTTGCGAAAGAACCATCCGCTGTTGCGCACGGTATACCTCATCACCAACCCTGCGGGCGAGTCGAGCTTTGTCGAGGAAGTGCGGAAATGGCTCAGAAGTGATGCGTGGAACGAAGTGTACGCCGGCGCCGGCGACTTCGGAGTGAACGGCATCGAGCGCGCAGGCGTCGACGTAGAGGTTGCACGCCGTGCAGGCGTATTCGTTGGAAATGGGGTAAGTCCGAGACCGTGCGGAATCGGGAAGAAGTCTGTCTGGAGGTCGGGTTCAGAGGTTATCAGTCGTTACGAGCGACTCGTTCCAGCTGCAAGAACGCGCTCGTGACGAGCGGAAATGCGTACGACGTGTGGGGATAAGCTCGAGGCTAGATTGCTGGAAGGGGTCCCCGCTTGTCCACATGATCACATTCTGTTCGCTTGCAGGCTGGAATAGTCGCCTGCGTCGTCATGAGGCACCGTGCAGGATTCAAGCGAGGCGGAGTGGCACGCTCAGGTTGCTTCAGCGGGACGAGATGAAGATCGGTCGAGAAACTTCGCTGACGACAGTTCTCCGAGACGGCCTCGGTGATCGCGCTTCTCCGCGCCCGCGACCGTGTGCACCCGGACTTTACGCAGTACTGGTGAGGTCCAGACCTGTAGTGGCTGAGCGGTGCGGTGGCGGCGGCGGCGGCGCAGGATCTGATCGCCCGGAGGGTGCGGCAGATGAGATGCAGCCAATGACAGTTGCCATGCACGGCGACGATCCTTTGTGGGCACGGGCGCGAGTGCATCACGTCACGTTCTCGTCTTTTCTAGGTATATCAAGACTTGATCCGGCTCAATGGACGCGCGCGTCATGATCAATGAAGCATTCGGGAGTCTCGGCTGGATAAATCTCGGAGGAAGGGATTGTCAGTGAGCTGTTGGGGATGTTTGTTTGTGGCTTCTGCAGAGCTGAAGGTCAGCCGTTGCTCGCCCTTCTGATTCGGCGCGAGGGCGAATGGATGTCACAGGTACAGAAGGTGTCGCTAAGCGTTCGGGTCTCGGGGAGGTGTCGGTCCCACCTACCAGCAAAACGAGTCAGCAGTGCCCGAAGCTCTGCGGAATGATTGCCTCGAATGTAGTACTCCGCTAGTGACTGAGAGTAGTGGTGTAGCTGTTCTATTGCGCTAGAATATCGCAAGAGCACGTCGATCAGCAGCGACAAGCAGAATTATTCCAAGCGGAGAGAACCGAGAGATCTAGATCTGGGCAGATGGGGTATAATGATCGTCCCCTCGGTCGAGCCATGTCTAGCTCCTCGCACCGAGACCGAGATCTCGGACCTTGACGATGAAGTCTGCGGGGCGGGCAGATTTTTCCTCCATTTCCACTACTGATCCACCCGGACCGACCGACTGCCGTCAGCCTGTCAGCTGTCCAGTCTTTGGCCGTTCAGTGCCTTTTTGCGTGCTTGCAAGTCACCCGACAATTGTATCTCGGAGGATGCATGTAATGGTGCCATGCCGGTGACTGCATAGGAACAGTGCCAGAGAGTGCCTGTGACGGTGAATATCGGTCAGTCGACCATCGAGCGCAGCGCATAGGCCGCAGAACGAGATCTGAAGCTTCGAGTCGGGCTGGTCTCGACCCAACCCAGACCGGAGGCCCCAGGGAGCTCACCGGGAACTGGGGACAGGGAGTCGTCGGGAGTGGTTCTTTGCTTACCCTGCATGCATCATGAGAACTTGAACAGGCCTGACCAAACAAAACATAGTGCCAAGGATCCAAACAGAGCTGCCCGACACCGCTGCATAGCGAGGAGAACAGAAGTGCGGGGTTACGGGCGGATCGTCGGTCGGGCTGTGTGCGGCGCTGCAGAAGGGATGAGGGGTAGAAGGGTGCGGGGGATGAATGCGGGCGAAAAAAACATAAGGCGATGACATGATGCCGTGGTCCGGGGGGTCCTGGTCTCGCGTTGTTATTAGGCGATTAGGGCGATTAGGCAGCGCCGTTGACATCATCGCGCCTCATTGCGCCTGATGAGTCCGGCTAAGTTTTGCATTGGCCCGCGTAGTATTGGCCGGTAACCCGTGTCGTTTGATGCGAGCCCGTGTAGAGAGAGAGGTGCTGCTGATGTGAGTGAGTCGTGTTAGTGCCGCCGGGCGCCCGCCGGTGTCTTTGCTGGTTAGGCGTGCCTCCGCCTGAATCCCTCCGTCCCTTTCGTCCCTTGGGACCCCTGTTTCTCTGCTGCCTCTTTCCCTCTCGTGCCCTCTCTGGTCATGCCCCGTCGTCGCCTCATCCTATGATCCTATGCCTCACAGCCGATGCCCTCAGCAAAGTGCCGCCAAAAACCCCTGCCAAGTCAATCATGCCATCAGCCCATCAGCCGCTCAGAGGATCAGAGTCAGTCAGTCTGACATGTCGATCACCGTCACGGCACCAAGCCGCATGCATGCTAGGCAGGCGTCACTGATTTTCCTGTCCCCTGTTCTGTTTTCATGGCCACCCTCCGCTCTCTCTTTCACCTCATCACTCTAGCCCCCTCTCTTTTCGCATCCATCTTGCCTTTCCTCACCTTCTTGTCTTCCTTGCTTCATTGCGATAGACCTTTGACATCTGCATAGAGTTCTTGTCGACACACACACGGCTCGACCAGCGACATCCCGCCACCACCACCACTCATCGACTCACTGTCACCGACTACGCACGGCTCGCTTATCTCGCCGCATAGCATTTGGTCACGCACCCGCTGCACGCCTGACGCCATCGCACCACCTCCCTTACCTCTTCACCTAGGCTCACCACACGACCTACGACCCCGCGTCTCAAGACCACGACGAACGTAGCGACCATGCCCTACGTATCCCCCAAGGACCTCAGTGTCAGCTCGAGTATAACCTCGACGCCGAACCGGTCGGCCAACTCTTCTCCGCCACCACCAGAGCCAGTCGCCAGCCTCGCCGCAGCTTTGGCCAAGACGCACATCGACGCGCCGCCAGCATTGAGCGAGTGTGCGACGAGCTCGTCCAACAGCGTGCAGACTCTCCAGTCTTCGCCGCCCGTTGATGTTGAAGTTGTCTCGCCAAGTCAGCCGCCTGCTTTCTCTCCGGGGCCAGATGAGCTTCTGACTAAGCGGCCAGAGAGTGCCGAGCCCGTCGTCCTGCCTCAGTCCGAGGAGCGAACAGAGGTCGAGGAGGGTGGGGCCAAGGAGAGCAAGGAGGCTGCCAAGCGGAGAGAAGCAGAGGAGGAGGCCGAGCGGCAACACGCCGTCGTGGAGGAGATCAGGGCAGGACTGGAGGGCGAGGAGACTGTCGTCCAGGATGCGCCGAGTGGGACGGCACTCGATGCCGTGCCCGCCGACGTTGACGAGATGGAGCTGGGCAAGCTCGCGCAGTACTCACGGGCCATCTTTGAGTACACGCTGAGGTTGTACCAGAGGGCAGAGAGGGAGAGCCTCGCGAAGGGACATACGCTGCCTGGTGAGTACGAGCGAGTGAGACCGAGCGAAGCGAGGTCCGAGAGGACCGTGAGGACCGTGAGAGCGAAAAGCGATGCCGAGGGAAGCGAGCAGTGCACGGACTCGTCTGAGCACCAGCCGTAGTGGCGACCAGCCATGGCGGCCACGACGACGGCGGCCACAGCCGCAGCCGCAGCGAGGACAAGCTCCGCGCTGGCGGGCAAGCACCGTGTGATCGAGCGGAATGCGCAGCAACACCACCGGTCACCGACGGCCCGGTGCCCGGGATCGCCGCACAGTGTGAGGCCCGGTGCAGCGTGAAAACGTGTCGCGGAATGTCAACGTCGATGTCGTAAACATCCCGGCGCCTTTTGGCGTAGCTACGCCCTGGTGACTCGCCCTCGCCTATGCTTCACTTCTGCCCAGCTTCCAACCCTTGAGGATTGTAGCTGACAAAACAGCTAACACACCGCGCATCGCTGCTTAGCGATCGCGTTCGCGCCTGCCGCATCTCCTCCTCTCCGAGGTCTCCGAGGTCTTTGAGGTTCTCGAGGTCCTCAAGGTCTTTGAGTGCCTCCGCACTTCGAGCCGAATGCCTCGAGCCCGCGCTTCCAGTCCTACGGCCTACGGGCTGAAGGCTTATGTCCACGTCACCGTTGTCATCCCATTACTTGCATGTCTTAGCATTTCTTGATAGTCATTTGTCTTGCTGTCTTGTTATGATACTTGTTGTCACTTAGCACAGGCCCGTAGGCCCGGAGGGCCGGAGGGCGTCTGCCGCCCACCTTCACTTGGCTGTGTCTCTGTCTGTGTGCTGGTCGTAGCCGTGTAAGGCTCATCGCCTGGTGTGTTGGAAGGGCTTGTCTGTTGCCTTGAGAGCTCGCCATCATGCTTGACGCGCTTGTCCGTCATGTCGCATGCACACCGCTATGCACTGCATGCGAGTTACGTGGCTGTCACGGTGAACAAGAGTGGCTGGGGGGTGTGACTCTGTGGCTCTGGACTGAATAGGACAAGGAGGCGCTAAATTGTATGATGTCAGAGAAGACATTTGCCGCGGAAGTTGTGAGGTCCGGTTGCATGTGAGCTAGACACACCGGCTGACTGGGTTCGGCTTGGCCGGTTGCGTGGTATTCACAACATTGCAGTCGTATGGATGCATGCTGGCTCAATGAGTAGAGAAGGACGTGACGATCGAGGCAAGACAAGAACTACACAGATTACGGCGCAGCAGGGAGACGGAGGGACAGAATTGTCTGGCTCGGTGCAATCCGGCTGGACAGATTCGTACCTCGGTGCTCAGCGCTGTATGCGACGCTGTATGTGAGGCAGTCAATGGCGAAGTACTGTTGCGTGGCTCCGAGTTTGCGTATCTGGAATAACAAGACCGCGGTACATACGTGTTGCAAGGGAAGGTTTGGCCGACCGCGGCAAACACCTCGGCGCGGCCAGAATGATGTTTACAGGGCCTCGACAGCTTGGGTGAAGTGTCGGGCTGACGTTGGCTTTGACGTCAGAGCGGCAGGCAGAGTGGCAGTGACCGAGCTGATAAGCACCGTACGAGCGGTACGACCAACAGTTGCGGCAGGTGCGGCAAGGTAACGAATCAGCCGGTCTTGAGTAGTTGAGTGCTTCCCGTCTTCCCACACTGCTACAACCCCACCAGCTCTACAGCACCCTCATCCTCAGCAGCGCAGTGTGTCCAGGTGGGGGTTCTGCATTTTCTCGTGGGGGTACATCGAGCTCTCCTTTGGCTCGTGCTTGGTACTCCGCTCTTGAGAGTCAAATGAGTCGAAGAGCAGTACGCAGATGAGGTCATGCAACGACGGGCAGCATACTCCTGAAGTCGATGGGAAGTCGAGATAAAATGGGCGACTGCCAAGCACGACTTGTCTACTCAGCTGTCTGACTTCCCAGTAGTCAGGTCCCAAAGGCCAAGAATCAGGTCCCATCGTCCGACCGCAACCGCGCCAACGCGCCGCCAATTGCACAACGCGTCGCGTGCTGAATGAAGACCACTATGAACCACAACTGCGAGTTGAACACGGGTCGTGCCGTGGAGGTCATGAAGCTTATTTCAATCAGGTGATTCTTACTATGACGCGCTGAGCTTGCGCGCTTCTTCTGTGACGCGACGCACGCGTTACACTTTCCGCATTGTCTTTGCGCCACTCTGCCGATGGCAGATTCCCACAAAGCATACTTCAGTCGACTGCTGGGCTGGGCCGATGGGTTGTCCAGAAGGGATCTGGCGTCGTAAATGAAAATGTGGGGAAGTGACATTGCCTTTGTGCTACGCTTGATATCCCCCCCCCCCCCCCTCCCCCCTCCCGACATCGCTTTATTGCCTCCTTGCCCGTGCCAGAGCCGTTCAAGGCATATACGCTACATACTGGACTGTAATAGGATCTCTGCATGAGGTCTGATGCACTAAGGAAACTGACCACGCCGTGCGTTACGCTAGCACCACTTCCCGCAGCTTTGCCGCTGCGGCTCAGGAGTGAAGCTTCTGGCTTCGAGACAGAACACTGGCTTCTTGGGATGGAACTCTGGCTTCCTGGGATGGAACACTGGATCAGGGAGGATTGGCGAGCATGAGACTGGTGTTAGCTGTTCTGCTGACTCGTGGCTGTGCGCGATCGATGGCCAGTGTGCCACGATGTGGTTGCGCGCATGGCGGTGTGCGGTGGGGGGTGGCGGTGGTCTCGCTGACTCGGTGTCACCATATCTCTGTACGGAGCTCATCGCAACTTGTGGCAACCATTTCAGTGAGAGTGAGGATCATGTGTGCTCCTTAGTAAAGAGCAGTGCGCTGTGCTAGAGTGGCGTTCGCGTCTGATTTGCTCTTTGGAATAGCAAAGCTGCGACGCCACGCTAAGCTTAACCGTGCGGCTGGCGCTGTCGTACTCAGCGCTCTCCCCAGCTGCACGCAGACACGCTGACTACGCCGCTCAGAACATACTGGCTCACGGCCACGGTCTGCGCATATGATTGACAGATACATGGAACATGACATATCTAGTGTGGAAAGGGACAGATGCTACCTGTGCTTGTCGTATTAATGTAGATTGATGTGTCTCCTGAGGGAAACTTCGGCTGAGCTGGATTTCCTGGGTCTCTAGCGAATGGCGGAGGCACGATCGAAAGCATACACAAGCATCGGAGTCGTGCTATCGGTTCGAATCGTCGTCGTCTTGGCTGACCCCTGCTGCATTGTAGACCTCGCCGCATCTCCGGCTCCGCCGTCGACGCTGCTCACGCTCAAGCATCATCCTCGCTCTCCGTCTCCTCCTCCTCATCGCTCTCCATCTCCCTCATCTGCACCTTGAGCACCTCGTCCTCCCAGTTGATCGAGAACGCAACGCCGAGCTCGGCGCTAGAAGTACACGCGAGGGCGATCGCCGCTCCCGCCCAGAGACCAGCGAGTCCCCATCCCTTAGAAATACCAAGCCAAGCGCCGATGGGCAGGCCGACGACATAGTAGCCAATGAAGTGGATGATGCTGCCCACGTTCTGCCGTCCGAACGCACGGAGACAAGCCGCTCCGACATTCTGCAACCCGTCAAAGATCTGGTAGCTTGCCACGAACACTGCCGCGCGTGCCGCTTCGTCAGCGACTTCCTTGTCCGAGGTGAAGAAGTTGGCGATCTGGTGGCGGAAAATGAGCACGAGAAGACCCGTTGTTCCAGCTACGAGGACTTCGAGGATGAAGCCGGCGCGAACGGAACGCTTCGCCCGCTTGATTGCCCGCAGACCGAAACCGAGCAGATTGCCGACACGGTTCGCGATACCGATACTGATGGCGTAGGGCACCATGGCGACGAGATTGTCGAGAGTCGAGATGACGGCTTGAGCCGCGACGGCGACGTGACCCAGTCGACCGGCGAGCAGGGCGATGACTTCAAACGCCCACAGCTCGGAACCAAACATCAGAGCACCGGGGATCGCCAGCCACAACACAGGTCCCCAGTCCCGCAACGCCGCACGGTTGAAGCCGTCCCAGCATTCGCGGGCACGCGTTCGCGTCGAGTACAGCACGATGAGGATGCCATCGAGCCATAATGTGCTTGCTGTTGCGAGGGCTGCGCCGGAGGCGCCCATCGACGTGTGGTGGACAAAGTAGATCGCGAGCCCAGTGTGCACGGGCAGAAGGCAGAGCAGGATCAGCGGTGGCGCCGCCATCATATCTGCGATCGTCAGCTCTATTCATCTAGATCTTCACGCCCAAGCCGCGTGGCCGCCAAGGCCTCACAAGAGGAAGCAGCAAGCCCAGCTGGCGTGCCTTCGCGTGCCTTCGGCTATCCACAGCTGTACTCACTCTGGACTTGCATGAATGCCTTCATTGTCTCCACCAAGCCCAGCGCAGGGAGGACAAGAATAGCGTACCGAAGGTACTCGACCATACCCTCGACGAGATCGTGGGGCTGCCCGAGAGCCTTGAGGACCGGACCAATGTTCCACCAGAAGATACCGACAGATAGCGCAAGCACCATAGACAGCATCAGCGTGCGCAGGAGGATGTGTCCGATGTGACTTCGATGTTCTGGTTGCGGGTACAGCGGCGCCGACAGCGTTGTGAACGCAGCTGCGAGAGCGAGCGGAAGCGGGAAGCCGGTGACCATGATCAGCAGCGACGAGTTGCCCGTCACGGCGAGTGCTTCGGGACCTGCAAATTAGCTTCTACTCGACGGGTTCGTAGCTAGCAGGAAGTGGGGCGCTCCCAATATCACAACTGATCAACGCACGCACGGTCATGAGGTCCAAGCGCCGACAGGCACCGGACCTCGGACCTCGGACTTACGGTACCGTTGGAGCAACTCACCGAGTGTGGTAACGACCAAAACATTGATCGTGCTGAGCGCATTCTCGAGCGCAAGGCCAGCAGACAGGGGCACCGAGCTGCGCGCGAGCACACCGAATTCGGTCCAGGTCGTCGCCGGCTTGTTCAGACCGTCGAGAGTGTGCAGCCTCGGCGCACGCGGGATGAGGGGCGTGTGCTCGCTGCCGACACCGTTCTGTACCGCCGAGCCTGTGCCCCCTAGTCCACCGACGCCGGCAGACGTAACTCCGTCACTTCCTGCCGGCTGGGCACTCGTGGCCGGGCTGGTGGAGCCGTAGCCCGGCACGCCTGCCGCTGCTGCCGCCGCTGCCGACGGCCTTCGAGTATTCCGCGCAGTGGGCGTCTTGGGAAGCTGCGGCATCGCACTCGTGCTGGGCGTTCGGCCATGTTGAGGACGGGCCATGGTTGGGTTCTGCGGGCGATTCGAAGGAGGCGGACCACTGCGGCTGGCGAACGTCGGGCTGGTGACTATGCCGCTTGGCCTGCGGCCCTGGGGGATCTGGATGTTGATGGCGGCATTGCGGGCCTGCCATCTATTTGTCGGAGAGGACATGGTGGTGAGCTGCACCTGATGGAGGAGAGTGTGTTTTGACGAGGCGATGCGACAGATCTGCGATCCAAAATCAGTGGAGGCAGCTGGCAGCAACAGGAGGCAGCTGACCATCCCGCCGGCCTCCACCGTCCCTGATCCTGCGATGTCTGATGGCCCCGCTATTCCTCCGCACGCACGATGCTGAACAGGCTAAATGCTTTTGTAGCGAGCCATACGCATTCTTTGCATTGGTTAGTCACTCGAATAGTCACAACAATGATATGCCTGATTGCATTCTTGCACGGGTGGGCGATGAGAGCACAAGCGATTGAAGTCAAGCCGTGGCGCACTGATGCATGTCTTGGCGTGAAGTTTTCCGTCGTTAGTACTGATCGTCGCAGATCGCGCGTGCCCCGTGCGTAAGCAGCAGCGGTCGCCTAAATGATCAGCCTTCTGACGTATGCAGCCAGTCTATCATCCAAATTTCGGTCCGGCCCACGTGTAGTTACGTAACGGTTTCCTGGCAGTTAGAAGTGGAGGTCGAGTCCAAGTCTCCCACGCTCGTGGTCTTCTACAGCTCGCTGCTGAGCTCAACCGAGATTTCGACGTCTCGATCGTCGATCCGCTGCCAACAACAAACCATGCTGAGACCTAGTAGGCGGTTACTGCAGGTCGCCGAGAAGGCTGCCTCCGCTCCCAAAGCGCGGAAGCAGTACCAGCCTGGTGAGGTCGACCTCGTCGCTCCGTGAGTGTCCAACAAACCAATTCTAGCACGATCGAGCTCGAGCGACAACCTCTTTGAACGTGCAACACGGCCGCCGTCTCGACTTGAGCCATTGCCCTTAGCTTCAGGTTGTCTACGGTGAGCTGACTCCAGTCCTGATCCACTATCGAACATCCGCCCTATCATCTATGCGACGCCACTGTACAAGCCGAGCAACTCGCCGTACTCAGCAACCGAGTTCCCGATGCTGAAGCCGTCGGAGCAGCGGCTATACGAGCTGCAGATGGCGACAAAGATGCAGAAGGAGCGTGTAGACATGGAGAATCACCGTTTCTGGGTGAGTTGATAATGACTGTCAATCCAGCTGGGACTGGCACCGTCTGTGCCGTCCGGCATGGCGACCGGGCTTGACCTCAGCTGCCGGTGCGCCCTAAGCTGACTTCAGGCCACAACGAATCTCGCCTTCGAGGCGCAGCGCGATGCACGTCTTGCTGCTCTGAACCCCTCTGACCCTCCGACACCTGAGGACCTCGCGAAGCGGGAAGCGGTCTTGACGCAGTTCTACCGCGACTGGCAGGTCGGAAATCGCGACCGCATGATTCCGTGGGTCGAGGAGTGGTGGCGCCAGGTCTGGATCGGCATCAAGATGCAGGCCAAGGTGTACCTGGCTGGAGGCTGGCGGAAACGGACCTGTAAGTTGACTGTACCACTGTGTAACTAACACTCAGAAACGGCAGAGGAGCAGGAAGAATACGGGGTGGCGGAATCATATATCAACACAGCATGGCGAGCATCATAGTTAGCATAGTCTCGGACTGCACAGTACACAGAATGCATTGTACTATACCTCTCTCACATGCCCTTTGCATGTGCAGCGTCTCCGACGGCGCTCGTTGCTTGTAGCATCCTAGCGACCTGCCGAAGGATCGCCGAAATCTGATCCCGCCGCCGCTAGCTGCCGCAGACCGAGCGGCGAGTCGATCCAAGAATGCGTGCCTGGCCGCCACTAGATGCGGGGTTGCTGATCAATCTCGTCTCTGACTTCGAACATTTTCCACATTCAACCATGAGCGGCGTGCAGAACGGCATGAGCTCACTATCAGTACAAGAGCAACCGCGACCGTCCGAGAAGCCGGCCGATGCGCCCGAGGATGCGCCGGAGCACTGTCCCGTAAGCTTTCCACTCGTCCCCTTTAGCTGACGACCAGGGTCCATCTTCCGAGCAGGCAGGCAAGGTAGATGCGTGTGACGGATGTCCGAACCAGGCTGTGTGTGCTGCCGGTCCACCGCCACCGGATCCCGACATTCCACTGATCGCGGAACGACTGTCGCATGTCGGAAAGAAGATCCTCGTGCTGAGTGGAAAGGGCGGAGTCGGCAAGTCGACCTTCACTGCCGCGCTGGGCTGGGCGCTCGCGGCCGACACGGAGCTCGAGACGGGTATCATGGACGTGGACATCTGCGGACCCTCAATCCCACTACTTACTGGCCTTGAGGGCGCGCAGATCCGCACGAGCGCATCGGGGTGGGAACCGGCTTATGCTGCCGAGAACCTCGCCGTCATGTCGATCGGCTTCCTCCTCCCCTCGGCTTCGGACGCTGTCATCTGGCGCGGACCGAAGAAGAACGGTCTCATCAAGCAGTTCCTTAAGGATGTGTCGTGGGGAGACCTCGACTACCTCGTCGTCGACACGCCACCGGGCACGTCGGACGAGCACCTCAGCATCGTCGAGTACTTCAAGCAGGGCGGCATTGACGGCGCCGTCCTCGTGACGACGCCGCAGGAGGTTGCGCTGCAGGACGTGCGCAAGGAGATCGACTTCTGCAAGAAGGTCGGCATCCCCATCATTGGCATCGTTGAGAATATGAGCGGATTCGTGTGCCCGAGCTGTAAGGGCGAGAGCCAGATCTTCCGCCCAACTACAGGTACGTCCAGCTCAACGGTATCTGTCCTTCGCTAGCTAACATGCAGGCGGCGCAGAGGCGCTTTGCAAGGAGCTCGGACTGGAGCTCCTCGGTCGCATCCCGCTCGACCCGCGAATCGGTCAGCTGTGCGACCAGGGCAAGTCGTATCTCGACGAGTTCCCCGACTCGCCCGCGACGGAGGCGTATCTTGACGTTGTGGAACGTATCCGTGAGAAGCTCGGTGACTAAGTGTAGCGGCGTATCTTCTACTGTTGTATGCATATCTTCTAGAGCCAGCTTGCCCCGTCCCTCCTACTCGTACAGAGTCAATCTTCTCTCCCGATTGCCTGCCATCCGTGCCATCGCATCGACTACCACAGGCAAGTCACAGCCGCCCCCGGAACGGTGCAGATATCCCGTCCGAGAATGAACCCCTCCTCCGAACAAGCCAAGAATCCCTCCGTGCGTCCCTCACCAACCTCCGGCGGCGGAGCCTCATACGTGTCCTTCTTCGGCAGAGCGCCGAACCGGACCATCTCAGCGGCGAGCGGCGCCTGCGGCTCGGGCGCGTCCTTGCCCTTTTGCTGGAAAGTGACCATCTGCCCCTCATTAAGAGGGATGTCCGTGTCCAGCGACAGTGCGCCGCGCTTAGGATCTCCGCTAAGGATACGCACGACGCGGACAGCGTCGCTGTGGGGATCGCTGATCTCGAGCCAGAAATCCTCATCCTTCTCCAGTCCAGTGCGCGGCTTGCCGTGATCCCGTTCTTGGAGGAGGGAGATGAGCGTCGCTGTCGGGTTGGAGGCGGCGCCCTTGAACGAGAGGAGGAGATTGCCGCGAGCCCTGCTGTTAGCTGCGGATCTAGACACCGAAGCTTAGGGGATAAAGCCTGCATAGTTGGCTGATAGGATTCTGGACTCACTGATCGACCATCATTGGCGCACCCAGCGCCTGCGTTCCATATCGCACAGCAACCTGCGGCCGTGATCGGAGCTGCACACCAACAGTGCCCTTCTCGTAGCGCTCCTTGTTATGCCATAGCGTGTGTGCTGAACCTGTGACGAATGGCGTCGGAGCGGACACGAGCCCAACAGTCCGGATCATTCGCTGAGCAAGTCGGGCAAGTACTGGTCCCGGGGTAGCGTCAGTGAGGCAGAGGACGGCCGATGTAGCAGCGCTGACGTTCAGCTCGTCCCTATCTCCGCCCATCGCTCCGTTCGCACCACCAGCACCCACTGCTCCAGTAGGTCCAGAGGCTGAGCCCTGATTGATACCCGCCCCGTCCCAGACTCCATTCCATCCCTTCTGCGCAAGCAGAGCTTCCAGACTGCCGATTTCTGATCCAGACTTGTCCGCTGCCCAGTCTGTTCCGAGACGCTGCCAGCGTCCGACCTCGGCTTGTCCTCGGCCGCTGAGGGGGCTGTAGAATGTCTCTGCCTCGGAGGCAGCATCTCGCTCGAACGCGGCAAGGGAGAGGGAAGGCAAGGTTGAGTGGTGGAAGCTGCCGACGCCTGTGGGTTAGCTCGTGTACCGGAAGTAGGTAGCTGAGGTCTTCGGCGCTAAGCCTCTTGGTGTATGTGAAGACCTGTATTTGGCCTATACTCACTCTCATATCCCTGCACCATGGGAAGGTATGACTGCCATCCGCCCAGGTTCGCACTCAGAGAATAAAGCAGCACGGCATCTTTGCCCACACTCGACAGCCACTTGTCCACAGCCTCCGGTGTCGGATAAACAAGCGTGTTTGCCTTGATGGACAGCGCTCTCCGCGCAGAACCCAAGCGCCGCGGCGCCGCTCTCAGGCTTCGAGTCAGCATCGGCGGTTCAAGTGTGCTGAGAACGGTGCATCAGTCTCGTCTGCTATCTATCAGCTGCGCGCTTCTGAACTTTCTGGTTCGTCATAATCGCCGCAATCACGTGGTGTCAGCAGAAGTGGAGGTCGGTGGCAACGAAGTCATTACCGTGGGAGACTTTACCACATGGCAGCTTACGGACAGTCGTTGCTGTCCGCGAGGAAAGCTATCGAGCGGCATGCGCCGTTTTCGCAGTTCCGCAAACCGCACCAAAAAGGACGAAGAAATTGAGCGAGCGGCTGTCGGGGTTCAATGAACCATTCAGCGCCACCTAGGACATCAATGTCGCCCCGAGCGCCATCGGGACTGACGTCCCACTGCTCTGGCATAACCGCCAGGATCAGCCAGGATCACGGCTCACACGCAACGGCTCATGCATAATGTAAAGACCCCGAGACCCTTTGTGATCGGTGCAGGTTTGCGGAACGCAGCGATCGCAGGCTGCCCGTCATTGCCATTGCCTGTCATGATCGCGGCCCGTCATATGGCTGTGCCTGGCAGATTTGACTGCCGGATGGCACGAGGCCGATGGCCCAGTCAGTCGAAGAAGTTCATCGCAGCTCAGCTCAGCGTAACGAGCGCAGATAGACATGAATGTGAGGGAAGGGCTTCGGACGGAACTGTGGATGGCACAAAACGGGGATCTGGAAACTACTATTAAATTAAATGGATCTCGTATATCTCGGCCAAGCCTCTGTGGCCTGTGGTTAGCGAGGGTTATGCATACAGACCGGACATCGGAGACCGGATGCGGAGCATTTCGAATGAATGGGAGGGTTAGTTGCTCAGAAGGGAGATGCCTTCGATTCAGGTGCTAAGAACAACGGCCATTGAAGTTTCCTTTGAACCGTTCTTCTTGTGACGTTGCGAACTCACGGTGAAGGTTTCCGGCTATGTCAGGATGCCTGCTTCTCAGGAGTAGCACGACTTGCACCCGCAGCGAGTCCCTCTCTGCCTCTGTGATGACATTCATCTGCGCTGCCAATGGACAGCGTGCGCACTGCCAATGAACAGTAGACACACTACCCCTGCTGAGGGCAGCTCGGTGCGGAACCGTCGAACAGAGCCAGCGGGAGGCGCAGTAAGCGAATCGGGTGCTGCGTTATCCGCCAGCAACCTCAACTTCGCTCGGAATACAAGACACCCGCAGAGCACCCTCGAACACCTGATTGCAGTCATTCCGGAATGTCCGCCTTCGATTCATTCCACAGCGCGTCCGTGTCGTGTCGTGCTGCAATGATGACGCGGGTACGCGGGATGCCGATCGAAGCGCGCCTAACAGGCGCGAGCGAAGTCGTGTAAGCGCGTGTAACCTATGCCGCTGTCTCCTGTATCCTGGAGCCGAGTAGCTGCAATCGGCAAGTCCACTGGATGGGCAGCTAGTCGCATCCCACAGTCCGGATTGCCGGCACGGGCAGGTTGCTCTCGGCAGGAGCTCCATGCTCGGTCAGTCTGTCGGTCGCGGTAGAGCTATCAGTTGCTTGGCGACTTAGGTCGCTATAGGTCGTCAGTAGGCTGCACTGCATACACTGGTCTGACATGTCTGACATGGCTCGCCTCGCCGAACGGCACGTCCCGGCTTCAAGGAGCGTATCAGTTGGGTATTGATTGAGTGATTGCGTCGGCTGCTCCTAATGTCTGGAACAAATCGAACGAAGTACGACGCCAGGCTGATATCAAGTCTGAATAGGTCATGTTTGAGACCTGTCTGAGATCTCCCTGCTCATCTCCCTGCTCGTCGGGCTCGTCGGTCTGCAGTAACGGCACACCGGCTGATAGAACCAGTTCGCCGGCGCCGGCTGATCCGTCTTGCTTTCGCCGAGACGAATGTGGGTCTCGTAGTGGGTCGAATTGACCGCGCCAAGTCGGTAGACAGACAATGCGACAGTCGCAGCTGCAACCTGTGCAGTGGTGTCGATGTCTTGGGACAAGACCCTCGGATATGGCGAGCCCACCTGCTCTTATTCGTGCTCAGTCCCCCGGTTTGACGATGGAGCAGGTGGGAAAGGAGGCTGCGCATGCATTGTGACCCACTCGGTTGCACTTCGGCGAGCCCAACGACGCACCAGTCTTGGCTGTCCAATTCAGAGGTTCCCGTATCTGACACGCGCTATGTATAGCAACGTTCAGCTGGCTCCGAAGGAAGTCGAATCGCGCCAAGGCCTGCGGTATGAGCCACGAGTGACCGCCAGCTTTAGACGCCTCAAGTCAGCGCTGGCGTGATCGTCGGACACATTAGTACCACAGCGGACGCCACCATACCGCCGAGAGAGCGACGCAGTCGACGCCGGTGCACGAGAGGACACTCTAGAGGTGGCTACTCTCCCTGGAGCTGTCATGAGCGAAATGGATGAATTTTAATGTTGGAATGTCCAACTTCTGGGGCGACGAGCTCGCAACAAGCCCTGCTTGCGAGTGACCTCGCTCACGAAGCGGCTAGTGGCAGGAATGTCCGTGCAGAGCACGATGACTTCACGATGGCTTGCCGTGTTAGCTGGCCATCGGGGAAGAAGGGACGCCAGCGTCGCTCGTCTTGTGGGCCAGTCCGCAGTCTCGGAGAGCTCGGAGAAGGCATAAGATCGACCGAGGCTGCGATCCGAGCGCAGGCGCAGTGCCGCGGCGCAGTAGTAGAGCGAGCGGAGGACCATGCGGCGCCGTACGCTGTGTGGGAGCGACGCTGCACGATGGACAGGCAGGTGTGAAGTTCGCCAACAAGTCCGCCAGGTGCGCAATTGAGCCTCCAGCCCTGTACGTGGTGAGGTATGCCCTGGGCGTTGATCATGTCCTGGATGTGTCCGTCCTCGTCAGTCCGTGCAAACCTGGTCAATCATAGTCAGTACTGCGAGTCCGTCCTGTGACCATGGCATTCCGTCAGATGTGAGCGCTCGGCGTCCTCGGCGTCCTTGCACCTCCGCCCGGCCCTTCCGACGATCCTACTAGTGTCCGTCTCCTCTCTGCGCCTGACCTGTGGCGCCTGCCACTGACGATAGCCTCAAGTTGCGCCACCTCTGTGCGTCAGCCCTGTCAGCCAAGCCAGTCAAGCCAACGATGCCAGCCCAGAACCACAAATGTGGTATCTCAGGTCGCCTCGTGGCCCCGTGTCCACAGAAATCAGCCACGAATGTCAGTCAGAGCGAGCCAAGCCATGGGCGTCGAGGAATGAGCCACCGCACCTGACTCTTTCAGCTTGCCCGAAGCCCCCAATGCTTCAGCTCGTCTTCTTATGCATGTCGGCATGGCGGGAAGAAGACACAGGAAGCAGAATATGCATACTGCCTCCTGTTGTAGCTGTTACGGCTTGCCGCGTATTGGGTTTGGAACAATTGTAGGCCCCTAGTGCTAGGGCCAGGGAGTGAGCGCGGGGGCGGGTCGGGGCACACAGCATCGGACACATGGCACACCGAGGTTCTTACGATGTTTACGGTGCGGACGGTTGTTCCAGAAGCTCCAGAGTGGCTCCAAGTTGTGTCAAGCTGTACCCAAACTACCCAAAGTTTACGAGCACGCGACGAGGAGGGAGGGGGGCGCTAAGGGGAGCTTGGAATCCTAATCCCCCGAGAAGAGCGGACTGACGTACCGAGACAGTGTTTGCGGGTGAGCTTACACGGCTATCACGGACGAAAAGACGAGTAAAGAAGGGAGGGAGAAGGAAGGAAGGCTGGACTGGAACAATACGTAAAGGCGCGTATGTGATACGCTCGACGCGCTCGACCCCGCACACGCAGCCTGACATCGCCATGTCGGAGCAGCCAGCGGTCTCGCGGCTGGCGGGTCGAGTTGCCCGGTCCCGGTGCCCAGCTCCACCTCGGTCCGCTGCCGCTACCGCCTGATGTGCCCGTTGCGGTGCTCGAATCGCATCCTGTGCATCGCTCTTGTGCGTCTTGTCTTGGCAGCGTGTACGTCGCGTGCCCAATGCACGCCTGTAGCGTGTGCAAGACAGAAGTGCGCATCAGGTCCAGCGTACCGGTGCCATCCGCAAGTGCCTGTCACCACGAGTCAACGGCACGCATGCCCACACGCACGATGCACGATGCACGCACTTTCACGGCACTATTGAGCATTCGAGCAATTGATCTTCGAGGAACGCGCGTGCATAACGCTGTCCTATCCGTTGTCCGTTCCCAGCGATCTTCAAGTCAATGCGAACCAATGCAGATCAGCGACTCGGTCCGGTAACGAAATGTGGCCCTGCGGACCTCGCGGACCTCGCGGACGCGGTACCCATTCAAGCTGCACTATTGACCATTGAGGACTACGGCACTACCACAGCGTGATGCATTCACGTGCCTGAGCTGCACCCAAATCTTATCTCGGGGCCCGCAGACTAGCGCTGCCGGGTGCCGTCTGCATGCCGCTGTGCCGCTGTGCCGCTGTGCCGTTGCCGTATACGTGCGCGAGTGAGTGCCGCTGGGTTGTCTCAGACTTGCCGACTTGCCGCTGCGTCGCACTTCACACTTGTAAATGAATGCATGAGAATGACGATGATCACTGAGCGGGGTGGAGGAATGTGCACTGAGAGAGGGTGAGTGGCACCTGGGTGCAGACGCTGATCCAAGGATGCATTTGGGTGTGGCGTTCCGGAGGCTGTACCCCGCTGACACACATGGAGCACATGGACGCGTACGTGCGCTCTCACTGCAAATGGGGGCATCTTGACTGGATGGGCTGTGTCCTGGGGCAATGTACGGAGCGTGACATGCACAATTGACTGCTGTTAGTGCAAGGGGTACAGGTCGCATTGCGTTGCTTCCCCAATGAGAGAGAAGTGGCACTCCGAAAATGACTGAGCTGCCTTCTGTCGTCTCGTTGCGGGGAATTATGTCGAACATGAGCAATGACGCACTGCTCGCTGCCAAGCTCGATCATCGCACATGAACTTCACCAGACGCCGCCAGTATCGCCAAGCTCGGAGCTTGGTGGCCCGTTCCAGAGCGTATTATACTCGACCGGAACGTTGTCGGGCGACGTGCGGCCTTTGACAGCGTAGGTTGAAGCGAACGCTTCGTACGCTCCGACAAAGACGCTTCGGATGAGCCGACTCGTCGCAGGATGAGGTCAACCGTGTTACGAGGGGACAAACGACGCTCGCATGCCGAGAGCAGACTACACTTGCCGGTGAAGTACGCTAGCACGGTCAGAAGCTCTCGCAAGCAAAATAAAGTTCAACAGCGGAGGAAACACAAGGGGGTGGACGGCGTCGTACTCCGTGCCTGTGCCTGCATTCTCCAAGTGTGCCAACTCTACCGTACCTGCGTACGCTGTTCTGCCGTGTTTATCCTGGCTTGCTCAGCTTCGCTCAGTCGGCGAAAAATGTGACTGGAACCAGGTCAGCGGAGCTGAAAGTGTGGTACGTTAGGTGACTGACATGAATTGCAGCACCCGTCCACACACACAGAAGCAGCACATGTTTCCCAGCGGCGTCATCCTATCAGATGGGACCTGGACCTGGGCCGGTGCTTCCGCAGGTCCACTGAAGGCTAGGACCGGTCAATTGCGCGAGAAAATTGCGGAACAACAAAGTCCTGCCATGCTAGCGTGGTCTTGACATCGGTCTGCTTGGACTAGACTAGCTGGACTCGAGAGATGTCTCAGACCATGCACACTTGTGCTGAGCAAGAAGATGCTTGTCCTGCATTGTCTTGCTGCTAGGCTAGGAGTTGGGGGGGTCCGGACTCATCATGGCATGGCGTACAGCGGATGTACGAGCGGCAGTTTTTCACTCAAACGCAGGTCTGACCTCATTTTCGACCCGAGCGACGAGCGAAGAGGCTGCTGCGCCGTCGAGCCCGAGCCCGAACCCACTGCCACTACCAGTGCCACTCCGCAGCGCCGGCGATGCTCGCATGCCCAGCGCCCAGCGCCGAAATGAAAGCAACAGGAACGGGGCACGGCACGCGGCACGGGGCTGGAGTTGGGGGTTCGAGGCAAGAGGACGATCCCACTCCGTTTTTTCTCTGTCCCTCTTATCTGCTCGTGTCCCTCTGTGCCTTTTGGCCATCCCAAGATCCCTCGCCTCCCGAGATGGGAGGATGATCCAGCTCTGGATCGAGCATATCGAGAAATCGAGGGAAGCGAGGTGGGGTAATGAAAGGATCCTTCGACAGCTTCAGGATTGGTGTTCCAAAATCGTACGGGCGATCCACAATCCCCAAGGCTAGTCACCTCCCTTCTTCTCACCCCTTCTCGCCGAAAAACGAGCAGAGGGTTCAATAGGGACTGGGACTGGGAGTAATATCACTCCGGCCATCCTACCACTGGCCAGACGACTCCCGACGTCCGGCCTCTGTACATCCGGCCGCTGACCAGACCGGGCATAGACGTAGTGTAAGCGCTTGCATGCTTGCATGCTTTGCTTACTCGCTATCGCCAGCGCCCGGACTGGCCCAGGGATTCGGTTCGGCGAACGCCCAGGGCCCCTTGAGACGATGAAGGCACGTACGCAATCCGTCCACCTCAGCTGCAGCTGTCCCCTTCTTTGTCCGCATCGCAGCAAGTCCAGTCAACCCAGCACTTCTGCGCAGCACATTACAGCTTCTCATCGGGCTCTACGAAGCAGTGAAAGTTGGAAGTACTAACGGTGGTGGGCGGAAACTCTGCAATTTCGGTAATTTTGCACAGAAATGGACCAGACCCTGCCCAGGGACATGGAGTGTGCCCGTCAGCCTGGGCCGTCCCTCTCTCAGAGGAACTTCCCTCGTCGCCCAGCCGCACCAGCCGGCTGCTGAACGGCCGCTGACGCCAGCAAGTGCAGTCACGCCGGCTTACGACTCTTTCTGTCTGTGCTTGTCTTAGCTGGTCTGACTACTTTCCGCATTCGATGGACATGCATTACAACATCGCACTAACCGCACCGCTGAGGAACCGTCGTGCAAGCGCGGGTGCGGGCGCGTGCCTTTGTGAATTGGCCTCCATAGCTTCTACCGAAGCACGCGCTTGCGGCGCAGAACAATGAAGGACGTGCGACGCCTGCTGTTGGTCTATCGCATGTCGCATGTCATTGTCGCATGTCATGTCGCAACGACTCTGAGAACTAGTGCAGCTCGGCACGGTCCTTGAGACCGAAGTCTTGTCCATTGCATGGGATGCAACGCCGTGACGCCGTCGCCGGGGCCGAGGCCGCAGCTGTTGCACAGCAGAGTGGTCGGAGTCGTTAGCCACACCCCCGTTTCCGGCTGGACTGGTCGACAGAGTGCGTAGCGCAATTGGCGTGCTGGTCATTCAGCTAGCTAGTCAGCCGCCTGCCTCGCCTATCAATCTGCCAAGCATTTGCATATAGTCTAGCTAGCTAGCTCGTGATACCATCTTTGCACCGATATCACCGACGACGACTGACGGAGAAGCCTACCAACAGCGCTCCTCAGCTCGGACGCAGCGGATATGCATGCCCGCGAGGGCGCAAAGGGAATGACGGGGCGGGGCACAGCGTGGTCGATCGGTGGCTCATTCATCTCGGTTGCCCCCGATAACGTACAGATCAATGATCAATCTGCGACACGGACCACTGAGCCTACGATCATTCGACCAACCGAACGGCTCTTTGTCAAAGTGGGCCTCCGTGATCAGTCAGTCAGTGTGGCTCTCCAGTTTTCTCCACCATCCGGCCAGCGTCACCAGTTTCAACCGGGAGTCTAGACCGGTCGCACGCATATCGTCGCATCTTGCAAATCGCTCGCTCCGTCGCTCGCTCGCTCGCGGATCGCGGAACCCATCACGCCACGCCACGGTTCAGCTATTCAGCTTCCAGCAGGCCTCTAGAGGACAGGAGGCAGCGTCGAGCCGTGTTACACGGGTAATGCAAGTGCCAGTTCCAAGTCAGTCCAAGCGATGGGATCCGCATCCAGATCCAGATCCAGTTCAGTCGGTCGCTAGTGCTTCCGTGCTTGAATGAATAGTCACTGGAATCGCAGCTAGCCCAACTAGCCCAGCTAGCCATGGTGCGAGCCGGCTCGCGGCTCGAGCATCAGCGATCAGGTGATCAAGCAGGCGGCGGGCAGAGCAAGGGGACAAGGGGGAGGGGGCGGTTGAGCAGCGGCACCGAAAGCGCGGGATTGAGCAGCCGCTGTTCTTCTATAATTGCCGGTAACTCGTGGTCTGCATGGTCTGCATGGTCTGGTCTGGAGAGATGGAGTGCTCGTCCTAGAGAATGGCCCACTTGGCCATGGCTAGCCAGGTAAACGAAATCGGCCAGGAGACGAAGAGGCGTTTGTAATGGAATCGAGCCAGGCAGCGAAGGCAGCGACGGAACCCAGGTGGACACATTCGATGCCAGGGCGCGAGGCAGAATAGCCAGGAATGCGTAGGGACGCCAGGGCAAGGGAAGGCACACGGGGAGGGCTCCAGGGACCAGCCAGGGTAGTCAGGGCCGGCGCTCGCTGGTCAGGAGTCAGGCGTCAGGAGATGAGGATCAGGGGCAAACGGTGTATGTAGCGAGTGCAGAGCAGATGCAGAGCCGCCTGAGTGAGCTGCATGCAAGCGGCTGCCTGCCTGTCTGCGCCCTGCCCCTGACTTGTCCTGCCTGCCTGTCTGCGCCCTGTCCCTGACTTGACTTGGCCGAAGGGGTCTCCAGGCGAGCACACCACCCACCCACACACTCTTGCACACAGTTAGGCAGCCAGGCGCCCTTCGCCTCTCTGCCATCCTTTCGGCCCCGGCCAGATGCTTTCGCGCCGCTCACGTCTCGCGCATCGTCCGCTTCCTCCTTCCCTCCCTTCCCCCTCGCGTTCCTCGGGTTCCATGTCCGACTGACAAGACTGACTGCCTGACTGATCGAGCCAGAGGGCGCCAGGGGCTTGGAATGGTTATTGGTGCGCCCCCCTCGGATCCCTCTGATCTTCCCCCCGCATGCGCCCTCCTGCCCTCCTGCGCCTTGCCTCGCTCGCTCGCTCGCCGCCGCCGTTCTACCGTGCCCTGGCCCTGGCTCTGGCTCTGCCTGTCGCTTTTTCTCTCGTCCCTCACCACCGCTCAGCTGGCGCCAGGCACCCCGAGCCAGTCTACTGCCAGCTGCTTGCATGCATGCATCCAACCCAGGCCCGGCTCAGCTCAGCTCAGTCTCAGCGTGCTCCCTTCCTCGTACCCTCGTCGTACTCTATCTATACTCTGGTCGCCTCGCCTCACCCCGAATCCAGACAGAAGACTGACCACACCTGATCAGGCCATGGCCATCTGATCATATCCTCTTCTTCTCATCTCATCTCCCTCCCTCACACGCGATAACTCTATCCCTCTCATCTCGACATTAGTCTCACTCTGCTTGGTAAGTTGAGAGAGATCTCGGCTCCTCGCAACTCCTCGACACCTTCCTTCATCGCCCTTCCGACGAGCTCGACTGCGACCCGGCTGCTGCTGCTGCAATTCACGCACACGCTCTTATAGATCTCGGCGTCAATCACAGTCCTACAGAGCACATCAATTCGTTGGCGACACGGATACACGGCGATTGTCAAATTCTGTCCTAGCTTTCTTGGATCAAACAGGACGCCCATTCGTCCTCGTCTTGCACATATTACACACAGCGGCAGGACACGGACCCCGCACCCTCAAGTCACGACTCACGGCGGTAGTCACTCAACAGCGACCGTCTGTGCTGCGCCCACATCGTTCGTCAACAACTTTCAAAGTCGCTCTCTCGGTCAGCTTCATCAGCAAGCCCAGAGCCAAGCCAAAAGCAAGAGCAGACTGCACACCCGCGCCGCCATCCGCACTCATCTTCGCCCCGCTCGCCCACTAGCTCTGCCGCCTGCAAGCCAAAACCTTGTCTGCTCTCGCACTACCAACTTAGGCATACACGACGAACACACCGCCGCGCCGCGCTTCACCATCATACCCTCCTTCCCCATCTTGCGTCTGGATCTCTCCATCTCTCAAACGCTCTCCGTTTCTGAACACTCACACTCCGAAGCGCCTCCCGCCCTCCCGACGGTAGCTTGACGCTCGTCCAACGCCGATTTCTTAATCGCTCGACATGTGGTCCCGATGGCCCCCTCAGGACCGCTGGGGTGGTGAGTAGCCTGATCCTTTCCCACCAAAGCTCTTCTTCTTCTCTCTCTCTCTCATTCGCGCACCATGCTGCATATAGCGTTCATTCGGTGTTAGCACACCAACGCTGTCCCTGCAACATGTGCGCAGACCGAGACGGCGTTTGAGCTACTGGCGTCAGCCATGTTGCACGAGCAAATTGCCGTTGCGTGAGCCGTGTTGCATTATCGTGCATTCCTTCCGAAACCAGCTTCCGCGGCTGTGGGATGCGATAGCACATGGTGCAGCACTAAGGCGGGAGTCTATGGTCTGATTTCAACACGGGGACCGACCGACCGACCCTGCATTCCTCGCCTGTGCCGCCCACCGCCGGCCGGCTGAGTTGAGCTCAAACCACTTCAAGCATAGTGATCCGACCCGGAACAAGAACGACGCTGACCATCCACAGACAAGGTCCTGCTCGCCGAGTGGTACGCCGAGAACCGCCGCGCCATCCCTATCCACCCAGAGCCCGGAGTACTCGTCGCGTCCATTTTCGTGTCCATCCTCGGCTCGTATGCAACCCTCCTCGTCCTTGGACGGCGCACGTCGCCCCGTGGTTTCCGCAACCTCATTCTGCTGCTCCTCGCCGCCGTCTGCTTCTCAGCCGTCGCGGTGTGGGGTATGCACTTCGTCTCTATGATTTCGATCCGTCTCCAAGCCACGCCCGAAAAGCACGGAGTACAATGGTACATGCAGTTCTCGGCTGGCATGACGGTCATGTCATTGTTCATCCCTTTGGTCGCCACCTCGTTCGCTTTCTGGTTCCTTGCCTCCGAGGCGGAATTTATCTGGTGGCGTGGTCTGATCTCTGGTGTCATTGTCGGTCTCACAAGTGAGTTGTCTTCCCTGCATTTGGGTGGCGCGGCGGCGCTACGCTGCTGCGCTCGCCCGCCCGCCTCATTCCGAACGCACCGCACACATGCTAACTTGTCTCAGTCGGTCTCATGCACTATTCTGCCGCGTTCAAGCTCCCCTACCTCGACGTCCGTTACACCGCCGTTACGGTCGTGTTTGCGCTCATCCTCGCCTGTGTCGCGGCTACGGTCGCGTTCGGTCTCTTCTTCCGGCTGCGTGAGCAATGGCAGGACTCGTTTTGGAAGCGCGGTCTCTGTGCCATCTTCCTGGCAGCCGCCGTGTGCGGAATGCACTACCTCGGTGTCGGAGGCGCCAGCTACTACATCAAGAAGGGCGTCGACTACAACAAGATCGCCACGGACGACAGGCAGTCGATCCGTCTCACGGTGGCCATTTCCGTCATGTGCGCGTGTATCATTCTGCTGTCCGTCGGTATCTCCATCATCGACTGGCTCATCCGTCGTGACATCCGAAACCGCGCCCGACACA
Organism: Trichosporon sp. DN520; assembly: GCA_030347605.1. Lineage (NCBI taxonomy): Eukaryota > Fungi > Basidiomycota > Tremellomycetes > Trichosporonales > Trichosporonaceae > Trichosporon > Trichosporon sp. DN520. The sequence goes on from JASJUY010000013.1 coordinate 480,504, forward strand.
TCGTCGTCGCTTCGGCCGCATTCGACGAGACGGGCAAGCTTCTTGTGCGTCACGACGGAACGATCCCCATGCAGATCATTCAGACGGATGCGGACCTCGCGCGTGTGCTCGGTGAGCTCGACCCCCGCCGCCCGACCTTCCAGTGGCTGTACCAGCTTTCGTTCAACTGGCCGGTCATCACGCCTTTCGTCCCCCGCATTCTCCGCGAGATCACGAACCGTGGCAAGAAGACTGAGGCCCCGCCCACGTCCGACCGCTCGATGAACCGCAGCGCCTGGGAGCAGCTGCTCTTCCGTTCTCGTTTCGTTGAGGCTTGTGTGCTCCTCGCCCACCAGCTGGACCTGTCGATTGAGTCGCTCGGCGTCATGTTCGACCGCGTGATGACCACCGGCACCCGTCAGAAGGACGCAAACGAGAAGGGCCTCGACGAGAAGGGCAACCCGCGGCCAGACGACGAGTCATCCATCCACGGTATCACCCTGAACCTCCATAACTCGGAGGGTGTCATGCTGTTCATTGTGCGAACTATCGGCAGCGGTGCGCCCGCTTCCCACGACTGCCCGTCGACTGACAAGGCTGTCGGCGTCTCGTCCGACAACATTGACTCGTACCTCGCCCGTGGTTACCGTCTTACCGAGACGCGTTTCTTCTCCAAGACGCTTGCCGACAACATGGGTGTGTCGAAGCAGGAGATGGACGTCTTCCTTTCTGCTTGTAAGACGTACGCCAAGCGTGGTACCCGCCCTGTCGTCCAGACTGGTGGTGCCTACCTCGGTCTCTTCGGTGTCCGTCCCGCTGGTGACTCTGGCCTCGACGTCCTGGTGTACAACTTTGCCCGCCACCAGATCCCCGCTTACCGTCTCCCTGACGTCGGCTACCCGCTGTCGTCTTCGATGCGGACATTTGTCCGCGAATGCGCAAACCTCAGCATGGCAGAGGTGCTACAAAAGTGCAACGACGCAGTGCAGGAGGCCGAGGCGTCTGATAGTGGTTCGACCATGTCGCTTGACGAGGCGCTGTACGAGTTCCAGGCCGCCATCGCTGTCGCGATCGAGGCTCTGACCACTGCGCTGCGCTGCTGGCCCGACCTGCAGAACATTGCTCGCCTCTCTCCCGAGATTCTCGACCTGCCGACCTCGGACCAGGACGACAAGGTCCCCGCCCAGATGATCATGCTCGAGGTTGTTCTTGGCGCCCCTGAGGCGCGCATGACGCCGGTGCAGTCGCGTGCCTCTGGTGTGCAGGCGCCTGTGGTCAGGTCTGGCCGCAGTGAGAGCGACAAGCCCCCCGCGCCGTTCGTCTACACCCCTTACAGCCTGTTTGCCAAGTCGCAGACGATGCTGCTGCGTGCGCACGGCGTGCAGGAGTTCTGCCGGAACACGCAGGCCGACCTGGCGCGGCTGTACCCGTATGTCGCCTCTGACGTGGCGGCCGAGCTGGACGAGGTGGACGACAAGAAGGTTGCCAATCCATTCGATAGCATCAACATGGTCCCGCACGAGGGCAAGCGGTTTAACACGCGCATGTCCAAGCTCACGCGCGGCTTGCACGTCGAGACGGGCCGGTTCCAGGCCTCGAGCTCGTCTGGCCCGGATAGCGTCTCGCCAGGCAGCACGACCGAGTTTGACGCCATGTCGTCTCCGACAGCGATTCTCGACAAGGCGGGCATGAGCCGCGAGGACGACGACATGAGCTCGCACGAGCCCGGGCCGCCCGTGTACAATGCCATCCGCGGCAAGACGGAGGGCTGGTACGGACGCTCGATGCGTGCCATTGAGCGCAACGACCGCGGCGGTCTGCTCAAGGACGTCGAGTACAGCGACAACTAGGTCGCTTGTCTGTCTGTCTGAGGTACCTTGTCTTTTCTCTCTCGCAACTCTTATTCATTCTTTTGGTCCGCTCGTGGCTCCTCTGGAGCTGATGAGCCAGTATCTCTCTCTCTCTCTCTACTCCTTACTCCCGCTGGATCCTATACCGACGCTTTCTATACTTTGTGTTAATCGATGTATCACTACGAGTTATGTGTCACGGAGTGAGCGAGCGGCAGCGTCAGCGAGCGCGCGAGTAAGGGTCAGTGGGCGTAGCGAGCATCAGCGTGCAAGAGCATAATCGTGAGCGAGCACTGGTGTGAGAGAGCGCGAGGGCGGGTGAGCTACGAAGCGTCGAGGTGTGAGTGAGCGAGCATCAGCGGACAGACGTAAGAGTGAGCACCGAGGCACGATGCAAGAGAGCCGCCATGATCGTCAGCAGGTGGCGAAGTGGGCGATCAGACCAAAGGTCCAGCCAAATACGCCCCAAACAGGCTTGCAGCCAAGTTTTACACCTTCGCCCGAGATCCAAAGGAGTATTCGGAATGAGCCATACAATACAATGGGCATGACGTAGTGGCTGGAAGCTGGAGACAGGAGGTAGGGACTAAAGTCCAGAAGGGAGAGGACAATCAAACGCCACTACTGCTGAAGGCGGAACGCCATGACAGCCATGTCTGAGAGTGGTTGGCCGAGTTGGCTTGCATTATACGGCTCGGCTGGCATGGGTCGTGCGGCTTCAGCGCTCAAGTATGGCCGGTGCGTGCGGTCTCAGCGCTCTGAGCAGGGCCAGCGCGTGGGTGTTGATAAAGGTTGCCTCGTGCCCTCGCTCTGAGATAACCGCACTAGAGCGCTCAGTCACGGAAGCAGCAGTTCTCGGTGCTGGCAAGGTTCGGCCTTCTGTACGCGGTGCGACACTTCTCGGTGAGATGACTCTCGGTGCAACGACTCTCGATGCGACAGATCTCCGTACGGTCGCCACACGCTGTGGCTTTTGGTGTGGTCTTCGAGGCGCTTTTACCATGAGCCAGAGATGACAGTCAATTCAGCGCCCAAAGGTGGCTGCTCCCAGACGATCCATCTTGCGATACAGCTGCATTCTCAGCGGATCATCGGGGGCTGAGAGTGTCCTTTTAGATCTGTATTGGATTGTCAGTGGCGGATCTGAGTTGCAGATTTGAGTTGCAGATCAGCAGATCATGACTTGTTCGATCTCAGCCACATGAACATCGGAAGATCTGGACGATATGGGGGAGCAGAGCGTTCGTGGGCTTCCTCGCTTTTCCTTCTTCTTGCTCGTTCCTCCTGCCTCCCACTCCGTTTTCTGGGTGTCTTCCTCCTGACCCTCTCACATACAAGCCCATAACCTCCCTCCCCTCGTCATTCCCGCCCATCGTCGTTCCTGCCCATCGTCATTCCTGCTCTTCGTCTTTCTGGCCCCTCATTCTGGCCCCTCGTCCTTCCAACTCACCATCCCACCATCCCACAACCACTCCCTGACTCTCCCCCTTCCTTCCAACTCCCCAGGGTTGTTCGAAATGGGAAACATTGCGCGCGGGCGGGGAGTGGTACGAATGGATTGAATGAAAGTGGTCAGAATGAAAGGTCGCCATCCGTACCGCCCCTCTGCTGCCCCTGTCGCGGACTGGCTCTCGCCAACAACATAGTCGACCAGTGATCGGTCAAAGTGTCCATACTATTTGTACAACAGACAAGATCCCCTCTCTCTATAGCGCAAAGTCCTTTCCCCGTAGAGCCTGTCGCACGCTCGACTATTCGTCCGCGCCCAGCCAGGCGCTGAACCCTCATACCAATGCCGGCCCCCATATCGATCTAGCCTCATACAAGGCCCTTCGCACCCAGCGCACTCCCGCCTTTACCAGCAGGCTTCGGCGGCTCAAAGTAATTGTCCCAGAAGATCTTGGAGCTGTTCGTGGGTCCAGAGAAATCGCGCATGTTCTGCAACCGAAGGACTAGGTCGTAAATCTCCAGATTGCGGAAGGCTGGTTGTCAGCTTACTCCGAATTGTGGCCAGCTTGTGATCTCCCAACGTTCCCTGCTCCGTCCTACACATCGTCCACTGCGTCCTCTTCCCCACCTGGGTTCAGGTCCCCACCGCATGTTTCGTTCCGGCTGTTTGACGGACTCTTCCCAAGTGCAGGACGAGATACAGGACGAGATGCTAAACGTGTGTTCTGCGGACAGGGACTAACGAACTCCTTCCAGCGCGTCTCACAGTGCCAGAGCTAACCTGAAAGTCACACTCACGCTCAAGTATCGGCGGATCAATGCTCTTCCACCCCTTGACCTTTGTCGCGTTGCTGGTGGCGACTGACTCGCGGAGACGCGTCGCGAATGGCCCCCGTGCGAAAAAGATGGCCTGCATGTCTGGTTCTCGATTGTCTGTTGTCAGCTAACAAGGTACAGCAATGAGCTTGGGACGAATGGATTGAGGCAGAGATGGGACGGATGAACGCACCGAAGCCGTGACAGCCCTTGACCATCTTGTTGCCTTGTTCGTAGCGGTCGTATTCTTCCTGCCAAGTCAGCTTGGTCCTCTGAACTCTGAAGCTTTGTGGAAACCCGCTGCTCCCCGCAGCGCCTGATCTCTCCGCACCCCACTCCACCATCAACCCCTTGCCCTCGATCCTACTCCAATCTCACCACACAAGGCACTCACCCGATCCGTGATGATCCACCCCAGGTCCGGAACGATGTACACCGGCGCGATCCTCGGCCCATGGCTAAAGTGCCATCTCTCCGGCATGGTCGCCGGCGTGTATGCGGTAAAGTTATACCGATGCTCGCCCGTGCTCGCCTCCTTGAGCTTGGCCAGGACAGGCTGGACGTCCTCGTCCTTCTCGAAGTGGAGCCCAAAGCTGGGCCACCCGTCGCGATGCTTGATTCGCGTAAAGTCGTCGCCGAGGATGTCGTCCATGAAGATGATGCGCTGCTTGCTGAGCCCCGTCATGCCGTGGTCGCTCAGCACGATCAAATCGACAATGTGCGTGAGGTTGCGCGCCTCGATCTCAGCCACCACGTCGCCGATATACCCGTCTACCAGCTTCAGCGCCTCCTCGACGTCGGACGAGTCAGGCCCGCCGCGGTGCCCTGCCTGGTCTAGCTCGGGCATGTAGCTGAAGATAAGCGAGGGGGCTTCCTCAATGTCGAGGTCCAGGTAGTGTCGGAGCGTATCTAGCTTATCCTGCGGGCTGACTTTCTGCTCGTCAGCTTGTTGCCCTCATCAGGAAGCTGGTGCTGTGAGTGGGACAAAAGCTCACCTTGTACTGCACGAAGAAGCTCGGCGACGTGCCCGCGCTATCTGTCGGCGGCCCCGGCCTGGTAGTCAGCTACTGCGTTCGACAGCCCAGCTTACCACATGATATTCGCTGCCCGTCTTCCTGCACGCTCCGCGACCGCCCAGAGCGGCTCGCCGCCCCACCACCGTCCCTCTAGTGATGAGGGGTGGTTGAAGTGAAACTCCTCGTCGAGCTCTTTCGCCCAAAAGTCGTTGGCGATGATGCCGTGAGATTCGGGATACAGCCCGGTAAGGAGGGACCAGTGGTTTGGAAATGTGAGACTTGGGAAGCACGGCTGCATGCTCTCGGCCCTAATTCCTTGATCCTTGCCCAGCGAGAGGATGTTGGGAACCAGCTCGGCGCGCTCAGTGAGGTATGCTGGCTTGAACCCATCCAGCGAGACCACCAGCGTTGTCGGGTAGAAAGTGTGCGTCCCATTGCTCAGGAGCGGTCGGGATCGCGCGACCTTCTCCTCATGTCGGTGGAACAGGACGATAACGATCAGCACAACGAACGGCACCGTGAGGACCAGAACGTGTGGTCGTGGCAGCTGCGTGTTAGGATTGACGAAGAGCATGGGTATAAGAGATGTGATGAGCGTCAAGCATGCGACAAGGATGTGCACGTAGGATGTCATAGCGAGCAGGGTTGTGCCAGTGCATGCTCCGATGTGAATGTCTGGCTCACACTCAATGGCTACGCACAGACAGACGCAAAGAGGGTGGGACGGTGACATTATTGAAGGTCAAAGCTGGTGACAGAATTGAAGAAACGAACCTTGTATCCTCCCACCACAATTCCGCCTGGTCGGAGCGACCTCGCCTGCCTTGCGCTCCTTAGCAGTGTCGCATGTTCCGACGTCTCGTCTGGATCGGCGTCCTCGATGTCGAACTGTGCTCGTGTCGGCGGCGGGGAGAGCTGCGACGGCGAGCGGCGGTCCATCGTGTCGTGCACCGAACAGCTGGAATCCGTGACGTGACGAAAGATGAGTTGGCCAGTTCAGGTCCGGAAGGGAAGGCGTGGCTTGGATATCAGCTATCTACTATCAGACCGTAGGGTGACACAGGCCAATCAGCTTCCGCACTGGCTGCACTGACTGGATGTTTCACGTCGAGGCGGCCATGTGGTCTGTATGCGCGCCTGCGCGCTGGTACGCGTCGCTGCTGTGGAGGTACGCTGCGGATATCACCGGCTGCCCTATAGCTTCTTGCGGCGTCCAGCCGATCGATGCCGTATACGTAGGCTCGGGCACGGCGCGGCTTGGCTCGACTGTCAACAACGAATTCACACCTTCATCCCACCTCCCTCCGATCCCTCCACCGATCACCAGGCTCGACCAACATGGCTCGACCAGTCCCGCGGACACCAAGGCCGACACGATCAATACCGACGGCGACAATGTACGTCGTCTTGGCGCTGTCATTGCTTGGCCTCGCCGCAGCGTCATCAGGCGACCGCCTCATCATCTTCGAGGACTGCACGAATGCCTGTCTCGAGCGGCCATGTAACCTTTCTCCCGTGCTGCGGTTGTTGGGCTGGACCTGCGCCGCAGACTGCGACTACCAGTGCGCGCACGAGGTCACCGACCTCTCGGACCGGGGTGAGATCGGCTACCACCAGTTCTTTGGCAAATGGGCCTTCTGGCGCCTGTTCGGCATTCAGGAGCCGTTCTCGGTCCTCTTCTCGCTGGGGAACTTGTGGATACACTGGAGAGGACTCAAGATGCTCGAGAGGAAGATCCCGGACTCGAACAAGTTGAAAGTATGGTTGAAGGCTGCGGCTTGGATCCAGATGAACACTTGGCTGTGGAGCTCTGTGTTCCACACGAGAGGTGAGTGCACAGGCGGAGCGGCTGTGGAACGACATCAAGATGAGTGATTGAGGAGTGGAAGTAGGGGATGAAGAATTGGGCAGGGAGGTATGAGTGGTGGACGAAGAAGAGTTTGAGAGAGTTTGTGAGAGGGAAGGAAGAAGAGAAGGCGCGGAGGAAGGGCGCAAGGACCATCATCGCTGACTCCAGACGTCCCCTGGACCGAGAAGCTGGACTACTTCTCCGCCATGATAACAGTAGCCTACATGCTGCTGTACGCCATCTTGCGGATCTTCGGCGTGCAGACTCCGCACGCTGCGAACCGACCACTGCGGCTCTTCTTGTGCCTGCTGGTCGGTCTCTTCGTCCTCTCGCACTTCATCTACGTCTCGTCCCTCCCCCGCTTCCCCTACGGATATCACGTCGGCGTCGCCATGGTGCTCGGCCTGATCGGCAACGTGATGTGGATCCTGTGGAGTCTGTCATTCGTCGTGCGCCTGCCGACATTCCGTATCGGGGACAAGACACTAGGCTGGCCATGGCCGTATGGACCGAACTGGAACCCGATGAAGAGCCGCCGACCCCGAGGCGCCTTCACGCCCGCCATCCTCACCCTCCTCACTACCGCTGCTATGAGTCTCGAGCTGCTCGACTTCCCGCCCCTCCTCAGGGCTATCGACGCTCACTCCCTCTGGCATCTCGCTACTATACCCCTCAGCGCGGCGTGGTGGGACTTCCTCATCCAGGACACAAACGACCTCCAGGCCCACACGGCCTCGCCGCTGTCAGGTGGCTCCAAGTTCTAGTGCATCAAGTGGTAGAGTGTGGAATGTATTACGTAGCGGTTTCATCGATTGCTCTATGGATGCAAGTCGAGGCGCTATGGTATCTATAGGGATATACTGCTGGGTCGCAGGGGAGGTCGGGATCGAGAAAGATTCGGAGGGAGTCAGAGAATAGGGGGGCAGGGAGGGGAGAATAGAAGGATTTAAGGCAGAGCCGAACGCTCGCCCGGAGGATTGAAAAGGGAGAATGTGCAGACGCCTAACGCACGTGTCGATTTTGTAACACCAAACGAGCCGATACCAAGATCGTCATCCACGGTCGCTCGCTCCGTCGTCATACCGCTCCGCCGTCATAGGGGATTGTAGCTCATTTCCGGTCGGAGACGAGCGTACATGGGCACGCTGCGCGCAACGCTTAGTTGATCTTCTTGGCACCGTTGGCCTTCTTCGCACCGCCCTTGTAGGTCTTGCGGTAGAACGAGATGAAGAGGAAGAGGTACGAGGTGAGGATGGCGCAGCCAAAGGTGGCAGCAGACTCAGCACCGGCGCAGTCGGCAACCCAGGGGAGGTTGATGCCCCACTTGGTGAAGAAGTGGTTGGTCGTGGCAAAGTAGACGATGCAGAGGTCGATGATGAACTGGGTGATCTGCATGGTGGTGAGGTACTTCTTCCACCAGATCTTGCGGCCTCCAGCGGTGGCCCAGTAGTAGTAGTACATGAGGACGTGAACGAGCAGGTTGAGCGTAATGACAACCCACTGGACAGAGGTCTCACCGTTGAGCTGGGTGTAGCAGAGGACGGCAGTGGCAGAGTGGTGGAAGACGTGGAGGAACGCTGTGCCCGTTAGCTCTGTTTTATCTCTTCGGCCATCTGTTGCGCCGAGGTCGGCCAGTAGCGCAAGCCTGCGGAACGTGCGCCATGCGACGCGGTGATGCTTACCAAGAGGCTTCTTCTTGAGGACGAGGAAAACGGTGTCGATAAGCTCAACATACTTGATGTAGTAGTTGATCATGTAGTAGGTGACGAGGGTCTTGGTGAACGAACCGTGGTTGCAGATGCACCAGTAGAAGCCGTGCTTGATGTACAGAGGAATGCTGATCCGGTCAGCCACGATCTCAAAGGAGTTGGTGCGCCATGAATGGCGCCGCCACGTCAGCCGCGAAAGAATACTCACATCTCCTCAAGCATGAGGGCGAGCAGGAGACCCGATCCAGTCGTCAGGATGAGGTTGTGGATCTGGAAGGGGATCTTGAGCTTGAAGGGCTCACGGCCGCTGTGACAGAGTCAGCACATTTGTTTACGCGATTGCCGGGGTGGAGTGAAATTGTTGGTTAGGTGGAGCGCTGCAAAGGAAATTCCAAACTTTGCCAAGCTCTTGTGGGACCATCGTACGGTTCGCACGGCGCGTCGACAAGCCTGCCGGCGCCGTCGACAGTGCCATCCGTTCCCTCGCTCATGAATACCGTGGTCCGACGCGTACAGACGCGTTCGGGATCCTCGACAGTTGGGTCGCAGAGACGATGAGGCCATTGTTTACTCCATCGATACCATCATCAGAGCCACCACCGCCCGTAGATTACCGAGCTGCCAAATATACTCACCGCATAAGCTCACGGCCACCGAAAATGACGATGAAGTAGGTCGCAATGGCAACGACGACCTCCTTGTGGGTCGAGAGAGGAGTGGCGCCGCGGATCCACTCGGTGAGCTCGGCCGGAGGGTGAGGGAGGTTGAGCGAGTTCCAGACCGTCCGGATAGTGGTGAGGATGGGCCCGTTGCCGGGGGTGGGGAGAGCGAGGACCATTGCGAAGGAGTGAGCGGCGGCCGCTGTTTGTCTGCAAGAAGAGAAGAGAAGAAAGAGAAGAAGAGGGAGGTTGAGAAGAAAGGAGGAGAGAGACTGGCAGTCCTGACGAAATAAGGAGGAACGCAGACCTGGGACGTTTGTGAGGAGCACGGCGAGTGTAGGCCGCGTCGAAGCGCTAGTGGTGGAAAATATGCTCCCGCGTTCCTCTGCCTGATAAGTTGAGGTAGTGCATCGATGCGACGATCCTGTCAGCTGGTCAAATCACGGTTAGCAAACGCTGATTAGCGGGAGCAATGGCTTGATTACAATTGATTTGCATCATGAATCATGCGGCACCGGTACGCGCAGTGAGGGTACTGAGGGCAGTGAGGGCACAACCCAGGGCCGATGCAGGGCCCGGCCGGTCCGCCCGGCACGCTTGGGTCGATCTGATGCGCTCTTTCGATTGTTGACATCCCTTGCAGCATTCATCTCCCTGGGTCGGCGACGTTGCAGCTGTCGGTGCTCTCGGCGCTCATGCGGTGCTTGTCCGGTGCACCGGGTCGAATGCAGGGAAAGCCGCCAAGCCCCCGTCCAACCAAACGCCACGGCAGCCGCAGGGGCCCGCTGAGCACGATGAGGACTCTGGTCTGATGTCCGTCCAGAAAAAAAAAACGCAGGCTCTCGTCTTCCTTGGTTCCTTGGCTGATCACTGTGATCACCTGGGTGGGGTCCGTACCTGGCACACGCAGCCGATCCGCCGGGCAGCCCTCCTTGCTCTCCTGACCATTGTGGGGGAAGCCGGGGTCATCGTGGGAATACAGCTTGATTCGCTAATCGGCCGCCAGAAAATCGACCGCGCACCCCGCCGGTTAACAGCCAGGCCTAAGATTGCCAGCCATGCAGCCATGCTCTGCCGCCTCTGCCGCCCGCTTCGTCACCTCCAGCTTCTCGGCCACTCAGATTGCGTCGAGTAAGCGACTCCGGCAGGTCGGCTGTGGCTGATAGCTGATAGCTGATGGGTCAGCACAGAAGCACGTAAGCAGAACGGAGCGGGGCTCAGCACACCGGGCCAGCAAAGAGTCGATTGATGATAGGAGGACAAAGCTTACATCCCTGTTCTGTTATCCTGTCTGTTCTACACTGCTCCCTGTCGGCGCACCTTCTGGCCATGGACATGTCATGGACGACCTAGACCTGGACCGCACGAGCATGACCCGGACGACCCACAATACAACAACGGCGACGACTTCAGGCATGAGCAACATGAGCGACGATCTGGATACCCTCGAACGCCAGTCAGAGACGCCGGACGGCATCTTCCGTGTTCTCCTCATCATCGGCGGTGCAGCTCCCGAGGGCTCGATTTTGAACCTGATCGGGACGGTGGCCAAGGTGAGTGCAGATTGCAGGAGCCCCGCCTCATCGTTACCGCGGTGACACACATCATTGGGCTAGAGTGGACAGCCGCTTTTTTGAAGCTCAGCTGCACCCGGAGCATGAAGACACTGCGACAGCACTGCGAGGGCGTTTGCTGTTTGCGGCCTCTTGGGCAGTCATGCTCGCGGGGTACGCTGAGGGCGTTGCGGCGTCTAGTGGGTCCGGTGGCGGGTGGGTGGCCGAGAGGCGGGGTGATGTCTCGCGATCGGCCTGGCTTCACATGTCTTGATTACTCGAACGATGGCGACCTTCCCTCCCCGATCTGCAAGCTCGAGCATACTGACCGATACTGACCTCAGGATCCGGCAATCGACCTGCAGCTAGTCGCGAGCAAGGAGGGCCTGAAGCGCTTTTCTCAGGCGGACGTGGACCAGACACTTGCCAAGGCTCTCGGAAGTGGACCGAGCGCCAAAAGGAGACGGTTATGGACTGACGACGATGATGACTCTGACGAGGTGAGCTCGTTTGCTTCTTTACCATAGCTAACGACAGTATCCCGAGCTACCCCTTCCCTCCCGACTAGTGCGCTGGGCCGACCTGCTCCTCGTGGCACCATGCTCCGCCTCTCTCCTTTCCTCCATCTCCACCGGCGCCTGCGACACCTTGGCTCTGCGCCTTCTCCGCTCAATGGCACCGAACAAACCGATCTTCGTGTACCCCTCTATGAACACTGACATGTTCGCAAACGTCTGGACGAAGCGGCACATCGATGCGGCGAAGGAGGTCGGCTACGTTGTCGTAGGCCCTCAAAGTCACGAGGGAGTAGGAGGGTGCATGGTGCACTGGCAGGACATCGTCATCAATTTGCAAGATATGGCGACCTTCTTCACCATGCGCCAGCAGCAGGCGCATCTCGCCCGACTCGCACAAGAGGCCGAGATGCCACTCGACAGTGCAGACGGTACAGAGGCGGGAAGCGGTCCTTCCTCGGCGCAACCGACACGAGAATCTTCCCCGGGAAGGAAGAGGACCAGAAACGGGCCACCACCACGTCCAGCCGTCTTCCGCCCCTTTGCACCCATGTGGCACGAGTCTGCGCCCGAGGCGTACGAGGCCGGCTTCAGCCCAGGACAGCAGCACTGGCAGAACTTGCGGCCGATCTCGACGGGCCGACCGGTGGGCCTAGGAAGGGCTGAGATTGACCTCACGACGCCAAGCTGGGAGAGGAATAAGTGGGACAGTCCGGGTAAGGACGAGGGGGCAAGCATGCCGTCACTGAATCCGATCATCCCGCTAAAGGAGAAGTGGTGGGCGTAAGCCTTTGATAATGCCATCATTCCCGACAGTTGAATATGGCAGCTCAGCGCAAACCAGCCGACTTACGGCGTTCGGAAGCGCACAGCCGACACCATCTTCCTGCGCAGCCAACCTGCTCATAGGCTGCTTATATGTCGACCTCAGCCTCGCCGAACGAAGACGACTTCCATTATGACAGGTCTTGTCGCCAGCGTCCCTACGCCCTCCACGCCAAGCACTGCACAGCCCGGCAAAATCAGCTTGCCGCGCAGCGCAGCCCGCCACCGTTGCCATCTGCACACAGCTATCCGCAGACCCACACAGCGACGCGCATGTGTATTAGAATATACACCACTCTACCACTTATGGTACACCAACCACAACTCATGCACAATGCCACGCGCAAATGCCATGTATCGACGCCTCAAGCCGCTCGTTGCGGCATGCCGCAGCCCGAAGTTTAGCCGCACACTCATTTTCGCGCCTCCGGCCCATCCGAAAGGCGGTGTAGACCAGCCTTAAACACTGACAGCAGACAATAAGCACCCAGTAACGTAGCTCCGTGCACCTCGATTTCTCATTCCAGACACGATCTGCGCAGATCACGCAGGCCACCTGAATCGTCTTCCTCACCTCAGGCCTCCAGATCCGACGACCGGTCATGTCTAAAGAGGGCATGGCGATGACACAGAGTGATACCCCTCACATTCCATCGTGACGCTGTGGAGGGGAGCCAAGGGGCCGACCAAGGTCGCAGCATGTCTTCCATGCGCTTGGCGCAACGGGGCGCAGGCTGGTCTGACTGCTCACTGCGCCCTTCCATGCGACCGGGTGGGGGTGTGCCGCATCCATCTTCGCTCCTTCTCCCTGCTCCTCTCCGCTCGCCATCTGGCAGCCTGCATCAAGTCGGGTCGTGCATATATGTCGTCAACGACTTTCCGTTCTTCCTCGTTGCGCACTCACACCTTTCTCGCACTCACCACTAACTGCGGACGCCACCAGCGCCATTGCGCTCTACCTTCCCACACCGTCACGACAACAACCTTCCTCAACTTTGCTCCGCTCATCTTCACCTTTCTTTTCGCCTTCACTCCATCAGATACTTGACTCACGATGCGGAACGGCGCTTCGGGTATCGCGCTGCTGCTGTTGCGTGGGTATCGTTCATCCCCACACTGTCCTCTATCACACCGTTCGCCTGTCAATGTCCTGACGACATCATGGACTCTCCGAGCCCTGTGCCTTGCTGGCCGAGCTTTGCTGATTTCACGCCCTCACTGTCCACTTCCAACATAGCTACAGAGGGGACTCATCAAGCTAACGCCAGTCGCTACAGCAGCACTTTTCATCCTCGCCACGGTCGGCGTCCCCGTCAAGAAGGAATGGGACCTGTTCTCAGTCAGGCTTCAGCAAGAAGCGGCCCAGCAGCTGCAGCAGCACGGCGTGAGGGCTCAAGGCGGCTCAACAATTGCCCAGGTCGGCGTGCTCGGCGTCTGCTACCACTTTGAGTGAGTCGGGCTCACCCTGCACTGCCAGTGGCAAAGCAGATGACGCTATCGGACAGCTTCCTTTCGATGGAGAGCAGAGAGGGGCGCGGAGCAAAGTTTCCAGCTCGTAAAAGCTGCGGATCTGCGGCTTCAACGCAGACTAGCCGTGGATGACAGTATGATCGTCATTGCAGCGAGCTGTGCATCCCTACCGAGCGCGGATCAGCGTGGGCGGCTAGATGACGGAATGTGGCAGTCATCTGCACCGCATTCCAGTGCGCGGCTGTCTTTGTCATGACCGCACCCCCTACTAGATCTCTTGACCAAAGCTCGTTCGTAGATACAATTGGAGCTGACAGCAGCCCCTCGACCGAGAAGAACTGCACGCAACCAGCCCTAGGCTACCCCTTCCCCGCCCTGCCGGGCATCACGATCGATGATCCTAACCGCTATCGTACTCTGACCAAGGCGCTGATCCTTAATCCGCTCACTGGAGCTATTGCGGGCGCGTCGGCGCTAATCTGGCTGGTTGGATGGGCATTGGAATTCCGTATTCTGCTTATCGTGAGTGCGCCCACACCCCGCCCTCATTCAGAGCATGGCGCTCGCCCAGCGTGAGCTGTTGCCGGTGGGAACAGCTAGGAAATCCGACCACCCCAAGCTGACACCAGATCGCCCTGATCCCCGTCATTCTGACGTTCTTTGCCGGCCTCGCGGCCTTCGGCGTCAACCTCGCCATCATCCTCGTGAGTCCAGCTTATTTACTCGTCCACAGCTGCCAGAGCTGAAGGGACGTTTCCCACAGCTCGCTGACGCTCGCAGGTGCTCCGCTCACGTATCTGGGACCTCTCGAACCACTCCCTCTCAGCTCACATGGGATACCTCTTCTGGTTCTCCGTTGGCGGATGCGTGAGTTTACAAGATCTGGTTCCAAACTGACCTTGACAGGGAGCGGCTACCGCTGCGTTCCTTATGGCCGTGCAGGGAACTCGGGGTGATGGGATTAAGGGCCAAGGCACCTATTAGACTCCCCTGCTCTCCTTACATCCGTCTCGTTTCGCGGGAGGCAGCCGATCAAGACATCATGCTGCGAACTTAGGGTGTGGACGATCGAGACGGCACAACGAGGTCTAATGTAGATATGAGCCACGCTTTGTGAAGATGAGATTCGAGAACACTGCCGACACGCACTGATTAGATAGACTGGTGGCACAGTAATGTAATATGATACATGGACACCCTCTTCTACCACTCTACGGATGACTGTGCTATGCAATGTGTAACCATGCCAAGAATGCAAGTGACTGTCTTCAATGCTGTTCTCTATGTCTAAGGCAAAGTGTGTGCGAAGGTCGCTGTACCACTATTAACCGATGGCCCGCGGGCGAGGGGCGTAGGTGTCACGGCCGGATGAGAGGTTGGTCTCTCTGTCGAGGAGAGGAGACTGTCGCTTCACGGCCGCTTGACAGGCTTCTTCTTCTTCATGAACAACACGCTCTCGAGGTTCTGCGGCTTGCGCGGGCGGACAGGGAGGGGTCGTGGCGGCGCACTCGGCGCGGGGCTGAGTCCGTTCGGCGACGCTGTACGGGGTGCGGGCGAACCGGAAGGCGAAGCTATCGGCGCTGCACGATTGGAGTCGCGAGCATGTGCGAGAGGTGAGTCTGTTCGCTGTCGTTTGATATCGTCCCGGTCGTCGCTCCTCCGCTCGTCCTTGGGCTTCTCCGATCGTTCGGCTCGTTTGGGACTGTCGAGTTCACCAGGCCGCTTGGGACTGTCGAGCTCACGGGATCGCTTGGGACTGTCGAGATCACGGGGTCGCTTTGGACTGTCCACATCGCGGGAACGCTTCGTCCCAGACCCTGAGGCAGAAGACGAGCCAAGCGGCTTAAAGTCCGAGATAGCGTTAAGCACGCGGCTCTTGGGCTCGAAAAAGCTCGTCGGCTTGCTCGGAGCAATCTCCTCCCTAGCCTTGCCCTTGCCCTTTTCTCTGTCCTCGACAGGCGGGGCTCTGGGCGCCTTGGCTCCGAGCGAAAAGCGTTCACCACGTTTCTCCTCCACCACCTCCGGCTTGATATGTGCTGGCAGCTCACCCCGGCGCTCCATGGGCAGAGGCACGCGCGGCCGCGGTATACGCGGTCCCTGAGCGACCTTCGGCCTGCCAGCGTACGGGTTCGAGAACATTGCCTGCTCCACCTCGGCGGCAGTCGCGTTGCGCGGCGTGCGCACGACCGGAGGGCCCGAGAAACGGCTACTCGCCTTCGTCAAAGCTAAGCGGGCACGATTGCTCTCCGCCCGAGCCTTCGCGAGTACCTTGTTCTGAGTCTGCGATTGGGAGTACGTCGCGGCTGCACTTGCGCCCCGCCTTGCTCCTGAGAGTGAGTGCGTCTTCGCCCCGCCCCACGAGCCCCAGCCTGATTTCTTCTTTTGTGGCGCGACGAGTCCTTCCATCACCACGACCTTTTTGCTCGCTCGCTGCGCGTCGAGCTCCTTGTAGCGCGCTGCTACGCGCTCCATGGCTTGCTCGCGGCGTTCTTCTGCCTCCTGGACCGCTTTCTGCCATTAGCTCTGGAATACAGTTTCATGAAAGCTGTTGCCTATGAGGGCATTAGGCAACAGCGAGTAAAGTGGGTGGGGACGAGGAGCAAGGTGGTGACAAGCATTATCGCGCTCAAGCATACGCACATGATACATTCTTCGCCAGCCTGACGACCGGTGCTTGCCGTTCTTCTCGCGGCATGTCTCATAGTACAGCGGGTACTCGTCGATAACGAAGGTCTCCCAGAGCCAGTCCGTGTCCGGCTTGATGTGCTCCGACTGCGTCTCGATCTCGGCGAGCTGTTCGCGAGGCAACTGATCGAGCAGCTCTGCGCATAGTGGGTATTCCAGACCTCCGATGTCCCATATCCTCGCCGAGTTTGCAAGAATCACTGCCGTCAGCCCTCCTCCCCGTATACCGAACAACGATCCGTGCACGAGTCTGACGTACCTGACATGGCCAAATTGCGGAGCGATGCAACGCCATACGCCGGAGGTGGAGGCACGACGGCCTTCTGCGCGCGCAGCTCATCGAGCCGCTTGTACATGTTGAACTTGCCCTCCTTGGGCGCAGGCGAGCTAGCGCCGCTTGTGGGCGCAGAGGCTTTCTTCTTGGTTGCAGTCGTGGCTGCCAAAGTTGATGGACCTGCGCCCGGGGTCGCCACCGGCTTACGAGTATCGACGAAGAGGGGGTCCTCCTCGTCGCCGAAAAGGTCGTCGACATCGTCGTCATAGTCCTCCTCCTCGTACTCGAGCGAGTGCATTGTCGGGAATGTGGCGATGTTGGGCGAAGGAAGAGTGGCTTGCTCGTCGCTTGCTCTCGCTGATGGCTGTGCGAGGATTCTTGACGTCTTTTGTACGACCTCCACTTTCTGCGATACGGTCAACGACCATCAGCCGTCACCTGTCCCGGGTCCGGGACACTGAAATAGCTTCTTGAATTAGGAACGTTGAGCCATGTGATAGCAAAACTTCTGACCCCGCTAATCCACGACTCTAATGCGCGTGCCTGATCGGTACATGGTCGCTCAGTGTGCCAAGCTTAATTTGCTGCAAGCCGCCTGAGCCAGACGATGCGGATAGCCGTCACGGCTGGCTGCTCACCGCGCCGCTCAACTCTTCCTTTGCTGGCTGGCTTTGGAGAGTCTTGTCGAGCACGGGCGGTGGGCGAAAATGAGTACATGTGCATAGAGACATAACGATGAGAAACCAAGATGTGAACAAATTAAGAAAAGCGTGCGTAGCGATAAGTTTTACATGACTGTTGCGCGTCAGTCGCTAGAAGCACAAGCACGAGCACAGATCGGGTAACTCACCAGTGCAGCATCCGGCATCCTCGACCGGAGCGTACGGGTCTTCTCCCTTCTGGAGGGGTCCCCACACAGAGGCGATCTGTCACGTCAGTTGTGCCGTGCCAGCGTCAACTCACCAAAGGATCGCGGGTCTCACGGCAGTAGTTGATTAATCTGATGATCAGTTTAGAAAGCTCGCTAGTGCACTCACGAGAGACTAGCGACCGAGACCATGGCACGGGGCCGGGCGAGCTCCTCGCGGAGACGGGCGTTGTTCTCGAGCAGCCGGCGGAGCTTGAGCTCGTTCATAGTGACCTTTCCGCGGGCCGAGATTGTCGACATGTTGGGCGTTGGCGAGAGTACTGTCGCCGATGAGTAGAGCTGATGTGAATGAGGAGAGGGAACAAAGAACGCAGCGAGCAGTGGGCTGGTCTGATGCGAAAAGCGGGCTCGCGTGCTCGGTCGAGGGTTCGATTGAGATTAGATTAGGTCGGCCGTTAATTCACCAGGAAAGGGAGGGCCAAGTAAGCGATGCGCAGTCGAGTGGCGAAGGACAGATGCTGAAAGCGTGAAATTGAGCAAGCGAACGTGATGCTGAGTCGCTCAATGACGAGAAAGATTGTGAAGCAGTGGATGCGAGGCGAGTGATGGTACAATGATCAATGGCGAGGGGTTCAGTTGCAGCGGCCAAAGGGGCTCGCTTGGCTCGCTCACTCGCCAGCCAGCAGACCGGCCGCTGGCCGCTGAGCGATGTCTTCGGTTCTGCCTCCTTTACGCGCCTGAACGCCTTCTACGCCTGTATGCGCCTGCGCCCAGAGTACTCTCCCGTTGAGCGAGCCTGGCAGCCGTTGAGATCCTTTGAGCTCCTTTGAGGCTGGAAGCGAGGGATCGCGAGGGGGGAAGAAGGCGGCCAAAGGGGGTATATCCTTCAACGCCACCAGGCCAAAGCATAACGCCCTACGCCACCGGTCCGAACCCTTTCCTCACCGACGAGCAGCACACAACGGACGCTCTCCCCTCCCGCTCGGCGATGCAAGGGAGGCCGGCAGTCCGGCAGTCGCTTAGACCTTCCGGCATACATAGTCAGACAATGGGACAGGCCGCCGAGTACATAGTCCTTATAATCATCACACGCGCAATTACCGAGCCGTCTGACATTACCAGCCGAATAGTGAACGCTCGGCCCATGTCTCTGAGCAACAACAACGCCCATCTCCCTTTGGGCGTTAACCAGCTCATGCCCCTGGGTGATCGTGGGTTGCCGCTGCGATCCATGATCACCTCGTGCGATAAATCTCTCCACTAGAAGCTACAGACAACAACGCACGCGAGCTTACCAAGTAGCGATCATGATACGAAGTCCTTTCAGCACATTGAGCATTGACCGACGGATGGGCATTCCGTCCGGCGTTGTCGTAAAAACTGAGATAAGGCTTACATTTTGTCGTACATTGATCTGCTAGACGATGAGGCCGACTAATGAAGAAGCGCAGCCCAAGGGGCGCTCTCGTAGATGGCCTGGTATCTGAAGACCGTGTTCGCTGTCAGAGCATCGGTGTCCTTGGCCATTCGGAAGAGACCGAGGGCGACAACAGCGACGATGCCGCCAACGACGGTGTAGATCGGCTTGATGATGCGATTCTGGCGGCGCTCCACGATCTCTTCCGGCTCGTCAAAGGTGACCGCCTTCAGTTTCGGCTTGACGCCTACAACCCGCTTGAGCCACGACACGACCTGCATGGTTCCGATGAGCGCGTGGTACGCTCCAAACGCCGAGAGCGCAAGGTAGCCCACCGTCATCCATGGACGCGTTGCGGCGCCGTACCCGGCGAACTCGTAGCCGAACTCGCTGGGCGACATGGAGCTGATCGGGGCCGCATCCGTGGAGGGGATGATCCGGTGCAGCCAGAGATGCGGCAGCACAAGCGGAATCAGCGCCCAGCCTGCCTTTGCCTGGTTCGAGACGCGCGCCCGACCCCGAGTCTTGTAGGTCAGATAGGCACGACGTGCAGCACCGCTGAGAATGTGAATGAACAGCGGCGCATACACGATGCCGGTCTCGAGGGGCAGATATAATTCCCGTCCGAGGATCTGAAGGTCAGCTTGAAACACCCGGCGCACCTCTGAGCTACGGGTACATACCATGACATTGTCGGCTGCCGCCAAGCCGCCGACAGCAGCGGCTACGGGCGCTGCAAGGTGGGTCGCGAAGAATATGCCGAACACTGCCGCACTTGCATTCTGGGTGTTGGTGAGAACGCGGAGGATGGAGGTGTTCGGGATCGACTTCGGCCCTCCGGCGGCCGAGCCTCTGCGCGGAATCGGGCCAGGCGGAGACGGCGGTCTGAAGTTTCCAGGCATCCTTGCACGACCTTAGGAATGACGGAACGACCTGAGGAACGTCAAGTCAAGATAAAGTGGTGCCGACCAACCAGAAGCGATGGGAATGGTCATCTCGAGCGGAGTGGGATGCGGAGTCCCACGCCGGCACGTGGGATTCGGACCTGACTCCAAGTCGCTGGGCCATGGGCCAGGATGCCGATCTGGAATATTTTCCCGTTAAGCGGCCTAGCTTGATACCGGGTGAGCTACCCCTGTGCGTCATGCCAATTCTATCCGTTACTCACTTGACTATCCCGTTTCCTTCACCAGACTGCCGCGACACGTCGACGACAAGGACATGAGCGCGACACCCAAGACCGGAGGCGATGACCTGGACGACGGGCTCGAGCTCGACCCCTCGCTGCTGGCCAGCGACGATGAGGAGGCCGCCGACCTCGGAGAAGACGAGGGCGCCTACCTGTCCGAGGAGGAAGAGGAAACGACCGAGGTCGTCAGCAAGAAGCGCAAGGCCGAAGGATCAGCCGAGCCTGTCAGCGATGAGCAGGCGAAGAAGGAGGCGAAGAAGCGACGGAGAGAAAAGGATAAGGCAAGGAAGGCCGCCAAGGTGGGTCATTGTCATTCTTAGGCTCCTGTTCCGAGGCGAGTAGGCGCTGTCGAGCCGCCGAGCCATGTCGCATGAGCTGACCAACAGCGAGCTGCGAACTACACCGAGCCGGCTGAGCCTTCGACTCTCAGCACGGAGGAGTTCAGCCAGACCCTTCTGGCCAGCCTGCGAGCAACATTCCCGGCCGGAACGGCGATGGAGATCGACGACCGCGCCATCCCTAGTGAGTCGATCAGCTGCAGATGTAGAGTACAGCTAACCTCTCAGCCAAGCACCTGCTGCCTCCCTTGATGGCGGTGGACGGAGAAGGAACGGATCCCTTGAAGGCACGAGTCACTGATGGTGAGGATTCTATGTGGACTATGCTAATCTCAGCGCTTCGAAATGCCCCGAAGAAGCCCACCATGGGTACGCCGCGAGTTCTAATTCTCTCTCTGTCTGGTATCAGGTGTGCCGACGTCGTCAGGATCGTTCGCGACGTCCCCCGACCGGGAGGCGAAGTGGCTAAGGTGAGCTTCCCGGGTTATCCGACCAAGCTAACATCAGCTCTTCGCGAAGCATTTCAAGCTCGCCGATCAGATCAAGTTCCTCGGCAAGACGCGCGTGGCGATTGCGGTGGGAACTCCAGCCCGCGTTGCAAAGCTCCTAGAGGAGGGTGCGCTCAAGATCACTCCACAGACGGTGGTTATCCTGGACATCGGCCACCGAGACGCAAGTACGTACAACGCATTTAAGTAGCGAGCACAGCTGACCTCTGCAGAAAACCGCACCATGCTCTCGCTTCCTGAAGTGCGCGACGAGTTCTGGAAGTCGCTCCTCTCCAACAAGCCCCGTCGTGCACTTCTCGATGGCGGCGCCCATTTCGCAGCTGTCTAATCTAATACCCTGCACGCATACTCAGCATATCTCGATGGGCGTGATTTGCCCTATGTATAATGTCATTATCTATCGCTGGCATCTGCTGCATCGCTCATCTTACAGGTACAAAGTGTCTGTGTGTATGGTCGTGGTTGTCTAAACGCTACGGGATACACGGGAATGAAGAGCCGAAATCAAAAAAAGTCACAGGAAAGGCGAAAGAAAGGCGAAGGTGGGCGAGCGTCTAGTACAGATCCTCGTCGTCTGCCTCCTCCACTGCGACACCCCGCAGCAGGCCAGCTGCTAAACTTTGTCGAGGCTTAAAGCTTTGCCGACGCTTGCCCAGCTGCTGAATCGGCCGAGATTTGAAGACGTCCGACGTTGTTGCTGGCGGCTTGGATCCATTCGCGAGGGCGCCAGTGGCCGGTTGCCCGAAAGACCTGCCGGTACCGGCGGGCGTTGGAGTGGCAGCTGCGATCCGAGGGATGCCACCTCCCCGTGCGCGGGATGAAGTTGACCGCGCCGAAGCCTGTCCGATCCGTGATCGCTTCAGGGTCCCGCCATTACCCCCGGGCGGACATGGCGTCGGCGCGTCGCGCTTCCGCAATGTGTTAGATGCGGAGCGCACCGTGCTGCTGACGATACGTCGGGCTGGCTGGGCAGGTGTGGCTCTAACAGACGCTGGCCGCGGTGCCAAACCCATCTTTGCTCGCTGTGTAGCGTCAGTTGACGGTCAATCTCACGTGCTTACCTTCTTGGCCTCCTTCGCTGCCTCTTTCTCAGCAATGGCGTTTTCGATGCTGTCGACCACCCGGTCACCAAACGCCAGGAACGGCCGCCCATTCTCCTCCTCCCAAGCCGGCAGAGTGTTAAGCAGCTCGGCCTCGATCTTTGGCTTCAGCTTCTCCACCCTCTTCCGCATCTTCTCCTCCTTCAGCATGGCTGAGCCTCGCTTCTTGAAGCGATCAGGGTCGTGAGCGTTCCTCTCCAGCTCCTCTTCGTCGAACTTGAGCTGGATCCACTCCTTCACCTTGATTAACATGGAGCCCTTGGCTTCAATCTCTGCCCGCAGTCGTTCGGCTTCATCCTCGTGCTCCTTCAGGAGCTCCTCGGAGTATTCGTCGTCGATAAACGCTCCAAACTCCATCTTCTCGTCCTCGCTAAGCAGCAAGGTCTCCTGCAGTGCGGCGATCTCCTTGCGAACGTTGATGACGAATGAGCTCAGAGACGACTTGCGGATCTCTAAGACGCGTTCCAGTTCATCCTCGTACTGCAAGTCAGCAAATTGAACCGCAAGCTTCTCTTCTCAGACTTACCGCCTTGATAGTGCTCTCCCCACTGCCTCGATTGCTCTCAATAAAAGCATCGATTTCTTCCTGGGGTACCTCCAGACGCTGCCACAAGGGCTCAATCTTCTCATACAGCTCTTGAATGTGACCGTCCCGAGCATCCTTTTCGTTGGCCCAGAGCTCCAGAAGCTGCTCGGCCCAGTTCATGAGACCGACTTCCGGCTCAACACCCTCCATGCCTTGTATCTCAGGAGCCTCTTCATCGTCCTCACCCTGCCACGCCTCGTTGACGGCCATGATCGATGACAGGAGATTCGTGTAGCGCTCAAAAGCTCCGGGTGTCTCCTCCATGGCTGCAGACGGCAGCAATCGCTCTGGGAACTCATCCAGAGGCCCCTTCGGCAAAGGCGGCAGATCGAGCTCTGCAGCAAACCAGATGAGGTCGTTGAAGTTCGTCTCCAGATTCCGCATGCGTACGTCCTGAGATTCCGTCAGAAATAGAGTTTCGGATATTCCACAAACAATCCGGCTAGCACTCACCCGCTCTGCTAAGGCTTCTGAGACAGCCTTCTCCAGCGATCCCATGACATCCTCGCCGACGTCCAGCCATGTCTGAGGTTGAGGGGGTATCTCGTGCTGTGGAGTAGTGTTTCGAGCTGAGTGGCGCTTGCTTAAGTTCGTAGTCGGTGCGGTCATGAGAGGTGCGATAGTCGAACGTCGCCCAGCCGCCCGAGCAGGCACAGCCAGGCTGTCTGGGATCTCTTTCAGAGGTGCAGGCGGATCGAATGGTGGCCCAAGCAGAACTGATAGCTGACCCAGGGTCGTCATCATCTCCTCGACTTTCGCCAAGCGCTCGTCGTACACCTAAGTGTCAGTCACAGCCGCAGGGCTGAGGTGACTCACCTTTTCCAGCTCTTCGGTTTGACGGATCAGACGCTCGTGTTGTGCCGGTAGTGACTGATGATCAGCTCTGCTTTGCATTTTGGGAAACGCTGGACACTCACTGAGATCGCCATCGTCTCCCGTCTCTCCTCCGCTAGGGCACTCCGTCCCCGGTCTCCGACTGCCCGGGCGATGCTGTGGATGGCTCGCTTTCCGTCATTGATCTTCTCCTCCCATGATGCGACCTCGTCTTCTCGAGAGCGAACGACAGACTGAATGGCGGCGCGGACGGCGGCATCGATTCGAGCGGTATCTTCTGCTAGGGCATCAGGTGGTAATGCGAGCTGCGTGTGGAGGGACCGAAGTATTGGAATTTGCTCCGCGATGTACGTCGAGACGTCCATGGTTGTTCGTAGGGAGATAAATACAAGATACCAACAATGTCGTCAATGTTGTCTGTCGTGCAGATCGATCCCTGTTGACTGCTGATATCTGTTTGTGTATCGTATTTGGCTCCAGACCACGAGAGGGCGCCGGACGGTTGTGTTGTTGTTTACAAGTTACGAGGCCGTCATTTGCTTCCGCAAAGTCACTCGCGTGGAGCGGATCACTTTTATTTGGTACCCCCTCTTGAATCCCGCAGCACCTTGGGTACCGATGATGATATACCCCGCCCGACCTTGCGGATCGGGGGTGCTTCTGCACCAACTTGCCGCTCTTCTTCTTCTCCACCGATCTACACTCAGCAACGTACACCAGTTGAGCACGAACATCAAGTCCGAGCTACCTCTTCGATAACTTGACCGTCCTTCGTCAACACTCGTTCTACACCGCACCACGTTCGACGGCCGCGTTACTCGCTGTTACGCTCCACCGCCTCCGCTCCAAGATGTCCAAACGCACTTCGACGTCGGTCAAGGCTGAGGCGACCGCTCCCGCCGTGTCCCCTATCTCTGAGGAGAAGCGCAAGGCTCTCCAGCAGTACAAGGATGATGACGGACACTTCTCCCTTGTCCGGTAAGTTGTGGGTAAGGCAGAACTCATTGCAGCGCAGATGGATGGCGACGCGAAGAAGCTGCCCTCCTACTGATGCCTGACTGACTCTGTCGTTGATGGCACTGGCGATCAAGCTGCTAATCTCCCAGCAATTTCCGTCTTGCGGACCTCATCACGATCATGAACGGTGTCTGTGGCACATTATCGATCCTGTTGTCTGCGCGGTACCTGCTGCAGAGCTCCAACCTGCCTCGACCTCTGTCCGAGGAGGCGACTCGCACCCTCTACACCGCCATCATCCTCCCGATGCTTGGCTTCGGCTTCGACGCTCTCGACGGTAAGGTGGCTCGTTGGATGGGTGGTGGCTCGATGCTCGGACAGGAGATGGACTCGCTCGCTGATCTCATCTCCTTCGGTGTCGCCCCCGCCACCCTCGCGTATGTCATGGGACTTCGCACTCCTCTGGACGTCATCTGCCTTCTCCTCTTCGTCTCTTGCGGTCTTGCTCGTCTGGCTCGCTTCAACGCTACTGTCGCTCTCATTCCCGCCGATGCGTCCGGAAAGTCGAAATATTTCGAGGGTATCCCCATCCCGTCGTCCTTGTTCCTGGACGCCATGATGGCTTACTTTGTCCACTCCGGACACTTTGCAATGGGAGCTCACGGCGACCTGCCTTTCGGCACGATTGAGCTCCTCGCCGGTAACAAGGGCTCCACCGTTCACGTCCTGTCTCTGATCTTCGCCGCTTGGGCCGCTGCGATGGTTTCGAAGACCCTGAGGGTGAGTCGTGCTGCCGTGTCCATGACTGACGTCAGGTCCCCAAATTGTAGAAGGGCATTGGTTGTGCAATGTCAGACAGCGTCTCTTGGGCGGCGTCTAGTCGCACGAGCCTGCGTAACATTCTACATGCGCGCAGGTCCCACCACATCCAGCCCTCATCGGCTTGGATGGCCCTTTGTCGTAAAAGAAAACATATCCTTGAATAATAGCAACAACTCGGCACTTTACACGCAGCTACTCTGATGCATCAATTCATTATAGACTCTTCTCTCGGCGCCAAGGCGTGCCGCCAACGACTCTGTCCCGCCAAGGTGTTTTGCGATGTGCACGAGCGACGGAACACTTCTCTGTTCCTTCCTTCTCCACTCACTGCCAGTAGTAGGTACACTGAGTGCCCCAGTGATTGGCAGGGCAGTTGCGAATCTCACCGCCACTGATCGACTTGACGTTCGCATTCTGCTGATTGGCGTTCGCCTTGTAGCCGTTCCAGCCGAGGCTCTTGCCCTGGATGAACCTGGACCAAAGATCGGCGACTTCATTACCCTCGATGATCAGTCTATACCCAAACGAACGACTCACCAAACCAGGGATGCCATTGTTGTCATAACCAAAGACAAGGGGAACCTCATTCTTACGTTAGCGCACGACAGATCGAGACTTACTCCATGGCAGGTTTTCCCAGCGCACAAACCAACATCACCTTGCGAGCTCTGGGCGTACAGGTACGGCGCGGCCGAGGTGAACTGAGCAACATGGGCTACTCCGCCCTTCTTCACCCAGCTTGAGGCAACCATCCGCGCGGGGCACTCGAAATATCCATCGGTGATAATCCTCGACAGCACAGTGCGATAGTGATCCGTCGAGACTGAAGACAACTGATATGCAGGAATATTGCCCGCAGCGGATTTGCCATTGGCGCAACGGCCCTCGAGAGCTTTGCCTAGGAAATACTCGGGTTGGCCAACGTAGTCAATGGGGGGGAAGGACCACTCGAGGAAGGCGCCAACGAAGTACTCTCCTTCATGCGTGACGGTGGTGATGAGAAGTGGCACATCCCTCGGATTGACAGCTAGCTTCCCTTTCGATGAGACGAGAGCGCGGGTCGGTTCATCGGGGATCGTTGGCGTGCCGAAGACTGGATTTAAAGTCTCGTCGGGGTTGTCCAGGAAGCTGGCGAAAGGCAGTGTCGTGACTGTCTCCATCAAGGCAGCGATCAGAAGGTTAACATCGACTCTCTTCAGAGCATCGTAATCTTGAGCATCGAGATAGGGATGGCTGTACACCTTGTCCCGGACTTCTCTGTACTTTTCCAGGCTAGTCATACCATAACCCAATGGATCCGATTGCAAGGCGACGCGATGGAATAGCCCTTTGGCACTGGGAGCGCCCCAGAGGGCGCGCACAAAGGTGGCGCCACTGCTGTTCCCTCCAATCGTTACAGATCCTCTGTTGCACTTGACCAAGTTACGCTGAAGCGATTTGAGGGCGAATATCATGTCGCGAATCGAAAGGTTCGGGTCGGACGCAGTGGGACTGCTCGCGGGTGGCATCATTCCGAGTACTCCAAGACGGTACTGTGGAATGACGACGATCTGCCCTTTCGCGGCCAAGATCCAGCCGTTCACTCCGGCCTGATTGGCTCCACCGATTCTGTAGCTGCCGCCGTGGATCCAAGTGAAGACAGGTGTTCCAGAGTTGGCATTCCGAGGGACGTACACCAACATGTACAGGCAATCTTCGCTCTGCGGTACGTCGCCGGTGAAGACGTTACCCGGCTGGGGGCAGGCAGGGGGCAGTCCGGTGCCATCTTTCGGACTAAGTTGTTAGAGACTATCGCCATCATTTTCGAAGTCTGGACTCACGTAGTCACAGCCTGGGCCTCTTCCCACCGCTCAGCCGCGCCATACTTGATGCTGTAGCGACAGACGTCGTTTTCGCCGAGAAGGCCATCGACCTTGACCGCACCCCATTGCAGTTCACACTTCGGACGAGCTGGAGCGGCTTCGATGGCCTGGAGGACGCCAAGGATGCCGAGTAGATAGGTGAGTCCGAGAGCCATCACCATTTTCAATTGGGAAACGTTCTTGTTGAGGTGTAGGTTGAGCCTTCCCCACATCGCAGCTGCGAGGCTTATAAGATCGCAACAAGGAGGGTCTGCAGCTCGAGCCGTTACATCAAGCTTGCTCGTAAAATATGCGCAAGCAGTATGAGAATGCCCATGCTTATCACTGGAGAACAAAGGCGACAAACATCTTGGCCCATGCGAGCTCGCATCCGAGTTGATTGCAGCTTTCATGCCTTACACTTCGCTGACATCGTGCTGAGGGGGCGCCACTGTCACAGAATCCAATCAAATCCAATCTGGTGACCCCCCGTTTTTCACAGAGACCGCCTACACGGGAAGGTTTCTACTGTACGCACGCGATCATCTGACCAATAAAGGATCCAGCCACAGCGGTAGATTCATCAAGATCATGGTGTTGCCTCTGTGTGTTCCCGCTTGATCGTGCTTATGGATATATGGATGTGGCCATGATGGAGGCCGGAAGTCGCTAGACGCAGCATCAACACGACAGGCGTGCCTGCTTTTGCCACACCCACGCCACCAAACCACGTGGCCTCCACCGCCGCCGCCAGAGAATTTCGAGATTCCTGATGCACCCCAAGGTGACATTGTTGTTGATCCCCGACTGTATCGAAGATTCGGAAGCACACACGATGCCCAAAGCACCCAGCAAGCCCGCAAAGGGCACGAACAGCAAGAAGTCTGTCTCCCAGCCGGCCAAGTCTGCCAAGAAGGCAGGCAAGAGCTCCGTGTCCTCGAAAGCGGCCCAGCCTTCCCCCTCTCAGAATGGCGGCGTGAAGGTGAGTCTCCTTTTCGCATTGCTATTGTCTGCCGAGTACGGGGGCAACCCCCTCAACGTCCATCAGCTGACGAAATTAGAACAGGAGGAAGAGACGACAGCCCAAGCAAGCCACGAAGCCGGTTCAGGAGTACCACTCATCGTCCGAGGATGAGGCGCCTCAGGCAGAGGCTTCGTCAGACGACGTTCCATCAGACACCGAGTCAACGGCGTCGTCCGCCTCTGCGAGCCGGAGACAGAAGCAAAAGATGAAGAGGCAGCTGCTGAAGGCCACCGGAGGCTCAATAACCGACGGTGCCTCCCCCGCTCAATCATCTAGCCCTGCTCCTAGCCCCAAGCCTGCTCCCGCTCCGACCGCTACGTCCGCTTCAGCTGCCTCCAAGACGAAGTCCCGACGGGAGCGACGAAAGAAGGGCAAGGTCTTCCTCGAGGACAAGTCCGCTCTTCTGTCTCTGATGGACAACGTCACCGACCAGAAGAACGCGGTCGTCAAGGAGAAGCTGGCTGCCGAGAAGCAGCGTCTGAAGGAGGAGAAGGCTCGCGAGCAGAGCAAGACGAAGAAGCGGGCGTCGAAGAAGCAGGAGGACAAGAGGAAGGCTCTGGTGAGTTGCTTGTACACAGAGCACGACTAACCGACTCAGGATGCTGCCAAGGCTGCTATCATCGTCCGGGATCGGGAAAAGCGGAGGAGAAGGAAGGGCAAGACGACAACCGAGGAGAAGCCGGTGGTCAAGAAGAAGACGGTTGGATTCGCGTGATTTCGTTTGCTCTCAAGTCTCTGTCTCTCGATACCCTCAAGTCACACTGTATGCATCATCTCATCAGCACCGCAACGTACGGTCTCGAATGTCATCGATCTCCGCGCTCTCAAGTACCGCGACAGGGAAGAACTGTGTCAGCTCGGTCTAGGGGCTGCCGCGTAGACTCGCAGGACGCACCGCCTTTCCGCAGTTATCCTCCAGCAGATCGATGCTCACTCGCAGTGCCCTACAGTGAAGACCGCACGGCGTATGCTCTCACCAGAAAGTCCAGATATAGAGCGGTCGCTTCAGCTGCTGTGCCGGGCGCCATTGACACCAGTCGCAGGCACAAGTGCCGCTTTATCTGTGACGAGTGAGCAGACTGTAATGGTCATTCGCCTGATCAGCGCCTCAGCAGGCCGCGGGAGTGTTTGGAAGCTCACCGCCTAGCACTGCAGATTCTGCTGTTGTTGAACGCTCACCGCCTGACACTGCAGATTCTGCTGTGATGACATACAGGTAGATTGTTTTCCACAGCTTTGCTAACGCATTGTCTGCGGTGGAGACTACTCTACGCATACCATTGTTGCCCTCCCCTCGCTCAACCGCTAACGCAACCTCCATCGCTCATACATAAGGCTGCCACCTGCTCTCAACGGAGAGCTCGGCCTAGCATCACCACTGACTTACACCGCTGCAAGCATGGCCGATCCAGATCGCTGGTCTGAAAGCGAGGAGGAAGACTGGTACGGTCCCGACCTTCAGGCATATCGCTCCAAGCCCTCCCAGATCTCTGGGCCTAGCCGTTTCCCAGGCTCATACAACGCGACAAATGCGGACAAGCGGTCCGACGAGGACGAGGAGTTGGACGCGGACGAGGACTCGGGAGCGAAGAAGAAGTCGAACGAAGATGAGGAGTCGAACGCGGATAACGAGTCTAACGCGGAAGATCAGTCAAACGCAGCCGATGAGGTGGATGCGGACGACGAGCTGTTTGAGGACGAAGAGGCAGCTGCAGGCGACGAGACGGCCGCCGACGGCGACGTGTCCATGGGTGACGAGACCTTCCTCGCGAGTCTTCCGCCCATCCCGCCCCCGCGTGACGACTTGCAGCCCGGTACCGATGATCCCTTCGCCGTTCTGAGCTCGCCTGTTGCCTCGGGAGCGAGCTCCCCTGCTGCACCGAGAGCGCGCTCACCTGCTGCTCCCCGAGAGGCTGAAGAAGCAGCGCCCAAGGCGGACTCTCCCCAGATCGACCCAGACCTGCAGCCCGATACCGGTGATGCCTCCGACGTTCCCAGCTCGCCTGTCGCACCGAAGGGCAGCTCGCATGCCGCACCGAAGGGAGGCTCGCCTTCTGCTCCCGAACAGGACAAAGCCGCCGCAAAGAACTCTGCTTCTCCTCAGATCGATCCCGAGCTGCTGGGCCTGGATCTGGATGACTCAGGGGACGCGGCAACGTACCAGGTCATTCTGTCCCAGGTTGCAGAGGACAAGAGAGTCTCGGCCGCTCGAGCTGCAAGGCGGAAGGCAGCTTCTCCCGCTAAAGCCGCGGAGGACAGCACGCCCCGTCCCACTGGCGGACCAGTCATACGGCTTCCTGGACGACAAGTCGCCACGAAAGACCCCATTACGCTTGGAGGTCAGGTGGGAGGCAAGTTCCCGCGAGCGCAAGTGGCGGGCAAGTCTCCCCGCGCACAAGTTGGAAGCAAGACTCCGACCGGCGGGCCGGACGGCACGCAGAAGAACCCGCCTGTCTGGCTGGTAATGAGCAAGAAGGGCAAAGGCCGTGCTCTGGGCGAGAACACCACGGGAGACAGTGCACCTCCTGCCGGACGTGTTCGAGTCCTTCCTTATGGAGAGTGGGAGACCGTCTGTCCTCGTATCGAGCACTTCATGGTCGCCTGGTGAGTCAATCCCTCCGCCTAACCACGACACAGGATGCTGACTCCAGTCCCCGGACGTGGCTCAAGCACTCGAGAGCAGACGGCTCTTTCCCGATCATGCGCGATGTGGAGCTCACCGAGCCCTTCCAGACCGAGGACACCTTCGAGGTCCTCATCAACCTGGCCAAGGGACGGAAGCGGCGCGCACTGAGGCGCCTGCTAGAGGAACCGTGGCAGGGGTGGCGGTCTCACCTTATCTCTGTGCTCGAGTTCATCAGCCACGAGCGCTGGGCTGGCGGCATGGCCATGCTTCAAGCGTACGTGTCCGAAGCGGCGCATAGCCACCTCATCAGCCCAGAGGGGGCACTCATGGCCGCATGCCTCATGAACCACCCCGCGCTCGTCACTAGCCTCCTCCGTCAATCTGGCAATTTCCTCTGGGCGCCCATTGAGGGGAAAGACGACCTGGGTCCAGCTCACAGATCGCTGTTCCTCATGTCCGCTGCGCCGGCGGAGTATGCTGAGGCAATGCCGTATCAGTACTACCAGGCTCTGAGTGGGGCGGCCCGCTTCGCTCACCCTATGGTGCATAAGGCGAGGTTCGCTATTGAGTTTTGGGAGGGGCTGCTGGCCTGCTGGGATGAGGAGGCGGAGGAGCAGATGTCGCTTGGTTCATACCCTTCGTCTCCGGGATCGGGCTTTTCTGGGTCAGCTAGCTCGAAGTCTGACTCTGGCTCTCCCTCGGACTCCAACAACATCCCGGGGAAGTATCACAAGTACCCCAAGTTGATCGCGGGGAAGCCCACCAACAAGAGCGAAGCCCTCGCACTGCCTCTCACACCGGATGGGAGGACGGTACTGTCCGACGACGTCAAGTTCCGATGGGGGTGGTATCCCGGCTGGGGCTTCCAGCTCTCTGAAGGCGCGGCGCCAGGCGCTGAGCGCCTTGCGGTAGCTGACAAAGGAGTGAGCGCCACCCGTAAGACCTCATCTCGTTCTGTCACACCAGCGGCCGGCACTCGGCAGTCCGGGAAGGAGCGAGAGTCAGAGGAGAGGAGGAACACGCCTCCCGCGGTGAAGTCTTCCTCCCAAGTCGACGAAGAATCAAGACGTCCGTCTCGAGAAGCGAGTGAGGATCACGAGAGGCGAGACGACGTGGAGATCGAGTACGAAGGCGAGTCGGAGATCGAGGAGGACCCGCCAAGCGACGAGTACGAGGACCCGGACGATGAGGAAGCAGAGGGCTCGAACGAGGGAGGAGACCGAGACCGCGACGAGTCACAAGTCGACGACATGGTCGCTGCAGCGGATGGGGAGGAAGAAGAGGGTGAGGTCGACGAGCCCGAGCAGGAAGCGGAGCCCGAGGAGGAGGAGAAGGAAGCTTCAGACGGCGAAGACGGGCACAAAGCTGCCAGCGGGAGTGGCTCTAAGAGAAAGAGAGAGCCGGAGCCTGAGCCGGAGCCGCCGGGCCGATACTCGCGCCGGCTAAGGGCTCGCACCACTCCGATGCCCAAGTCGCAGACTCCGCCGCCGCCTACACGGAAAGTCAGGAAAGCAGCCACTACGACGACTGCGAAGTCGACCGCCGGGGCAAAGACGACCAAGTCAAAGTCCCCGGTTGAGAGTGAGCCACCCGACGAGGCGCCCGCCAAGCTGACCGCCGGTCGGAAGCGCAGAGCGCCGGCATCCAAGTCTCCCTCGGAAAGTGACCCGACAGACGCAGCAAAAAAGCCAACTGCCGCTCGAAAGAAAGCTGCGACTAAGTCCAAGTCACCGGTAGAGTCAGAGGCTGCCGACGAGGCGCCCAAGATCACCGCCGGACGAAAGCGGAAGACACCAGCGTCCAAGTCGCCTTCAGAAAGCGACCCAGCTGATGAGGCAGAGGCAGGTCCTGCGACGAAGCAGAGGAAGACGAATGCGCCAAAAGCGGCAGCAGCCCCCAAGGCTGCAGCTGGTCGAGGTAGGAAGAAGACTTAGATGATCGTAGATTCTCTTAGAGGTTGCAAAGCTGTATCAGTACGTTTGTTAGTGTCTCCTCGATGTATCAGTATCTGTAACGCTTTTCACGTCGTCTGAGTGTGAGCCCAATGCCAGGAATGTCGCGAAGATCTGAGATACCGATCGGTGAATTTGAGCGCGGAGCCGAACAGCGATAGCAAGAGACGCTAACTCAGTGACTCTAGTCCTTCGAGCTGTCGTCGAGGACGCATTGCCTGGCGTGGGCAAAGTCGGTCTCCGGTCCTGGTTGTGGCTTCAACTGTAAGAAAGGTCATCTCCGTGAGCATATCACAGGCTTGCGGGAGGTCATCGTGTCCATCATGACTAGAGATGATCTGTAGTCATGTCGAGCTTCCCCAACTCCCCCCGCGTTTCTTCTCCATCACGGTGCTGTTGACGAGACATCAGTGTGTCGCAATAGAGGTCAGCTTGAGCTGTGACGTGAGCCAATCCGAGCCCAGTGTCCGCTGCTATCTCCAAAGCCCTATCGAGCTCGATACGCCGATGTTGAAATATGGTAAGGTGGGTTCGAAACACGGCCGTGTAGGAGCAGTCGAAGGCTGCACCCTCCACTCTTTGGATCTCGTTCGCTCTAAGAGCGCATCGAGTAGTCTGCGGGAGTCCAATCCTTCCGAATAAAGATACAGAAAGCCGAGAGCGCATCCCAAAGACCAATACAGGCTCCGCAGATAAGAAAGAGATAGGCCAGATAGCCCACCGCCGCGTGATTGGGCCCCAGACTTCATCCGCAGGATATCCACAGGGTGTCCGCGGGACGGTTGGCCCACAAAGCCCGGAGACCCCACCTTTAGCCTATCCCTATGGACTCACCCCGCAACCAATCGTGGCTGGCCAGGCTGGCCGGGCTGGCCGGACTGGGCGCCACCCCCGTGCTCTCACCGCTTGACTCCATCGTACCAACGACTACTGTCGTCCGTAACGAGCACAGCACACAGGCCAATCATGGCCTCCACCCCTCAACCAGCAACGCCAATCACTGAGCTGCGATAAGTCCGGACTTTGTGTGCCCTGTATATTGCATAAAAACACGAGCGAGGAAGCTTGGGATGGACGGGCGAGATGGCATGGTTATTGTCCGAGTGGACAATTCCCGATGCGGAGGAGGGCAGATTGCCGAGGAGTAACAAGGCTCTGCTTGACCGGCGGTGATCAACAAGGCGTGCGGCGCTTGGACTCTGCGTAGGTGTGCATGCGGGGTATCGATGGCCAGACCTGGGACTGTGTGGTGGAGTGATCTGATCGTAGCCTCTATGAACCAAGACCAGTTAGGATTTGCTCTTGATTGCTAGTGGACGAGCTTGAGAGATACAGATAGTGATCGAGGTTGGCGGTCGATTGAGATCGAAATAGTGCCCGAACAGCTCAACCCGGTTGCAGAATACAGCGCCTCCAAGGAGTTGGGAGAGCAGCAGCCAAGCCAAGCCCGCACAGAGTCATGGACATCCTCACTCTCCCTACGATCGCAATGTCGTTCGCTACCACGACAATTACTCACAGATCTTCGACCGTGTGCGCTTTTTCGCCACGTCTGGACCATGGTCCCAGCCTTTGCGCCCTGCAGAAGCACTTCCACACCGATGCATGTCTGTCAGTAGGCTCGCAACATAGGATGCATTGCGAAACGAAGGGCTCTGTGACGTCCGAGGTGCATCAAAGCCGGAGTAATATTGACGTCATTGTGTAGTACCTTCCATCGCGGTGATCATAGGCGTGCGAGTGCGTGCCTTACTTACTGGGCGGATGGCCTGACGCGCTGGCCCAATCCCAGGAACGGTTGCCGTACCCCTGGGCAATGGGCTCGGCTGGCCCAGTCCTACGACGGTTGCAGCAGGCAGAGCGAGCGCAGAGACCGAGCGAGTCGAGAGACCGAGTGAGGGCTGAGTAAGAGTCGCCGGCCGCTGGATCGGTGCCACGCTCACCGCCGTGATCTGCGTGTGCTATCCCTGCGCAGCAGTAGTGCGGGGCGGGCGGGCGGCCACTCAGCGCCTCTCTCAGCACCCACCAGCCAACGCCCCATTCTATGCAGACCATCCGCAGCCCATCCAGCCAGCAGCCCCTCCGCTCACCCGGGAACTGGTACTGGCACCGGCCCGCGGCCACGGCCACGACCCAACGTCCCAGGCTGGGCATACGGCCATGCGGTGGGGGCTGCTTTAAATAACGTGCTAACGTGACGACATGACACCTCCCACCTCTACCACATCCCCTTTTCCTCAATCTCCACACTCACCACATCCAAGCTCAGCAACAATGTCTCAGCAGCCCCAGTCCCGCGTCGCACCCGAGGTCAACCCCGCCGGCGGCGGCGTCGTTAGCAACGAGGAGCGTGAGTACTGACTGATCCTTGCCCTTCCCCACATTGCCCATGCGGCCACGGTCCAGGCGTAAGCGGCAGGCGGCTCGTGCGATATGGCTTCCCCCTTCCCCGCTGGCGCTACCCCATACCCACCCACCAACCTACCGAACCGATCGACGGGTGACCCGACCATTGATCCACCATCCCTTCCTCGAGCACAGCGACAACGGCCTGAGCTAGCAACGCCACATCGAGCATGGCAGTGGGCGGAGCGCCGAGCATGAGCGAATAAGCATGCGCAGGCTCCGCCCGTACAGGGAAAGCCTGTACGGCCTGTACGGGGGCGAGCACGCAACTGGGGCTGCACGTGCCGTGCTTTGGCTCTTGCTGGCAGGTTACACATCAGCCTGTTCTGCCCGGCCTGCCTGCTGGGGGCGCTGCTAGCCGCGCGCGCACGTTGCAGTCGCCCGTTGCTGCGCGCTGTTGCTGTGCTCGATGAGCACGAAGCGCTCGTCGCGCTCGATGCCGCTAGATGCACTTGGGTCGCTTGCTTCTCCTCTCGCATCTGCTCCTTATATATCGAGCCTAGTCCTCGTCGGTTACTCCCGGCTCGAGAGCAATTGCCGGATCCACATCCAACTGATCACGGATCATCTCTAACCGCTCCCGCTACCTTAGGGGCCGGCTGTTCCGCTTCGCTCGCTCTCTCCCCACGCTGTTGTCAACGCATCCTCATCTTCATCTTCCCTTTCCATCTTCGTTTCCCCATCTTCATTCGCGTCTTCACTTTCTTCACTTGGCCTGCCCCGCCCACCCAACCGCAACCATGACTTTCCCCCGCCAACCCCTCGCTGACGTTCCAGAGGCCGCCACCTTCCCCGGCTCTGGCTCGACGGCCTCGGACGCCCCCATGTCCGAGAAGGTCAAGGCCGCCGCCGAGAACATCAAGAAGAAGCTCGGCGGCAACCTCACGTACGACAACGCCGATGCTGGCGGCAACGACCACCGCGTCGACATGTACCCCCCGGGCCACCGCTCTGCCTCGCGCTCGCGTGACCGCTCGGCCCAGGGCCGCCAGACGCGCCAGCCCGCCGCCGACCCCGAGGACTACCGCGTCGACACTGAGCGTGTTGGCCGCTCCACCGCTACTTCTGGACTCAGGAACGAGAGCCACAACGAGCACCACCACTCGCACCACCACGCCGAGACGGGCGAGCTTGCCGGCGGCCAGATCGCTGGCGGCCAGAGCCACCACCACCGCAACCACCACCACGGTTAAGCAAGAGGTCAAGCACGAGAGTCGCGAGCTAGGGATCTGTAGTTAATGGACGGAATGGAACAGGAGCGATGGCAGTCATATTGGAATAGGATTACAGCTAGAGAGTGAGAAGGTGTAGACTACGAGGAGCATAAGGAGCGGGAACATGGGCGTACGATTACTGAACTACATCACACTGAACGGCCAAAGCTAACATCGACATCCGAGTCAATGCACAGCAATGCGAGACGAGAAGCATCGCAAGAACTGAACTGCAGATCCGAGCAACGTCGCTGCGTAGAAGCAAGAAGGAAGAGACGACAGACAGAACAGACAGGTGTTGCGCCCGAATTGTGGGGCAACCACGGACACCAGCGGATAGGACGAG
Source organism: Trichosporon sp. DN520 (assembly GCA_030347605.1). NCBI lineage: Eukaryota > Fungi > Basidiomycota > Tremellomycetes > Trichosporonales > Trichosporonaceae > Trichosporon > Trichosporon sp. DN520. The sequence continues at coordinate 517,182 of JASJUY010000013.1, forward strand.
CGGGAGCGGCAAATGCGGCACAGACATAGCGTCGCTCGGTCACGACAGCCTAGTCTAGAACAAGCCTGCTCTCGAGCTGGAGCTCGAGCTCAATTGCGAGGAGGGACTTGTCATGCTGGAGCGCGTGCTCAGACGATGACGTCCCTGTCGCTCTGGGCCGAGTGCGTCGGGCGATGTGCAGTGCGCTCATGAGGCGCATACAGCACATGAGGAGTCGTAGGCGGCGACCCATCAGACGGCGTAGGCGGGGTAAGTTTGATTTTGGAACTAGCCCCGTCCGAATGATGCACGGCCGTGTCGCTCTCTTCGTCGAAGCTATCGATCTTCTCCAGTGCGGGCTTGCCCATGCTTTGCAGGCGATTAAGGCCAGGACGGGGGAGTTCGACGCGCTGTCCGGTCAGTTTCCGGGCAATGACGGTAGCTCACAGTCTCGTACGTCTCCGTCTCGACGTCAACGTGGACTGTCGCGGCGGGCTTGCTGTGCTGCGGGTAGTGCTGGGGTTAGCTCTATACAACGCCGCATGAAGAGAGCTTTAGCAAGCTCAACAGATGCTCACACTACTCGTAAAGTCCATAGTGACGTTCCGAGTCGCGAACGTGTCTCGTGCATTGAGAGAGTAGAACAACCCAACGGTGTAGAACTTGTTCTGGATCGCCATGAGCGTGCTACAGAAGAGACTGCCGGGGGCGATGACTGCTGTCAGCTTCATGCATAGAATTACCTTAGCTCTCAGGTCTCGGAGGAGAGACTCACCAAAGCCGGCCATGTAAGTGACGGCCAAGACGAGGGGCGGGAGCTGGCTTTCGAGCGTGAGGCGGATCAGTCTCGTGATGATCTGGCCTGTCAGCTCAAAGTGCAGCTCAATTAGCTTACCCGATCAGTATGTACCCAGCCGGTACGGCTCGTAATGAGGCCATAGAGGATGGCGACCGTGATGATGAGATCGGCAAGCATGCCCGAGACACACCAGATCAGAATGGCTTGCGTCAGCTATCACAACCGCGAAACATAGCAGACTTACTGACTTTGACTTTGCCCGCGTCGAGGGCGGCTTGCATGCGTCCGAATGTCGCCTTGGTCCCTGCACTGGCGCCAAAGCCGACGAGGACGAGACACTGCAAGAGTCAGCAGTTGATCTCAGTGGGGAGAAACGCGCAACTGACAATGACGGAGATGAGGATGAGCCAGTTCCGCTTCGTGAGGCGGAAGGCGCGGTAGGCGAAGAAGAACTGCGTGAAGCCGCCTGTGATTGCTGTGTTGGGTTAGCTTGACGTGAGTTGCGATAACAGCTCACAGTTGAACAGCGGGATCCACGGCCTGCTTGTTAGCTAAATTGGGAAGACCGACAGCTCACAGGTAGGTCGGCTCGCCGTTCAGAGGGATCATCTTGCCAAAGCCGGCGACGAACTGGTGTCAGCTGGCGGCCATATGACGAACTGGGGAGCTGGTTCGAAGAGGGATAGAGGACGCACAATCTGATGAGCAAAGTGCCACAGATAACCTGATTGTCAGTTCGATAGCATTCAACTAACTCACCCGTGGTGAACAAGCCCAGAAACGACACGGCAATCACGGTCATCTTAATCCACCAGCGGTCTGACAGGTGCACGGTCCAGTATCGGTGCGACTGCATTAGGAAGACGGCGCTGCTGCGTCAGCTGGGCAGCAGAATCGATGGAGCTGGTAGGCAGAACTCGTTCCTTGCTTTCCTCCCTATCCGAGCTCATGTTTGTCTCCGTGGGAGTAACGTCAGACGGAGTATGGGGGATGAGAACCCGGACGAGCCCATCCATCTGGAAGCTCCCTAGAGGAAGGGACGAAAAGAAGAGTGACAAGCACCACTCACCACAAGAACGTGTCGATCAAGATCGCAGACATGATGCACCCAAGTGAGAACGTTAGGGTTCCCTTGAGACGAGCCGCAATCTGCTCCTCCGTCTCGGGGGGATGGTCACGGAGAATCAGCGGCATCGCGCAGGCTCTTGGTGTGATTTGGAGGAAGGGAAGCGGCGAGGAAGACGTGTGAGGTGTTCGAGAGGAGTGAAGGATACAGATCACCTCGACTTGTAGTCGAAGTCGACAGAGTGCGCAGTAGTGGCGAGGTGGTCGGTGGTGGGCGATGGTCAACGCCGCGGTCAGTCGTGAGTGGTGGTTAGACAGAGAAGGAAGGCGGGGAAGACGCAGATCGAAGTCGCAGTCGTTAGTATAAGTGAGCGGCGATGAGCGGTCAGTGTATCAGATCTGGGAGTGACTGTACCGAGGAAGCAAAGGAAGGCGGGACAAAGCGACCCGGGACAGTCGGTTGGGCTGCTCGAATGAACCTGTCGCTCGCTGTAAGCTGTAGATCCGTTGATCTGGGACACGGAGCAAAGGACTCTCCAGAGATAGCAGTGCGGTAGCGTGGGCGGGATGGAAGGAAGGCGATTGCTTCTGTTGCGCCTGATGCCGCGTCGACCAGGAAACGGAGTCTGATCAGCAGCCATTAACGCGGGGCGCAAAGCAGGTCTAGATCACTGGCGCCTAGTCGCTGGGCCCGGTAGTGTTGCCACTGCTAAGTCCAGTATCTCTTGAGTGGATCAGCCTAGAAACGTGAGATATCTGATCTCTCAGTCCGGATCAGACAGAGTAACTTGAAATGACGATGCTGAGTTGTCGAATCGCCACCCCTGTTGCAGGCGCAATGTAGCACGGCTCCATGATAGCCTACCTTCCTTCCTTCCTTCCTTCCCTCAGATATTCTGACATCTTGTCGCAAGGCATGCGGGCGCCCGTTGCTACCCTTCTACACCGATAGGCAGCACACCTGTTCCAAGTCTCTTGCCCTTCGCCTCTGCAGCTGTACCGAAACCCAATGATTAGCATGCGAAAATGTATTTGATCGGCTCGCAAGCGCTTGCGCCCGCGAGCATTACAGAGTTTGAATGACTCCTCTATCTTCCGTCCTCGTCCTCGAGTTCGTCAGATTCCCGTGTGCTGGCTATTGCACAGTCGTGTGTGTACATGTACATGTACGATCGCCACCGCCACCTAAGGCAGTCCGTACGCGAGTTCCAGCTCGCGAGCGACGTACGGCGTGAGCGTGCCGGCCACAATACCGATGCCGGTGTATACGACGAACTTGGTCAGCACTGCGAGAGTCAGCTAGACAAGATGCATGTAAATAAGCTTACCCTCTGCGTCGTAACGTTTGCGGCGACTTGCGCGGCGGCCGCGGTGCGAGTTGCCTGCGACGGGGTCGTATCGGCGCTTGAGCGTTGCCATGTCTGCGCCCTTGTGAGCGCGGTGGCGCATCTGGATCCCGCCTTCGTCGGCCATGGGCGAGGGACTGCGGCGGCTGCTGGACTTGACGTCGAGGTTGACGTCTGAGTCGACGTGAGGCAGTTCAGCGAACGAGGGGACCGGGCGGATCGGCGCGTCTGCTCCTCCCTTGTATGATCTGGGCGTTAGCTTTGCGACTCCGTAAGGCCAGCTGCGGATTGACTCACGTCGCGGGCGTGTAGAAGGGGCGGTGGGGGAGTTCCGTGTCGAAAGCCTTAGAGACGGCACGGAAGATGACGGGGAAGATGCGGAGGCAGGTCGGCTTTGCGATCAGGCGCCACACGACGATAGCCGCGAGGCCTCCTGCGACCTTGACAAAGTTGAAGACGATGCCCCAGAAGATGCCGAGGCTCCACACTCCTGATCCGGGGGGAGGGCTGATGTGCTGCTCGAGCACGTGGCCGACGGTCGCGCCGAAGAGGACACTGATGATCGCCACGGCGTCCTCGAAGCACGGGCAGTCATCTGGCGTACGTGGGTGGAAGTGGATTAGCGCCAGCGTTAGCGGGAAGCCGATGTAGATTGTCCACCACGAGCCCGTCTCGACTACGTCGACGATGGCCTTGCCGACCACCTGGGCCATCCAGCAGATGATGCCCAGCAGCGTGCCTCCGATCACGTCGACTGGAACCGGTTAGCGCAGGACCGGAGCACGGCGGGCGTGCCGGAGATATCATGGCATGCCGGCGTTACTCACTCGACGAGTGCATGCCGCAGTAGATCCGCCCTCCGGCCACACTGGCGTAGTAGAGGAACAGCACTGTCCAGCCGAACAGAACCGTCGGCATGCCGAACCACTCTCGCCGCTCCCACATCATCTGACCCATGAACAGCGCAATGCTGATCGAGTTGGTTGAGTGCGATGACGGGAAGCCATACTCGCGGTGATGTGTGCTGATGGCTGATGTCAATTAGGGTAGGGGGTAGTCAGTCAACTCACATAACCGGGTGACGGGCGGCGCATACGGTCGCGGCGTGCATGCAACATCTTTGAGCACGCAGGAGAAGTAGATGCCGATTCCAACGACGAAGAGCAGGCTGTCTGTCAGCTACTATCCTCACAGTTGCAGCTTACATTCTTCCTTCATCTGGGTATCCAAGCCAGAAGAGTACGGGGAGGAATGCGGTGAAGAACGTGTGCGCTGCGGGTTAGCGGTGACATGCCATGTGCCAAGAGTGGTCTGTGCAGTTGTATCCCTTGGCCGGCTCCGTGCTGCGATCGACATGGTGCGATCGCTATCCGCCGCTCTGCAGAGCGACAGCTTCTGGAGCACGTTGGGCCAGGCCAGACCGGCCAGACCAAAGCCAGCTCGACTCACTTCCAAAGATAGCGCTGTAGAAGAAGAACTTATCTCGCGCCGGTGTGCGGTACTTGCTCTGGAAGCGGGCGATGCGTTCGCTCTCGGGACCGAGTTTGCGCACACACCAGCGCCGGAAGCTGTCTCGCCATGGAGCCAGGCGCTCAGCGTAGACGCTGTCGGGCTGGCGGCCCGCTTCGTATTTGGGTGTCGGGGGTGATGGTGATCGGTTGCCCGACTCGACGTCGCCGTTCGCGTTGATGCTGGCCTTGAGCGGGCTGGGCTGGACGAGTACCGGCGCCGCAGTCGCTGTTGAGGTCGCGGTCGTGGTCGCCGTCGCAGTAGGCCGCAGCGGCGCAGAGGTCGGGACGTAGTCATCGTGCAATGGTGGTTTCTCGATGTGGCCATTGCCGGCGGCAGCGCGCTTGCCCGCTCCGCTGCCCGGCATGCCCGGGGCGATGGCTATGCCGTTACCGTTCATCATGGCGGGTGCGACGTCGAGGTCGATAGCCATGGGTGTGGTCGCGAGTGACGATAAGGGTGTAGGTGTGGGTGAGGTTGGCGATGAAGAAGTAGAAGTTGGGTGATGATGGGACGACGGCGATTATCAAGGACAGGACAAGACAAGACAGGATCGGACGGGAAACGTGAAATTGTGCAGTTGCCGGAGAGTCAAGAATGAGTGGGTGGACCGTGATCCGGCTTTGGCTTGGCAGCTAGGTTTCAAGGATATTTCGATCTTTGTCCTGGAGCATGGCGTGCGTCGCAGCACGCAGTAAAGCAGTGAAGCATGGGCTCAAGTCTCCGCGCGTGCAGTGCAATTGTGGAGGCGTAAGGAAGAGGGGCGCCGGTCACTATGAAAACACGAACCACAGGGCGCCGGCGCCGGCTCTGCTCCGGAAGCCACTGCACGGTACGGTGCGATGATCTCCACATTGTGCACTCCTCCGCGCGCCGACCTGAGATCTGAGCCTGCATATCCTGGGGCTCAGGGAGGCTCAAACAAGGGTCCGGCTAAGTAGCACCCAGGCACACTTGTCTTTGGGCGTGTGCGTCGATTAATTCACTGACTGCTCCGGGACATGCGACATGGACTCCGGACGCATGCCCGCGTCGCCATCACCACGAGCGCTACGTCAGTCAGGTCGACCATCCACCATGCGACCAACGGTCCATCGTTAAGCGGCACCATCTCTACCATACCTTCTCTACCGACCGACGCGACCGACAGACCGATTGACACTCCTTTGATTCACCACACCCTTACAACCCTACACTCCACACCCTGCGCCCGGCATGAGCGCAGTCAAGCCGGAGGCGCCGGCGTCGCTCCCATCACTTCTGGACGAAAAGCGAGCGCTCGATTCAGCGCCGGTACCGGGCACCGCTGAGCCGGTTCCGTCTGATGCGGAGCCAGCGACGGCGACGACACCGGCATGGCTCAAGGACCGCGATGACGCAGTACTCAAAGCCGTAGCGGCTCACGACGAAGCAGAGCTGCGATCACTCTCAGCCCAACCGGGCGGCTTTGGCTCGCGCACAGCACGGAGAGCAGCATGGTGAGCACGCTTCACTCAGCTAGTGAGACTTTGCGATGAGCTAACAACCAGGCTTGAGCTACTGCACGTCCGAACGCTGGGCGAGAGCAGCCGCGCGCGCGGCGTCACCCCCGAGAATCCGGGTACGGACACGGCCTCAGCCTCAGTGGTATTCACGCCTCACGCGGACGAGAACCAAGTGCTGCTCGATACGAGGCGAGCCTTCGTCGCGTATCCCCGTGGACTTAGTGGCGGGTCAAAAGCAGCAATGCAGGAGGATCTGCAAGCTTTAATCTGCAGTGTATTGCAGCAACATCCGCGCCTGTCGTATTTCCAGGGATTGCACGATATCGTCACAGTGCTCTACCTCACGCTCCTCAAGAGCGTGCCATACCCTGCTCAGCCTGGAGAAGACGAGAAGCGGGAATGGGACACGCTCACGCAAGCGACAAAGATTGTCTGCCTGTATCGCGTCCGAGACGCTATGGGGGCCGGCCTGGGGCCAATGATGGGCATGCTCCGCCTCCTCCGCCGATTGCTGGCAAAAGCGGACCCGGAACTCTACCGCCTCTCAGCTACGTGAGCTACAATAGGAGGAAGGTAGCTGACAAGATCAGGATTAGCCCGGTGCCAACGCTGCCGTTCTTCGCCTTGTCGTGGATCTTGACGCTGTTCTCACACGATATTGACACGCTGCCCCCGGTCCAGAGGATATTCGACTACCTCATTGCGCGTAACCCCATCAGCGCGATCTATCTCGCAGTAGCGATCCTCGTGTCCAAGCGGCCACAGCTGCTCAAGCTCATCGCGCAGCATCCCGAGGCGCACGAGGATCCCTCATTGCTGCACCCGCTCTTTGCGAGACTGCCGCCACTGTACCCCGACACGCCGGACAGGCCTGACCCTCCCCCACCGGGCACAGAGAGGAGGGTGAAGGAGAGCGCGAGCAGGGGGAGCAGGGGGCAGAGCCGCGCCGCTAGTCGGGCAGCGAGTCGGTCCACGAGCCGGACTCACAGTCCTGCCGGGAGGTCAAAGTCGAGGTCGAGGTCGCGGCCGAGAACGAGATTCGGACTCGAGGCGGGGGTCGGAGAGGCGGGCGGTGCTGGCGAAAAGCATGGAACTGGCGAGAACAACAGTGTCGGCGAGAAGGGTACCAACGAGAAGGATGCTAGCGAAAAGGGCACCAGTGAGAGCAATAGCACCGAAAAAGCCGGTCTTGGCGAGCAGAGCGGTCTCGGCGAGAAGCCCGCCCCTGCCTCAATAGACGAAACTGCCGAGCCATCTGACATTGACGAGAAGTCGGAACTTCGCTCGCTCGAGCGCTCGACCACGCTAGCACCGGATGTGCCGTCACTGGACGAAAAATCCGCTCTCAAGGCGGACCTCGACGGTCCCATTCTGGCCGAACTCGAGCCCCGCGCCGAGGTTATCATGACGGACTCGCTCTCCCTCGACGCCTCGGGACAGGTAGTCGAGGACATTGATGTGCAGCTCGAAACTCCGCCAGCGAGGGACGAGGAAGCCAACCCCTTCTCACCTCTGAGGTTGAGCGAGGTGTTCAAGCTCGCGGACGAGCTTATGGAGAAATACCCCTGGGACGGACCTGATGTCCGTGGAATGGAGGTGCTGGGTCCCGGGAGCTGTGTTAGGACCTTTGAGTGGGAGAGGAAGGGACGGCCTGTTGATCCCGCCCCGGCGTCGGTGGACGGAGCGGATGGGTCTGATGGAGTAGATGGTGCGGATGTGGACGAGAAGTCTGAGAAGACGGATGACACTAGCTCGGACAGCTCGGAAATCGATAGCGACGATTCCGACGAGAGCGAGACTAGTGATGGCGCGCACACGCCTCGCGTTCGCCGGACGCCCTTCACTCACGCCGACGCTGAGCGGTGCATCGACGCCGATGTCATCATGCCTGGCGGAGATGAGCTGGATGACCTCGAGGAGGACACTCCCCCGCAGCCGCCGGTCAAGCGCGTGCCGAGGCACTTCCTGCCTGGCAAGCTTGGAACAAGACTTGGTCTTGGCAACTTTGGCACGGCGCTTGCACTCGGCATCCTCGTTGTTGGAATCGGTGCTGTTATCTTTGGCTGGAGGCGGAATACGGCTTGGGCGCTGTGGTGGGGACAAGTCGCTCAGCAGTGGCTCCGCCGGAGCCAAGTCGGCCGCTTCCTCGCTCTTCTGCGATATCCCTAATCATCAACAGCAGCTACCTAGCCTTGTGGCGATAACTCATACAGTATGCATATGTACAACACGGATCTACACAGTGATGATGGGCTTTTCGTCGAGAAGCGCGGCGATGTCATTGTCGACGTCGTCATCGTCGTCGTCAATGTCCAGGAGGTTGATGAAAATAGGTGGCTTGCGGTCGTTGGTCAGGTCGACCGAGTGGATCTTGCGACGCTTGCTTGGCGTCTCGATCTCCTCGATCTCGTCCTCGTCGGGCTGCGCTGTGGTCTCGAGGCGGATGCGGCTCGGTCCCGCTTCGGCGTTGGCGTCGCCGGTACTCTTGCGCTTTTTCTTCTTGTCCGTTGCAGTCTTGTCTTTGTCCATGTCTTTCTCCTGCTTCCGGTCCTTCTTGGGGCTGGCTATGCGAGGCAGGGGAGCTGGCTCTTGCGCGGCGCGAGGGGTTGGGATAATGCCCTTCAGCTCCAGGACAGGGCGCGTTGCGTACTGAGTTTGTCAGTGATTCGCAATTAGTACGTGCTCACCGAGAAGATGATCTTGTACTTCGGAATCTTGGGATCCTCTTGCAAATAATTACCGTAGCGAGGCCCAGGAGTATCAACAACAGCTCCACCGCTATCGTCAACGAAAGTCAGTTGGACGCTCATACCTAATGTAACTGCTGAGAGCAACCTGACGTCAGCGAGAAGTGATATATAGCCACTCACCTTCTTCAGCTTCTCATCGATGGTGTCCACTGGCTTTGGGGAGGCCCAGGGCATGTACGGCGTTGTGGCGCGGACGTTCGTCCCACCCTTGAGCAGCAGCTCGATAGTGCCGAGCTGCGTTGCCGTAGAGGCGTCAAGGCGAGGTCCATCTTCGACACGGTTCTGGGCATCAGTACCACAGCCACTACAGCCAGCTTACGATCTTGTTGAAGACCAATTTGCATCGGCGAACGATGCCGTCTATCTCCTCAAAGCACGTTGAGACCTTGGAGGGCTTGCGTGAGTGGTGTGCGTACAGAGCGTAGCCCTCGATGTCACGTCCATCCACTTTCGGGATCATGTGCCAGTCGAACGTGATATACTTAGCCGCCCGGGCGCAGATACTGAACTCCTGCTCGATTCAGCACTCGCTTCCCGTAAAGCACGCCTCAAGTACACACCTGGCCATCCTCACACTCAACGTGCACCTTGGCAATGCGAGTGTCGCCGACCCCTTCGCATAAGTACTCGATATTGTATTCGTCTGTTATTAGCGTCCTTCACTCTCACTGCCTCACTCAGGCGCCTTCCCTGTCCATCCTCCAGCCATACCTGACGTCAGCTAACGAAACCCTGCGGTGCAGCATCCACAACTCACGTCCCATCCTTTCCAATGGCTACCAATGAGCCTCATGGTGGATGTCTAATCTGCTCCTGGGACTCGAACGCTTCACACCGATGCCGCCTCGTCGCTGTCGAGCCTTGTGAGAGCCGACGAGCCAGGACCTTGGACCGAGGTTCAAGCGGTGGAAGACGCGAGAAGTCGGCAGCTGAGCTATGGATGTGGATAGCAGCACGCTGCAAGTAAGGATGCGCTGATGAAGAAGAGGAAAGATGAGAGGATGAGAGGATGATAGTGCTGGAGGGGCGCACGAAAGTCACATCGAGCTTAGCCCGTGCACTAAAGTCATGTGAGTGTGCCGGCTCAGCCACGGCTGAACAGTCCATGCGGTGGAGGTTCGTGCCGTTGTGCCGTGTGCCGGTCAGTTCGGCGCGTTTCTGCATTCCACACGATTGTCTTGGGCGCAACTTTCGTCAAGTCGCGTGGCGTAATCTCCTTGTGATGCACTCGTGGGAGTCCGTTTCTCTAGGCGAGGAGCTCTACGTATCAGGATGCAAGTGAGGGATGATTGCAGACTCAATTGTAAGAGAGAGTGAGGCGGTATCGGCATTCAATGTCATCTCGGCATTTCAGACGAGGTCTTATCTGCGGAGTAGTGTGTGTCACTCTCAGACGTTTGTCGCTTCGTTGCGTTAACGGCACTTGCCATCTTGGGCGACTTCAATCTGAGACCCTGCGCATGTGCACCACTCTAGGCCTTGTCTCTGGTCTCTGCCTGCAGAGGAGTGGAAGTCAGCAGTCGTCAAGCGACACTTCGGAAGCGTGAGAGGCTCCGAAGTCTCGCACGGCGCTGTACCAAACTTACACGCTGTCGAGAGCTTCGATAGCACAATTCAGAGCGAGTGATACAGCGAGACCATCAGGCCAGGCAAGGGGTCTATAAACCGCCGTCGAGATAGACTCCAGTGCATCGCGAGGGAAACTCGTCTTAGTCACAGTTCTGATCATGCAGACTTCATCGTCACTCTGTGAACTGGACCGCAGTCGAGTCTACTGACAGGTGAGCCCCCCTAGAAGGATCGAGGATGTCAAAAGGCATGGAGGATAACCCTTCCAAATCTACCAGCAGGATTCGTCTCTGAGGTCAGTCACCACACCCTCCTCTGTGTCACCACCCCGATCAATCGGGGTTCCGACATTGTTGCCGGCACGGCTGCTTAGCCTTCACCCCTCTTATACCAGAGACTGCAAATGGCCCAGCCGAGAGCTCATACCATGGCTACGTTGCAATACATGTCCAATGCGCTGCATCACTTGGACTCCGCTGCAACACCACGCAACTGATGAAGGTAGCCGCCGTCATAAATGTCGCCTACTGTACTACCCCTCTCTTACCCTAGTATCTGCCCGCTCGCTCACATCCGCCATTCCAAGCTTACGCTTACGCACTTACGCACTACTTGGCCCCCGTCCGGGCCTCGCTTAGCACTGGTCTGACCGACTGATCGAACCTATGTCGTCCTGACGACATATGCTCCTCCGTCTTGACGATCGCTCGATCACATAGCCAACCTCCATGCCTAGACCTTGACTGACCACGGCTGGCCATGCTTGCCTTGGCTGGTCATGCTGACCGTGCTCTAAGCGCTAAGCGCCACGACAATGTCCGTGCCAAGTGCCATGTGCTTCCCCCTCCTCATATCCTCATCCCATTTCCTCCTCGCAGTAATCATCCCTAACTCTTCCAGGGCAAATCACTCTGGGATCTATTTGCTCCGCGGCCCAACGGGTCTTCCTTGGAAAGTTACGCGGAATGCTGTCTCCAATTCCACCGATCCCACTTCTTGCCTCCTAGTCTCACAGAGAGGAACTACCTGCCGAACCAATGCGCCGAGATTAGTCCACTGAAGTCATTGGCAGACCCGCGGACCCACCGATATACCCCAGCTGGACCCACCGAGATACCCCTCGTACTCCGAGGATGCACGGTCCGTCGTGCCGTGGCACAATGGCACGTTGTGCAATTATCTTCCTACTACCCCGCGGCACACTCATCGGTCCCTCTTTGTCTCCTGACCCAACAGTCGGCCGACCCACTCTTCCCCTCTTGCCCTCTTCCCCCTCTTTCACTTGCCCCTCTCGTACCGGCCATGCCGTGCCATGCGCAAGACTCAGTGTCAGCCTCCGAGCGAGCTAATTCTGGCCCTTTCCACTCGCCCTCGCCCTCGCTCGGCACTCGGACCTCTTCCTCCTCCGGCCCACCAGTCCCTCCGTCCGCCCTGGCCTGAACGATCTGCAGGGCCGACCCACTCATACCGTGTCACCACTCATGCCATCTACCTTCTTGCCATTGCCGCAGCCAGATCTTGCAAGGTACATCCCCCACATCGGCGCACCGGCGCACCGGCGCACCGGCGCACTGACGCATACCCAGCATCTCATTCACCGTCAGCCTTGATCTTCACGTTCCTCAGTTTCAGACGCCGCCCAACTCTACTTCAGACGCCGGATTCGCACCAATCCGTCAAGCTGGATACCAGCGATACTTCGTTCCAGTGACATCAGAGGCACGTAATGCTACCATGCAACTCCTGCTAGCTACCATGCAACCATGCAACGCTCATCACGATCACAATCTGCATACGAAACCTGGGCACGTACGACGGCTTAGACACTTCTGACTCTGTGGCCTGGCAGACAGACAGACAGACAAAGCTGCCGCCACCAGCAGCCACAGACACTCCAAACCCTCGTCACGTCCTTTTAAACCGGCTCTCGCGAATATTACGAATCTGGGGGAAAAGAAAAACAAAAGAGACAGATATATAAAACTAAACAAACCTCTTGAACGGCGACGATTGCGGCGGCGGTTCCAAGTGTAATTGATCAAACGTCCGATGGGGAAATTCTTGCGTTCCTTCTCAATGCTGGGAGCTCTCCGAGATAACTTAAACAAACGTGCTCAGCACGCGGGATGGGGCAGGGTTGCTACACATTCAGACGGCCGACGAGTCACGTCGCTGTGCCGAGCGGGGGGTGGTTGGGCGGCGGGTCTACGCGAGACACACGCGCACATGCGATTAATTAGATGTTGCTGCCGCGAAGGCTGAGTGGAAGGGTTGCTTGCGTAGATGGTTGTTGGGTGTGGGGAGATAGGATGGATTGTTGCGGGGGAAACGGTGATGATGGGTAGTGGTGTGTTGTCGAGGATTGTTGAGATGTGGGATGATGGGTGCCGTGGCAGTCAAGTCCGCGCACTTAAGCCTGCTCCGGCTTCTTGTCCTCTTCAGGGCGGAACTGGACGTTCGCTCCAACCGGCGCCGGCGCAACGTCACCCGTTGAGGGGCGCGATCGAGTGTCTTGATGCGGAGATCCCAAAAGTGCAGAAATGGCTGCATACCGGTCAGACGAGGATTCCAACCAGGGGACACCGCCGAGAGGGCTTACTCACCAGTAGGAGGTCCACCATCACTGGAACGAGGGTGCTTGCGCCCATCCGCAGCAGTCGCGTCGTCCTCAGCTCGGCGCTTCCGTCCTCCATCGTACCCCGGGTACCCGGGATACGGTCCAGGAGCCTTATACTGGAATGGAGAGTCCCCAGCCTGGCCATTGTACCCAGGTGGGTACGGCTGGGTCGGTGTGGTGCCTGGAGGAACAGACGAGAAGGTCGCCTGGGCCTGAGCCGCAGGCGACTGCTGGCCATAGTAGTGGCCGCCCTGCTGGCCGGGATAGTAGTAGGAGCCCGACGATCCGGGGGGAGGAGGTCCGTAGCCTCCCTGGTCGTGACCAGGAGGGTAGGGGTGCGAGCCTTCGGCGGGAACGGGGCCTTGAGGGTAGAGGTTGGGGTCCGCTGAGGAGTAAGCCGATTGTGATCCAGGAACGGCACCATTGGAGGAGGAGGGGTACATGGGCGAGTGTGGGGGAGGAGGAGGGTTACCGTGGGCCGAAGACGGAGGTTCAGACTCCGCATAATGACCCCCGGTAGCGACGCCATTAGAAGACATGGGGCGGTAAGGGGGAGCGATTTGCGCAGAGTCGTTAGAGCCAGACGTACCAGGTGGAGCAGCAGTAGCAGGTCGACCGTGAGCCGATCCGGGAGGTCCTTGCTCGTAGTAGGCGGGGTAGGCGTGCTCGGTCGTGGCCGACATCGGGCGTCGGCTGGGTCCAGCGTCCTCGCCGTAGCCAACAGAGCCAGCAGTGCCAGGAGGGTGCTGGTCGCTGCCGACGCTGCCGGGGGCGGCAACGTAGCCGGGGTACTCGACCCAGCTGCCAGAGGTGCGCGGGCGGCCGTGATCAGCTGGGGGCGGTCCCCACTGGTGCGGAGGCTGCTGGTAGCCGGGAGCTCCGTTGCCGGGGTAGGCGTGTCCGCCAGGCGGAATGGCGGCAGCGTTGGGCGGACCTCCCTTGGGCCCACGTTCGCCGCGCGGGCGCTCCACCGCGTTCTTCGGCACCTCGACAACCTCGCCACGGCGGCGCTGCTCGCGGTTGGCACGCTGCGACAGCGTAGCGTGGACCTGTGCCAGCTGGGCAAGCATGGCCTCGTTTAACTGAGTCTGGTCTGCATGGACGGTAGCGGCATGTTGGCGCAGGTTGTCCAGTCGAGAGAAAGCTTTGCCACAGTGGCACGGGAACGGCCGCTCGCCAGTGTGCTTGCTGAATAATGTCAGTCAACCATACAACGAAGACAAAGGAAGGAAGGAGGGAAGGCAGAGCATGGGCCTCCTCTGCAGTGACTACAGCGAGGAAGACAAGAGTTGATCGGGCATGACGCACAGAGCCCCTCTTTCATGGCTGCAGCAGTTGCCAGTACCATGGTACCATCCCATTCCTAGACTCACCGAACATGACGAGCAAGATGCTCAGAGCGTGTGAACACCTTGTTACAGTCTCCGAATCCCCTGCAGCGGAACATTTTGCCACCGCTGATACCAACGGGAACGATCGGGGCACCGTCTGGGGTGTAATCGGCGGTGCCTGGGCGGCTGTTGGTAGGAGAAGTGTTCTCCTGGTTGCTCTGGTTGGGAGGCATGGCGGGGTAAGCCTGCTGCTGTTGTTGCTGCTGCTGCTGAGGGTAAGGGGCAGAGGTGGGGTTCACCGGAGTGACGGGCGGCGGTGGCAGACCGTGAGACGATCCGGGAGGGGCAACCTCGTGCGGGGTGTAGGGCGAGTGAGGAGGGGCAGCGCGGGGGTAGGTAGCACCAGAACCAGCCGAGTGGAGTCGTTGCGGGGAAGGCGCGTCCGGAGGTTGCTGGGTGCCGTGAGCAGAGGTCGGACGGCCGTAGTAGCCTTGGTACGTGCGATCTTCAGTGGGGGGATAGGACATGGACGTCTGGAAGTGTCTATCAGCGTGAGGGGCCAGGCTCTGTGGTGCCGTAGTAGTGAGAGACATGAATGGACCCCGGGCGGGTGGCTGTCTGCGGGTGGTGGGCTGAGGGGAGGGCTTAAGCCTGTTCCGGTGCTCGGCGCACTGCCTTTTGTTGCACTGGCGAGCAGCGAGGATGACCTATGTTCGCTGAAGAGAAGGAAGCGCACTCCCGACGCTTGCTAGATGTACTCTCGTCGAAGAGAGCGAGGCCAAATAGACCGGATGCTAAGACAGGTCAGCAAAAGGTTCGAGTGAGGGCGTGCACTTGTGCACTGCGTGTGGGAGCAAGGGATGGGACCGAATGTATGGAAAGGGGATGAGTAAGGAACGAACATGGAGAAACGCCTGGCGAGCAGATAGGAGCGATCAGGTCCGCCCCGTTGCCCCATCCGCCACTCTGAGGTGTGGTCGGTCTGGGGAGGCAAAAATTCGGACGATCATTGCCAGACGAAAAGCAGGTTCGATCCGCGGATTGATAATGAAGGTGGGCACAAGAGGCGAGAGCAGTGCACTGATGACGGCGGCGAAGCTATAGTGCGCAGCGGCGATTGAGCGCTACGGTGAGGTGGGGAAGGCAGGCGACGAGAGACCAGACCCAGGCATAGTGCAAATCCCCCCGATTGTACGAATGCACTGTCCGAGCTCATCGAGGAAGACGTGAACAGACAAAGGGCCCATCTCGCTGGCGCAAGCGACCCGTGTGGGGAGTTGGATGGCGCGCGCCGATGTGCACACTTGCACTGGTCATGTGTGATTCCAAGTACCGACTCGTCCCGGTCTCAACGGCCTGCGCACAGCCTCCGCGTCCCAAACACGCAACGGCGAAAGTTAAACTTTCGACGCTCTCGAGATTGGCCCATGTGCGAATTGCAAGTAGGCCAGTACCTGGAGATCGCGGATACGGCGGGCATTGTAAACCGATAGTCGGTCCCACAGACAGAGGACCACGGCGAGGTATGATGCAATAGTATGGGTAGCTGGATGGGTGGAGGTGGACAGGAACGCGCGCATTGGGAATGGGAGGCGGCACTCACTTGCGAGAAGAGACGCTCTGCTTCAGTGCAACAGCAGACGTTGTCAAAACACTCGTATGCGAAGAACGCCGCTGGTGGTGGTGATGTACTGCGTCTCCTGCTGCAGAGTAATGTCAGCACATGTGAATTTGGGACCAAGGTTGGCCCAAGGTTGGCCCGTTGGTGGAGGGATGGAGGATTGGGAATCCGGTAAGTCCGCGAGACCGCAATCTGGGGCCAGTCGAGGTGAAAACAAGGCTTGGGGGTCCTCGGTCCGTGGGAGCTAGGAGCTAGCCATGGGTTGCCGTCGGAGCGAAGCTGCTAGACGCTGAGGGCAGCCCGGTGGACGCCGTTCACGTACAGCGGAGAATGAGCTAGGGCTGCTAGGATTGATATTCGGCAGCCCGGCGACAGGCCCCAGTCACGAGACAGAAATGACCACACACACACTTACCTACTTAGGTACGGTGTGTTGCACAGAAAGACACGCTCGCGGTCGTGTTTGCAGGCGAGCTGGTCGGAATGGCAGACAGCACGAGTGAAGCCTGGGGCAGCGACTGGAAGAGCCGTTGGAAGGCTTGAGCACGGGCGTTGTTGTCGGCCGGTGACGACTTTGGCTGCGCGTTGCTTGATCGAGGCTGGGTTGGGCGGGTGAATGAAGCGGCTGGTGTGGGTGCGAGGGCGCAGGGGAAGCCGGAGGGTTAAGCGGCTGGATGTGTGAGGATGCACTGCACGCGTTGTCGAGTTGAGTGCGTCCGCTGTCCAAGTGAATGGAGAGGACGGTTAAAAAGTGGTGTGGACAGAGTGTAGTGGAAAGGGAGGGAAGAGGAAAGTGTTGTTGGATGGAGGAGGGGTGGATGAAATGGGTGCGGCGGTGGTGGTGGTGGATGGGTGCGGGTGGAATAGGTGGATGGAGGATATGATGTAGTGTATAGGGATGTTGGGCGCCGGTCGGTGGTCGCTGGAGTATCTGCAGTAGCGTGGTCGCCTTTTGCCTGGTCTGGTCTGGTCTGGTGTGGTCTGGTCTGGTCCTGTGTGGTTTGAGGATCAAGGTACTAGGCAGGAACTGGCGGGCGGGCGGGCGGGCGGACGGGCGGGCGTGCAGCAGGCAGAGCAATCAGGCAGGCAGGCAGGCAGGCAGACAGGCTGCCGGCAGATTGCTCTCAAGGCAGGGGGCAAGAGGGGGAACAGGGCAGCAGGGCCCAGGGCCGTCCTCGCGGGCTAGCTCGCGGGGCAAGGAGGGTGAAAGATTGATGTATAGCTTTGGGTTGGCTGGGTCTAGGGTCCAAGGAAATAGGGTGCGCAAGGGACCGTGGATGGGCCTAGTGCGACGCGACCGATATTGGGCGGCGTGATGGATGGGAGGGGGGACCACAGGGAAGCAAAGTAAAGAGTGAGCGAGCGAGCGAGCGAGCGAGAGCGAGAGAGCAGGAGAGAACAGACGAGAACGGAGGACACGCCAGTTTGCCAGAATGGTGGATGGATGGGCAGCTTGGCCAGAACCACAGCCGCCCATCGCCATGTGCGAGGCAGACGACAGGAGACAGTCCCAGGTGCCAGGAGCCAGGTGCCAGGTGCCAGGAGAGAAAAGGGGTAGAGGGAGTCGCAGGTGTGTCAGAGGCATCGCGAATGAGTTAATCGACAATCGACCATTCGACCACCCCCTCCAGGTCCTGGCCAGTCTTAGTCCTTGTCACGATCCGACATGCGAGATGCGAGCTAGCAAACGAGAGCCAGGCCACTCAGACCCAGAACCAGCGCAAGAGCAAGAGCAGAGAGTCAGATCAACCCGACAGCGCATCCAGATCAGCCAGATACGGTAGAATAGCAATCGGCAGACGCGACGCAACAAAACACAACTTGTCCCAATGCAGAGGTGGGGGTTACCGCACTGCCGTGACATTTTCTCGTACCACACCGCCATCCGAAAGACGTGAGACGTGAGACCAATCGAGCAACAAACAAGACACGGTTGGGCGAGCTGAAGAGCACACAGAAGGGAGGGGCTAGTCTGGGGCCAGAACAGACGAAAATGCGCCAGTGGTCTGCGAACTACCTGTCGGGCTGTCGCTTTGCGCAGCACGGGGGAGGACCAAGTCGGCAGAGCTTGGAGCCAAGTCAGTGGTCGAGTCAGTCGGTCCGTCAATCGGGAGGCCGAGTGCCCTCAGTGGCGATGGCGCGTGAAGCGCCGCATTGCAGCGCACAGCACAGAGCGACTCTTGCACAGCGAGTCGGCGCAGTCGCAGCCGCAGTCACAGTCACAGGCGGAGACGATGAAAGAGAGGCTCGCGGGCGAGGCGAGAGGAAACCAAACGAGACGAGAGCCAGTGCGCCCGCAGAAGCACCGCAACGAATGCACGGGTATAGTAGGGCAACAGCGGGCCACATCACAAGGTTGCATCAGCGCAGACAGTCCAAGGGGTGGGGACGCATGGAGGAAGAGCAGCGAGCAGCGGGCAGGACAGAGCAAACAGAGAGAGCAGCGTGGACGAGCTGCACTTGCTTGGACGGATGGACCACTTGGACTGGGCGAGTGAGCGAGCGAGTGCAGCATGCAAGCAAGGCTAAGGAGACGGACGACGACGTCGGGGTGCATTGACGAAACGGCCCGAAAGCATGCAAGCGAAGGAGCGAGCGAGCATGAAAACCGAGGCCCCGTACTCCATCTGATTGCTCAGGCGAGCTACCGCCATGCAGGCAGGTCACAAGCAAGTCGCAAGTCGCAGGTCGCAGGTCGCTCCTCCGAATTGCAAGGAGCTACCAAGGAGCCCATGGAGGTCATGCAGCAGACCTAGGAGCCCAGGAGCCCAGGGGCACACAGCGAGACAGGCCAGGGTAGATAGCAGCGTGGTCAGCGTCCTGGACCTGGGATTCGGCCCCTCGCGCCCCCGCGTGCCATGCCGTGTTTGCCCCTGTCTATCTTTTCCTGAGCGTCTTCTCTCTCGATCCCTGGCGCACCCTTAACTCATGGCTCATCGGCTCCGTATCTCCCTCACCCATGTTTATCTACGATCCAGGTACCGCCTCTCCCTGCTGCCGCGAGTAGCCAGCCAACCAACCTGCCCCATCTGCACCTGAATTCCATCTGAACGGGTTTCATTCACTACTCAGTGGACGCCGGTCCGCCGCAAGGGGACGAGCGGACCGACCAGCCTGGTTGCATCAGACAGCCACTAGCCACTCGAAGATCTGAAGTAGCCGTGAGCGGGGGGTGGTCTGGCTGTGCTCCACCCGAAGCTCCTTGGCTAAGCGCGAGAGCAGAGCATAGTAGAACAGTGCATGCATTCATCATACTCTACCCCATGGGAACTGGGTGGCAAAGCCGCTCGGCACTCGACTGCTTGGAGCGAGCGAGCGAATGAGCCAGTGAGTGTTCTGGCCGCCGCGCCGATGGAGCGAGGTCGACGATACGAGACGAGACGAGTGATGCGACGATGCGGAGTCGCCAGCCGAGAGCAGAGGCCACAGAGACTGAGAGAGATCAGGAGATCGAGAGAAGCCGCTAGAGAGCTCTGGGTGCCCAGCTCTGGCTAAGGGCGAGCCAAGGCACGGCCGCCGAGGAAGCGAGGGGCCACGGTCGCTTGAGAATTGAGCAGGGTCATGGCAGGGCAGGACCCCATTTCAGGTACGGCCAGACACCAGCACCCACACCGTCAGGGACACACTTGGCTGGATGGTGAGCAAGATGCCAAGTACGTCCGACTGTGACGGTGCCGCATTGGGGAATCGCCTCACCCCAGAGGCCAGAGGACGAGAAATCTCTTGAGCTGTGAGAGCAAGGGACGAGGAGCTTGCATACTCGCAACGCTATCGCATCAAACTGAAAACAGCGGCCTTGCGGCCATGATGACCGAGCGAGCGAGCGAGAGTTGTTGGGTGGGCGGGCGGTGAGCCACAGTGACGTTCATGCAGCCCGCAGCCTGACGGCGGGATTGTCTGCAGCCCAGCCTGATGTCGAAGGGATCGGCGAATAGGCTTCACTCCTGGACCGGAGAATCGAATCGCTGGCGAAGCTCTCTGGAGCTCCGATGAGATGCCTTCCTCACTGCAATGCAGCCCTGCACCACACAAGCCATTGCGTGGGCTGCGGCCTAAGACGCGCAGGCAAAGACAAGCACGAGCACAAGCACAAGCACATCACTCAGTCCCGCTCTGTTGGAGCCGCCCTACGTCGCTCTCTGCCTCTCGCTCCCTACGTCCGCACTCAACTGCCTTGCTTACTCGCCGGCCACAACCCTCTCCCCCTCGACCCCTTCCTCTCGTCCGTCATCCTCGTGGCGCCTCAGCTCAGGGTCTAGTTAACATTTCCATTTCCCACCCGCCCACCTGAGCGACCTGGTCATATGACTCCGACGATGCAATAGCAGCGCAGGATGGCGCATCTGCTCCCGTGCGCATGCCCTGCAACCCCTGCGCTGCGGATACACAGACAGACACGGACAGTCAGACAGACGAGACACACACACACACACACACACGCTTGCGATTGCATCGGATTGCACCAATCCGAAAGGAAAATGCCTCAACCCCGTGAGAGGCCTGCGACACCTCTAGCGAGCGAATGATGAGCCGTGAGAGAGTGAGGCTGACACTGGGGAGTGGCCCCCTATGGATAAGCTGGCCTACCAACGTCTGTCATCATGCACCCGCCATCTAGTCCCCTGCGGCTCATCTTGAGTACATCCGGCTGATTTCCAGATCTCGAGCTTAGGTTCTCGCTCGTTGGCCCGGTCCAGCCCGTCGAGGCCCGCGAGCCCGCGAGACCGCGAGACCGCCCATGCCGCTTAGCTCTGGTCTCAAGGTGCTAATGCTAATCATCATGATGAGAACGCGCAACCGAACTTCGCATCGGTAGCCTCGATCTCAAAGCCGCGCGAGCCGCACGGCAGAGATGTTTGCATGCATGCCTGCCATGCTTGCGTGGCTTGCGTGGCAAATGGGATCGCCACTCGAGTCCTGCAATCTTCGTCACCACTCGTCCTGCGTCACAGCCAACGGGCTGGCTACGGGCCACGAGTCTCGTTTCGCACTGCTGAAACGGTAACTAGAATGCATCGCTCATTAATCACTGCCTTATCCGTCGATCGCACGATCTGGACCGTCCGTCCACATGCATGGCTGCCGCCTCACACAGCTCCAACCGCCTCGCCGTCAACGGAGGGTCGTTGATAAGGCGCTCGCACCCTCAGCCATTGCCATGCACAGCTCTGCTACTCTGCACTTGCACTGGGACTCTGGTCTTCCTCGCATGTGGACGTGGACGCCACTCACTCGCTGCTTCGCGACACAAGCGATTGCGTTGCCCAGCGTTCCAGTGCAAAGCCCAGGGGAATTCGTCGCAGGGCTTTTCGACACTCAGCCAGCCAGAGATGAGAGAGAAACAAACCAACACTTGAGCCAAGCCTTCTTTCGCTCTGATCTGTGCCTCGCGGCCCCCGGGTGCGCACATGGCACATGGCTCATGGCTCAATCAGGATGTCAGGATGTCAAGGCGTCGGGGGCAGCGTGTGTCTCAAGAGTGTCTTGGGTTGCGGCGTGCCTCGTACCCCGCAAATCGAAAAGGAAAGCTGTACCGCATTTCGCTTGCTCTCGCTCTCTCTCATTTCTTGCTCTCTCGGGGTGCGGCGTACGGCACCCGGCGCAGCGGCTCTCCACGCACCCCACCGCCTCGCCCTGGGCTGGTGCCGAGCGCTCTGCATCAGTGCGCCTCGCCACCACTGCTTTGAACGTCCGTATCTGCTCCATACTTTGCAAAGCTGTGCCACGCTGCACCACGCTGTTGTATCGCTGCGTTTAACTTACGGCAACAGGAGAACAAAGTTGGAACTATGACTCAGTTCCCAGTTCCAGGCCAACCACGCTGTCTCTTCCGGCTACCCGAGCGTTATTGCAGCCGATAGCAGCGAGGAAGACAGAGGAAGATAGAAAGAGCAGCAGACGCGGGTCGTGCCTGAGAAGCCATGTCCCCGTCCGCATGATGCCCTGGTCGTGGACCTGTACCTGGACCTGGACCTGGTCCGAGGTTATCAAGCTCGCGGGCGGCTGGGTGGTGCAGGCCGCAGGTCCAAGATCCCTTCCTCTGGCAACTGCCGCTTGTACCCCGGTTGTTCATGCTCTTGCACAAGACTGCACACTCCTTCTCTTCGAGCTTATTGCAAGCAACACCACGAGGTGTTGCTGGATAGCGTCGTATGCTCCTGCCTTCACTTGCTTTTCCATGCGGCTCTTGCATGCTCTGTACAAGTCAGGTCCGCTGGCGCAACCAGGGGCTTGCCCCCGTGCTCCATGTCCTTCCCCGCCTACCCCGTTCGCCCTGGGGTTCTTCCCTTGTCCTGATCCTCGCATCCTCGGTAACTCTGCCTCTTCCAGCATAATGTGTCTAACAAAAGATCGACACAGCATGAATGGGCGGGCATCTGCAACACGACGTACTCCGGCTGCGACGTCTTTGCTTTCCCGACTCTGACTCTGGACCTGTGTCTTCCCTCTCGCCGCTGCGCATTCTTTTCTGCATGGAATCCACTCATCCATCCCGTGAGCTCGCGAGGTTTGCATGCCGCACCACTCCGCGCGAGCTCGATCAGACCACTACAAGCCGCCCCGCCGCCGCCTCACGGTAGGTGGTCTGGGCGTACTCCAGCACCGCCTCGTTCATTACGCTGCGACATTGGCCCGCATCTATACCGCGCCATCCATCAGTTACCCCTCCGTCACGGATCACGGATTACGGATGGTTGATCCGTTATTGGGGTCGAGCCCTTTTCCTGTCATTACCGTGTTTCCGACACATCTGACGCCTTCCTTCCGTCTGGTCTGACATTTGATCAACCCCTTGCAAGAGTGATCCGCGATAAACAACCTCCACGTGGCCCCTGAGTTGGCAGGAGCAAAAGTACGAAGCAAGCAAGCACAGCTTCTCCTCGCGTTTCAGCTCAATTGGGTCTGTCCTCAGAAGTACCTCTAGATTGGGCCGATCGGACATGGACTTTGTGTTTTGGGCGCAATCTCAATCCTCGTGCCCAGTGTCAGCGTGAATGTCACGCGGCGATCCCACTATCCCAAAACAGATCATGGTCCTCAGAACCCCTTTCCCCGCGATCGCTCCGCAATCCGGAAGCACTAGACGTCAGGCGCGTCAGGTCATGCAGGTCCGAGGGAAGCACAAGCGCGACCGCTTTCTTTTCTTACCGGCGGCTCTCAGTTTGATCCATTTAGAGCCCTTGCTCGGTTCCTCATGTATTGACAGACCGGCCTGGCCCACCGCAGTCTCAATAGTGGACACTTGATGCGTCCGCGCCGCTCACTATCTTCACCTGTGCTGCACATATGCACATCCGCTCTCACACTCCCGTCTTTACGGCTGTCGACTTGCACGACTGCATAGAACCTGTTCCCTCTCCAATTGAATGACTTGCAGGTGCGCCGCTTGACTTCGTTGTCACGACGGACAGGTTTCAGTCCCAAGCTCCTCTCTCGGCAATCGTTCCGTCCATGCCGTTTGCAGACCGTGATGTGGAACAAGGTCCAGCTCAACAGTCCCATGTGTCTATGACCCACTCGACGATCGCGCCTCCTGTTTTCGCCATAACGAGGCGTACTGGCGTCCTGGAGACCTGGCATCCTGGCGAACGAGGCTTAATGAGTACGTGCCTACGATTCACTTTCGGCTCGTTCGGTACGTCCCCGTGTTTAGTGTCCCCGTGCTAGCTGGAGTTGAGTCTGCATGACAGTGTCATGTTAGTGTCGCTTCTGGGCTATCCTTAGACCTTCCACGACACTTTGTTTGTGCTTGTTTTGTTCTCGCTTGCTTGCGTTTATGGAAGTGGGAGAAGTGGGGTGGATCATTCTCGGGTCTGCCTGGTGTCCCTGTGCCCATGTTACCGTCGTGCAACAGTCTTGCGAGCCGCGTCGGGTCAAACAGGGGCACGAAAGGACGTCACACCGAGTACGTACTGACACGTTGCGGTTGCGTGGTGTTGATTAGGCTCGAGAGGCTCTACTGACGTGCTGGTGCTTCCTGCTTCCTGGCTCGATGGCTCCCTGGTTGACTTCGCACACTGTTCGATCGGTGTGCTATGTGCTATTGCTTTATGGGAACATCACGACGGCCATATGCAACGACGCCGCACACCCTGCCAGACCCTGCATGATCGGAGATCACCCAGGTCCATGATTGCCACGGCTTGGTTGTTGATTGTCAGGATTGCAGAGCAAGGTACGCAGATAGCGGCGTACCAGTGAGCTGGACAAGCCTGGCTGGGTGATTGAGCTGGAGCTGGGTGCATGTCAGCTAGGTGCGGTCCGGCGTGCCGTGGCTTGTTCCACCGTTTCCACCTCTGCTCTCCCTGCCGCCGCATCCGATCTCTTGCCACATCATTGCGCCCGTGGCCCACGGACCAGTGCCTGTCTAATTATCACCCAAGCCTCAATCATCTGGCCCGTCACGCCAAACGCCAGCGGCAAGCCAGCTGATAATAATGGGGTGCCTGCATGACAATTCGCCTGCGCTCACTCGCGCACACCTACTGGCCCTCGGTGCACAGCCTATCTATCTGAAACACGCGATACAATTGACTCGATCGCAGCTCGCGCGCTCCTTGCTGATCTCACTTTGTTGGCGCCAGCACACGCCAACACGCCAGGCTCCATCGAGTCAATTGTCTTCCTTTTCGTCAGTTACAATTCGGATGCTCGGAGCTGCGCCGAGGCGCACCGATTGGGTTGGTTGTGGCCTGTTAGGTTGGGTAGCCGCTACCGACTAAGCTACTCTTGCAGCGCAGCCATGTGAGGCGGTCGGTCGCGCTGTCGAGCGGCGCACTCTTGACGTTAGGGCGATCGCAACGTGCTCTGTTGTCTGCTTGCTGGACCTGGCAAGAGAGAGAAGGCCAGCACCAACACCGCAGTCAAAGAGCGTACATGGGACGAACAAGCTTGAAGGCTGAGCTTCCAGCCAGAGCTGCAGACCCTGGCCAGACCTCTCATCTCAGGATACCCCAAGGCACAGGCACATACACCATCTCAGGACGAAACCACACTAACGAACCCAGGACTGCGTCCTCCCCTGCGACCGGGTTCCTGGCCTGGATGCCACGCGGCGAGGGTTAGCGGGTTGTCTGCGGGGCGTGCGGTCCGAACATGGGGCTCGCATCTTGGGCTTTACTCTGGAAGACAACTTACTCTTGGCTTTGCTCCCAAGGTGTGAAGGCTGGGGAAGACTCCATATTCTCCATATTGGCCCAGCAGCCAGGAACGATCATAGTAGCCCAGTGTGGCAAAGTGGCCAAGGCCGTGGCCATCTTTCCCCAGCCAGACACTGACTGAGACTCTTGCGAGGATCAAGATCAAACTGTAATTGTAAAATGACAAGATAGCGTCATGCTACCCTCACCTTACCCTCAGCGACGTGCACGACCTGGTCCAACGGGCCCAACCCGGCCAAACCTGGACAAACCTGGCCCAATCCGGCCCTGGTGATGTAAGCATGACCCCGCATGGTCGATTTCCCCTGGTCTTATGGTTCCTTCCCTCCTTTCCGACTTCGTCACTCTCTGTGCCCCTCGCTTGGCCATCCCTGAAAGCGCTCATGGCAAGCTAACCGTAGCGCCTCAGAGCTTTACAGCCGCAACATGAAGAGTCAGGATCAGAGACTCAAGCTCTTCCGAATCTCACCGACAGCTGGTTCATAGGTATAGGTGGGCAGAGGTGCATGGGGAAGGCAGAAGACGCCGAAGGACCGAATCACGAAATGCTTAGTGCGATGAGCCCCCGGCTCATTTTCCAACAGCAACCAACAAGCACCAGCCAGCCAACAAGCACCCAGCAAGATGGAGCTGCGGAGCAACCCATCGGACCAAGGAGGCTTAGTGGCCAATTCTGCCTATTCTGACTATGAAACTGGCCAGGTCCAGCCGAGCCGGGTTAACTAGTGCCACGAGTCGTTCCTCTCTCCACGATCGTCTGCTATTGAATGCCACGAGTCACTCCGTCCGTTCCTCTTTTCCTACTATTGCTTCTGGACCCCGCCCTCGTTGTATAGAGTGCCATTCATGAGTCACAGCGCTGCGGAGAGGTACCGGATGCGAAGCAAGAGGCTTGTCCGCAGGTCCGACTCTGAGCGGCGTGAATTGTCATAGCCATCGAGGGTCGATCACGATCACGATCAGTGAGTGGCCTTGCCACGTACAAGCACCGTGGTGACCGTGGCTCGGACGCTGGGCCGCGGATACAAGCGCACATTGATGTGGCGACCTCGTCGCGACGAGATAGCCGCACCACAGAGCACCGCAGCAATGAACCTGCCGCCGGACTTGCCGCAACACCGCACTCCGCATTGTCGCCCCCCTTCAGACTACAGCTCGGTCCACGCATCGGGTAAAGATAGACTCGCCGAGTTGCCGTCCTCTACGTGTCCCGGTGCACTCCCGGTCCTTCAATCAGCTCGCTGCTCTTGCAAGCATTAGTCTGCTTCTGTGCGGCATTAGGGCCGTCGGCACATTCACTCTTGAGCATTACGTTACCTCAGGACGACCAAGTCGCCAAAGGGCCCCTCAAGTCCCCGGCATGACGCCGTATCGGGCACTTATTGACAGGACACAGGGCAGCCGACGGACCCCTTATCTGCGAGGGCGCGAGGAAGATTGAGGGCCTCCGGATCCTGAGCACAGAGGGCCCCCATTCAGGCAGAAGTGCGTTTATCCTCTTGTCTTCCGCGCATTTTCAGGCAGGGAGCAACAGCGGCTCAGCCGAGCTTGAGCTTGGACTTTGGACCTTGGGACAAGTTAGATCGCCGCCGCGGCGCCATGTCGATCGTTCCAAAGCATAGTTGGGTCTAAAGCGATCGCAATAGCGGCATTGCATGATTTACGATGGCGCGGCCGTGGCCTAGTTGCAGCAAAGCAGAAAGACAGGAGGACGACGTTGAGCGTGATGGGTAACGGTCATAACGATAGTGGACGTCGTAAGCCCCACACTTGTAGGCCGTGATTTCTTAATTAATTCGCCTTATGCCTGCGCTATGCGCCCCGCCTGCCCCTTCAGCCTGTCAGACCGGCGACTTAGCATGCATTAGTAGTCCGAGTCTCCCGAGACTTTCGCACGCTCCAGGATATCTTGCGCAGGACTCGACGCAACGACTTGCAGGACTCGACCGCACGAGTCCAGGGCACCTTTGCTCCAAACTAAGCTCTCACTCACCCGTGTACCCGTGGGCCGAAGCGATAAGGGCCCGGCCTGATGTATGTACGCGCACGCCAAACTCAATGCTCAAGCTGTGACGCGACATGTTCCGAGACCTTGTCTCTGTCTCTGCCAGAGAAGACTGACTGGCTGGAGCTGCCAGGGCTCGCTCCAAGCCGGCTCCAAGCTCGCTCCAAGTAAGCTTCTGATCGGTGGATCGATGGGCCCAGAAGTGCACAGGATCGAATTAACGCGAGCGGCACGATCGACCAGGGGGATCTTCACAGGAGTGCGCAGTATCACTACTTCAACGCTGTGCTATGGGGACTGGAGTTGCGAAGCCTTCCTTCCTGCGTACTCTCGAATTTCGAAGGTGTCAACTAGCTGGCCCACGTCTGCGTCCCTCGTCCCTTCCCTCATCTTGTCGTCTGGGTACCTGAGAATGGCGCTGATGCTGAAATGACCGACCTCTGACCCAGGGCATAGGCCATCTACCTGCAAACGCAACGAGCCAAGACAACGTCAGGGCACCCGACACCTAGCACCAACGTATCTTGCTGACACCCGACCAAGCGGCAAAACAGACGTAAGACACTGTGCAGCCAAAGTGTCCGTCTCGGTCAACGTACTAG
Source organism: Trichosporon sp. DN520 (assembly GCA_030347605.1). Classification (NCBI taxonomy): domain Eukaryota; kingdom Fungi; phylum Basidiomycota; class Tremellomycetes; order Trichosporonales; family Trichosporonaceae; genus Trichosporon; species Trichosporon sp. DN520. The sequence continues at coordinate 545,020 of JASJUY010000013.1, forward strand.
CTCGCTATTGCGCGCACTATCGCACACTTCGGCTTGCATACTCGGCCCGTTGTTTGGTCCGGCTTATCACCCCTTGCGTCTTCCTTGTGCCGTTGAGTCTTCCTTGCGTCTACTTTGCGTCTTCCTTGTATCCGCTGCTTAGCTGCTTGGCCCCTTCTCGTCTTCTTCCCTACACTGCACCGTCTCTGTGCAACGTTCTGTGTTACCCTGGTCCCCGTGCGAAATGGAAACACCGACCGTGGGCTGCATTGGTTTTGCCAGAAGCATTGCGCATCGCGCTTTGCGTAGATACCCCTGTTTCCGTCCTGATCGGCAATATACATCGGGCGTACCTGTCGACACTGACTCTGATTGTCTGATCCTGTGATCCTCTGTTCCTTGATCCTGTGATCCTCGCACGCAAGCTCGATTGCGATTGCGAAGCAGAGGATCACGGGCCGCGGGCATTTTGAATCCCCAGATCAAGACAAACTCATGCATGAGATCTCGTCGGGATCTTGGCTCCCATTTCGCATGCTCGTTTCGAACAAAGATCGGGGCCCGTGATCCGCTGGAAGCTGCAAAGCTAGAGCAAGCAGTACTTTGGGGCAAGGGACGTCTGCGGCCATTACGACATGGTAGCTTTGAGCTCTACTTGGTCTGGGGTTAGAGATCACAGCAGAGGGGAGGGGAGCGAACGGCCCCTCGGTCCGCTTGACCGACTCGGCCGGTCGGCCGGCGGATAGTCTGAGTGGCCTAGCTTGACTCTTGCCCTAAATCTCGGCTCTACTTCGCAGTCATTCTACCCCAGACTAGAATTAGCCCCCCTTCGCTTGTGTAGCTGGGGCCAGCGGGGCGCACTTCCGCCTTGTGTTCTGCCGTATTCTCTCTTGCCGAGTGCCGTTGTTCCGAGTGGCTTGTCCTCTTCCCGTCCTCATCTACGCGAAACTGCGCCGGGATGGGGATGAGAATGGAGCTGATCTAAGTCGTCCACTGCTGCTCCAGTCGGAAGTGGCAAAATGCATCCAAGTGGAAAGTGCGGATCAACCTCATCACGGGCCACGGGCTAGCCTCGGGAACACAATTGTGGGACCTCCGGCTCATCGAGGGGAGAAGTGGGACGGCACGGTTGCAACGACCAAGACATGCCGAGAACCGAGACCGCGTCGTACTTCTACCGGCCACGCGGCCACGCGGGCGCCACTGGAGTAGTTTTGTCCGAGTCAAGCGTGTGATGGATCTGCAAGGTTGGAAGTCTGTAGACCTGGGACCGCATCGAGAGCGACAGCGCTGGCTGGGTCTTCAACGGCGATGCGTTCGCCACTCGCTCTGTTCTGGCTATCGCTGCACTATTCCCCTCTGACCCGAGTCCTTCCAACACTTGTGGTGGTAGTGCACTCTGTGCCCACCGCCCACCTCTCTTCCGCACTCCGATTCCCGCACCCCCACAAATCCCAGACATGTGTCATACGCACCAAAATGAAAGCCGAGGCTATCTCCCCCGTCCCCAGTGCACTCGTGCACGCACTCGTGCAAGAGAGCAGAACGCCAAATGTGCCTGTAGATCCGCGGCGTCGCTGATTGTACCTGATAAAGTCATGTCATGCTCTTCCCCGTTCAATTCCGCTTGCTCGTCTCCGCTCTGTCTAATGCGCCACTCGACAGGGCCGTACCTCGCACGGGCACGGGCTTGTTCAGCTGACTAGCAGGAGGTGCGGACTGACGTACTTGGACGTACAGACCGCGATGTCTGGAGCGAGATCGCGGGGCCTGGAGATCGGTGCAGCTTGTGCAGCTGACCAGCTGACGGTAATTTCGGAGTGGCGCCGCATGCGCGGAAGATACACGGGATGCAGGGTTTGGTAAGAGAGATCGAGAGCTCAAGGGTTGCTCGCGACTAAGACAAGGTAAGGAACTGGGCGAACGGTCCGAAGTTCCGCACGCACACTTTTAGCCAAGACGCATGACGTGTTGGCCACCTTTGTCGGCCCTTGTTGCCCTTGTCGCCCTGCTTCGTCTGGGAACTAGCTGCGATGCGTTTGTTTGTATATCCTCGACTTTCACTCTCGCCCGTCGGTCACATCCTATCTTGCCCTCGCACATTCGTACTTGCACGCGCACATTGCACACAGACCGCTCGTCTCGAACGCCCGAAGGCTTGGCATGATGCAAAGCACATGCAAATCAGCAGGTCAATCTTGCCCGTCTCTAGAGATCACAAGTCGTAGCACAAAGGGCAACGCACATTCGTGCCGACGGGCATTTGGGTCAAGTGACCGTCGGGCGACGGGCGACGGGCTCCACTGGCGGAGCAAGGTCCGTCAGCACGCGCACGAGTGTGCGTCAGTTGGTTGTTCGCGTGTGCTGTGTGTCCTTTCTGGTTGTGTTCCGCATGAGACATTAGCATTCAGCTAGTGTCACTAATGAGCTATGATGCGTCGATAGCATCACTCCTTTGTCGGGTTGTCGGATGTACAGAGTGGCATTGCCAACAGCAGCGCATCGTACGCGTGCGCGCATTCATTGTTCGCGCAATCACGTCCTGAGCAAAGTGCTCAGCGGCAGCCGCACCTCACCGGCAACTAGGATAGGTCACTCAGGAAGTCTCTTTGTATTCAGACCCTCCTTTGATGCCTGCCTTCAGTCTTGCAAACTGCCGTCAGACCCTCCGGGTCTTCCTTGCAGCTCACAGTCAGTCAGCCACGCGGTGAAACAAAACGTCAGCAGACGTTCGGAATCGCATTAGCGCATTTATTGCATAGCGCACGAGCCAGGCGCTAGGGCACTTGCTCGGTTCAGCGGCCCTGGCGCGTGAGAGTTGTTGTTGAACGGATGCTCAAGCGGCTGAGCTGCCAGCTGAGCTGCATCGTGCCGCTCGTAGCGCATGAGCTCTCAGCGCGTGATCTAACGTTAGCGGCTGGGTATGAGCGGCTTAGCAGGTCAGACTAGCGGTTGTGAACGGCTGGAATCCGTGCTATGGAGCTATGAGAGCGGCTGAACATGAGCGGGCGGTAGATATCGAGCGGCAGAGTAAAGGGGTAAGGGGGGACGAGCGGCAAGCCGTACTATCCAGGCTAGCGAGACTAGCCTGGGCCAACTTACCCCGGTCCCCCCGCGATAGAAACGATCTAAGCGTCCTAGCGTATTATCGATAGTCCCACGTCTCGCCCCTGCACATCAGGCACACCTTCCATCATTAGGACGTGCACAACTGCGAGCAGAGCTGCGCTTGCAGCAAAGAACTGCGCTCATGGCGAGCTATGACTAACTTGTTCCAGTGGCGTTCACCCCCGCGCAGCCTATCGCTCCCTATCTCTTCCTAGTCCTCCCTGTCATACCATAGTTGCGCAGCCGGCTGTTAATTTTTCTGCAGCCAGCTCGCTCGCTGGCATCACTGACGTGGCGGCTGAGAGTGTCGGACGGCTTCGCTGCTGCTAAAAAGACACCGAGAGAGACACCTTTTTTGCGAAACCCGAACTGCGATCCTCGCTTCGCTTACTGATCCCGCTTGCGCTGCGCTAATGCTCTTCCACCACTCACTGACATGCACTTCGCTAGGAAGTGGACTATGTCACGCTCAATCTTGCCGAGATTTGGACATTCCCCACACGGGACATGCATCTACCCAGCCTCCTCCACAGGCCACGGCTGCCCCAGACATTCCTAGGTACTATCGCATCAGCTGCCACATAGGTACTATCTCGTTCCCGCTGGTAAGGGCCCCAGGTGCCCCATGGCTGTCTTTTGAGGGGCAGAGGGGACGGATTGTGGGGCTTGGGGAGATGACACGGCGCATGCGGCATGGACGGCATGTTGTGCCGAGAACGCTGCAACAAAAATAGCGGGGCTGTGGAGTAGAAATGGTCAAGAATAACGGAAAGAGGTGGTACACTAAGTGAATACATCGCATGATTGTTACTTGCTACTTATTTTGGTGTATGCTCTATATGACCTACGAACGACAAGATGCCAGTCTGCATGGGTTTGATATGAACAAGAGGACAAGCTCGCGCAAGCGAGCTCATCGATCATGATGGACGATGTGGCCTCGATGAAGCTTGGGACACAATCCAGCCGACGTATCTCTTCAACTGCCACAGCCAGCTGCTACGGTGTGGGGACGAGCTTGCTGAACTGTAACCTTCGCCTCGGAGTTGATAATAGCCAAGATGCGAGCAGAGAGCGCATCAGTGCCTGCAACGCTCTTAGTCATCGCGAGCACGTTTCCGCGCGCTGTCGTCGCTGTCCGCCGCCCGTTTGCCTCCACGCTTCGCAGCGTCCAGGAACTGCTCGACACCGAACGGGTCCGCACTGCCGTCGAGGGCCACCACAACATCCTTCTCGAACTGTACCGGACCCGTGCGCACCTCGGTCGGATCCGCGCCCTCGAACTTGCCCTTGCCGAGCTGGAAGCGGTCCTTGTCGAGCTCGGCGCGGATGCCCTCCTCCGTGCCGCCACCGAACGCCTCGTCGTTGCCCCCACCGGTCGTGGCGGGGCGGTAGATTGCCGCAGCGGCCGACGAGCCCGAGAACAGCGGCTTGTCGTACACGTTGTATGAGTCGTCTCCACCAAATCCAGTCGAGAGCGACTCGCGGTTGAACAGGCGCGAGTCGAGAAGCGTCTCCTTCGACGCCGTCGGCTTCGCGAGACCCAGCGCAATCTTCTCCGAGATGTCACGGTTCGCCTCGCGGGCGAGAATCTTCGCACGCTGCTCCGAGCCCATGTTCGACATGCGCAGCTCCTTCTCGCGCTCCTTCCTCTTCTCGGCGCGAACGGCCTCGCGCTCGCGGATCGCCTCCTCGTCCTCGTCGGACTCGGCGTCCGAGGCGTCCGACGCATCGCTGTCCGAGTCACTGCCACTGCCGTATCCGCCCAAGCCCATGCCGAGCTTCGCCGGTGGAGCACCGCCAGACAGCCGGCGGCTGCTCGATCCAGAACCAGAGGCAGCTCCACTCCGCTCCTCGCGCGCACGCTGCGCCATGAGACGCAGGTTCTCCTCCTTCTGCGTCTTCTCCTTCTGCGCAAGCAGCTGCTGCATCTGCGCACGAGCGCGGACCTCCTCACGAGCGTGGCGGTCGGCCACGTACAGCGCCTCGGAGAACTTGGCAAAGTTGTCGTTGATGTGCACGTCCTGCAGTCCTCGTCCGTCGGCGGCAAGACGCTTGTCGAGCGGAACGGTGAAACCGTGGTTGTTCTTCCAGTTCGAAATACAGGGCGGGATCATCCAGTCCTTCTGCTCCTGCGCTGTCGGCGCGCGGGGAGGCGAGTGCATGACCGGCGCAGGCGGGGAACCCGGTCCTCGCGGCAGCTTCTTGTGCTTGAAGCGCGCCGGCTCCAGCGGGTCCTCCTGCACTTCTGTCATCTTGATGATGCGCTGCTTGCCCTCGGCACCGGCATTCGCAGGCGTGTAGCGGATGTACGAAGCGTCGTTGTTCGACTTCGGGACGTGCTTCGGCTGCGCGGCCTTAATCTTGCCGTTCGTAATCTTCTCCAGGGCAGCCTTCGTTCGCTCAGTGATGTCGTTGATAGTAGCGGCGTCCGGTCGGACCATCGCGCGGTCGTCATCCGTCAAATCAGTCCTGTTCGCGATCGGAACGAGGTCTTATGTCAGCTAGAACAAACTCGGTTAAGCTTACCCTTGAAGCTCGACTGGACTCGCGTTCCAGCTGCTCGTCCTTGCTGAGCAATCGCGTCATACCTCACGTTCCCCTCGGCATCGACTTGCAGAGCGACTGTGTTTCCTGCGGACGGCTGTTATTAGTATCCAACACGACTCATTCTCAACTCACCTTCTTGCGTCCCATCTCTAGAGGATACTGAGCGACATGGCACTGAAGTTAGTTTAACGTCTTCTCAGCTAAACTCACCTCTGGATACGCTCCTCCATCGCCAAAGTCGGCAGCCGCCTTTGGCTTCCACCCCTTGCGCTTGCCGTAGGGAGGAATGTTGGCCGAAGGAGCGGCCGGAAGAAGCGGCGTGTCGTCAACATCTTCCACTGTCGTGTGCACCGGAGCCGGGAGAGCACTGGGGTCAGCTGGTAGCACACGACATTCAGCTTACCGAGCAAGGGCGGCCATGATGTTTTGTTTGTGAGCGGTCGTTGCTCCGCTGTGATGTCAAGATAATTGCCCAGCTGTGGATTGAACAACATGCACTTCGAGATCTCTTGAGTGGCGACTCTTTCCACGTGGCGGGGTCTGGCCAATCGCCGGGAGTGGCAGTCTGTCGCCCGGTGGCAAAAGATGGGAGAGAACATGAGGACGCCGTGGTCCCTGAACATCTTTACAGGGGCTGCAGGGATACGGCTGATGTGCGCAGTTTCATGATCGCGATATCGCGAGCGGCGCAGAGTCGGATGTTGCTCTTGCCTGACTTCTGTTCTGTACAGATTGCAGACGGCGATGCTGACATGTCATGGGTACTTGCAGCACTCACGGCGGCCGTGCCAAGACCTGCTATTGGAGCTTGGCTACGCGCATGCACTCCCGCTGTTTTCGTTTCAGGTTTACATCCTCGAGCCTGCCAGCACCGTGTCACCAAAGCAAGCCATCATGAATTATGATCAAGCCTTTAGCCTGATCATCAATACCCATGAGCAGACCATTCTTCGAGCTCTTCGCAAGTCGTGGAAGAGTCGCCATCGTATCCCAAAGCTGAGTGCATGCTCTGTTCTAGCTACCAAAGCTCGCGCTGGCTTTCTGCATGTAAGAGAGAGCTTGTTTTCTGTCGAAATCAAATGCACGACTTGTAATCGCTGGTCTCTAAAGCCGGTCCACAATCTCAGGCACTCAATTCACATACCTGGAATAACTACTCCCGTGCCACGCACGACTGACTACCCGTGGCCCGTGGCCCTTGATCGTGGTCCGCAGTCGCAGCAAGCAGTGGACGACGAGGTCGTTTGTTGCCAAGTTTTGTGCATCTCACTGTTCCTCTCGCGTGCTTCTCACACTCTTTCAACGTCTTTCTTCGCATTATTCCTGTTACCAAAACAAAAACGACCAGAGCCTGCGCCGGCTCCTTTCGCCGCTCTCCCCCCTCTCCTCCTTCACCATGTTCTTTCTTTCAGCGGCTCTGCCGCTTCTCGCCCTGACCGCCGCCGCATCCTCCTCTCAACCTCACAAGCGATCATACGACACCCATTCCTACTACACCATTGAGCTCCCGCGATCTTCAAATGAGGAGGCCGCTGCGATCGCTGCTAGGTCGCTCGGTGTGGAGCTCGTCGAGCGCGTCGGCGAGCTCGACGGCCACTGGATCGTCCGCCGACCAGGTGGTCTGTCTGTTCGCAGCATGGGACAGGACCCAGTCGAGTCCAGGTTCCATGCTCGAAGGGCGCCCGGTGTTGCAGCAATGACTCGGCTCGAGCCTCGACAACGTGTCAAGCGCGTTCTCTCCCCGGAGCACATGAAGCTTAAACGTGGACCAAGGAGCTTCAAGAACTGGGACATGCGGGATCAGGTCGATCCCGATGCCGCACCAGTCGTGGAGGATAACGTCCGGGACACTACCGAGCTCGAGTATCTGCAGAACACGCTGGGCTTCAAAGACCCCATTCTCAATCAGCAATGGCATCTCGCGAACCCCGAGAGCAAGGAATGGGAGCTGAACGTCACCGGCCTCTGGACGCAGGGCATCACTGGCCGCAACGTGTCCGTGGTAGTCGTCGATGACGGCCTCGACCATGAGCACGAGGATCTGAAGGCGAACTTCTTTGCGGAAGGCTCTTGGGACTTCAACGACCACACCAACCTGCCGACTCCTCGACTCAGTGACGACCAGCATGGTACCCGCTGCGCCGGTGAGGTTGCCGCCGGTGTCAACGATGTGTGCGGCGTGGGTGTCGCGTACAATGCCAAAATCGCCGGTGTCCGCATCTTGTCTGGCAGTATCACGGATGCGGACGAGGCTGCTGCCCTCAACTACGAATACCAGAAGAACGACATCTACTCCTGCTCGTGGGGTCCCCCCGACAACGGCAAGAGCATGGAGGCTCCCAATGGTATCATCCTGAAGTCGATCGTCAACGGCGTCCAGAAGGGCCGCGGTGGCAAGGGCTCTCTCTTTGTCTTTGCCGCTGGCAACGGTGGCGGTGCGGGTGACCAGTGCAACTTTGACGGATATACAAACTCGATCTTCTCGGTCACAGTTGGCGCCTACGACCACGCTGGCAACCACCCTTACTACTCCGAGATGTGCTCAGCCATGATGATTGTGGCTCCTTCCTCCGGCTCTTTAAACTACATTGTGAGTGAATTGCATTTGTCGCGTCTCTGACATTCCAGCACACAACCGATCGCGGCCAAGGTAAATGCGCACACAACCACGGTGGCACCTCAGCGGCTGCCCCTCTTATGGCCGGCGTTTTCGCCCTCGCTCTCGAAGTCCGCCCCGACCTCGGATGGCGTGACGTGCAGCATCTCCTCATTCGCACTGCGGTCATGATCAACCCTGATGACGAAGACTGGGACACAACGGCCGTCGGCAGGAAATATTCGTACAAGTGTAAGTGCAGAAGAGCCCATTACAATGGAGCGCGAGCTGACCGTTTCAGACGGATACGGAAAGATCGACGCCGGTCTCTTTGTTGAAGCCTGCCGAGACTGGAAGCTCGTCAAACCGCAAGCTTGGTTCGACTCTCCGAAGATCCTGCTTCCCTACACTGAAGCTCCTGCTTTGCCTCCTCCCCCCACCCCCGCGCCTCAGCAAGGCAACGATGGGAACGGCCAGTTCATCCGCCGTCAAGGTGAGGACGGAGGTGCGGGCGACAATCAGGAGGGAGGTTCGGATAACACCCCGACCAATACTGTCGATGTGCCGGAGCCCCGACCCAATGGCACCTTCATCACGAAGGAGGGTGTCTCCTCCACCTACGAGGTGACCCAGGAGCTACTGGACAACGAGAACTTTGAGACGCTGGAGCATGTCACTGTCCGCGTTTGGATCCAGCACGAGCGCCGCGGTGACGTCGAGGTGATCCTGACGTCTCCGAGCGGCAAGGAGTCGGTCCTGGCCAAGCCCCGCCGATACGATGAGGCCGGCACCGGCTTCAACGGCTGGAAGTTCATGACTCTCAAGCACTGGGAGGAGAACCCTGTCGGCACCTGGACCATCACCGTCAAGGACCAGGGTGCGGCTCGCGGACGTTTCGTTGCCTGGGCTCTGCAGCTGTGGGGCGAAGCGAAGGATGCTAGCATTGCGACCGACTGGTCGCCTGCCAAGGCTGGAGAGATCGATGAGGAGCTCACCGGATCGGAGAATATGCCTAAGCCTAGTAAGCCCAAGCCTACCGATCTCCTTCCTGGTGATCACGGGGAGGTCATTCCCGAGGGCGGTCACAAGCCCTCGAACATCCCCGGCGACAACCAGGCCGACGAGGGTGTCTTTAGTGGTATGGACAAACTCAAGGAGCATCCCGGATGGGTTGGCGGTGCTCTCCTCATCGTCGTGCTCGCCGCCATGGGCGTCGGCGCCCTGTTCTTCGTCCGCAACCGCCGTCGCCGCAGCCGTCTTGGTCTCGACCGTGCGGCTTACGTCCCTGTTGCCGAGGAGGTACCTCTTGGCTTCATGGAGCGCAGCCGTCAGCGTCTCGGCATGGGCCGCGACCGCCGAGCTGAGGAGGCGAAGGAGCTCTACGATGCCTTCGGCGACGGACCGAGCGACGACGATTCGGATGACGAGCGCGCTGCTCTCCGCTATCACGACTCGTTCCTGGACGACGACGAGCCTCACGCCTCGGGAAGCGGAACGAGCGGCAAGCTCTCACACGATGACGATGACGACGGAGGCAACAAGAAGGCTCGTGACGACGATGAGCCGCCTGCCTATCGCGACGATGACGAAGCGGGAACGCCACCTGCCGAGAGCGCAGGATCCAGCGGGAGCTGGCAAGACGCCGCCCTCGATGTGCGCCGAGAATAAGCATCAGTCTCTCTTTGTTCCTCTTGCATCATTGCACTGATAGATATACATCCTGCTGTACCATTAGACTGTACTCACAATGGACACTAGACGGCATCGATGAATTTTGATACATTATGATACAACATGTCTTCGTCTATGCTTCTCTACTCAGCAGCCGCCGGCGCTGGCGCTGGCGCTGACGCTGACGGTTCTGACGGTTCTCCCCAACCCAAGATACGCTCGCCGCCGGCCCAAATGACATGTCCTTCGATCTTCCGGGGCGCCGCAGCATCTTCCTTCTGATGTTGCGCTGTCTCTTCGGCAGCCGGCTGAAAAGGCGGGGGTCGCTCTTTGTTGGACCAGATCGATTTCGCCATCGGGATGGAGCTGCTTTGACCACACTCAAGGCATGACGTGACCAACCGGCGCTTGTGTTGCTTGGACGCTGTACGTCAGCTTTGTATAAGAGCAGTCGCACAGCGGTAAGACGACTCACACTTCACGCGCACGCGAGATGTCAGACCAGGGACGAGAACAGTACCGCACGAGCACAACGATCGCTTCACTATGGGATCACTGCACGTCAGCTCTGTCGAAAGATTCTGCAGCTTGTTATACTACTCACAGCTTGACCTGATTGTGAACAGTCCACTTGCGCATAGATGTGACCTCGGCGCGAGACAGACTGCCGAGCGCCTCCTTTCCACCCCGGGATGTCCGTTTTCGCTGTCTCGTCGTGCGTCTAGCAGCTTTATCGCTTGGTGCCATGCGATCGCGAGCGTCCGCGCCCGTCGACTCAATTTGCTGTCCGCTAGGTCCCGCTACGCTCGAACTCTGAGCCGGTTGCTGAATGGTCGAAGTCTTCGCGCGAGTCGAGCTCGAAATTTCGTCGCCGTCGCCGTAAGCCCGATTCACGCCCAGCTGTCGCAGAAGCAAGCTCGCCTGCAGTGCATAGTTGGCGCGCTCGAGGTGGTCCCTGTTGTTGAGCGGCGGAGGACCATCGGGTCTATTAGGCCGCGGCTTCTTGGCCATGTTTTGGGATGAGTGTAAGGGTGTTGTCACAAAGGTTGCAGATCAATCCTTGGCCATGTCCCAGATTTCTGAAAGTGGAGGTTATTTGTGCCTGATTGTACCTGTCACAAAGCCAGAGCTGCATGCCTCATTGCAAGGGGAAGGGGCAGAACATTATGTCACCCTCCCTGTAATGGGGGGCTGTTGTCTGATGCTAGCTTGAGGGTGGTGCATGATCATCTCCAGGTTGCAATAACAACCAGCGACATCTTACATCCTTTCGCCATCAGTCTCTTGCGGGCCCAATGCGAGCGAGCCGAGGTGAGTCTGCGCTTCGTGTACGCTCCCTCTACGACACTTCAAGTCATCCACTATCGATCATGGTCGCGTCGCGCATTCGTCCTCGCGTTGGGTGTGCCGGCTCGGTCGAGGGCCGCGACGGTTGTCACCGGCTTTCATCTTGCCTCCACTTCACTCTACCCCCCGCACCTTCTCCTTACCCCCGCTCCTTGACGCGCGTCGCGTAGGCTTAGAGCTATATTTCTCTCCAACGCAAAAGCTCACACCAGGGAACGCCGACGACCCGATTTGCCTCTCGTCATCAGACGACGAGGCACCCCCTCCCCGCGCGAGGCAGCCACCATTGTCAGCCAAAGCGAAGGGGAAGCAGAAAGCCGTCGATCAAGGCTACGCCTCTGATGCGTCTCAAGTCTCGAACAGCTCCAACCTTTCGATCACCGACATCCTCACGAGCTCGCAGAATGTGCACGCCAAATCTGCCTCCAAGTCGAGCAGCAGCACGCCGAAGGCTGGTGAGTTGTGACTTCACTGCTTGTAACTGATCGCCAGGACCGTCCGCGCGCAAATCCTCATCGACGTCTCCGATCAAAACGGGAGCTATCGACTTAACAGTGGACCTTGAGGATGATTCGCGGTGGGCGCAAGCCACGCCGCTCGTCGGTGGGTCGACGAGCCGACAGCCTCCCTCGTCTCAAACTCCGTCACGGCGGCGCACCACTTTGCCTCAGAAGACGTCAGCGCCGAAGTCTCCGACAGTCGACCCGAGACAGAGAAAGCTCTCCTCGATGTTTAAGGAAACGCAGGGAGCGGGATCTTGGTCTCAGCCAACGCCGCTGATTCCGAACAGTCAGGTCAGGCGGAAAGAGCAGGATAAGGAATCGATGAGGGCAAGGAAGCCTGATGGACCACGGCCGGGAACTTGGGGTAATCCTGAGCCGCTTATCATCAAGCCGCCGAGGAAACGGGCGAAGGAGGCTCCTCCTGTGCCCGATGTGGAGGAGCCGCCGCCGAAGCGGCACAAGGTCGCGAGGACGACGGCTCGCAAGAGCGTCGGAGGACAGAGGATGATGGCTGCTATCGCGGCTGCGCGGTCGAGGTCGGCGTCGCACCCGGCATCGTCTCGCGGATCTCCGACGTCTCCAGTATCGCCAGCCTCGCCTGTTGTGCCGTCGCCGGTTAGAGCAGCTCCGACCTGGAACACGCAACCAGATTCCGTACCGAGGCAGTCTCCGGCGGTGCAAGGGGCAGGAAGCGCTCGAGCATCACCTCAGGTCGAGGCGGACTATGAGGCGCCCAGCATGCCTGATCTTGGCTTCGAGGCGGAGATGCCAGCCGGCTCACCGGCTGTCCTTGACGGGACAGTCGATGTGGCTTCGGCGCCAGGCATCGAGCTCGACGACCAGGGTGATGTGGACGTCGCCATGGTCAACGACGACGAAGCACAACCTCCCGGACTCGTCCAGTCGACGGCGCAGAGGCGATCTGTGGTTCCAACCACGGTTGCGCCCTCAGAGGTTGAGACTGACGAATTACGGAGTGACCACGACCACGAGCAAGCCATCGAGGAGTCGTTAAACTTCCAGGTTCCTGCACTGCGGCCGACAAAGGGCAATCACTACCTGACAAGCGAGGACGGCGATGTGATCAGGACGCCGGAAGGCGACGACGAGGCGTCGGACGACGACACGGTGATCCGGCCAGTCATCGAGGTCCCGCCAGAGGAAACGGACGAGTACATCAACAACGTCCTCAATCCGGAGCGGGACATCGAGGTGATCCTTGGCCCCGATCCGCCGAAGGAGCCATCTGTGATCGTTCCGTTCGAGGGGCAGGCCGTCCCTGTCTCGGGAGTAGCTCGGCCGCTGGAGCAGCCGCCGGACGAGCTGCGCGGCAAAGCGCGGCGAGAGGTCGGCAACGAGATAACGGAGTACAACCTCGTCATGCGCAATCTCACGAACAACCCCGAGCTGCAGTGCGAAGTCTTCGCGGGATACATCGGCCAAGCGACAGCACATGACGAGCCGTTTGCGCCTGAGATCCGCGTGGTCAACAAGGTCGACCATCCGGGTAAGCCGCCCGCTTTCGAGTTTGTGTATTCGAACGAGATGCTGTACCACTCCGGCGTGCCCGATCCGGAGCTGGGCACGGGGTGTGACTGTGAGGGACCTTGTGATCCCAACTCTCAGACATGCAGCTGCGTCAAGCGGCAGGAGCTGTACTTCTACAATCTGCCAGGACTGTCTGGCTTTGCGTATGACGAGAACGAGCGGGTCAAGAATACAGGCTGTGCGATCTGGGAGTGTTCCGAGACGTGCGGCTGCCCGCCCGAGTGTCTCAACCGTGTCATATCAAGGGGCAGGAAGGTGCCCGTCGAGCTATTCAAAACTGTAAGTTAACCAGGGGTCCTTTGGAACTGACATCAGCAATACAAAGGCTGGGGCGTGCGCGCGAAAACGGACATCCCCCGCGGCCAGTTCATAGGCGTGTATGCGGGCGAGATGATTCCCGACGCCGAGGCCGAGTCACGAGGGATCGAGTACGAAAAGCTAGGCCGGACGTATCTCTTCGACCTGGACGGCTGGCACATGAGCAATCCGCCCGAAGGGCTCCAATTCGTCGATCCGCGTCTATACAAGACGGCAAAGGAGACTAAACGCCGCGCAAAGCGGGCGGACAGGGAGCGGGGGATGAGTGCCGACGAGGGGCTGCTTTCGGGGACATATTCCGCGTACTCAGTCGACGCCTTCCATACGGGCAACTTTACCCGCTTCATCAACCATTCCTGTGACCCGAACCTGTCGACCACACAGGCATACTTTAAGGATTTCCATCCGGAACGACCATGCCTCGTTATCATTGCTCGACGGAATATCCGCGCAGGAGAAGAACTGTGTATCTCGTACAAGGGCGAACCTGAGGAGGTCGAGGATTGGGTCGCGCCGCTTAACCCCGTCACGACTCATAAGCAGAGCAAGACGAGCGCCAAGGCTCATTTCAGCCCTAAGAAGGCCACGGCGAAGGATGATCATTGTCGATGGTGAGTTGCTTACATCGGCGAGTCAACTGACAAACAGCGGGGCGTGGAACTGTGATGGCAAGATGTTTGGCGTTGTTCAGTAGGCAAGGCGAAGCGCGCGAGGCGAGGCGTTTTCTCTTCACGTTCACGTTGTACACTAGTACTAGTTTCTGTTGCTTGTTATCTTCCTTCTCTCATGGCCATTGCTTCTGGCCACTTGGTAATTTGCACCCTGGACAACATTGGTTAAATCTTCGTAAATGCATGCATGCAAGCAATCATCCAACAGACCTATCATGCACGCATCAGTCTATCTAGAGATATATCTACACGGCCGCAGCCAGTCCCTTGAGCGTAGGCACATTACGTTCCGTCCCATCGCCAAGTGTGACCTTGAGCACGTCCCGCAGTTCGCCAAGGAGCGCCTCTGCCTCAGCGAGGGCTTCCTTGTACTCTGAGTTGGCTTGGGCCATCTCAGCCTGCAGCTCTGTGAGGCGTGTCGCCTGGACGTTAGTTTGACAGTGGTTGTAGCGAAACTTACGCGGCCGGCACTGTCGTTTTTGCTCGGCAGGGCGGCGATCAGCGTCTCGACATCCTTGGCGCGGCGGACTATGTCTGAGACGAACGTCTCGATCGCGGCTGGTTGTTAGCTGTTAGGCAAGCGACAGCTGAAGAGCACTATCCACAAGGAGGTGGTACGTTGGCCAGAGGACGATAAGATATCAGCTGAACCTCCGGCATTGCCAGCTGCGCTGTTAAGGTCCCAGTTCGGAATCCATTCGAACCCAGATGCAAACCCACCAGGCCACTGAAGGGAAAGGGAACGAGACTGGGAGAAGGAGAAGGCGAGATTGCCAGCTGAGGACCTTGATGACGCAGCTGTGCGAACGAAGAAGAGAATGTGGTGAGACCATACTCACTCCTGTACTCTTTCCGCCTCGCAGCCCGCGCCGTCGTGAGCGTAGTCGGGATGGCAGCCGACGTCTGCTCAAACTGCGTGCGGTGCGTGATGTACTCGATGGACGCGGACGTGATCGTCAGAAGCTGGTGTCAGCTAACGTCGTCGGTTAATTAGCTCACATCTAATATGGCATCTTGTAGCTGAGCGTTAGCTTCTATGTCGCTTACAACAGCTAATCCTGTGCTCTCTCCTGTGCAGGTGCTGGACAACATTCAAGTCACTGCTCTCAGACAGCCACTGCGTTGCTCTTGCGCTAGAGCGCCCTATCGCTGATGAGCATGTCATGGCTGATGACAAGCACAGAGCACAGCCAAAGGAGTCCTCAACGACGCACCTGAGTTATCCTGTCCTGTCTGTCAGCTACGAGATGCAATTAGTTAGCTCACCATATCAGTGGATAGTTCCTCGCTGAGCATCTCGTGCCCGGGCCATGGGGTGCGTTCGCCGCAAAAGTGGTATGGTGGGGAGAAATAGCCGGATGCACGAGCTGGCTGGATTGTTGTTCTACGGCGGCGTAGTAACAATAAATGACGGCGTCGGTGCAGTGACCTCCACACAGCCTGTGCGCAGGGGTAGGGCGGGCGGCGTAGGACTACCACCGTACCACCGTAGAGGGAGGGAAGACAGGCGGAATGAGCGTGCCTGGCCAGCTGCTGAGGGGCCTGGCCTGAGGGATTGGTTCTGGTCGTGAGGGCTGAAACTCACTGGCGCGCGTCCCCTGACACTCAGTCTGACGGGCCTAGCTTCACCGCGGCGCGCAGCTTGTCAACAAACGCTATTTCGGCCTTCCATCTTGCACTCATCCTCGAGCCTCGAACAGCTCGGTCTTATCAAGCTTCAGCTCTACTCAGAGTCACGATCTCTTCTACAACGCAACAACTACCACTGTGACTCCTCAGCCTTTCATCCTACCTCGCCGGTCTTCTCCCTTCCTCGATCTATCGAGGGTCATCCCTCATCGGCATCAAAACAAACAAAGAGAAACCACCCGACTGCCTTCCCTCTTCGCCTCGTCCTTAGGTCTTCCCTCAGCTCTGGCCTAAACGGGCGGCGAAAGCTTCTTCTTCGCTTTCAGCACCTCGCATCGCCCTCCGAGCTCAGCATCGGCCGTCCGTAGCCATCATGCCCCGGCAATCAGAGAAGGATGATCGGGCGATCTATGACAAGTTCTCGGCGCTGCTCACTACGCCGACCCAGGGCTCGTCACGACACCGCTCTGCGTCCGAGATTGCAGATGGCATGAAGCGCATCAGGCGCTTAATCCTGACTGACGGCATTCCCGAGATCATGAGTGGAAACGTAGCTGGCAGTGGTGGAAACCGAAGCTGACTGATCAGGAGGGTCGCCCGTCGCTTCGACCGCGGATATGGAAACTGCTCCTCCGGGTAGAGCAGCTGCATGCCGAGGACTATCTGAGATACGTGGCGCTGGGACCGAGTCCGGCGTCAGAGAAGAGTGAGTAAGGCTTCTGAAGAGGTTGTGGCAGCAAAGCTGGCATGATGAATGCTCGAGCTGACGACCAGTCAACCACGACACGTTCCGCACGCTGCGTACTGATGCCGTGTTCAAGGACCGCGTGAAGAACGACATGCTGGTCCGAGTACTCGACGCCTACGAGTGGAAGCACTCTGTAAACGAGCGGAAGAGCTACGTGCAGGGAATGAATGCACTGGCGGCTCCCTTTCTGTACATCATGCCGTCGGAGCTTGAGGCGTTCGCATGCTTCGCGGCGATGATGGAGCGGGCGTGCCCGCAGTATGTCCAGCCCGACCTTCGCGGCGTGCACCGCGGCGTCGAGATTCTTGACCGCTGTCTCCGCATCGTGGACCCGGAACTCCACGCTCATCTTGAGAGTAGGGACCTCAAGGCGACCGTGTTTGCGTTCCCGTCGGTGCTTACTATGTGTGCTTGTACGCCACCGCTGGATGAGGTGTTGCAGCTCTGGGAGTGAGTACCTGACCTCTCTCATCATATCCTGCTCCGCGGCGACCCTCTCAGACCGCTTATTGGACAAGACGATCAGCTGACCTCAGCTTCCTCCTCGCCTTTGGCATACACCTCAACATCCTCTGTATCATTGCCCAGCTCCTGCTTATTCGCGAGGACCTGATGGAGTCGCACTCGTGAGTTGAAAAGAGCTTTGACTGTCAACTGACAAAGACAGGCCGATGAAGGTGCTTCGCCAGTTCCCGCCTCTGCAGGCGCGGGCGGTCATCGGCGTCACGGTGGCGCTCGTGAAGGACATCCCCGAGGATTTGTACCGCGAGCTCGTGGCGCATCCGCTGCAGCCATCGAACAACCAGTACTGATGAGGACGCACACGCTCGACGCCCTTGAAGCTGATCACGGACGCTCTGTACGATACCCATACCCGGCATACTTGTAGCAGTACAACCAACAACATGCATTGACGATTAGCCACGACCTTCAAGGGCAATTCGCTCACATCAGCGACAGTAACTGGCAATGAATGCATTCTAATATGTAAGCCAGCTAGCGGAATGTACGAGGCCATTCTGCGAGCAGTCCCGCTGCATCACTCCTCGCCCCCGATCTGGAGCACAAAGTCTCTCACGTACTCATTCAGCTGACCCAATCCGACCTCTTCTACGGGGTAGTGACCGGCTCCCTCGAGCGTCTTCTTGGTAACGTTGACCTTGTGGATCTTGTCAAGCGTGAGCTCGCTATACCGAAGCGGCGTCCAGCGGTCGAGCTCTGGCTGGGTAAGGAGGATGGGGCACACCTCAAAGTCCTCCGGCTCAATATCGGGTACGAAGTTGGCATAACTCGAGAGGAACTTGAGCGGCACAGAGTTGCCAGCAGACGTAGTATCGAGGAAGAAGTCCTTAAGTGCCGCCGGATCATTACAAAGCGCCCACATCTTGCTAACAGCCGCCATAGGGATGCGGAACCAACCAAAGCCGAAATCGCTAACGAAGCCAGCGAAGGGGTACCCGAGCTGCGCGATTGGGGGGAGGAGAGCCGTGCCGTCTCTGACCTCTCGAATGCGCTGGTCGAGGAACGTCATGCCGACAATCCCCCGGATTTGAGGGGAGGGATTGCGCGCCGCAACGTGATAAGCGAGCATGCCGCCCGCACTAAGGCCGTACAGCACGATAGGCCTCGAATCGCGACTCAGTTCGTAGTCGACAAAAGCGGCGCCGGCGCGCACCCAGTCGTCATACGATACGACGGCCCCGGGCGCTACTTGCGTCACGCCGTACAGCGGCATATCTGTCGCGACGGTCTCGGCGTGCTCCGACAAATGGTGGCCTAGGATCGTGCTCATTTGCCGCCCGTTCGTGCCCACGCCGTGGAAGAGGATCACCTTGACCGAAGCGTTCGGGTTGGCGTATCGGTCGAGGTGGATTTGGTGGCCTTCAAAGTCCCACCATTCTTCAGAGGGGAGTGTGGCGTCTGAGAGTTGGTACTGCTCAGGCAGGTGGGATTGGATCCTCTGCCAGGCTGATTGGCCCTCGTAGCCTTCTGGATCGGCCAGGACGGTGCTGACCGTGGCCACGGTCGTGATGATGGCGAGGAGTGGCAGTAGTCCGAGACGCATGGCGGAGCAATGTCGGCTGGAACGGTGGCAGGGATGGCTTTGGGTCTGATCGGAGGAATCCAGTGAACTGTCGATCCTAGGCAATTAAGTACCAACTATTCGGCTCCTGGCGCTGACTGCCACTCGCTCTCTGAAGACCTTCTTTCATCTTGGCTGACGTGGGTTTGCCCGTCCTCTGACGTTCGCTGCGGTCATCACTGACCTGCTATGCACGCTTTGTTGCACTTCGGGGTCTCGTCCAGCAGACACAAGCACGGTGGGTTTCGCCGCACGCACCAACTTTACAACACGAAGGGCTAAAGGACCGAAAGCGGCCCGCGCCGGGAAAGTGGTCATGTGGCCGGCCCGAAACGGCGCACTAGCCATTTACGGGAGGTGAAGACGTCGAAAGTCGGTTCGCCAGGCTCGCTTGCTGGCGTCGCCATTGAAGATTTAGCTGTGTCTTAGCCATGCTAGCCAGGATCTAGCTGGGGTCACAAAATGAGTCTGGCGCGGTATGCAAGGCATGCATCCATGTTTTACACATCCCAAACTAAATCCCATCACATGTCTCCGACGGAAGGTTGGCTACTACCCAGGGCGCAGTTGGCCGATAACCTACGGCCAACAAGTCGACTTGGCGGGCTACGGGCATCGTTTGCTCCTGGCTCCAGCGATAATTAAGGGCGAAGCTAACGTCGGAGCTCATCATGGGCGGGTACCTAACGTAAACTTCATGAACTTCACGCACGCTTGGCGGCGATCGTGGGGCGCCAGTCTGCTTCCCAGTCCTCGTCCTCCTCGGCATCTGCGGCGACTGCAGGGGAATAAGGTGAAGCGTGGTGCGACTTGCCCGCCAGATGTGAAGCTTGTTGGAGAGCGCGCAAGCGACGAGGCACATACGCATCCTGCAGTGGCGGTGCCGGTGCATGGGTCACGGCTCTGCTTTGCGACAGCGGCGTTGGCTCCCATGTCGTCACCTTGGCACCTGAGGTGTAGCTGGTGCGACTGGGAGCAAGCGTCAGGCGGCGCTTGCCGAGGGTGTTGGTGTTGGTCGAGACAGTGTTTTGGACGTTTTGGCCCGACCTGGGCTGGAACAGATTGGCGTACGCTGAGACCCGCGGCTGAGGCGGCGCAGAACGTTTGGAATCGCTGTATGATTGCGTATTGTAGTCTGAGGAGGAATGGAAGGAACGTGGGCGAATGGCTTGCATCGAGGAGGAGAACTTCGGCGTCAAGTCCGATGGGAGAGGCGGCGCTTTGGGCCAAGAGCGGGCTGGTGCACGGGGAGGGAGTGCGACTTGCTGAGATGGAGTGTTCATTGCTCCAAAGGCCGGCGGGAAGGTCATGGCGGTATTGGCAGGGGGACGAGGCAGGTCGTCTGCAGCAGCAGCGTTTGTAGATTCACTGGGAAGATGAGAACTGAGATGGCTTGTAAGATGTTTGTCGAGATCGCTGGAGGAAGACGAGCATTCGGCGGCACCGGCTTGCCCGCGAAAGCGGAACTGAGCGAGTCGCTTCGCAGCTGGAAGCGGGGAGCATGACCCAGACGACACACACGGTGAGGGTTTATGATGCGCTGTCCCGTCAGCTCATCGAGACACCACCCCGCTCACCATCATGGAACGCATGGGCTGGAGCAGAAGGTAAGATCTGGTCAGTCTCGGTCGCATTGTCACCCTGCTCGTGGAGATTGTATCCTTGAGGCACATTCGCAACCATGTCCTCCAGCAGCTGGGCGTGGGTGCGGGTAGTCGGGGTGGACGATTCTGCATTGGCACGCCATGTGTTGGTCGGCGTCTTCAGCGTTGTGACAGCGCTGGAAGCGTAGCCGCTGGCAGAGGGTCGCACAAGCGGAGGTGGGGACGGCGTTCTGGGAGGCGGCTGTGATGTATCGTCCTCGATGACTGCAGCTCCCACAGTGGGTACGGGAGGTGGTTCCTCTGAAGAGTTGGGCGAAGGCCGAGATGGAGTCGTCGAGACTGGCTTCTGTGAGGTAGGGGTCGGGGGCGTTCTGGCATTCAAGCTGCTGGATGCCTTTGATGGCTTGACGAGCGGCTTGAATGGTCCAGCTTTCTTGCTGGAGGAGGTCACACGCGCACCGTATCCCGAGACAATGAGATTGATGTCGGGCTGAGGCTTCTCGGCCTTCGTAGGCAACGATCGTTGCCTGGCCAAGCCAGCGATGATAGGAAAGCTCTCACTTCCCTCTGAGACTCTCGCTGAAATTAGCTTAGGCGGTGTCAGAGAGCTCACGAAGTCTGTGAAACGAGATTCTCTCGTCCTCGTTCTTACTCCTCGTCGCCTCTCCCTTCGCCGTCGCCTTCTTTGGGCTTGTAGATGGTGTGGAGGATGAAACCTTGGACCGCTTCGACGGAGATTGATCCTCGTCGCGGGAGAGGCGATTACCGCCGATCTGTCTGCAGCTTCCGTCGTCAACGGCCTTCCTTTTCGACTTGGTAACGGGAGGGACAGGCTCGCCTCGTCCATTCGTCCATCCCTTCTTCCGCTCGAACGTGTCCTCTGGCAAGCGTGTTTGAGCCTTCCTCGCACTAGCGGGGCGCACGTTACCGGCAGGTTGGATGTTGCCACTGGCCGCTGATGTCTTCCCCTTGGCTTTCCGATCAGCAGATCGCTTCCTGGACAGCGAGAAAGGGTTTGCTTCGGGCACGATGGCCCTGTCTTCGCGGGTGCTGAGATCTAGCTGCTGTGTGAGGTGAGATGAGCGTTGCAGTGCGGACAGATCTTCCTCGGGATCTTCATTCGGAGTGTCCTGTGACGAAGTGAATGATGTTGGTGAGGGCGAGGGTGATAGGAAGGACTTCGACCACTTCCGTACGGCCATGATGGTTGAGAGCGCGGAATCGTCTCCCTGGTCAGTTCCTGGTGAGTGTGCTGAGGGTGCCGATGAGATTAGCAGTCCGTCTCACCAAGTGGATGAGGATCTCGCGATCTCGCTGCAGTGATGAATGCGACGAAGATCTCTTGGCATCTTCCCCCGTCTCCGAAGTCAAGGGCGCATGCCGATCCTCTGCACACGTAGGACCGAGTTTGACAGACAGGCGAGGAAGACACTTGTCGCACGCACAAGGCACAGCCACCCCTGCCACACATGAGCGCGCTTGGCCGAATCACGTGACCTCCACTCCGCAAGCGCGTTCACCAACCGACCGCCTAAAGTGGATTGTTGTCAACTTGGCTTCACATCTTTGTCGGACCCCATCCACGCTCATCAACAGGGCTCTCGCGCCGTTCATACCCTCCAGGGCGACCACCGATACGCCGAGGCCGCCATGTCCGACTCTCCCGCCCAGCCCGCGGGCCAAACAACCGGGATGCCGCGCGCCGGGCCACAGAACATCCCACAGGCCGTGATGGAGTTTCTGCAGCAACATGGTTACGACAAGATCCTACAGGCGCTGCAGGCCGAGATGCAGACCCGAGGGACCGAAGCGAAGGAAGCGGATGCTGCGCCGGCGGCTGAGGGTGCCGCCGCAGGCGAGGCCGCGCCGGCTGCTGCGACTACGACAGCTGCGGCTCCTGGAGCTGAGGCGATCATCCGAGCACCCGAGCCGATCGCGCTGGACAACATGGTCAAGAGGAACATCCCGCAGGCGACGACGGTGTCGGTGTCGACGATGTCCGACCGAATCACCCCAGAGTTCATCGCGCAGGCGAAGTACGTCATCGACCAGCTCCAGACACGTCTGGAGGCCGCGAACGCGGACGAGGAGGCTGGAAGACCTCCACAGAATCCCGGCGCCTTCATCGACCCATCAGACCGTGTTGAGGGGTACAAGAGGTACAGGAACTGGGTTTCGGAGGGTTTGGATCTTTGGAGGGTGAGTTCCGCTTGCAGATGCCAGAGCTAACCTCAGTTTGAACTTGACAATGTGTCGTTCCCCTTGTTCGCGCACACCTTCCTTGACCTGATTGACTTCGGCTTTACAGAGGCTGGTGCGTGAGAACGTTTGGTCGTCGCTGACATCCGCAGCTCTGACATTCTACAAGGAGCACTCGGAGCACCACAAGCTGTACCACCCGTCTGAGCTGTCATACCTTTCCGCTATCACAGCGCCTCACCAGATTCTCCTCGACCCGTACTGCAAGCGACTGCGATCCGAGAGGTATCATGTGCCGATGTCCCGGAACTCGTACGCACTGCTCATTCAGTGGCTTTCTGGAGCGAGCCTGGATGAGGAGTGGGAGGCCGGTCTGCATAGCGTGCCCGGGCGAGCGAAGGAGGCGATCCGCTCCATCGTCAACTCGCGTCTAGACATCAAGGTGTCGGACTCGTCGATGCCGCTTGATAAGATTGCCATTGCGTCATCAAGCGGTCTCCTCTCCAGTGTTCTGCCGCCAGGGCAGTCGCCTGAGAAGTTCAACTCACAGACCACCCTGAAGCTCGGCGCTCCACAGATGCTCGACAAGTTAAAGGAAGAGGTCATCCGAGTGATCCGGGAAGAGGACGAGGCTGCCGAGGGCGGCGAGGGCGCGATTGCGAACGGCCACCCCAACGGAGTCGACGCCAATGGGGATGTGGAGATGGGCGACGCACGAGAACCGGGAACGATGTCGCCGACGAAGAGGATCAAGATGGAGCTGGATGAGAGCCGGGATCCTGACCTCGTGCGACCAGACCCGTCAGAGACGCTTCCGCCGCAACCGACATTCTACAAGGTGACGGACGTGAAGCGTGAGGTGGAGGCTGTGCGGGACAAGCGGAAAATGATCCGTCTGGGCCCGAAGCCGGAGGAGGCTGAGGGGTCGCCAGTACTGCCGAGTATCGTAGCGTTCACGATGTTTGACGGAGGAGAGAATATCTCGTCGGTGACGTTCTCACCAGACTCGTCACTGATTGCCGCTGGATCATCAGAGAGCTGCATCCGGCTGTGGAGCCTGAAGAATGAGAAGCTCAAGGCGAAGTCAATCGACCCAAACACGGGCAAGCTCGTCGAGGACGAGGGACTGGCGATGCGGAAGTTGGTCGGCCACTCTGGGCCAGTGTACGGTCTGTCGTTTGATCCGATCGCCGGTAGTGGGGGGCCGCCACACGCCCTGCTCTCATCATCACAAGACGGTACTGTCCGGCTATGGTCGATGGACACATACTCCAACTTGGTGGTTTACCGAGGGCACGGGCGAGAACCGGTGTGGGATGTCGAGTGGGGACCCATGGGCGTGTACTTCGCTTCCGGAAGTCGGGATCGGACAGCGCGCCTCTGGAGCTCAGACAGGGTGACGCCTCTGCGAATGTACACGGGCCACCTGTCAGATGTCAACGTAAGTTACAATGATCATCCTGGAGACTAACGGCAGTGCGTCAAGTTCCACCCGAACTCACTGTATCTCGCGACGGGATCGAGCGACAACTCGTGCCGTCTGTGGGACGTACAGCGCGGCTCGTGCATCCGGTTGTTCCTTGGTCACACGGACGCGGTGACAACAATGGCGATCTCGCCTGACGGACGGACGCTCGCGTCAGCCGGCCTCGACGCTAGCATCTACCTGTGGGACCTCGGATCCGCGCGCCCGATCAAGAAGATGACGGGACACACGGCGCCGATCGAGTCGCTCAGCTTCAGTGCAGAGTCGAGCGTGCTCGTCTCCGGATCGCTCGATTGCACGGTGCGATGCTGGGACGTGAAGGGTGCGGGCGGTCCCCGGTCAAGTAGCATGGACGCTCGCCGATCTGGTGCGGACCTCACCAGCGGAGCAGCCGGCACGTTACCGATGGGACCGGGTGAGATGAACTGGGAGGACATGAACCAGACGTAAGTTCATTGGCTCGTGTATAACTGACAGCCAGCGCCGACCTGCTCGCGACTTTCCACACGAAGCGCACGCCGATCCTTACTGCGCACTACACGCCGCGCAACCTGTGCATGGTTGCCGGCTCCTTCGTGCCGCCAGCGAACAAGCCGGCGTCGTAATGCGGACGATGTAGCGACGTAGTGCTTAGCGTAGAGCGCGGAGCAGCTGTTCTTCCACCGCGGTCAGTACACGGTGGGAGGCGACAGATCTTCTACCAGAGTAGACTTATGCATAGTTGTACAGGTGGCTACAAATCCTAAAACCCTATGTGTATACCTTTGATTGTGACAATTGTTCACTTCTTCTTCTTGCGAGGCTGGAGCATGGTGACAGTTTCCTCCTTACGCTTCTGGACACGCTCAACGCCGGATTTAGCTCCGACGGAGCCAAAGCAAGCATCCCACCCTTTCTCTCCAATAGCATCAACAACGAGCGCCTTCGTCGCCTGCAGCCAGAAACTCGTCCCGCTCGATGCGAGCTGGCGGTTGCCAAAGTCAGTGTTGAGCATCGAGGTGAGGATACGCTCGACAAGTGCCTGTGGCAGGGTGTTTGCGTCCTTGCCCGAACTCGGCGGCTTGCCGCTGTCGGTGGACTCAGGCTTGGACTCAGCTTCAGAGAGCTTGGCTGCCTCAGCCTGCGCTACGGCGGCAGAGACATCCCCACCCTCCGGGTCCGGCACGACAGCGACATGGAAGAAACCAGTCACGTCGCCGGATGCACACTCCTGGCGGAATCCCATGCGCTCCCAGAACTCGTCGAGAGGCACCTTCTCCAGCGCTGCGTAGGCTTTGCGGCGCTCTTCCTCCTCGGCTTCCGTCTCACGCTCTTTGCGGGACAGCCTGGCGCGCTCCTTCTCCTTCTCCTGCTCCTTCGCCTCCTCGCCGTCCTTGGCCGCGCTCTGCTCCGTCCCTTCTGCGTTTCCTATCTGCTGCCCCTCAGTGTCGCCCTTCGCTCCGTCTGCAGCCGATGTCCCCGAGTTTGGCGGCTTGGCACTAGACTGTGAGGACCGCCGCCGCTCTTTCACAGTGTACGGGGACTTGTCGAGAGCGTCGTCAACCAACTCCTCGAGGAAGCGCGTCTTGGGGTCGTCTGGCAGACTGGGAATAAGCGTCGCCAGCGATGTGCCGGGAAGAATGCGGTGCGTGAACGGCGGCTTGTACTCCCACTGCACTCCTGGTGGCAGCGTCGAGGATGCGGGGAGCATGCCCCGCGCCTCGGCAGCTGAATAGCTCGGGAGTAGGTAGGAGAGCTGCACCTGTCTCGGCTTGACAGTCCCCTCTGCCTTCGTACCGTTAGGCCCCGATACGCCGCTCTTCTTCCCGACGACCTCGCTGGCCGCCTCCTCGAACACTCGCTTCCACCAGCCGCACAACCCCAGGCCACCGAGTACACGCTTGCCCCCGCCCTCTACTGAGTTGGGGAAGAGGTACTGTCCCTGTGCCCGCGCGAAGAGCGTTGCTGCGACCGTTCCCGGTCCTTGGAGAAAGTAGGCGATGAAGGACGAGGCGAGCACACGCGTTAACGGGCCGCACGCCGAGGCGTACCCTGACGAGTCGACTTTAGAGATATACACGAGTTCCGCGGCACTGTTGGGAAGCGTGTACACGTGCGCGCTGATTGCTGCCGCGAGGACTTTGCCGCCGTTGCTGTCCTTGTCGTCCTTGGCTGCGCCCTCTACGCCCTCACCATTCGCACCGTTCTGTCCCTCGGTCGAGCTTTGCGTGCCCGACGTGCCAGTCTCATCGGCCCCCGGCAGAGCAGGTAAGCCGCAGCTCACCACGACGAGGTACTCGCGGTCGACGCAGCGGACGGCAGCACTCGGGGCATGCGGGAAGATCTCGGTCGTACGCTTCGGGGCACTCTGGAGCACGACGAGGTCTAGCGGAACCGTATTCGGCAGCGTCTGCAGTGCGGAGAGCAGAGTGTCGCGGAGACTGGAGTCAGCTTACCGCTGGTGTGGGACTAGATCAATTCAGAGCTCCCGTTGTTCTAGATGTTCTTCTTGCGAATGCTGATTCCACCATCTGCTGGAGGTGGCAGAAGATGGCGACTTCGCCTCGGCGAAGAGGCCGGCGAGCCAAGGGCAATGAAACGTTTGTCGGCGAAAGCAGGCGCGGAAGACACACCGGGAGCGCGAGGTGATGGGGAGAGGGCTACTCACGAGGGCCGCGACATTCTGTGCGGTCAGCGGTCGGCCTGCGTTGGAACAGGGTCGATGGTCGGGTTGAGGAATGAGAGATTCAAGCAATGAACGACGAGAGCAGATGGACTACCTTGTGTGGACGCGCGGTCGCCTGCTCGCTTGAGCGACGCGTCGTAACGTCATGTAGAAGTGTTTACGTAACAGAACGATCAGCTCTCCCACGCTTGCCATTTGTTTGTGTCTTCGAAGGATCCCTCCGCCGATCAGCGGGACGGCCAAAGTTTCTCAAGCTGCAAAGCATTCCAGTAGATCCTCTCGCAATACGTATGCTTTAGTCTCTCAATTCAAGCACCCACATGGTACCACCTCGGTCAACTCTCCTGTCCCATGGAAAGAGGGGAGGATGTTCTTTTCGACAGGCAGAGCGGATAGGGGAGACTTCTGTTAAACAGGTTGATCGGCCCGCTGCCACTTCCGAGCCGTTGTTCTTCCGAACACGGCCCGTGAGCACTAGCGATCTGAAGGCCTCGGTCATCAACTGCCCCGCTCACACGTTTTGGTACTCTTGGATCGCTCATGACAGTCTCAATGTACGAAGTGTAAGCATAAGCAGCACAGTCTCTACCTGCCCAATGGTCTATGTGGACCGGGATCTTCCTTATTTTACGCTAGTCTGGCACCATGACGGCAGGGTCGCAGGTCGTCCTCGAAACACACGGGGCCGGATTTGGCAGCACCATCGACCGGCCCACTTGGCCACACTGTCGGGACATTCCATCCTTGCAAGGTCACGCATGGGTCTCGAGGGTCACCACTAGCACTAAGCTAACCCAGCATCCGGCTGGCGGAGAACACCACTCCGTCGCCGCTCACGATTCCAACTGACCGTCAAGGTGCACAGGCAAGACAATCATTCCGACTTTGTGTGATGCACTCATCGGACGCGAGTAGCGATACTCAAGGGCTCTTCTTCTCGGTGAGACAGCCGTTCTGTCTCGGGTTGGACGATAGCTTGCGGCACTGGTATCCAGTCGCGCGGTAACGTTTCAAGTTGGCAACAACGGTCTCTCACTGGTCCAGATCTCAAGGCGATGTGCAAGTATAAAATGCGACCACGGAAGGCTTCCTCTAGGGGCTCAAGGCCCCTCCTGCTCAGGCCGCTCTTCATCGCGATGACGGCTGCCTTTGTGCTTTGGATAGCGCTCTGGGCGTTCGCCAGTGCCAACACGATCACGATCAACACGCCCGCCGGCTCCATCGTCGGCGTGCAAGGTTCAAAGACGGAGAACTTCAAGGGGATCCCCTTTGCCGAGCCGCCGGTGGGCCCGCTGCGCTTCCGGCATCCTGTGCGCCTGAACAAGACACTGGACAACTTTGACGCCACGAGCTATGCCCCTGCGTGCCCGCAGTTCCTCACGCAGACGCCTGGGCCGGAGGCGCCGTACCTCCAGCGTGTAGCAAGTATCGTGACGGACAACCCGCTGTTCAAGAAGGCACTCAAGATCAGCGAGGACTGCTTGAACTTGAACGTCATCCGGCCTGCGGGCATCAAGGCCGGCGACAATGTTCCTGTGCTCGTCTGGATCTATGGCGGCGGCTACGAGTTTGGCTGGAACTCGATGTACGATGGCAGTGGCATAGTCGCCGAGGCGGCCGCGAACGGGAAGCCGTATATCTTCGTCTCTCTGTGAGTGTCCTTCATCAGGGGGCAACATGACTGATCAAGCAGCAACTACCGCGTCGGTGCTTGGGGCTTCCTGGCCGGAAAGGAGCTTCTGGCGGAGGGCTCTGTGAACGCTGCGTTCTACGACCAGCGTGCAGGATTGCAATGGGTTGTGAGTTACGACGGGGTATCGAAATACACAACGTTGGTTGAGCCCTCACTAACATTCAGGCGGACAACATCGCTGCCTTTGGCGGCGACCCCTCGAAGGTGACACTCTGGGGCGAGAGTGCGGGCAGCCTTTCCATCTTCTACCAGATGGCAGGCTTCAACGGCGACATCACGTACAAGGGCAAGCCGCTGTTCCGCGGTGGCATTCTAAACTCCGGGACCTTCATGAGGCAGGAGGCGGCGGACTCGCCGGCCGCGCAGGCGACCTTCGACAAAATTGTAGCGACGGCCGGTTGCAGCGGTGCGGAGGACAAGCTGACGTGCCTACGTGCGCTGTCGACCGACGAGCTCACCAAGGCGGTGAATAACTTCCCTGCGATGCTCACCTTTGTGGGAGCCTCGGTGGCGTACATGCCAACGATTGATGGCAAGTTCTTCACGAAGTCGCCGTACGCCCATACGCGGGACAAGCTGTACGCACCCATCCCCATCCTGGTAGGAGACCAAGAGGACGAGGGGACGCTGTTCTCGCTAGCGCAGTGGAACATCTCGTCGACAACGGAGGGCATCGCGAACTATATCCGACGCTTCAATGCGCCCCAAACGCCGCTGGAGACAGTTACACAGCTCATCGAGACGTACCCGCAGACCCTGTCTGCCGGGTCGCCCTACGGCACGAGCTTCTTCAACGAGATCTACCCCGGCTTCAAGCGCCTGGCCGCCGTCCTCGGTGACATTACATTCACGCTCACGCGCCGCCTGTGGCTGGAGCTCTTCACTGAGAACAATCCCGAAGTTCCAGTCTGGTCCTTCCTCTCGTCTTACGGCTTTGGCACACCCATACTCGGCACATTCCACGCCTCGGACCTCGTTCAGGTCTTCTTTGGCGTGCCGCCTGACTACGCGTCAAAGAATATCCGCAAGTACTACGCCAACTTTGTCTACAACCTCGACCCGAACGACGATTCGGGCGGTGACGGCAAGGGAAGCACCAAGGTCGACTTTGTGTGGCCCAAGTGGACGAATAGCGAGCGCTTGCTCATCAACTTCAATCGCTTCTCGTTCAAGCTGATCAAAGACGATTTCAGGAGCAGCTCTTACGACATTCTGAAGAGCAACGCGAACAGCATCTGGAATGGATAAGGACAAGGGAGCGAGGGGCGAGGTTGAGCGTGCAAGTGCCTCGGGGCTAGCGAAGAAGTAAGAGGATCTCGCAGCTGTCTCATGACACCAAGTGAGCCTCCAAGCTGTCCTGAAAAGTGTCAGATCTGACGCTGTTCGGAGGCGGTTGTTGAAGACGGTATGAACATCGAGAAGGTGCTTTATAGGGTAGGGGTAGTGCGTTTCTGTAAGAGCAATGACATGGACTCATGGACTCTTTCTTTCTCTTGTACTTCCAGCATTCCGAAAAGACGCAGCAGGATAGCAGTCCGAAATGCACACATGCACACGGATCACGATAAGCTCATCCTGTATTCAGACGTGTCCAGTAATTCAACAGAAGTGTGCGCCTGAAAGGTACGCAAAGGTACCCAGGACAGGGGGCGTCAACAACCAGTTCAACCTAGTTACCGAACCCGCGAATCTAAGTTGCCGGATGTTGCTAGAGTTGCACCGGACGAGGGGAAGCCTGAAATCTTAGAGCGTGAAGCTGACGTGTCCGTTGTTTTGGGGATGCATTTCCGCATCTTCCTCTTGATCGCATGTTCCGCTGATTCAACGGTATGAAGATCAGATCTTGTAGCTCGCAGTTGAGAATCGAGAACGATCAGATTCTGCATGCATGAGGCCATCAGCTGACGACTGATCCATGGGCCCCGATGTCCCCCGGAAAAGCGGCCATGATAACAACCGGCTCAGGGTCCGATTGTTGATGCGGCGAGAGCGCAGCGCGTCTGACCGCGTGCCGGGGACGAAGCCGGAGATGAGCGCGGGTACGAACAGCGTGCTGATGTCAAGTGGTGAACCTCAACCCGTCGGCCCAGGTTTACGTCTCTTGTGTCCGTGTGGGGGTAGACTTCTCCGCAATCCCCGCCCTTGCTGGCCCTTGCTGGCCCTGGTAACTGTCTACCGGGCCTTCCGGGCCTGCCGGGCCTACCGCCGTATCAGATATGAATTGCTGACGAGGGTACGATAGCGTACGATCGCAGGTCGACGAGGCAAGGATGAGTGGAAGGTTCAAGGGCCGTCTCAGCTGGTAGCGTATCCGAAACTCACTCCCGGCGATCCATGTGCGTGTCGCCTGGCACGTAGTGCTAGGCGGGCACGTAGCGCCAGGCTGCGTACCTCGCCCGACGGCATGTCCACCTCGGGATGCATATAAGTCAACCCCTTCCAGCACATCCCCCAGACCCTTCCATCCAGATTGACAGAGAAACAATGACCGACGACAGCAAGCAGAAGGACGCGCAGAACCGCGCCGCCGTCCTCGGCGACATTGGCGCCCGGAGTGCCGAGACGACCGGCTCGAACCGCGTCGCCGGCAAAGTGTGCATCGTCACTGGTGTCGGACCTGCGTCGGGTATTGGTGCCCAAGCCGCGCGCTTGTTGGCCAAGGAAGGCGCTGAGGCGCTGTACCTCCTTGACCTGTCCAAGGATCTGCCGGGCTTTGCGAAGGAGCTGCAGGGCACGTTCCCGAACGTCAAGGTGAGTCGACCTGTCGCAACGGCCACCCGAGCTTGATTCGTGCTTGAGAGCACGACTGTGCAGGGCTGGGAGGCAGCCGATAAGGCTGAGGGGCATGGTATCCAGGACTGACGCCAGATCACCCACGTCGAGGGCGACGCCGCCGACGACACGGTCGTCTCCTCGCTCGTCTCCCGCGCCGTGTCCGAGACGGGCCGGCTCGACGTCTACTTCGCCAACGCCGGTATCAGCCACATCAAGCCCAAGGCCGTCGAGGGTGGACCGCCCCAGTTCGTCCTCGACCTTGCCACTGGCACGAGGACTGCTGCCGACATTTCCGCCGCCGAGTTCAGCGAGGTCATGCGCGTGAATGCGCTCAGCGTCTTCTTGGCGCTGAAGTACGCCGTGCCCGCCATGCAGCGGACCAGTGCTGACAAGCCGTTCCCGCGCGGAAGCGTCATTTCGACTGCGTCCGTGGCTGGTATCAACGCCAATGGCGGCCCCCTCCCTTACTCTGCCACCAAGGCTGCTGTGATCAACATGACGAAGAATGCTGCTTTCGAGGTCGCGGGCAAGAACATCAGGGTTAACTGTATTTGCCCGGGACTTATTCAGACGGATATGACAAAGACCATCTTCGACCTTGCTGCTATGGCTGGTGGGGAGGTGAACCTCGGAATGCTTAACCCGCTGCAGAGGCATGGACTGCCTGAGGGTGAGTTTCTGGAGGTTGAGGGAGGGCTCGATGGAGGGGAAGGGCTGAACGAGACCACGCTAACCTGCAGAGATCGGCCAGACCGTCCTCTGGCTCGCGTCCGACGAGTCGTCGTACGTCAACGGCCACGCCCTCGTCGTTGACGGCGGCCTCACGGCGAGCATTCCTTACGTGCCCGGAGGCGCCGAGCGCATCAAGGAGCTCGCCAAGTTCTAAGTCGAGGACATCGCCCTATCCAGCGGTGACACGATTGGCCAGTTTAATTTGAAGTAATAATCAAGAGCTAAGCAGTGGGAAGTATTGGGCCATATGCAGCGGATACACCTGTGATCGCTTGTTGTCTATAACTGATCGGGGAGAAGAGAGTCTATGATCGAGGAGGAACAAACCGAAAAACCAAGGGAGAAAGAAAAGGAGGAGCGAATGAGAGTGAAAATGGAAACTGGAACCGTCTATGTGTTGTGACCATGGCTACAGATTAGTCTATGAACAGGTCTGTTACTGGCCGGAGCGAACAAACCGAGATAGCAAGATGAGAGAAGAGACGCGCTGTTCGGACGCACACGCTATTGCTTCTTTCTGTGCTCAGGCTTGTGCTCGACCTCGTGGTCGACGTGGACGAAACACCTGTCAACGTTAGGCAGCGCCTCGATCTGATCTTGCAGATCCTGCGAAATGTCGTGGGCCTTCCAGAGGGGCATCTCGGGGTCACTGTTGTCAGCTAGTTCACCGCATCAAAGCTATATCTGCCTCCTTTGGTGCCGCGCTTCTGAGCAAAGTGCGAGCCATGGCAATTACACTCACAGCACAATGTCGACCTCGACGACGTAGTCCGGCCCAGAGTGGTACACTCGCACCGTGTCGACCTGCTTGATCTCCTCCGAGAATGTCATAGCCTTGTACGTGACCATGCTGATGAACTCGTTCGGCGCGCTGATGCCCGCGAGGAAGGTGAACTGCTCGTAGACTGTACGGCCCCACAGGATGATGACGAGAAGAGCGAGCAATGTGGCGCCGACGGGGTCGATCCACCAGCGCAGCTTCGCACCGCCAGCGTTCGAGATCGAGAAGCCGTTCGTGAACAGGTCGTTGCGGTGGTCTTCCCAGAGGACCTGAACTTGACTCGATGAGGAGCGGATTGCGAAGCAGTAGAGGAAGAGCATGAACTTCACCACTGTTAGAGTGTCAGCTTACTCCTGAGGACTGGAGAGCTGAGGGTCCTTGCAGTTGGAAAGCCACACCCGCTACATCGAAGAGCCTATCGTCACACTTACCCCATGCTACACACACGCATACTAGCGGAACGAGGTGGAATGCCTTTGTGTCACTACCGTCGTGCGTGATGAGCTCCTGTAGCGATTGCACCTGGGATTAGCTGTGGTGTTCGGTACAGGGCAGCTCTTGATCGCCGGTATGTAAGGATCCTTGCTGCGCCAAGCTTTGATCGAGCAGGACTCACAATCAGGATCACGTTCACGCCACCCATGATGAAGCCAAAAACAATGTTGCCACTGAGGTCAGCTTGTTGACGGATTATGAAGCTGAGTGTGATGACTGTGTGCGAGGCAGCGATCATGGAGACTGTCGAAGAGTGCTGAGAGCTGAGTAGGAGCAAACACATACACTGCGGTTAGCTAAAGAGCATGTACGTTAGCTCACTGGTCTCGAAACGGGAGCCTCTAGCGGGCCATTTCTTCTCATTCGCGCGCTTCGAAGCACGATGCGCGCTCCACAGAATCAGGTTTGCGAACGGGTCGACTGTAAGTCTCGTCAGCGGTGTGTCTTCCTCCGCCTGCAAAGCGCCTTTCCCTAACGACGATGGGTCGTACCCCCTAACACTACGCCGTCCTGCACCCTCCTTCAGTGCCACTCACACACAGCGTCCACACAGCTCGCGAACAGGGCCAGCGACATGGACGAAATAGCGGCATACAGCTGCACAGCCGCAAGACAGATGTTTGCCGCAAAGCTGACGTTGACGGCGATCTTGACTTTGAGTGCCGCAGCCTCGCCAGCATCCCTCGCCTCGGCCGTATGCACGTTCATAGGTTTAAGGAGGTTATCGATGTGCTCGTTCTGCGACTGGTAAAACTGGGCGACCTTGCCCGCCTTGCGCTTACGGAGGCCATCGATTTCCTCCCTGCTCTTGACCCGCTGGCGCAGCAGGAGCGGGTCCGACTCTCCGGCCTCTCGCGACACGACCGTGTTCATGTTCATGAGCTCGAGGTCAATGTCGGGTGACAGGACGGGCGCCGTCATGGTCGCGGTCGCTGTGGTCATGCTGCGCTGGAGCTGAGTGTGGGGACGCTCAAGGTGGAGAGGTGAGGAGGTAGGTGGTGAAGATGTGATTGCGAGATGTGCATTCCCCCGCATCAGCTGTCGACTTTTGGGCTCGTGCTCTGACGGTTGCCGCTTAGCCACTATGCACGGTGCACAATTGCCGCATGCATGGTCACGTCAGGAATCAGCAGGGATCAGGAAATAGAAGCACTCGCGTGGAGTGGCCCAGCGGACCGGTGGGGGCGTTGGGCGGTGCTCCACTCTGACTCTGCAGTGGCCTATGGCTCACCTTGACTTTATCGATAACGCGGCGTCTATTCCGCGCTCGGACATGAGACTGAGCCCCGCGCTCGACTTGGCGCACGTTTGCGTATTCCTGTTTCCTGATTCCAGTCCAACATCGGCTCATCTTTCGGATCCTGCAGCCTAGACCTGAGTTTTCGATCCCAGGGCACAACTTTGGAGCAAGCGGGCTGCAGCGCTTCCACGCTCATAGACTCAGTCAGTCACCGGAAGGTCGCCCGAAACCTAGTGCACTGCACACTGAAGCCACTGGTTAGTCATGGTGTTCCTGGACCGGCCGGGGCGGTCCTGGCTGGATTGTGGCTGCGGGCTTCGTCGCCATGCCCACAATACCTTTGCCCTCGAGCCTCGAGCCTCGGAACAAGCTTGATTCCAGGAGCACGTACATGTTGTCAATATTGGAATCGAAAAGGAGCTCATCAAAGACATGCGCGAGACAGTCCGATGTAACTGGTCTACTTGACATTTGGTCGGAGCTTACCATCTCTGGCTTCGCCCTTTGAACAAGGAGTACGTCCACCCAAGAGCTGAGTTCTGCATGCTCAGCTCGATTCTCGGACCAGTCTAGCGCATGCCCTATACCTCTACAGCCGAGATGATGTCAGTGCAGAGCCAGAAAAGCTCCGAACTAGGCTTCGCAACTCGGACCTCGCCAGATCTGCCCCCTCCCCTGCCTCGTTCACACCCTGCGCCGCTGCACGCTACATCGGCACGCAGCCGCAGCCGCACCCTCACCCTCTCCCTCACCCTCGCCTTCACCCTCGGCTTGCAATCTGTCATGTCGCCATCCACCACTGCTTATCTCTCGCAACGCCCTCTTGCCATCGCTATATCTCGCATATCTCACCATGCATCTGCATCCATTTTTCGACCAGACTACACCATGTTGTCACCACATACACGCCGCACACAGCCAGCCGACCAGCCAAACAATGGCCGTCCCTGGATCACGTGGTTGCGTAATCTCGACTCCACGCGCGATGGTCGATTGACGCGTCGCGCAGCTACTCCTGGAACTGAAATCTACACATCCATTCCCCTCATCGGCATCGCTGCGCCTAGTGTACAGCCGTAGCCTCGGACTTTGGCACATCAACCCAGCTGCACACCCAACCGAGCCGACATGACCGCCGAACAGAGCGAAGACAACTGGGGAAGAGGTGAGTTTGCCCGCGTGGCTGGCCCGGTGCCGACGGATCGTGTGAGGTGATGGAAGGAACGCTGTTTGTGTCTTCCTCCGGGTATCCTGCGCCGCCATCTGGCTATCGGCTACCATGGGCAGTCATCGGCCGGCCGATCAACACCCGATCCCGGGAGACACACCACGCTGCGGGCACTTGCTGACATTGCGCAGTCCTCATATGTGGAGGAACAGACTGGTAAGTCTTCCCTCAAACATCAGATCAGCATTATACTGACGCCTCCGTAGGGCTGCGAATGGAAAAGGACGGAAGCAGCAGGAGTGAGCTTGAGAAAGAGTCTCATCTGAACTGACAAACAGTGCTGGAGATCTCAACGAGCCTTACATTTTGCGGTCGCTTTGTCACATCAAGGTCACAAAGGTCCTTTCCGGCTGCGCGGCCAACTACGGAATCGCGATCGACGGTGCGAGCTAAACAGTCGAACGTTGTAGCTGACATCACAGTTGACGGTCTCGCGCATTTCTTCGGCCGCGTGCCTGGTATCGGGCCGGTATCGAAGAAGGGCATTGTCCCGCACGACCAGCCGATGCACGTCTCGCCGCGCAATGTCGGGCTAGGGAAGGACGTCAAGTGGGTCGGCGGAGCGGCTGGAAGGAGCCACTGGTTCCTCCTCGACTCGGAGGGCGGTGTGTGGGGAGCAGGCAACAATGTTGTTGGTCAGCTTGGACTGGTGAGTGGCTGATTCGACAATTTACGCAGCTGACCTCAGCCAACATTCGGCGAAGTGACGACGCTCGAGCGCATCCCCGGGCCGTGGACGCGGGCAGGAGAAAAGGTCGTCCAAGTCACGGCAGGACATACCTTCTCCCTGTTCCTCACGGATGCCGGCAAGGTGTACGCTTGCGGGTCAAGCGAACACGGCCAACTCGGCAACGGTACAACAGGAGAGCGTCTCGTCAAAGCTGGCAAGACGTCGTATGACGTCCAGGCTCCGCCTCGTGAGCTATCCGATGGTGTTTGAAGCTGACACGGCAGGGTTGATTGAGGACACGTTTGAGGGCAAGAAGATTGCCCAGATCTCGTCCGGCAACCAGCACTCGCTCGCCCTCGATGAGGACGGAAACGTCTATGCGTGGGGATACGCCGGCTACGCGCGCCTCGGACTAGGCGACCAGAAGGATCAGCTCGTTCCCACCCTCGTGCCGCAGTTCTCGGACAGCAATCCCAAGCGCCGAGCTGAGACGGTCATTTGCGGACCGACTAGTGAGTTGTTGAGGGGTTCTGCAAGCTAACTCAATTCAGACTCAGTAGTCATCGACCGCTTCAAGATGTTCCACATGGCGGGCAAGTGGAAGCTGACGGGAGACGGCTCGACGGGATCGCCGTACACGACGTTCAAGCTGATCGACAGCTGTGAGTTGAGCTGTGAGATTTTCCGCTAACTCTCTCCAGTGAGCAGCTGCAAGATTCAGGTCGCCTCGTTGGGAGGCTGCACGCACTTCCTGACCACGCCGACAGATGACGGCACGACGCAGACTGTCGGCTTTGGACAAGGGGCGCTTTATGGAGGTGAGCTAGCTTCTTCTCGCGTTGATAGCTGACACACAGAACTGGGCTTCGGACCAGACGTGGGCAAGAGCTCTACAAAGCCGATAGCCATCGCCCCTCTGGCCGGCATCGATGTCATTGAGTAAGCTAATTGCAATAGAGCCCTAGCTGACAGCAGCATTGCCGCCGGCGCCTTCTTCACCCTCTTCCTGGCCAGGCCTAATCAGCAACTAGAAGACCGTCCGCGGTATCCCGTTACTGTCGAGTCCGAGGACGTGTGTCTTGTCTGTCACGAGGAAGGTGACGAGAGCCTGCTGCTCGAATGTCAGAAGGTTAGTCTGCTACCTCAGCTGGAGGATGATGAAGGAGCTGATCATCAGTGCGACGAGCCGTATCACTGCGGATGCCTGACGCCGCCCCTGGCCGATCTGCCCGAGGGCGAGTGGTTCTGCCCTGTGTGCGAGAAAGAGGGCGCATCGATGGAGCAGCAGTGCTCGCTGATTCCGGACGAGGACGCCATCGGCGAGCCGGATGTGGCGGACACGCCGGTGCTGCTGAAGCGTAAGACGGAGTCGGAGGAGCGCGCGACGCCAGGTGAGTTAGCTGAGCGAGAGCTGTTAGAAACTTCGGAGCCAGATGACAGCTGACGATG
The DNA here is from genome assembly GCA_030347605.1 of Trichosporon sp. DN520. Lineage (NCBI taxonomy): Eukaryota > Fungi > Basidiomycota > Tremellomycetes > Trichosporonales > Trichosporonaceae > Trichosporon > Trichosporon sp. DN520. The sequence continues at coordinate 582,788 of JASJUY010000013.1, forward strand.
CAGAAAGCGGGTACAAGCGGCCTCGTTCGGGATGACATTGATAGTTGGTCTAGCATGCAGTGTGTTGATCTGGCCGGCCTGGAGAGATGAGGAGGAAGAGGGAGAGTTGAGAGAAGGAAGAAGGGAGGGAAAAGGCGTGAAGGTGGCTCAGAGGACTGGGAATGTCCAGAGAGCTCAGTGGGCTCACGGGAAGAGAGGGAGGGGGAAGCAGTGCTGTGGCAATTGTGCCAGTCCGGCAGTCGGGAAGTGAAAGGTGACCGCGGCAGATCTCTCCCCTTGAGTTGAGCGGGCATAGATACTCCGCACCCATCCAGAAATAGCCAATGTACAGGGGAAGCAGGACGTGACAGGTCATTCGGCAAAGGCTCGTGCACGGTATGTACGGGCACGTGAGGGTCATGTGCACCGCGTGAGTGGTTTGTGACCGGTGTGTGGAGATGGATGATGTTGTCCGCACGCTTTGTCCGCAGATGTGAGGGCGTGTAGGGTGAGTGTGAGATCCGTATCGGCAATTTCGAGGTGGACAGTCAATCGAGTTCCTTCGAGCTCGTCAGTCAATCAGCATTGTCAGAATTGGGGTGTTGCATCCGTGCATCTGTGCATCTGCTTCTGCCTCTTCGTCAGAAGATGCAAAGAAAGTGCAGCTTGCCGGATGTGAGGTGCATCTGAGCGAACGCCGCAAGTTGGCGATGTGCGCGATGTGAGATTGTGACGAGGGATGATTGCGACTGGTTGGCCGGAAGTACGCAGGATGGCTGCATGGCTTGGACAGGGCAGTGGTTGTTTTTATCTCGCGCAAAGGCACGAGAGAAGCCGAGATTATAACGGTGTGCCCTAACAAATATGTGACTGCGTGATTTCTCATTGGCTGGAGGTGGTAGTGGCGGTCAGATCTACAAGGGGATCGGAGGGGTATAGCGCTATTATCGACGAACTGGAGACCCAGGCTAAGGGCTAAGGGGGGTGCAGTTGTTGCACATTTGACCGATGTGACATTGGGTCCCATTGCAAGCTTCAGACATGCCTCGATACACGAGACGCGAGCCTTGCTGTGGCCGTGTTGCACGACAATGCTTGGATCCACATTGCGTCCATCCGTGTGTCCACTCCTGTCCCCTCCAACTGGGCCCACTAGGATCCTAAGAGACGGCAAAGCGACAAACGGGGGTCTTGTCTCTAAAGTGAGGGCGCTGGGCACTGGGCACTGGAACGCACGGCAATACGGGAATGGGAGGGGAGTGACGAGCCCGAGATCCCAATCGACAATACACGAACTACACCGCACACGGCAACCGGACCGACTTTCGGCTCCTACAGGTGTTTAACCCTGTTCAGTCCCCTACTCTTTCTCGCCCATGGGCGCGCTGATTGTACCTTCCCTCGCGACTGTCACTCAAACATACCCCTTCCCCCAGAGTAGCCCCCGGAGCCAATTCCAAGGCTATGCTACTTGCGCGCATACCGCAGATTCATGGTTCACTGATCGACACAACGCCATGCCGTGCCGTGCCACCGGATGCCACCGAGTAGCCATGCCATAGAGGGATTTTAATCATTCGTCAGTCCGTTCGTCGTCACTCTATCATTGCACTGTCTGCGGACTCGAGGCGCCATCTCCGGCTCGTCTCATTGCCCGATTGCTCATCCTCGCTCAGAAGCCAGATACCGAACGCCACGCCCATGGCTCTCTGCTAGCCCGTATCAATACGCCAGCACGCCAGCACACCAGTCGAGGCTGCACGCTGCAACGCTGCAACGCTGAGATCGTGGAGCTTCCCCTTTTGCCTCACGCTCACGCTCACCCTCGTTCGCTTTGCCGCGCTCCTCTCTCGTCTCGAGCCTACTGCGCTGCGCTGCAGTGCTGCAGTGCAGGCGCCATGCGGCCATGGCTGTCACCTTTGCAAGGCTTAGCTCCGTATCGGCAGAGGCGACACGCTCGCCACACGCGCAAAACTCACACTACTGATCCACTCCCCACCCCCTTCCTCCAGCCCACACTGGGCTTGGGCGTCGGGGCAATCTTAGCTCGCATGCCTAGCGCCTAGTGTCTAGCACCTGGCACTGGTCTCGTATGGCTATTCTGGCCGGCTGGCTGGCTGGAACGCCCCCGCGATAAGAGATCTCACCGTAGTCGCGCACACTGACCAGAGAGTATAAAGCTGATCACGGCCACTCGAGAAACACCCCATCGACCGCAATCAATACCGTACGCTCACCACTCAGCTTTAGGCTACTAGGCTGGATCGCTTGCCCTCTGGGTATTGCCTTCCTCGCTGTCTCTAGCTTTCTTCCTCCCCCCAATCGTCTCCTTCCTCCCTCTGTGCTTCCCTCGTCCTTTCCCCAGATCTGAGTATCATCTCGCTCCAATCCTCCTTCTCATCTGAGCCCTCTCGTTTGCCCATCTCTCGCTGAGCTCGCCTCGCGATCCACTCACCTGAGCCTCTCCTTGCAAACTCGCAACCGCCAGCAGCACACTCGTAGCTCCCTCGCACCGCTCAGCTCGCCAGCACCTCACCCTCATCGTTCAGCTCGCTATCGCACCCGCGCTCGCTCGCACTCGCAACAATGTCGACAGAAAAAGACCACTCGCTCAAGTCCGCAAGCGGCACCATCCTCCCCGAAGTGTCCTACACGACGAACACGTTCGTCGATGCCGAAAAGGGCACGCATACGGGCCCTCACCCGCAGTTCGCCATCCCCCGCTCTGTGACTATTCAGGATGACGAGACTGCTGCCCGTGAGCTCCGGCTGCGCAGGCAGAATTCGGTCGGCGCGGGGCCGAGACAGGTCGATACTACTAGTAGACTTGTGGGCGAGTTCCGGTGAGTATCCCTCGTTTTGGCCCCTCCTCCCTCCAATCTCCTACTCATCTTGAGCGAGCTGCGCTCTTCGCTCTCTCGGCTTCCCCAGCCGCTCTGTTCACTTCTCCTGGTTTGCTGAATTCCTCGCTGCTTGCCTCTAGCTAACCCCCAGCACACTCTCGATCCATGTGACGGACTCGCTGCGCCACCCCGAGCAAACCGAGGCTCGCCGCACCGCCGTCCGCGAGCTCACCGAGTTAGAGTGGCACCGCATCGACGCCGCCGAGGCATGCCAGCGCCAGAACGTGAGCCCCAAGGCTGGGCTGGACCGCGATCAGGTCAAGCGCCGCTTGTCGTCCAGCGGCTACAACGAGATGACGCCGCCCTCGAACAACGTGCTCCTCAAGTGGTTCTGGTACATCTTTGGTGGCTTCGGTACGATCCTGTTCATCGCCTCAATCCTCTGCTTCATCGCGTGGCGCCCGCTCGGTGACCCGGCCCCGCAGGCGGCCAACCTCGCGCTCGCTGTCGTGCTTCTCATCGTTATCGTGATCCAGACCGCCTTCAATGCGTACCAGGACTGGTCGACTGGCAAGGTGATGGCCTCGATCAAGAACCTTCTCCCGCAGCAGGTTACGGTCCTGCGCGACGGAGCCCAGGTTCAGATCGAGGGTCGCGAGATTGTCCCAGGCGATCTCGTCTACATCTCGCTCGGCAACAAGCTCCCGGCCGACGTGCGCTTCCTGCAGACCTCCAGCGACTTCCGCCTCGACCGCTCCGTGCTCACGGGTGAGAGCGAGCCCATCGCCGGTACGGTGAACTGCACGGACGACAACTTCCTCGAGTCCAAGAATATCGGCCTACAGGGAACACTCTGCGTCGGCGGTAGTGGGCTCGGTCTCGTCATTCAGACCGGCGACAACACTGTCTTCGGCCGCATCGCGGCACTCTCCGCAAAGGGCGGCCCAGCGCTCACGACTCTGCAACGCGAGATCGCACACTTCGTTTGGATCATTGTCGGATTTGCGCTTAGCATCGCGCTCATCATCATCATCCTGTGGGCTGCGTGGCTGAACCCGAGGCACCACGGATTCATGTCCGCGTCCACGCTCGTCATCAACGTTGTGTCCGTCTGCGTTGCGTTCATCCCTGAGGGTCTGCCTATCAGTGTCACCGTCTCGCTCAGTGTTATCGCGCGCACGCTCGCGAAGAACAAGGTGCTCTGCAAGACGCTCATGACTGTCGAGACGCTGGGCAGTGTGTCGGTTCTCTGCTCTGACAAGACTGGTACTCTCACGCAGAACCGCATGACCGTCACGTCAGTCGCCGTGTTCACCGAGGAGATGGATGTCCCCAATGCGCGTGACCGCATTGTCGCCCGGGATCGCAGCGCCGATGCCGTGCGCCAGCTTGGTGCTATCGCCGGCGTGTGCAACGCAGCTTCCTTTGACGCCGCTACATCCGACCAGCCGCTTTCGCTGAGGAAGGTCCACGGTGACGCTACCGACAGCGCGATCCTGCGCTTTGCTGAGTTCCTCCGCCCCGTCTCCGAGGCGCAGGCCGAGTGGATCGAGCTCTTCAAGGTCAACTTTTCGTCCAAGACCAAGTTCATGCTCAAGTTGCTGCGCCCCTCGGGCAAGCTTGAGGAGCGCCCGGCGCCGATTTCCCCTCACGAGGCGTTCGGCAACGGCGACGCGATGCTTCTGTGCAAGGGTGCTCCCGATGTCCTCTTGAAGCGGTGTGCGTACATCAACGACGCTAGCGGTGGCCCCGCCCTGCCTCTGACTGAGGAGCGCCGTGCAGCTCTCATCGCGGTGCAAGAGCGCTGGGCGGCCAAGGGCCAGCGTGTGCTGCTGCTCGCCAAGCGTGTCATTCCCGCCTTCGAGCTCTCCGAGTGGAACATGCAGACCGACGAGTTCGCCGACCACGTGAATGCGGACTTGAACCAGAATCTGATCGTCGTCGGCCTGCTTGGCCTCGTGGATCCCCCGCGCGAGGACATTCCGGATACGATTCGCACTCTGCGCAGCGCCGGCATCAGGGTGTTCATGGTCACGGGCGACTTTGCGCTGACGGCGGTCGCGATCGCCGAGCAGTGTGGCATTGTCACGGCGCGACGCCGCGCGACGCTTGCCGACCTGCCCCGTCAGGCTCCTGAGAACGAGAAGGGCCCGGAGTTCGAAGAGAGCAATGGTGCCGTGCTCGCGCAGGTGGACCGCGCGCTCGTGCTCAGCGGCAGCGATCTTATGCAGATGAGCGAAGACCAGTGGGCGCAGGCTTGCGAGTATCCCGAGATCGTCTTCGCACGTACGACGCCGGAACAGAAGCTCCGCATTGTGAAGGAGTTCCAGGCCCGCGGCGCTGTGGTCGGCATGACTGGCGATGGTGTCAACGATGCGCCGTCGCTCAAGGCCGCCGATGTTGGTATCGCGATGGGCGGTGGATCGGACGTTGCAATGGAGGCGGCGGACCTGGTGCTGCTCGAGAGCTTCTCGAGCATGGTCGTGGCTGTGACATATGGTCGCCTGGTGTTCGACAACCTGAAGAAGACTATCCTTTACCTGCTTCCGTGAGTGGCAAAGCTGAGGCAACTGTGCGTGCATAGCTGACAATCAGTGCCGGATCGTTCTCGGAGCTGACTCCGATTCTCATGAGTGTGCTCTTCGGTCTGCCGCAGATGATGAGCAGTATTGCCATGATTCTTGTCTGTTGCTGTAAGTGCTGAGGTTTCAGACGCGAGCAGCGCTAATGAACCCAGTGACCGATGTCCTCCCTGCCGTCTCGATGTGCTTCGAGAAGCCTGAGAGCGGTCTGCTCCTCCGCCCGCCCCGCGATGTGAAGAAGGACAAGCTGGTCAACTGGAAGCTGCTCTTCCACGCCTACGCAATCCTCGGTGTGCTCGAGTCGCTGTGCGCCTTCTCCATGGCGTTCTGGTACCTCCAGCGCAACGGCTACCCGTTCAAGGACATCGTGTTCGCCTTCGGCGGCCTTCCGGACGGATACGACATGGACCACTTCAACGAGCAGGTCGCGCGCGCGCAGAGCGTCTACTTCTTCACGCTGGTCTTCATGCAGTGGGGCAATCTGCTGGCGACACGCACGCGCCGGCTCAGTATCTTCCAGCACAACCCCTTCTGGGGGCCCGCGCGCAACCTCGTCGTGCCCTGCGCCATGGCCGCGAGCATCGCATTCCTCTTCTTCTTCAGCTACGTGCCCTTCTTCCAAAAGGCGTTTGTCACGCGCGGCGTGCCGGTCGAGTACATCTTCATTCCTATTGCGTTTGGCGCGGCGCTGCTGATTCTGGACGAGGGGAGGAAGTATGCGGTGAGGAGGTGGCCGGGTGGTTTCCTGGCCAAAATTGCGTGGTAGCGACCGAGCAGCCGGAAAGCAGCCGAAGGCTGCGAAGGCTGCTTGATGGCGGCGCGGTTGTGAGGTTGTGTGGTAGGGAGGTTGTGGTGAGCTGGTGTTAGGCTGCCGGAGGACGCTGTGTGCATAGGGGACAGGGCTGTATAGATTCGATCCAAGCTAGATGGTGTCCATAGATAATGCAAGCATGACGTTGGGTGTATGGGCAAGAGAATGAGGTCAGACCTTGAGAGGGTCGAAAGAGGTACTCACCCAGTCCATGTTCCTGGGTGAGGTTTGCCCACATGGGCTGCTCGCATGCCGCCGGCTCCGCGGCCCGGGTCCACCTACAAGGGACCGACCAGTGACGCCACACCCTCCACCTGAAGCCTCCACCGTCGCACCTGACCGCCAGCTACCTGCCCGCCAGACCACCAGTCGTCATAATAGTGGCCGCAATCTCACACTCGCCCCCCCGTTGTTCCGACCTGAATGTCCACCATCTCCACCCGTGTCAACAACCTAGTCCAAACTACTGCAAGACACTTACGCACCATGTCGACTGTTAAGAGTGACCCGAAGCACTATGTGTTTAACCACACTATGTGAGTAGCGAGGCGAGCGGAGAGAGCCGAGGAGCTGACGATAGGGTGAGTGTCTTCTCCAAGGGCCTTGAGGGGCAAGCGCCTCGATGGCGGGGCATCGATGGGCGAGGAAACGATGGGCGGGGTATCGATGGGAAAGCTGCCTCGATGGTCACGCCTCCTCGGCGAGATGACCGTGACTCCGGCAGTCCTGCTCTGCATCTGCTCTGAAGCTGGCTCTGCGTACATCGCAGACCTTAAACCACTGGCTCAGCGTACAATTGCGTCCTGATACCATGAGCTCTGGGCACATAGCGGAGTTGTCCACCGTTTAGGACGAGCTGTGCAGCTTGGACGGCCTGCGGTCTGCAAGTCAAGCGAGCACTGGCGGAAATCACAGGCTCTTGATTGGGCTCTGCAGGATTGCCAGCAGCATAGAAGTCCTGAAATAGCTATATTCTGCACGAGTCTAGCTAACCCCAGTTCCGCATCAAGGACCCTAAGGCTTCGCTCAAGTTTTACGAGGACGTGCTTGGTATGGAGGTGAGTGATCTTCTACCTCTCAGCCATACCTTTGAATATCATCGCTCCCGACGGCTGGGCGTCGGCCGCGAGTCGCGGCGTTGGCATACTGGATGGTCGCCTTCGCCGCACTTGTCCGCCCATCGTGTAACCATGGCTCCCGGCACAGCTGCCAGCCCGGTCGCCGGTGCTTCGCTGAGCTAGCTGGCGCTGGATAGTGTGACCTGGCTCGATACAGTGACCTAGCTTTGAGGCGGTCGTAACCATGGTCCAGCTCGATGGGGCTCGCATCTGTGATACAGCTGGCCAAGGCTCGTCTCTACGCGACACTCGCACTGGTCCAGCTCGCTGAGGCTCGCGTTTATAACCGCATCGTCGGTACTAGCTTCTGAAGAGGAGCTCGCTAGCTCTCTCCCTATGGCCCAGTCCACGATTCCCGCGCAGCTTGCCCTCCGGGCTCGCTAGCGCTCGCCATTATCCACACAGCTCGCAGCTCGCTAACGCTCGCCAGTGCTTCCGCAAGTCGGACGGCCCCGACTTTACAAACTACTTCCTAGGCTACCCCTCTGGATTCGGCGACAAGGCCAACGCGTCCAAGGAGGAGAAGGCTGACAGCTTTACTAATCGCGAGGGCGTTTTGGAGCTGTGCCACAACTGGGGGACTGGTGAGTGCTTACTTTACGGGACATAAAGTAGAGGGAGGAGGGGGGAGGGGGGAGGGGGTTCTTGGGGAGATTGGAGGGGTCGTGGTTGTGCGAGAAGAGCGGGGTGTGGACAGGGGGAGGAGAGAAGGGAGTATCCGAGACGGAGGCAATGGACAGAATGGCGTTCTCGTTACTTCGTCCTAGACAAAAATCTCTGCTTGTGTCTAGCAGAGCATGCTTCAGTCCCACGATCATCAGCATCCATGCTCCTCGGCGACCTTGAGTGCGAAGGCGCCAGGAGCTGTCGTGAGATGAGCGCCGAGAGTGCTTAAACTGCGACCCCGCCGTCGCTGGCAATGGTGCACCAACCAGCCCGCAGCCCTACAGAGCCGTCTTTGTCGACGTCTCTAACTTCCCCATACATCCCCAAGGATCAGCTGGGACGAGTTCGCAGCAAGCTGACCCCAGAATCTGACCCCAACTTCAAGGGCTACGCCAACGGCAACGAGGAGCCCGGCCGCGGCTTCGGCCACATCTGTATCGGCGTCGACGACCTCGAGGCGGCGTGCAAGCGCTTTGACGAGCTTGGCGTCAAGTTCAAGAAGCGCCCTGAGGAGGGTCGTATGCGCGTGAGTAGGCTATGACCTTTACGACCCCCGGCCTGCCGCCTCTAAGCTGGACACAGAGCAATGCGCAGCAGGGTTTCAGTAAAGCTGTCTGATAACGACGACTCTAGCTGACACCACAGCACATCGCGTTCATCCTTGACCCTGATGGATACTGGATCGAGTGAGTACAGAATCAGGTTCAGCGAGCGGAAGGAAACAGCGGCGAAGGTTGAAAGTGTTCGCTGACGATGACAGGATCCTGTCGCGCAAGTCGGGCCAGGCTGGCGCTTAAGCAGACCGATCGAAGATCTGACACGTATGCGAGATATGCATAATCTGAAGCAGTCACTGCGAGCAGCGCTTGGAGGCATTTTCTGCCCTTCGCTCGGACTCGGTCTCTTGTTCCAGACAGCCTGCGGGGACGACCGCCTCCGAGACCTTGAAGCAGCGAGGGAGCAACTCTAAGTCACCTGAGACAGTGATCGCCACTTCCGGGGGCGATGAGGTTACATCGAGAAGCTCGGGCGTCTTATCTTGTCCCATTCCTACGCTGTCGATCCCCACACAGCGCTGTCATAATCAGAAACATAGATGGGAGCGCGGGAGCGAAGACGTCCGGCTTTTGAGTACGCGAGACGATCACGTTTAGCGCGGCAGCCGCCATAGCACCGCTGCTTGCCAGCGTGACTTCCGTGCCATGTCGGCGTGAGAGCCCTCGTTAGTCTTGCTCATTCCAGCCCTACCTTCTTGGCATGCCGCGCATCACAAGGTAGCGCCGAAGTGAGACGTGCCAAGCCACCCGGCTCCCAGCAGAGAAGTAGTCGAGCAATATTCGTCAGTAATCGTCAGCAATCGTCAGCACATTTGACAGTGCGTCTGTGCGCTCTGAGTGTCGACATCTTATCATTCGCGGAGACGCCAAGAGATGACGCCACTGCAGCTCGTGTCGTGCCATCAACACCTTCGACGGCGACTCCCGACATCTTCAGCCGCGACCGCTGTCAGTGAAGTGACAAGCCACCGCAAAGACCCACGCAGAGGGTCTCTCAACGGATCGGGGAATTGACAGAAGACGATGCGTCAAGCAGCAACAGCATGACAACCTTATCAGTCTCGTCTCCATGTGTACACCGGTCGCTTGGTGCTGCTGGGAGGTTCCCGCAATTCGTGAACTGAGCCATGGACTGGACAAGTTGCACACGCACGAGCGTGTGAGTCGCTAGGCACCCGATTCCAGATATTCCAAGCTGCGACCTGGGACGCTTTGGCGGCATCAAGCGATTGACCTGGGTCAGAAGGGTCAGTAGTTGGGGAGGTGACTAACCCTCTCCTAAAGTGTTGCCGTTTCTCACAGCTTCGCTACTTGCTCCAATATTCCGCTCCACACCTCCCATGTCGGCAAAGAACGTAAGGGTCGGCCAGTCGGCCAGTCTGCGGGGATTAATGAACAGCGGGAATGATGCGGGGCTCAAATGGCTAACAACCTGGTCGTCTGAGGTATCTGGAGTAACCGAGTGATCGCTGGTGTGCTCGCTGCGACAAGAGGTCCAACGCTGGTTATCGCTCACCAAAGACCCAGTAATTCCCAAAGCTTGACCCCGATATCGGCCAGACTCTCGGCTCAGACGACCCGTACGTCATCCTTCCTCTGCAGCGTACAGTGACACATCCTCCACGTGGTATATCACGTGACATACCTGGATATCCCGCACATCACCCAGGGGCGATCATCTTCTCAGGGCACAAGGGCTCATGTGGCAAACCGAGGCAAAAAGTTGGCGATGGCGTGATTCTGCACCATCCATTATTTTGACCGACGGAGCCGTCGTTGGGTGGAAAAGAACTCTTTGTGGATCGACCAGCGGGGCCAGTAGCCAGCCTCGCGTGCCCGCCTGCCCGGCAGCGTCACCTCACGGCCATTCCCTGCACTAAGGCTGAGATGGTCGTATGCATCGAGCCGTTGTGCTCGTCATGCTCGTCCCGCCGTCCAGCCTCTCATCTCGACTACAGTCGACAGCCTGCCTGAGCTAGGCAATGCGAGAGCCGATCGAGCAAAGTGCAGTGCAGCCAACCAGCCTGCGTCCGATGCATACTTCCCGTTCTTCCTCTGCAACCGCCACTGAGAGACGGGCTTACCCCGCACAATCGCTGCTGCAATGACCCAGACTGACCGGTGATGCGACGAGGATGCAAAGGACGCCTCTAGATACGACCGCGCACGTGGCAATCTGACCCGATTATCTGGAATTTCGGCCCAAAAGTCTAAGGGTACCGGACCCCCAAGCACGCCAGCGTCCATCGACCCGAGCACGTCACGAATATCGAAGAGTCAACGGCGGGTCGGGTTTGCTTGTGCAGTAGTCAAGCGTACATTCGGCTGCTGCTTCAGCGACGCCGCGCCAGCGGCGTGCAGTTGCTTAGCTTGGGCTTGGAGCAGGTCAGTTTGCCGCCCGCCGCCCCGCCCTCGGCCTACGGTCTCTATATGTAGATCTTTCTGCATGTGAACATTTGTTTCTCTCACCCCATCCCCCCTTCCTTCGTCCCGTCCGGCCTCCTTGACAAACACTACTAGACGTTTACAGGACTATCAAAATGGCCAACACACCCCACGGAGGCGTTCTCAAGGATCTCGTTGCGCGCGATGCGCCGCGTCAGGCCGAGCTCAAGGAGGAGGCGAGGCATCTCCAGGATATCTTCCTGACTGAGGTGAGTGCGCGGTGAGGCAAAGTTGGTGGAGCCGGCGAGCGGAGGGCGGCACGGCATGCCGCAGCGCAGATCGTCACTGTTTGGCTTTTGCTGCGAGTCCAGCTCCGGCGGTGACGGCGATGCGGCGCACCCAGCTCCACCACCGCTACATAGCCCATATGAACCGGACCGAAGGCTAACATGCCCAGCGCCAGCTCTGCGACCTCGAGCTGATCATGAACGGTGGTTTCTCCCCCCTCGAGGGCTTCATGAACGAGAAGGACTACAAGTCTGTCGTCGAGACTCTGCGCCTCGCCCCGACCAACGGCCACCGCCAGGGCACTCTTTTCCCGATGCCGATCACTCTCGACGTGTCGAAGGAGGACATTGAGCGCCTCAAGCTCGCCCCTGGTGTGCGCGTCGCGCTCCGTGACTTCCGTGACGAGGCCGCTCTTGCGATCCTGACGGTCGAGGACATCTACAAGCCGAACAAGGCCGAGGAGGCCGAGAAGGTCATGGGCGCCGACGACCTGGCGCACCCCGCCGTCGCGTACCTGCACAACCGGACGAAGGAGTTCTACGTCGGCGGCAAGGTCGAGGCCGTCCAGGCCCCCGCGCACTACGACTACGTCGGCCTGCGCTACACGCCGTCCGAGCTGCGCGCGTACTTCCACAAGCTTGCTTGGCGCAAGGTGGTCGCGTTCCAGACGCGTAACCCGATGCACCGCGCTCACCGTGAGCTGACTGTCCGCGCCGCGCGCCAGCACAAGGCCAACGTCCTCATCCACCCCGTCGTCGGCCTGACCAAGCCCGGAGACGTCGACCACTACACCCGCGTGCGCGCCTATCAGGCCCTGATGCCGTCGTACCCCGAGGGACTGGCTCACCTCGCCCTCCTTCCCCTCGCTATGCGCATGGCCGGCCCCCGCGAGGCTGTCTGGCACGCCATCATCCGCAAGAACTTTGGTGCCTCCCACTTCATCGTCGGCCGCGACCACGCCGGCCCCGGCAAGAACAGCCAGGGCAAGGACTTCTACGGCCCGTACGACGCCCAGGAGCTCGTCGCGCAGTACAAGGACGAGCTGCACATCGACATGGTGCCGTTCCAGATGATGACCTACCTGCCCAACTCGGACGAGTACCAGCCCGTCGACGAGGTGCCGAAGGGCACGCCGACGGCCGACATCTCGGGAACCGAGCTCCGCAAGCGCCTCCGCACCGGTGCCCCTATCCCGGATTGGTTCAGCTACACGGGCGTCGTCAAGGTGCTCCGTGACAGCTACCCGCCCCGCCCTAAGCAAGGGTTCACCGTCCTCCTCACCGGCCTGCACAACTCGGGCAAGGACACTATCGCCCGTGCCCTCAGTGTGACGCTGCAGCAGCACGGCGGCCGCAGCGTCTCCCTGCTGCTCGGCGACGAGATCCGCCCCGACCTCGGCACCTCGGGCCACTCGCGCGAGGACAAGCACGCCAACATGCTCCGCATCGGCTACGTCGCGTCCGAGCTCACCAAGGCCGGCGCGGCTGTCATCGCAGCCCCGACCGCGCCCTACGACGTCAGCCGCAAGGCCTTCCGCGAGGCCGTGACCGGCCCCGGCGGAAACTTCTTCCTCGTCCACGTCGCGACCCCGCTCGAGGAGTGCGAGGCCGCAGACCGCCGCGGTCTGTACAAGCGCGCACGCACTGGCGAAATTAAGGGCCTCACCGGCGTCGACGACGACTACGAGATTCCTCAGGACGCCGACATCGTCGCTGACCTCCGCACCGACTCTGTCCCCGAGGTCGTCCACTCGATCCTCATGACCCTTGAGAGCACCGGTCTCCTTGGTTAAGCGGGAAGCGCAGAGCGCTATCTCTTCGCCGAACCAAAGACGGAGAACACTTTTCGCCTGGACAGATCCTGTTTAGACAACAACACACAGACCCCATCGTAATTCTACATAGCACCGAAAACTCTTTAGACTTTTGCGCGGGTGACGGAAACGAGTCGCCGCTCAATGTATACTAGTAGCTGACCATGACGAGCACACCGCAGCAAGAGAGACCCAAGGGAACACACTGACCTCACTGACAAGAGCATGTGAGGCACAGGCTCTTTCGTAGCTGTGCTCTTAGTGTACTGAGCCAAGGAAGCTGTAAGTGGAACAAGGACACAGCTCCAACGAGGTGGAGACTAGACTACTACAACAAATAACGGTGAGCTGGGACAAAAAGACGCTGCAGAGGACGCACACTGATACACTGCATTACACCGCTTCTATTGACTTCGCTTCTACGCCTCCCCCAAGAGGGCATGGAAGCCCTCCGGCCCCGGCTGCAGCCAGTTCTTCTCATCATACTTGATCCCCTCTGCGCCATCAATCATGTGGAAAGTGTAAATCATGCGCGTCTTGTCGCTCGGATTGGGCGGGGAGCGGTGCATGACGGAGCCTGGGTGTCAGCTAAGGGGGTTGCTGCGAGATAGCTGGAGCAGGAGCAATGAACAGACCTCAACTCACCATGGATCAGCACCATAGTCCCAGCCTTGACGGGCACTTCCTTCCATCCTTCCATCTTGTCCCAGTCCTCCTCGCCCTTCTCGACGCCGGGGACGGGCTCAAACTGCGTTCCGCCGCCTGGAGCACGGACGAAGCGGGAGTGGACTTTTGCTTGCTTGTGTGACCCGGGGAGGAAGGACTGATGTTAGCTACAGGCACCGCGCACGGAAGCTATGTCTCAGCGTCCGCCAGGAATGCCTGGATGCAAGTGTGCGAGACTTACGAGACATCCGTTCTCCGGCGTGCAGTCCTCCAGCGCGATCCAGCAGCCAATCGCACTTGGTGGGTCGGTGTAGAGGAAGGTCGAGTCGTTGTGACACGGGACTGGAGTCAGCTCTGGTCAACAGCGAAGGCGTCTGAGCTGATGCGTGTTGCGGCTGCCCTTGAGGTCATCTTGCGACGACGGAGGGCTCTACTCAAGAGATCAGATTACTCACCAACTCCTCCAATACGCGGCTGCTTGCAGATGATCATGGTCTGGAGTACCCGCGGGTCCTTGATGTCCTTTGACAGACTACGCGCGACGTCCTTGACCTTCTCTGAAGTCGTGACCTCTCGGAACGCAGGATCGGCGAGCAGACCATGTCCGATCTTGTTAATGGATCGGGAGGGCGGGTACAGCAGTTTCGGGGGGTCGTCCTTGGACAGTGCGGAGGGTTCGAGAAAGTATCGGATCTGGTGTCAGCTCGTGGTGATACCCGGTCCAGCTGAGTGCAACCTATACTGCTAGAGGCAGTCGCCATAGACATAGACTGGAGCACTATCAAAACGCACCTTGTCCCCCGAAGTCAGGAAGTAGTCATCGCCGACGTGCTCGCCATCCTGCCGTCCCGTCTTGAAGGCGGTCAGCGGGTGTGACGCCGGGTCAAAGGCGTCAAGTAGCTCATTTGTGCGGTTCAGGAGCTTCTGCACCTCCTCGGGCGAGAGGAAGTCTGGCAGCGCAAGGTATCTGTCGTCAGCTTGTTCATTTGTTTGAGCAGCTGACTACTCACCCATCGCGCTCCCACTGCTCGAGCTGTTCTTGGGTCAGTGACATGGTCGTGCCGCGGTTAGTGAATGCTGGAATCAACGGGGTCGATGACGATTTGTCCGTTGCCGCTCGATCAAGTTGCTTCCGGGCATATCCGCCGATCATAGATCTGGGTGGCAAGCCAAGTTGGCCGACGGAATCTAGCCGGGGTCGATCTGGCTGAGAAATCAATGGAACCTGACTTGCACAAGACCGCAGTATTATCTTATCGCCCTGAGACACGGCATGGCATGCATATGCAACTGCTGCTCACTGGCCAAGTCCTCTCGCTATGCATGGAACGCGTCGTCTGACGCTATACGAGAAGACGCGCTACGGCTAAATCACGAGAGCCATAAGAGCGAGCAAGCTCCCAGTGAAACGTAAGCTGATGATTCATCCGCCCTTTCCCCGCATCAGATCCGTCGGAAGCTAGAGGGCAGCCCCGCACCTCGGTCTCCACTTATATAGCCTCGAGGACTCGGCACCGCAGACGACTCCCCTCATCGTAACCGTAGTCCATGTCGCCATCGACTCCATCGTCACATACGCAGCAAGCACACACATCAGAACAAAGTAATAAGAAACTCCTCGTCGCCGTTGCTGGGATCCTTTTCGCCATCATTCTCGCGAATCTGTCAAAGATCAAGGGATTCGTACGTCCGTCTGCCGCTCCCGTCGTCACTCGTAAGTCTCTCGAGCCGACATCCTAGATTTCTCCATGGATCTGAGAAGAGTCAAACAGCTGTATCTCGCGACGCAGAACATGTAGCTGACATCGCAGAACTCCCTCCCATTCAGCCCCGCGCCATGTCCACATCAACAGACTCAAAGTCCTACCCCAAGGGCCAGGTCTACTTCCTCTCGCACGGCGGACCGCCGACCATGTTCGAGACCAACTCGGCCCCTTACAAGGCTTGGCAGAAGTATGGCCAGACTGTGGCTGAGCAGAACCCCCGCGGCCTCGTTGTCGTCAGTGCGCACTGGGAGTCGGATAACGACAAGATTCTTGGTAAGTCGGGCTCAGCACACAAACACCATCTGCACTCCCCGATCCCATGAGGAGAAGTGCCTTGGAGCCGCAAGCTGTGCAGCCGTACAGAGCAAGCTAACATCAGTCAACACGGACGCAAGCAATCCCCTAGTGTACGACTTCTACGGCTTCCCAGCCGAGTACTATAAGCAAAAGTTCGAGTCGCGCGGCGACGCGGCCATGCTGTCCGACGTGAAATCGGCCCTCTCAGCAGCTCACATCGACTACGAAACGACAAAGCGGGGACTAGACCACGGCGTCTGGGTGCCCTTCAAAGTCGCCTTTAACGGGAGCACGTCGATTCCAATCGTGCAAGTCTCGCTACCCGGGGACGGATCGCCCGTCAGCAGTGCCAAGCTGGGCCGCGCGCTGGCGTCACTAAGGGACAAGGGATACGGCATCATGGGCACGGGGCAGGCCGTGCACAACCTGAGAGATTACATGATGGGCGGTAAGGGAGAGTACGGCAAGCACTTCCTCGACGCTATCCAGGGTGCGCTCAAGAGCGATGACCCCGTACAGGGCACTGTCAACTTGTTCAGGCATCCGCTGTATCGCGCTGCCCATCCTAGCCCCGAACACCTCCTCCCGCTCGCTGTGACTGCTGGCGCTATCGATAAGGGTGACAAGATTAAGGATATCTTCGTCAAGGATAATGGTGCGCTTGGGTGGGGGATGTGGATGTGGCAGCCGCAGCAGACGCCCGCTGCTAAGGCTTGAGCATGCAGATGCATGCTCGTCAACACGAGCCTGGAATTCGGCGTCGACCGTCGGCTGGCTTTCCAGGGGTAGTGAAGTCTTCATTGCAATCATCTAGATGTTTTTGACATGTATTCATGAGTCTGTTCGCTGGATTTACTCTTCCCTCTGTCTGCTTGAGGTCACCAACTTGATTTCTGTACGGTTGCATTTCGGCCGACAGTAGGCCGCTGACCTGAGCCAAGGCAACGAATATGCCGACCAAAATCAGTCGCGCCTTCTGCAACTTTGAAACAACTTGCGGCTGGACGTATTGCACAGCATTGTGTTGTTAGCTGGTCGCTACATGCTGTGCTCTGAAACCGGGGCCGAGGGCTTGACTCTACCAGCCCCCACCGAAACGCCGAGGCTATGGGTGGGGGTCGAGAGTCAGCGCCGGGACGCACCTGTGACCAGCCTCCGCCGAGATACAGGGGATGTCAGATGCAGCCGTCTGTCCGCTGGAGCAGCTCAGCGCAATGCCGTGCAGCGGATCTCTGGCTCAGGAAAGCCTTCGGAACCTTTGACGGTGTTACAGGGCTCCTGGACATTACTCTTGTACGGTTGTCGATGAGACGTCGCACCAACGAGAAGGTAGCGGTAAAGCTCCACGGGACTCTCACTCGGGATCTGGGTGTTGCAGCTCGTACCACCGTGCCGGAAAACTGTGACGGGCTAGGACTAGTGCGTAGCAACAGCAAGTCCGTCAAGCAGCTCAAATGTGTGAGCAAACTGAACACCGAGGTTGCTCAAGCGCTCGAGACCATCAGACGCGACCAGGCATAGAGTGGCTCAGATGCGCGACAATCTCATGGGACATCGTTCGCCTCAGCACCCTCAAAGTGACAGTAGCAAGAGCCCTTCAGGATGATAATGAGACCCCGGCGATGCATTCGCCGTTCTCGCGTTCATCTTTTGCGAGTGCGTACCTGTGCGATCGGAACATTATGGCTCGATCTCCAGGAACCCGTGCACCTTGAACGGTCAACGTACGCCGAGCGTGAAAGCTTAGCAAGCTTGAAGGGAAGTTGGGTACAGGCGGTAACTAGTACTAGCTAGATTGAGGAGCTTGCCGCATGCATATCGCGGGACTGGACACCGAGGACACATAGTGGACAGCAGCACGTTCGTGCATGATCGTGCATGATCGTGCATGATCGTGCATCTTCTTGTTTGCTGGAATGCTGGGATGAGTGGCTCATCGAGCATTGTCCGCCTGGGTTCATGTGTTATCCAGGGTTAGCAAGCCGGATCATGAGGTGAGTTCCAGGGCTATCTGAACAAAGTTTACCGTTATGCACGCATCATGACAGGGACAGAAGGGACAGACGTACCGTAAGCAGGGAACATGGATGCTGACCACACCACACCACACCACGCGCCGACGCGCACTGAGTCATGAACGAGCCGAAATGACAAGCCCCCGACAATTCACTGTCTTTGCTCCAGCCCGCGCTAAAGGTCGATAGTCTCTCTCGGTGTTTGGTTCCAGACTTGGCATCGACCAGACGTCTCCGCTCATTACTGGCTCCTCATTCTTACCCGCCGACGCTATTGGACTCGTTGAGCGATGCACAGCATGCAGCAGAGCCACTCCTGCCATCATGCCTAGCGCCCTCTGCGGATCTCTTGGGTGCACTGCCCTCGCCTGCGACTTCTTTGCCAAGAACAACGAACTCGGCCCGAATGTCGGATTGTCCAACTGTTCGTTCGCTCCTGTCCAGGCACAAGAACATTAGCGCACAATTCAGCCGTTGAGCATGCGCCAACGCCCTCCCTCCCTTTGTCCACCCCTTGATCGTTCCCCTTTCCTGTGCCCCCTTCCTCTGCTCTGCTCTCCTCTCTCTCTTTGTCGCACAAACAAAGTCCACTCCCTCAGGCGACTCACCCACCCGCTGCACTCTGTTCCACCATGTCGCACGCTCGCTCATGCACAAAGTCCCGGTTCCTGCGCAGTACTTAGTCTGCCCGGTGCGAGGACAACGACCGCTTCTCCTTCCTCCTCAGCATCACTCACCATGATCAACCCCTCCCTGCTGCTCGCCGCAGCCGGCCTCCTCGCCCAGGTGGCGCACGCCGGCCCCGGCAGCGACAGCCAACCCGTCATCAACCAACTCACTTCCCAAAACGGCCAGGTCGCCGCCATTCCCAACTGGAATGTCCAGTCGACGGCCAAGGTCGGCTCTGACCTCGGCAAGCTCTCGACACCGGGCGTCGACACCTCGTCATGGCACCACACAAAGCTGTCGCGGTGCACGCTCATGGGCTGTCTCCTCGACGCTGGTGTGTACAATGACGGCCAGCTGTGGTTCTCGGAGAACCTCAAGGGCGTCGACGGGAACCAGTTCAAGGTCCCCTGGGTGTACCTCAACGAGTTCGGCCTGCCTCCTCCAGAGGAGGGGCAGCACTTCCTCCTCGAGACGCACGGCATCACTTCCGAAGCCGACATCTTCCTGAACGGCCAGCAGATTGCCAACAAGACCTTCCAGGCTGGCTCCTACGGTGGGCACACTTACGACATCACCGCTGCCGCCAAGGATCACAACGCCCTCGTTGTCCAGGTCCACCCCACCGTTTACGCCTACAACCTCGCCATCGGCTTCGTCGACTGGAACCCCTACCCTCCCGACAACGGGACGGGCGTCTGGCGCGACATCGAGGTGCGCCAGACTGGCGCTGTTTCAGTCGGCCCGCTGTCCGTGCTCGTCGACCTGCCCCTTCCCGCTGGCGCGAAGGACGCCAAGGTTACAGTTCGCGGCGAGGCCGTCAACCGCGGCAAGAACGATGTCGACTTCCGCGCCACCGCCGTCGTCAGCGATCCCGCCGGCAACGCTATCTGCACGCTGTGGCAGGACCTGAAGCTCAAGGCTGGCGAGCGCCGCGTGGTGCAGTTCGAGCAGACGATCAAGCGCCCGCAGATCTGGTGGCCGCGCCAGTGGGGTGAGCAGCCGCTGTACTCTGCCAAGTTTGAGGCGACGATCGGCGGCTCGCTGTCCGACCGCCGCCAGACGACCTTCGGTATTCGCTCCGTTACCTCCGCCATCAATCAGTACAACGACACGCAGTTCAGCGTCAACGGCCAGCCGTTCCAGGTCATCGGGTCGGGATACAACACCGACCAGTTCCTGCGCTGGGACGGCGACTACTTCCGCAAGATTGTCGACTACGTCCTCGACCTGGGGCAGAACACGATCCGCCTCGAGGGCAAGATGGAGCAGCCCGAGCTGTACGAGATTGCGGACCGCGCGGGCCTGATGCTGATCGCGGGGTGGGAGTGCTGCGACAAGTGGGAGAGCTTCGAGTACAACCACGACTTGGCTCTTAACCCGCCCCCTGTCTGGGACGACCGCGAGTACGGCATCGCGCGGTACAGCATGGCGCACGAGGCTAGTGCTATGCAGCCTCACCCGGCGATGCTCGCCTTCCTGATCGGCAGCGACTACTCCCCCGACGCCCGCGCGACGCGGAACTACATCGAGGCGCTGCAGCAGGCCGGTTGGCAGGTGCCCATCATCGGCGCGGCTAGTGCCCGCGAGCCTGCTGTCATCAAGAGCGGGATGAAGATGAACGGCCCCTATGACTGGGTGCCCCCCAACTACTGGCACGACGTGCACGACACGCGCATCCTGCAGGAGCAGCGGTACGGGTCTGCGTTCGGGTTCGGCTCCGAGCTCGGCGCGGGCGTCGGCACGCCCGAGCTGGGCAGCCTGAAGAAGTTCCTGTCCGAGGGCGACCTGAACGACCTGTGGCAGAATCCGGACAAGGGGCTGTACCACATGTCGAACGCTGACAGCCAATTCCACGACCGCAAGGTGTACAACGCAGCCCTGTTTGCGCGCTACGGCAAGCCGTCGAGCCTGGACGACTACCTCCTGAAAGCGCAGCTGAGCGACTACGAAGCGACCCGCGCCCAGTTCGAGGGCTACGCTTCTCGCTGGAACGCGGCCCGTCCAGCCACAGGAGTCATCTACTGGATGCTGAACAACGCCTGGCCCGGCCTGCACTGGAACCAGTTTGACCGCTACCTCCGTGCGGCGGGGAGCTACTTCGGCTCGAAGGTTGGCTCTCGCGCAGAGCACGCAGCATACGACTACGTCTCGAAGGACGTGTGGCTCATCAACCGTCTCCTCGACAGGAGCGGCAAGCGTACCGTCGAGGTAGAGGTACTCGGCCTCGACGGCAAGTCGCGCTCGAAGCAGACCCTCGAGGCCGATATCGGCCCCAACAGCGCCAAGGCGATCGGCAAGGTCCAAGGCCTGGACAAGATCGACGGCGTCGTCTTCCTCCGCCTCCTCCTGAAAGACGGCGAGGCAGTCCTCAGCCGTAACGTGTACTGGCTCGGCAGCCGCAACGACGAGCTCGACTGGGCAAAGTCGGACTGGTGGTACACCCCGACAACGAAGTATGCCGACTACACTTCGCTCAGCAAGCTCGCCCGCGCCCAGGTCGCCACGAGGGCAGCACGCGCACAGGACGACGGACCGCTCATCGTCACGCTGGAGAATAAGGCGGCCGTGCCCGCCTTCTTTGTTTCGGCTAATCTCGTCGACGAGCACGGAGAGGACGTGACGCCCGTCATCTGGAGCGATAACTATGTTACGCTTTGGCCCGGCGAGACGCTCAGCCTCGAGGCGAGGACTAAGGGGAGGGCCGCTAAGGTGCAGGTTAAGGGGTACAATGTGGACGCGGGTGAGGTGGCCTTGTAGGTGCTGAGATGGTCTTCCGTGTTCTAAGCCCTGTGTTCAAAGCTCCAGAAGGACAAACATGTAGCCACGTACTTTAAAGACTGGAATGTAGATATGTAGATATGTACACGAGTGATGTGATCAGAAGTCCAATACAATGCCGGCGGCATCGTCTCCCGTCACATGTCGCCTCTCGCTTGCACCAATTCATCGCTCTGACTGTCATCTGTTACATTTTGCATTCCTTCAGACTACGTCAATCCGCAGCTCCACAGCAGGCTAGCTAGATCCATCCGTCTGACACTGTCGCCTCGCTGCCCCCTTGGTGTCCCGTGGTGTCCCCTTGGTGTCCCCTCGCTGTCCCCTCGCTGTCCCCTCGCTGTCCACTCGCTGTCTCCTCGCTGTCCCCTCGCTGTCCCCTCGCTGTAGCTGCAGCGAACCGCTATATCATCGGGCAGTCACTCGGTTAGCTGTCCGCTCACGCCATCCGTCAGTCGCTCCATGACGTCTTGTCTTCTGTTACATATTTGCATTCCTTCGCTCCATGACGTCTTGTCTTCTGTTACATATTTGCATTCCTTCAGACTACATCACTGCGCGACAGCCGCAAGGCATCGCGGCCCACAGTCTCCAGCCTGCTGCCATCATCAGAGCTTCGCATCGGCTACGCCGTGCTCAGCTCTGTCTTTGTCTCCAGGCAGTCAGTTAGTCAGCTTAGTGATAAGCTTTCCCCTATTCTGGCCCGAGAACAACCTCTGCCAAACCTCAGGGCACTCCTTGACGTTCGCGTCGACGACACACTCCTTGTCGTCGGTCGTAATCTTGCCCTCCTTGATCCACTTGCCGAGATTCTTGACGGCCTCCTCGTACTTGCCCTGCAGCATCATGTCGACGACGATGAAGCCGTGGATCTCGAGACGGTTCGAGACGACTTCGAACATGTTGGGGTAGTTTGAGACGTCGCGGTCGTTGTAGCTGATATTGTTAGCGCGAGCTGCGAGGGCGAGCGGAGCGAGCACGAGCTGCTCGTGGTTGAGTGCGAGCGAAGCGAGCGTGGAAGGTTCAGAGTTGAGGGCGAGCGCAAAGAGCAAAGTACTAGGAAGCTCGGTGGTAGATTGAGTTGGAGTGTGGGGAATGCGAGCTGGGTGACTGCTATGCTTCACAACTTTGGAGCCAAAGACTCGAAGTCTCGGAACCGTGCGCAGTCTCGGCTTCTTTGATAAGACCATACTGGATCCGAGACATTGGATCACCACAGAAGTGTCTCGACGAGGACACTGAGGGCCCTGCAGCGCCGAGATCCCCACACTCTCCTTCCTCACGGTGGTCTCTCACACGCTCATAGCTTCGCGCACCCGCATCTCTCCCCGAGAACTCGCACACTCGCACCCTTCGGGTGCTCGTGCACTCGTAAATACTCACGTAGCAATCATACCACAAACGCCAATCTTGCCGTACCGCTTCATGAGCCCCAGCATAGTGTTAAGAATGGGCCCACCGACATTCTCATAGTACCGGTCACACTCCTCCGGCAGGGCCTTCTTGAGGTTCTCTGCAAAGTTGGGGTCCTTGTAGTCGACGCACTCGTCTGCGCCGAGCTTCTTGACCCAGTCGCACTTCTCCTTGCCGCCTGCGATGCCGACGACGCGCTTGGCGCCGATAACGTGCTTGGCGAGCTGGACTGCGCAGCTGCCCACCGCTCCCGCGGCACCGGAGACGACGACGGTGTGCTCGGGCTTGACGTCGAGGATCTCGAAAATGCCCTGGTAGGCCGTCACGGAGACCATGCCGAGGACGGAGAGGGAGGCGGCTTGCATGCCCGGGAGGTCGCTGGGGTTAGCTGGCGTTCACAACATTGCGTTCGTTGTCCTTCACTCCCGTCGAACAATGCCCTCTCGTCGCAGTCCGAGACTGGGGCTGCGAGAGGACCAACGTCGAGGTGAGAGCACAACGGCTGCACGATGTGGGGACAGGTCCACAACGTGTATAGCTGCCTGACGGCCGTCAGGCCGCCAGACAGCTGATGTACTCACTGAGCAGGCGACAGCAGCTTGTCAGCCGGAAGCACGGCATAGTCGGTCCAACCGAAGGGACCGTACCAGTACTGTCCCTCCTTAGCCTTGTCCGACTTGCTAGCCAGGATAGTGCCGAGGCCGTAGGCGCGGACGATCTCGCCCTCGTTCATGGGAGGCGCATAGAGGCGCTTCGGGTCGGCGCCCTTCTGCATCCATCCGCGCTGGGCCGGGTCGTTCGAGATGAACTTGACCTGCACGAGCACCTCGCCGTCCTTGAGCTCGGGGAGGGGGCGGGTCTCAAACTTGAACGTGTCCTTCTGGATCGCCTTGTCGGGCTTGTTCTCGAGAAGCCAGCAGTGCTGTTCGGTAGGGAGGCCCATTGTGTTGATTTTGGTGTGGGGTGGGTTGTTTGGGGAACAGGGAGTGGTAGTGTGAAGAGAGTCTAGGAAGACGAGGGAACGGGGAAGTGGGATATGGGGCCAAGAGCCGCCTTTATGTCTTCGACGTGTTCCCAACAGATCCGGGTCATACCCATAGGACGTGGGACGTGGGATAGCGGACCGGCGCATGGTCTGCCTAGCTGCCTAGCGGCAGCGGCAGCGGCGTGGCCCGCAGGTCCACAGGTCCGCAAGCCCGCATGGCTTGGCCATTGATTAATTCTTTGACATCATGGAAGCTCTGAGATCTCCCTCTCGGCCCAGTGCCCAGCCTAGAGAGCCAGTGCCCAGACTCGAGTGATCCTGGCAGAGTGTCCGCAGTATCCGTAGTTGTCCGTCACATCCCCATCCCCGCGGCAGACCAGAGAAAGCCAGTAGGCAGGAGAAACGTCAGTGGAGCCCTTCCCTCCCCTCCACCAGAGCTGGCTTGCCCTCCACTCCATCCTCCACCTTTCCACAAGTCGCACCGGGCGTAGCCGACGGCCATTGAGGTCCACCTGCCCATACTGGTCAGCGCGCCCCGAACAACGAAGCGGCCTCCACCGCTCGTTTGTTTGCACCGTCCAACCCATGCGGACAAACTGCGCATGCAGACAAGCATCTGAGTCTTGTTTACAAAGCAATGAGTGCGAGGCCATGCTGGCTGCGAGCCACTTCATCAGTAAGCAAGGGTCTGCGAGAGTGCACCCTGTTAACAGGAATTTTCAAAGTCGCCCCTCATAGAACACTGCTGAACACGGGCTCGTGCCAATCTGATATCGTCAAGATATGACGTCGGTCGGAGCCGGCTGGATACACGGAGCGGCTGTGGCTTTGGTGGCTTTGGCTGCGAACCTGGCTGTGGCTTGGATATCCTATTTCCGGAAGGTCCCATCCGCGGTTCTTGTCGCCACGTGAGCTTGAACTCGATATCAGGCTGACCTCTGATGGTCGCCTTTACGATATCTTCCCATGATATAGCCGTGTTGCGTTGCTATGAAGTCAGAGCTGGGCGCGGCGGGTGACCGTGTGAAACTGAGCTGGTGGCACAGAGCGAGCAGAAGGGGAGAGAATGAAAGAAGCATGTTGCGAGCAAGCGAAACGAAGAGCCCCTGTGGTGAGCAGAGCAGCGCCGGCTCAATGGTAATAACTTGGCATAGGCACAGTGCGTTTATCGCTTATCTATAACTTAACAATGTACAACGGTTCCTCGTTCTGTCTCTTGTCTGTCTCACTCCCTCTCGCTGACGACCTCACGCCTCGTCGTCTGGTGCAGGCGCATGGGTCGCTGCCGGGTCGATGGGCTTCGGGGCGTCTGCGCCGCCGTCGCCCGACTTGGCCGACTGCCCCGCATCGCTCGGCTGCGCGCTCATAGCCGCCGACCCCACGTTCGAGCCAAAGTAGTCGCGCTTGGTCGTATCGTGCACCACGGGCTCGGGCCGGCGGTTCTTGGTCGGCTTGGGGCGGTGTGTGTCGACCGCAGCAATGCCGAGGGGGTATCGCTCCTCCTCACAGCCATAGGCGCGGGGCGAGATACGGATAAGCGTATGCAGCGGCACGTTGATGTACGGCAGCTCCTCCTGCGGCAGCTCCATGAAGTACGCGTACAGGCATCGAATGATGGCCTGGTGTCCGACGATCAGGATGTTCTGCTGCCGCTCCAGCTCCATAATGACCGGCTCCAGTCGCACCACCACGTCGCGGTACGACTCGCCGCCGCGGTACCGGTAGTTGAACTTGTCCTCGTCGCGCGCATCGTAGTCTTCGGGATACTCGCGCTCGATCTCCTCGTACGTCATGCCGTCGCACACTCCCGCGTCCAGTTCGTCGAGCGACTTCCACGTCTTCTTCGGGAACGGCAGCTTGGACGCCGTCTGGATCGTGCGCGTGAGCGTAGACGTCCACACCTCGAGCGGGCCGTCACCAATGTGCTTCTTCACCAGGTCGGGCAGGGCTGCCGCGTACTGCTCTCCGCGCGGTGAGAGGGGCGCGTCGCCGCCAATCTTGCCCTCGACATTGTACATGCTTTCTCCGTGCTGAGAGCAGTTAGCGGAAGCAGGAATGACATAAACTCACTCTTGACAGGTAGATGCTTCGCGGCTTTAAGTGCAGGTTCATCAGGTAGAAGGCAATGCGCGACTGCAGGTAGCCCTGGATCCGGTTGATCGTGACACGCTTGCCGACGTTGAGGATGCGGCAGAAGCTGATGTCCGGCTCGTCGATCGTCTGGTACACCTTCTCGTACTGCGCAATGCGCTTGCGGAAATCGGCCATGGCTTCCTCCGTAGACATGCCTGCGTAGTCGGGATCGCCGGACCTCGCCTTCAGTGCGACATTGGCGTTGATAACGTCAGGGTCGTCACAGTAAGACTCGAGGAACAATAGTTGAAGTCCGGGCTCCTTTGCGACGCGGTCGCGGATTTTGGCTCTCCGCTCGTATGTGCTATTAGTCGCGTCTGAAATGTCAGCTCTAATGAACCCTGTCGAGAGCTTGCGGTCTGCTCACCCATGATTCCGACGTTGCCCTCCTTCTTCAGCCATGCGATCAGGCTCTCCAAGCTCTCTTCGGCGAGCTGCTCGCGAGAGGCCTTTGCGTCCGCGTTGTTAGCGGAGAAGTAATCCGCCGAGTGGTCCGTCTTCTGTCCACCACTGAGCTGTCAGCATAACGCCGTTCCACATTGCACCTACGCCTCCTGTAAAGCACGAGCCTTTGACCGTCTGAGCTGGCCAACATTGAAAACTTCCACCTTGTACTCCAGCCACTGGGAATGTCAGCGATGTCGGACAGATAAGACCTACTCTCAGGTATCGCATGAGCTTGTTACTCAAGTACGACTTGCCTCGGGCCGGCAGTCCAACCTGGATGTCAGCTGTTGACCTCAGGTGTTTCAGCTTACCATTGCCACGACAATCTTTGCCTCTGAGTAGTCTGGCTTCTCCACTGTTCGGTTAGACAAGGCAGCTCATACGCGAAAGTGACTCACCAACGGTTCCGATACCGGATACGGAGGGGGCGCGCTTGAGCCCAACTGCATTCTGTCGGATCACCTTTGTGCTCTCGTCGAGAGTCTGAAGCCTGCACCGGTTAGCTGAAAGCCGTCTACCAGCAGAGTCTGAAACTCACAGACCCGTGGTCGCGCCGAAGTGGGGTGTCTGTGCAGGACTCCTACCCGGCTGCGTTGGCGGTGCGGTGTTGTCGGCCGAGATAGAGTTTCTGTGTCCCGGGCTCGATGCTCCGGAGCGGGTCGGCGGCGTCCTGTCGTTGCTACTGATGCTAGGAGCGCGAGACAGGCGGAGCGAGTCGATCTTTGAGATGGCATCAGCCAGTGTTCCTGGCTCTGGTGTGATCGAGGGCTGGCGCTTGACGACGGTAGGCCGCTCTTCGCCTTCGCCTGCCTCGAGGGCTTCGATGGCCTTGTCGACGAGCTCTGGGGGCGCTGAAGCTGGCGGAGGAGGGGCCGGCGGCTGCGACATGGTGTGACTAGCGAGTCGAGACGGTTGAACGACAAGAGGAAGAGTGGGAGATGCTCGCTAGACGAGTCACTCGTGGGCAGGCCAAGGCAAGGCAAGCGATATGGGCCGTGCAGCTGGCGCGCGAGTCAGTACCGCCCAGCCAAGCAAGCCCAGGCACGTGTTTGTGACGTGTGAATTCCACGGAGCCACTGCCGCCCAGCGCAGCGAGCGAGAGAGCGGGCGATAAGCACCGCTCCGTATCACCGTATCAGCCGCGGGTGTGGGGTCTCCAGATCCAGTAATCTCAGCGGGCAGCTGCTTGGCGACCACCCGCGGATGACGCGCTCGCTGACTTTGTTATTGCCCGTGTCGTTCGCCCACACTCACCTCGAAAACATCCAAAAGACGCCCTCGCCATGTCCTCGTACTATCCGGGGACGCAGAGAGACGGTCCCTCGTGGGACTCGTTCGACACTGCTCTGGAAGATGAGACACTCGACGTCGCCGAGGTTTGTTTACGTCGTCTTCCCTCGCTGACAGCAGTATGCCCATGCCTCGAGGGACCACATTCTCTTCGTCGTCGATGCCTCCGAGTCAATGCATAAGCCTCTACCCGATGAGGAGAATGCCGCTGGTATCATCAGGGGCAAGAGTCCTCTCCACCAGGCTCTCGAGTCTGTGTCCAACATTGAGCGCAACAAAGTGACCACGGGGCCGTCCGACAGCGTCGGTCTCGTGCTCTACAACGTGGACGACCAAGCCAGCGGGGCCTCTCAAGGAAAGCCTGGTAATGGCATTGTGACTGTTCAGAAACTTCGCCAAATCAGTGCCGAGGACATCAAGCGCATCTACAAGATTGTCCAGCAGGCCAACGCTGAGTACGACCAGCAGAGCGAAACGGATGAGGAGACTGTCGAGCCGCCGATCCTGCGGAAGCTGTTTCCTCCACGACCGGCGGATGATGAGGTCAACATTGCGAATGTTTTCACAGATAGCAATCACTTGTTCCGTGATGGGTGCGTTGCTTTGCCCCTCGTAGCTCGTAGCTAACGCTCAGTGGTAACAAGCTCGTTGGCAACAAGCGTATCTTTCTGATCACGGATGACGATGAGCCCAAGGGCAGTCTGGGAAATCGCCAGCCGGCAAGAACAACATACAATGTGAGGCTGTTGGCTTTGTACCACCAGCTGACAAGCAGGATCTCTTGGCCTCGGGAATCGACGTCAACACCTACTTTGTCGGCCGTCCGGGGAAGCCGTTCGACCCGCAGATCTACTGGAACGTGAGTCACAGGTCTTCGATCACTGCTGACGACAGGACGTTCTGCAGCGCAACGACGAGCAGTTTGCTAGACAAATCCCAGCGGCTGCTGATGGACTGACTGAGCTAGCCGACATTATTCAGGAGCTTGTCATTCGCCAGGCTCCGAAGCGCAAACAATTCAGCATACCGTTGAAGTTTGGCGGGAAGGATGGTGACATTGAGATAGGTGTCAGCGGGTGAGTTGCGAATAGCCGTGCGAAACTGATCGCAGATACTCACTCATCTCTGTCCAGAATAAAGGGCAGCCGAAGCTTGTCCACATGCAGGGAGAGACTGTCGATGAGGTTCAGACGAAGACGGAGTACACATCCGCTGTTAGTTGATCAACCGCCTACCAAACTGACAACACAGGAGACTGGTGGTGATCTAAAGCCGAACGAGATTACTCTGGCTTATCAGTTTGGAAAAGAAGCGACCATTCCGAACGTCTTGGAGAGGAATTACTGGGAGAGGGACGATGAGGTCAATGGCGCTGCCGGCAAGATGGACGTGGACGGAGGTGCCGACCAGCAGCCGAAGGTTGTTGCCCGGACGAGGGTGAGTGAAGGCAGTCTGCCTTCTGGCCAGTGACTTACGTCCAGGTGCAATTCACGAAGGAGGAGATTCAGAGCTTCCGCACGCTCGGCATCGAGCCACCACGTAGGTTTCCGGCAGAGTCCTTCTAACCTAGCAGAGATCCGTATCCTTGGTTTCCAGTCGCCAGACCGCTGCCGCTTAGAGGACAACATCGCGCATGCCTACTTTATCTACCCCGACGAGTCGACCTATACGGGTAGCACGCGGACCTTTACCGCGCTGCTCAACTCGTGTCTGAAGCTGGACCGACACGCGCTGGCGATTGCGCGACTGCGTGCGAACAGTCCACCAGAGTTTGTGCTGCTCATCCCGCAAGCAGAGACGTTCGCGAAGGGCGGCGGTCAAGAAGATCCGCCAGGATTCCATGTCATCCGCCTGCCGTTCGTTGATGACATTCGCGACCCGCCGCGCGGCATGACCGAGAACATCATCGCCACGGACGAGGAGACGAAAGCGATGGAGAAAATTATCCGCCGCCTCCGCTTCAAGTCGGGCAAGTATGCCTCGGACGCGTACCAGAATCCAGCACTGCAGTACCACCAGCGTCAGCTTGAGGCGCTCGCGTTCGAGGAGGACTTTGACACGGCCATGTTCGAGGACTGTGCGCTGCCGAAGTATCACGGCGTGCACAAGCAGGCGGGACCGCTTATGGCGGAGTGGAGGAAGCTGATTGACGAGGATGACAGGGCTGTGGAGGAGCTGAAGCCGGCTACGAAGCGCGCGGCGGTCAGCTCAGCTGAGGTGAGCTGTGCGGATTGCGATCTAGCTAACGACAGATTGATGAGGATGCGGTTGCGGCTGTGGTCGATGCGTTCAAGGCCAACAAGCTGTCCAAGGTGAGCTTACGAGATGCAGCTTAGCTGATGGTTGCAGGTCAAGGTCGCCGATCTGCGCGAGTACGCCAAGTTCCACAGTGAGTTGGAGGGGGACTGCTCAGCTGACAGACAGAACTCTCGCTGCCAGAGGGACTGTCCCTGTATAAGCTGTTGAAGCAGGACCTGATTGATCTTGTGAAGCCGCACCTGGAGAGTGCAGGGAAGAAGACGAAGGTCTGAGCGGAGTGTCGATAGAGGCTAAGCTCGTGTTGTACAATAGGCTGGCATGTATCCAGGCCCATGCCCACTGTTGCGGGAGAGGGAGTGCGCTGAGCGCCTCTGAATGTTTCTGATCGTTATCTGATAGCAGTCACGATCCGGGAGAAGCTTTGATGGCTTGGATAGCGTGACACTAACGGCTAACGATGCAGGGGTGAGCGTTCTCATGTGCTCGTGTGCCAGGTCGCGTGCACACATGTTCCCTCAGCTGCCCAAGGTCAGGAGGTCGTGGTCACGGCCCTGTGGCACTGGCACTGGCACTGTCATCTGCGGCGATCACGGTGGAGATCGGCGACTAGTTTGCACTATCATGTGATGGCCTGGCTTGGCGCGGCTGGGCTATCAAGTGGCCAAAAAGGTTCGGACAGTGACAGACGGACAGTGTGGAGCCGCCGAGGTGTGTGACATGCTATTGAAGTGTCTCCTTCAGGCAAGTGACTGTATGCATCTCCCGACGATGTAGACCGATATGATCTCGTTCAGGCTGGTCAGACGACAGCATGTCACCGCATATCACGCAGCACGCACGCACTGACAACGAGATGATGAAATCGCTACCATCCGCCGCTGCCTGTCGCCTGCTTGCTTTATTCGCACGTGCCTCTTACCGCGGCTGGGGACCAACCAAATGAGGATAGAGTTGGCGGCCCCGCAATCCGTACTTGGTCGTCCCTGGTCCTGAGCCTGAACCCGATGCCGTGACCCGCCGCCCGCCGCCGTCCAGCCCCGCTAGTCTTAGCTCGTCTTTGCCGTCCGACCGACATTGCGACAGTCTGACACTCTGAGACTATTTGCGTCCAGCAGACCGACCGACCGACTCGGGACAACACACATCTCTACATTGCTCGCATCTCCTTCGCATCTTACTCGCCTCCTCGCCCTCGCGCCTTTTCTCTTTCTCTGCCTTCCATTGCTACCGTTTGCTCTGTCGCTTGCAATCCGACCAACGAGCCGTGTTCTGTGCACCGAACAATTTCTGGCGTTTCACATCCATCTTATCCTCCATCTCCATCTCATCGGCATTTCGACAGAGCCCCTTGTCCCACGACTAATCGCCCCTACCCACCATCGTGCTCCACTGCTTCTGCTCCTGCACGACCTCATCTGACTGTCACGACCTAGATCGAAGAACGAGCAAGCGCAGCTTTATGGTCTAAGACACCGCCTGACTTGTCGCAGACATGAAGTTTGGGAGGTGAGTCTCGACCCGGCCGGCTGCTCGTCCGCGTGTGGGAGAAGCGGCCCGAGCCGACCGAGGGGGCACGACCGTCTGAGTCACCAGCGACAGTTGTGTCGCATATGCGTCTTGTGCTTCTCTATGTTCTAGCCCTGGCCCAGAAGCTTGCGTCTCGTGGTCCAAGACGGCCGGCAAAAGCCCGGGAGCCTTTGCGAAACCCTCCCGGTCTCAACCCGTGCTCCAATTGCTCCGTCAACATCGCTGACACCAGGTATCTGGACGAGAATGCGACTCCAGAGTGGAAACGGGCCTACATCGACTACCGGGGTGCCAAGAAGGCGATCAAGCGCGCCGTAGCAAGTCGAGAGAACCAGGCCGTCGACGAGAACAACGATTTCTCATCCGAGGACGAAGATAATGGCCCCAGTGCCAAGCCGAGAGCCCCCGGCTCGCCTGGCGGCAGCGCGCTGAGCCGCATCATCTCTGGCTCGTCGCCCCGATCACCCAATACAGCCCGCAGCGGCAAGACGCCGCGGACTCCGCGAACGCCCAAAACGCCTCGGCCGGGGACGAGCCCACTGAGTCCCCGGCCTGCATCGGCTACGGGCCGATCTGGGCTGCCGACGAGATCGCCGGCTCCGGGCGGAACGAGGGTGAGTACAGGTCTGGGCGTGGACATTGCGATCTGCTGTCGTGCCGATGCACGCGCCCGCCGTGCACTGAGCATACATGCCGATGTGCATGATCTAGCCCAGATTGGCGATCGCCGGATCGCCCGATTGGCGCCGTGTATACACCGATGAAGTAGACTGACGTGCAGCAAAGCCCGGGGTACGGCGCAACCGGCACGTCGCCGCCGTTAGACGACCAGGGTGTCCAGTTCCCGCCTCCACTCGATCTCGGCGAGCCGGGCATTCCGCAGTCGCCTGACCTTAAGTCGTCAGACCCGCCATCAGCGTACCGCGAGCCGAGGGATCTGCACCGCGAGCGGCTGAAGGGCCGCGTCGACTCGGCGCGCGGCGGCACGTTCTCACCCGCCGTCTCGTCGATCCCCGAGACGCCAGCTTCCGAACAGGATGGAGGGCGGGGCACGCCCGGCGCGAGCGACGCCGACCCTTCATCCCCCGACTCGCCCTCGACACCGCTGACCCACGCCTCGGGCCAGGGTCAGAAGAAGTACGACCCGAAGGGACTTACAAAAGCGAGCCCCGGTAAATTCTCCTTCCGGCCGCCAAAGACGCACGCGTCGGTCGGCGTCTCGACGAGCTCGGTAGCCGACGCGCCGAGCGGGCGCAAGTCGCTGAGTGAGTCACGCCTCCGGGCTCTGCTTCGGCGCTGCGTCTAACGTTTTTCCCAGGAAATCTCAAATTGCCCAGTCCGAGACTGCAGCCGCGGCAGCCGCAGTCCATGGACGAGCTGTACGAGTCGCTGAATCCCGAGGAGCGGGCTTTCTTCGACCACCTGGACAAGCAGCTTGACAAGGTGGAGAATTTCTACTCTGCGCGGGAACACGAGGCGACGCGGCGCTTCTCGCAGCTGAAGGACCAGCTTGATGCGCTTGCTGAGCACCGGCGCATCTTCCACGAGCAGTTTCCCGGCGGACAGCGCGAGTGGGAAACAAAGGTCGGGCAGTACTCGAAGAAAGCACACGTGCCGATCCTCGCAAAGGCCGTCAAGTCGCTGCACTCGCGCATCCCCTTCCACAGCCATAGCACGGATGACGAGAACCAGGGTGTAGGGAACGGCGTGGTCAAGCGTAAGTCGGCAACTGCGACGCCTACGGGCGCGTCAAACGGCGCCACGCCGGCCTACTCGACCGCCGTGAGCAGTACCAAGGCGGAACTCGGCTCCGATGCGTCCGAGGAGGGCGGCAGCGGCTCCAGCGGGGAGAACGAGACGTCGAAGGGGGGCAGCAGCGCGCGCGTATTACCAGGGCAGCCGAGACAGTTCGACCCCGAGCGCTACCAGAAGTACAAGAAGGAGCTGCGCGCCGCCGTACTAGAGTTCTACCGCAACCTCGAGCTCATCAAGAACTACCGTATCCTGAACCTGACGGGCTTCCGTAAGGCGCTGAAGAAGTTTGAAAAGGTCACAGGCATCGCGTGTCTGGAGATGTACACGGACGAGCGGATTGCGCCGTGCAGTTTTTCCCGCGGCGAGCCGATCGACCAGCTGATCAAGCACACGGAGGAGCTGTTTAGCCAGCACTTCGAGCACGGCGATTACAAGAAGGCGCGGTCGAGGCTGCGCGGGGAAGACGGACCGACGACGCACTACGGCGCGGTCTTCAGGTCGGGACTGTATTTGGGCTTGGGGCTGCCGGCCGCAGTCTTCGCCATCGTGCAGTCGTTCCGGCCCGAGGTGCGCGCACAGCTGCCCCAGTGGGGCGCCCTGCTGCAGATGTACGGCGGCCTGTACCTCCCTGTGCTGTTTGCGCTGCTCTTCGAGCTGAACCTGTTTGCCTGGGTCGAGGCGCGGATCAACTACGAATTCGTCATGGAGCTCGAGAGGCCGAATCTCGACTACAGGAGTTACATGGAGATACCGTCTTTCATGTTCCTGACGTTGTCGTATTGCTTCTTCTTCTCGTTCTACTTTATACACCTGTCAACGGTGGCACCAACGACGTGGCCGCTCGCATGGCTCGTGTTCGCCGTCGCGTTCTTCGTGAATCCCCTGCCCATCTGCCGCCGCAGATCACGGTACTGGCTCCTCCGCGTTCTCTTCCGCGTCGCGACGCCAGGCATCTCCCGCGTCGAATTCATAGCCTTCTTTATGGCCGACGAGCTCAACTCGCTCACGTACTCGATCCAGAACATCATGTTCATAGCCTGCTGCTATGGCAAGAGCTGGCCCGGCGACGTAAACCACCAGTGCATCATAGGCGCTTCGTGGCCTTACGCCCTTTTGGCAACTCTGGCTCCGCTGTCGCGTCTCATCCAGTGTCTGAAACGATGGTACGACTCGCGACTCTGGATCCATCTGATCAACGCGGGAAAGTACTCGACCACGATCCTCGTGGCGTGGCTGTACATGCACTGGCGCGCTAGTGGGTCCGACAAGAGCTCGGCGGCGTTCGCAGTCTGGGTCCTCTTCGCATGCCTCAATAGTCTGTACACGTCGAGCTGGGACATTGTCGTCGATTGGTCGCTGCTCCGGCCGGGGTCGAAACTCCTCCGCCCAGAGCTCAGCTACGGCTGGCCTGGGTTTTACTACTTTGCAATGGTCTCGAATGTTTTGATTCGGTTTATCTGGATCTGGTGAGTGGATGTGATGAAGGGAGCTGACAGAAGGTACATTCCCGATATTGGCCACCTGAACAAGCTCAGGTCGTGGATCTTCGCCCTGCTAGAGATGATTCGCAGGTGGCAGTGGAACTTTTGTGAGTACTGCGGTGGAGTTGGGCGATCAGGGCGGTCTCGGGCTGGCTTTGGTGGAGACTGCAACCCTGCCGCGCCGCACTCCATCTTGGACGTCGCGGCTTGTGCTGGCCGCATTCCAAGGCCAGGGTTTGCGGCCCAGCGCATCACATCGCCATGCACTCCTGCGTCGCTGCAGCGCTGGCCGTCGCTATCGCGACAGCCAGTGGACACCCAGTGTGGAGGCAGGGTGGAGGTCCGGTGGAGGTCAGGAACAGGTGGAGGCACCGTGCCTGATCGACCTCCACCCCCCGAGTGTGGCACATCCACTATCTTATCGAGATCAACCCTCTTCTACATCGTCCAACTTCTGCAATCGATTTCTCGCTCGTTTCTGCATGGAAAACGCTTACGGATAGTGCGTTTGGAAACTGAACACCAGGGGAATGCAGACAGCTACCGCGTGACACGTGACATCCCCTTGCCGTACAGGAGGATCGATCCGGACACGGACGACGACGATTTGACCTCGAAACCGAAAGATCGAAGTAATTTGGACAAATTGAGGGCTAAAATCCTCGGTAGGACTACGCACGGACGCGGGGTTGATGCCCTGAACGTTGGGCCCCGGGGGCACGCCAAACAGAGAGAGTATGAGGCTAGTCGGCCGGGTGATTATCCGACTAGAGGGACTACGAGTGATGAGAATGTCTAGGCGGCCGCTGGGGCTGTGGGCTCTGGAGGTGTATGCCCTGGCGCATCAGGCTTGGTCTGGGCCATGCGCACCCCAGCTGCTGCTCGCTCGACTTCCGTTCAGTGCGTAGCGGTTTGTCGGGTGGAGAATTGCCTGCTCGGCATGATCCTGGGTTGCCTCCGCCTCGGTGGGTGGCTGCCACTGCCGATCGCGTGCCTGGCCCCCTTCGTTGAGACTGCCCGTCTCTGAGCTCCGACCCCTGCGCTCTGCGTTCGTATATCAAGTTTATCATATTCCTGCATCATCACATTCATATGCATCGTACATTAGGTCATTCACGGCAGGCACTGTTGCGACTGATTTGCTACGTCTCTCGGGCAGGGTAACGTGTAGGTGGCGCTGTGCGGTGGTGCGAACAGCCACTAGTCCGCCGACTTCTCCCAACGCGTGCAGCCACGCAATGTCATCTCACCACGAACAACAGACACAGGCATCGAAGTCTAATTGGTGCCATCCGCATGCGTGAGTATCAGAAGCCCCTCTGTCTCAAATCTGAGTGTCACAGAGGCAGCCATTGCTGAACTTTACGTGCAGGTCTCCTCGATGACTCTGCCGCTTCGGTGAAGAAAGCGAGCCTAGCTCGGGCGAAGACGAGCGGGGCCAAACTCTGTGCACTGGGTGACCTTCATGGGCTTTCGAGATGCCGGTAACAATGCCTTTGGCAGCACCTTACAGAGAGAGTCTTCTGCTGATCACCTCTGAGATCTGAGAAGTGCATTCGCGAAGTAACACTGCAACACGTTCAGCCACGGAGTGCGCTACATGGCTACTCTCGCACGGTCATGCACTACGCCACTGGCGTCCTCGCCGATGTTTTGAGCTGACCGCACGTGCTCAACCTCAGGGGAAGGCTGCACGCGGACAAAGGGGCCCGAGCGTCGTGATCGGCAAAGAAGTCACGCCTGCGCCTTCTCGCCTTCTGCGCTTCTTCTCTTGTCACCTTCTCACCTTCTGTCCTTCCTTCCTTTCTCGCTACCTGCCTTCCTTTGTTTCGACCTTCTTCTCATCCTTCCTTTCGCCCTCTGCCTTCCACCGCTCTTCACCCCTATTCAACGCTTCAGCGGGTTCTGCCTCATAAGAGGGACTAGAGGTTGTATCTTCCCTTCTCTGCACCACTCGCCTTCCTCCGCCTTCCTTCTCTCAGGCGTCGCACACTTCAATGCATTTGTCGACAGCGTTCCTTTCGCTGACGCTCTCAGATAAGTCATCATGAACGATGTTCCCCGCAAAGCCCAACTTGGTTCGCGGGTGAAGAGCTGACGAACAAGCCTTCCCTCAACTTGACTCGCAATGGCCTCCATACGCCGATGACCCACCTAATCTGCAACAAGGTCGGCCCCGATGACTGCGGCACTCAGTGAGTTGACATCGCTTACGCACAAACTGACATCATCAGGCTTTTCGCCCTCACAACGCTAATCGAGCATTAAAGTTGTGCTGACGGCTTCCGAGCAGCGCGGCTTCGACCGGCGCGCTCAGAGCGCCGAGGACACCGTCTTCGCGGACGTCTCGGTCTTGGATCTGTCGTCGTCAACCGCAGCCGCAGCAGCTTCTTTCCAAGAGCATGTTGAGGATGTTCTTGTCGATCCCACCGATCTCTGCGCATGCTGCGAAGGTGACGCGGTCACACGTCGCCACGTCGTCGAGCCCGGAGTGATCATGTTTGCCCGCCGAGCCTGGACGGCCCCAAGCCGGCCATTCCACCGTCGTTTACCTTGCTTCGTCCGGACACATACATCACATACACGCTTGCGTACTCCATCACTCCAGCTTCCAATGGCGTGTGGGAGCTTGCGAGCGAGGGCCTCTTCAAAGTGACCAATTGGGTTTCACGCACAGTGCGTGCACGACGTCGGACGCCGCAAGTGCCACAAAGGTTGTCTTCCCGGCTGTCTCCGCTCTCAACCTCGCGTCATCGTCCCTGCCTGCGTCTGAGGACACCGCTACCCACGTCGCCGACGTCTTGTGAGACCCGGTTGAGCAGTGCGACGTTTGTGCCGAGGACCGCCACGTCCATCGCTTCTTCGCTTGTCCCGGTATCCTGATGCTGTCGCCGCCCGATGGCTCTAAGGATTTGCCGCCGTCCTCGTTCAAGCTTTTGAGGGAGGGAGACGTACTTGCGTACAAGCTGCTGGCGGTGATTAGCGCCACAGTCGGATCCCAAGGCGAACTGTGGTCCGTCACCGAGAGCGGCATCAAGGACGCCTCCAATTGGGCTATCTACCGATCCTTAGTAAGTGTTGCCTTCACCACGTGTTGCCTTCACTGAGACGTCGCTGACTGCCAAGTTGAAACATACCCAGTCCAGCAGCAACCATCTTGCGCCGACGAGGAGGACGCCACTGTCTTCCTCGACGATGAGGGGCAGTGGATTTGCCTCCACTGTGGGGCGGTTTTCTCGACCAGGGCAGGGGCTTCCCACCACGCCCATTTCTGCTCGCAGAAGGAGGAGACGCAGTGCGAGCAGTGTGGCGAGTACGTGCAGGCCGGCTGGCACGCCGACAATCACGCCCAGTCCCACGAGTCCGGTTACGGGTACCGCTGTCGGCTGGGCTGCTCGCAGCTCTGGTTCGGTCGCCGTGAAGCGGCGTGGGACCCATGAGCTGCCGACCACGGCGTAAGCTACCGCCAGGCCCTCAAGAATCAATCCATCCCCGTCCCCCTATTGCCGACTGCCAAGATCTCTCCCACCGACGACGGCAAGCCTACCTTCACCTCGCCCCCGCGTCGATACATCGACGTCAAGATCTGTTGCCACTGCAACGCATCGGGCAGCCACGACTTCCACTACCGGGATGCTGATTCGAGCGT
This sequence comes from Trichosporon sp. DN520, assembly GCA_030347605.1. Taxonomy (NCBI): domain Eukaryota; kingdom Fungi; phylum Basidiomycota; class Tremellomycetes; order Trichosporonales; family Trichosporonaceae; genus Trichosporon; species Trichosporon sp. DN520. Next base: position 620,957 of record JASJUY010000013.1, read on the forward strand.
CGTCTATTGTGGCCCTTGTTATCGATACGTGCGGCTCCATCCCGACGGCGACCTTCCTCCCGCTTCCCTACTCGAGCGCCGCCGCTCCTCCCCACCCCGGGCCAAGCGCGTCGAGGGCAAGCGCATCTGGCGCAAGGTCGAACGCCGCCAGCTCAAGGCGTCAGGTGACACCTTCACCTGTGCGAACAACCACTGCCGCGCCGTTGTCCGCGTTGAACTCGCGCGCAACACGGACGTCCCCGACAAGTTTATTTGCTCTGCCTGTCAAACCTTTGCTCGCCGCAACGAAGGCGACGTCCGTCCCGAACGCTTGCGCGAGCACCAACTACGGCGTGAGGCCGGCATCGCCTACGTGCGTCCCGATCACCAGTGCCAGTCCTGCTCAGTGACGTCCGCGCCACGCTGGTACAGCATTGACGGTATCTTCAGCCCCTCCGTGAGTTCAGTGCATTGCCGACATAACATCTGACTTCTCCCAGGGGCATCCATACCCTGAACAGCCTCAGCCCGAGGTGCTGGAAGACCCCGACGCAACCGTGTTTTTGGACGACCAGGGCCGCTGGGCCTGCCTACACTGTGGAAGCGTCTTCAACAACCGCGCTGGCGCCTCCAGGCACGCTTTGTACTGCAGCGACCGGGACGAGATGCAGTGCTCCCGGTGTGGGCAGTGGCTTGAAGGAGAGTGGGATTGGATCAACCACCAGGAGTTCCACCGCTCCGGGTACGCGTTCAGGTGCCGGTTAGGCTGCTCAAGCCTCTGGTTTGGTCGAGTCGAAGCAATGCTCGAACACCATTCGGGTGACCACGGTATTACCTACCGCTCGGCTCGCGCGCAGAAAATCCTTCCCGTCCCTCTCTTGCCCACCGCTCAAGTGCTGCCCAATGCCAATGGCAGTGCCAAATACGTCTCGCCTTCCCGCCGGTACATCCATCGCAAGATCCGTGACCACTGCGGAGCGTTGGGGAACGCAGGGTACAGGTTCGCGTCGGCCGAATCGGCGCAGGTGCTCTGTCGAGCTTGTATCGCCCACAAGCTGTCCGACCCCGACCACAATCTCCCGCCTCCGGAGGTGCTTGAGCGTCGCTCGAGGTCTGCCCCCCGCCGCAGCCGCAAGGGCGAACGCCATATCGTCCGCAAGGCCGAGCGACAGGCACTGCAGGCTACCCAGAGCACTGTGACGTGCGCGAACTCGGAATGTGCTGTGATGAATATCCGTGAAGCGCGAAACACGAGCAAGGTCGACGCGTATCTCTGCATCCCCTGTTCAACATTCGCACGCCGGAACCCAGGCGAGTCACGTCCTGCAAACCTTCAAAGCCATGTCGAGCGCCGCCGTGCCGGCATCGCGTACGTGCGACCAGACCACGAGTGCAAGGGCTGCGGTGTCACAACGGGACCGCGCTGGTACAGGGTGGACGGTGGGCACATCTGTGCCTACTGTCACCTGTACCAGAAGGCCCACAACGGTGAGCAGCGGCCGCTCTGGCTCGAGGCGGAACGGGCGGCCAAGGGGGTAGCGTACATCTGCTGCGTCTGCGAAGCGACCGAAAGCAAGGTGTGGCGGCGCGTGGCTGGCAGCGTCAGGCGGCGGTGCCAGAACTGTCACCATTGGTGGGAGCTTTACGGCGAGGAACGACCGTCGAAATTTGAGGCGTACCGCACCAAGACAAGCCCACACTTCTGCTCTCACTGTCGCGCAGGAACCACGCCCAAGTGGTTCCGCGACGGTGAGGGTGGTCACCGATGCCTGGCTTGCCATCGCCATGCGAAGAAACACAAGCGTCTGCCGACCGCGCGCGAGATCTCCAAGCGCAAGCCGATCCAGTCCCGCGAGCCCAGTCCGTCGCCTTGCTCCAACAGCCCGTGCGACAAGAATGCTGTGACCATGGGTCTGTGTAAGAACTGCAGGCGGAGACTCCCAACTGCTGCTCGCACTGCGGTGATGTCGACACTCATCGCTGGTTTAGAGATGGCGAGGGCGGGCACCGCTGTCTGAGATGTCAGCCCTGCTTGAAGAAGCACAGCCGGGTGCCGACCGCGGCCGAACTCAAGAAGCGCAAGCCCTTGCAGAAGCGCAAAATGGACCAGCCCTGCAGCAACCGCCCCTGCGACCAGTTCGCAGTTACGAAGGGCCTGTGCAAGCGGTGCTACGACTAGCAATTGAAGCACCAGACTGTCAGGCCAATCCAAACAGGCGCGAAGCGCGTCAAGGCTGTCCCCGCGGTCGCGTCTTCCTCTCGCGTAACCCTCCACACTCCCACCGCCTCGCCTGCGACATCATCTACCGCGCCCGCCGCCCCGATCATTGCTTCGACTTCTGCTTCCCCCTCCACCGCCAAGCGCCGCAAGGGCAGGCCTCGCTCGCGCGGATTTTGGCGCTGAGGTGGGCGAGCTCTTGGTTGCAGGCCCTGGCTCTGCTCATGCGTTTGTGGAGACCTGGTTCGACGAGCAGACTGGCGATCATCGTCTGGTCTCTGCTCTGCAGATGTACGAGGACATCGTCACTGGAGAGCGCATCCCCGACGTACTCGTCCTTGACGGTATCACGGGGTTTTCAACTAGCCCATTAGTCATGATCCCTGTATTGGAGGCGCTTGGTGAGCGCTTGGTCGTTGTCCTCGTCGGTGACCATCATGAGGTGTATGTGGCGGCAGCACTGCTCGAGGCGCTGCGTATCTTCCGGCGGTGGATGAAGGACAATTTGTCCGACTTGGGTCCAGGAGGGTTCCCCCCTGGGAACGAAGCTGCGGTTATCCTGCAGCCGATCACGACGATCCTCGCACTGGGCGACCTTCGACGGCTTGGAACCATGCCCGAGCTGCCACCGACAGCCAACGCGGCGCGAAGATTGGCTCTTGCGTTTTTGACAAGGTCACTGCGAAGCGACGTTGCGATGCTGTCGTTAATGGCATCGGTCGGAGTAGGTGTTGTTGAGGTCGACGGTGAGGAGGTCTTCGATACGCAAACGGACGCGAGGCGCTGGCGCAGGCACCGCCGTTCGTTGGCGGAGATCAGGAGAAGTGCTGGGGTTGAGGAGATTGGCGATGAGGACGGCCCGGTGGAGAGTGAGGACGACGACGGCTATGACGAGGACGATGAGATTGGAGGCAGTGAAGTGCTGGTGGAGAGAGGAGACGAGTCGAGGGCAAGAGGCTCTCGCGGCAGCAGCAGGCGACAGCGCCATCTTCCGCATCCCGGCTCGCGAGCTGGTATGGAGCAAGTTCCGGGCATGTTCGCCGTGGGGTGGGGTTGGTGTGGTCGGTGTGGAGTACGTTACGCCGGCTGCTTCACCACTGATGACGCAGGACTACCGGAGGTTGACCACCTGTGGGCTCGAAGCGGTCTGTCACACGTGCAAGTCTCGCGGCATCGGCCGAGCGTGAGTATGCTGAAAATGCGAGCACTGACCGCAGACCCGTCGCTCGACCGCTCACAACGAGGGACACCGCAGCTGTGCCAGTGGCGCGCCGCGAGATCGGGCCCTGTGTCAATCCCGCCTGCCCGTATTCTCAGCCACCATTCGCGCAACTTCTTCTGCGTGATGATCCAGGCCGCGAGACTGTGCTACGGTGCGACCCCTGCCACGGCTACCTTCGGCGGTACGGTCATGAGAATCCGAACGTGGATGAGCCCCGCAGGACAGTCGACTCGTCGGACGCACGACGCTGAGAGGGTGCTGGGTTTGGGATACTAAGAGAGTTCGAAATTGACAGCGAAGTGATAAGGCGAGTGACATGGACATAAGGGGGTCATAGTGTGGCGGTATCGTTAGTTACATAGGTTTGTACTTATTTCTTCTTATTTGATTATTGCAACACCACTCCACATGTATCATTATACGTCGGGCGTTCCTGAGTTGACTCCATCGAGTGCATTACCACTATTACTGCTACAAGTATCCATAACATGACTACCAAAAGTCGTCGACCATGCTGTTGCCCTTCTTTGGCCCTGCAGTGGCCTGGGCCTGGTAAAAGTCCGCAACCTGAGGTCAGTTACTGGTTCAGCGACGGGGAACTGACCTGCTCCGACGTCGTCGCCTCTTCGGGCCCCTTGTCATCGCGCACCTTGATGAAGCGAGGGAAGCGAAGCGAGATGCCACGCTGCTCAATCTGCTCGTCAGTTCTCCGCGTAGATACATCAACTGACCAAGCCATGCGCGGCCGTGTACACGGGACTGAGCGACAGGTCCGCCGTGAGGACCTCCCAGACGACCTTGGGCTCGAACCAGACATCGGGCTTTGCGCCGCCGACCTCGATGTTGCCTCTCGCGCCGCCAGTGAGTTCGAGAGGGTGCAGCTCGTCGTAGAACTGTTGCAGGAGTTCCTCGCTGAATCCCGTGCCGATCTTGCAGATGGTCTGGTAGTTTTCGCTGTCGGGGTCATAGCAGGCGAGCAGGAACGCGCCGTACCAATTTGTCCGCTTGCCCTTGCCGTAGTAGGCACCAACGACGACGAGGTCGAGCGAGTCGCCCACTCCGGACAGGTAGTCCTTCTTCAACTGCGGGTTAGCTAACGGGATTGGGAGAACAGCTTACCTTGAGCCAGTTGATACTCCGCCGTGAGGGCTCGTACGTCGATGCATCTGACGCGAGCATCTTGACCATCAGGCCCTCGCACCCGTCCTTCACCGACTCTTCGAGGAAGGTCTGAATCTCCTCTGTCGTCGTCCCGTCGGACGACTTGGCAAAGCCAAACTCGCTCTCGACCGCGGTGAAGTGCTCCTGCAGGAGCGCACGGCGCTCCTTCAGCTCCATTTTTAGCAGGCTCTGCGTGTCAGCTGCAATCTGATACACAAAGCTCACCTCGCCGTTCAGATACAACAGGTCGAACGCGAACAGGTGCACGCGCACCGTGATGTCCTCTGCCTTGACGTCCTTGCGCTTTCGACGGCTCAGGTCCTGGAACGGAAGCAGCTTTTTCGTCTCCAGGTCGTACGCGACTGCTTCCGAGTCCAGCACAAACGACTTGACTCCAGGCTTGATACACTGCTTGTCAGCTATCACGCCGCAATGGTTAGCTTACCCGAGGAATCTGCTCCACGAGATCTGGATACTTTGCACTCATGTTCTCCGAGTTTCGACTGAACACCGAGATCGTGCCGTCCTCGAGCAGATGCACCTGCGCACGCTCGCCGTCATACTTGTACTCGCACGTGAACGGCTTGCCCTCGAACCGATCGAGCACCTCGCCGATGGCTTTGGTCGGCTTGGCCAGCATAGGCTTTAGAGGGACGCCTGATCGTTAGCGATGGTGAGTCGGACTCCAACGAACCCGGTGTGAGCTTGCAGTTCTCGCGCAGACCCTCGATGCCACCTTCCATCAATGCAGGGACAATAATGTCGTAGTTTGGCAGTTCACTGCAGTCAGACTCAGTGTCAACATCACCCTCACCTGTAGACCTGCTTGACGATCTCTGAGCCTTCCTCCAACTTCTGGGTCAACTTCTCCGGCGAGATCTTCTTATCTCCCAGCCCCTTCAGGACCATGGCGTGAGCCAGTGCAACGACCAGTGACCGCTCAGCGAGACCTATCCGGAGTTTGCCTTCCAAACTGCGAATAATGAACTTGGCTTCGGTGCCCTGACACGCAGAAAGTAGCTTCTTGATGATGCCGACTTTGCGTGTCTGTGACTGATTATTAGCTCGGTAAGCCCACCTTCTAGCTCACCGAGTTTCCCGACACCTTTGCAATGTCCGTCAGGCTCTGGAACACTGACGGAACAGTCAACGGCTTGGGCTTGAACATTGTCGGCTGGACGTTTCTCGAGTTCTGGGGTCAGCGTACATCTTCGACGATCACTCACCATAGCGACCTTCCCCAGGTCACCCTCCTTGCGCAGATCCTCCTTGATCTTGTTCGCATTTCTCCCCGTGCTCTCCGCAATGGCCTTGACCAAAAGCGACTCTCCGATACCCAGTTCCGTGCCTTCATAGTCAGGGCAGAGCCGGTTGATGCAGAGGTACACGACCTTGAGCAGATTCGAAGACTTGGCGTCCTTTGCCGTGTCACGCTTAGCTACCACTAGGAGAAACTGTGTGAGGATCTCCAGGATCTGCAGTCGCTTTGTTGTCGCCTCGATCTTCTCAAAGGTGGAAACGAGTGCCGCATAGGGTACACTGCGAGGTCAGCTCGGCGATACTGTACAACTTACGGCTCGCCTTCCTTCCACGCCTTGTCGGCAACAGGTACGGGTGTAGTCTTCTTGGTGAAAATAGAGGCACTATGGTCAGTCCAATCGAGCGTTGTATCTCACAGCTTGCTGGCGGCCTTCTCCTCCTGCTCCTCCATTTCTTCGTCGCTGATCTCATCCTCGCCCTCGTCGTCGTCCGCGGGTACGTGCTCGTCGTCGTCTTTCGGCTTCTCAACCTTCACCGGCTTCTGGAATATGGAAGCTAACGGTTTGCCGTTCTGTGATGAGGGTTTGGCCGGCTTGGGACCTTCCTTCTCGGCCTCCTTCTTCTTGGGCGATGCTTCCTTCTTGGGCTTTGCCATGTTGAAGATGGAAGCTACGGGTGCTTCAGTCTTGGCCTTCTTTGCGGGAGGAGGCGATACTTCAGTCAGATCTAGCACTTTATTCTCTCACTCACTAGCCTCTGCTTTCGGCTTGACGGGCGACTCGCCTTCATCGTCCGAGTCCAAGATCCGCTTAATCTTGCGCTGCTTGCCAGCTGGCGCCTTGACGGGGCTAGGGGTGCCTTCGTCTACAAAGTCAGCATGACAAACAAACTGTATGCAACACTGGTTGACTCACCAGACATTCTGCTCGAGGAGACGGTGGCGAGACTGTAGCGGCAAGGAAGGGGTACGCAGCTGCTCGAAACCATAACAAAGCGCGTCGCCCTCGATATTTGGACGCGTCCAGCCGGTGGAGGTGGTTGAATCACCTTCGTCATTGGCGTTACGTAACTTTCGCTTGCCATGCACATCCCACGTTTTCGCCATGATCTTGCCTTTTGAGTGGGAGAACAACCTTTGCCTGACGTCGTTTATTATCCGTTTCATCAAAGCCTTCCGAGTACCGTGCGGGGTCATCTGCGGCTGCTCCGAGCCGATCTCACACGAGACACCATCGACAACAGATTGAAAAGGCAGGCAGTGACTCGGTGCCCCTCCCGACGCGTGTCTGTCGTTGCTGCTCGCTGGCGACCATCCTTTCCGACAAGTTTATCCTGCCCCACAGCCATCGCGCGATGAATCGCTCCTCTTCGCGGAAAGATCTGCGCGCCGAGCGCCGCGCGGCGAGTCCCTACTCGCGGGGAGAGAGGACTTTGAGGCGTCCACAGTCGACCAGTCTCCTAGTGAGTGGCAAAAGCTGCCTTGCTCGTCGCCTCGCTAACGTGTAGGGCTCGTCCATCTCATCGCTCGTCAACTTTGTTACTCATTCGTTCCGTAGGGGGGACGACGAGAACAGGTCCATCTCGGGATCCGAGGATGAATGGAACGGAGAGCCTCCCTCTGCCATGAGGGGACAGGACGTGTTCTCCCTCGCCGCTGCTGCTGGACGTCGAGGCGAGGACTTTGAAGCTCGTGCAGAAGTTTGGCGGCAAGGCAAGGGAGCGCTGAGGAGCGGTCGATCAGTCTCGGTGAGCTGCCAACCCTTCAGTCTAGCTGACGTTCAGGTGACGCAGACATCTTGGAAGGGCCTTGATCTGGACGCCGGCGACCAGTATCGTCCGCCGTATGCCTCACGCGCCGTGGAGACCACCCCGTCGGCTCACTTGTCCACCTCTCGTGCCCCGCCGTTCGACTACACCCCGAAGCCGAAGAGCTCGCCCGGCGCGCCCGGCGCGGCCTCTTCAGCAGCCCTGCGTGCGTTTCTGAACGCCAAGGGCGATGAGCCCCTGCAGCCGAGTGATTTGCGGGTGATCGAAGCACTCACCGACGACATCCGTCACGAGAGCAGGGCCACGGCCACCGGAGGCTGGAGCGCAGGCCTTCATGCTTCGCAGCGTGACGAGCCGAGCATAACCCCACGACGATCTGTGGCAGGAGGCTCAGTCTCATCCCCTGGATCGGTGTTTTCGATGGGCAGCGCGCCTTTTCCTCCGCGTTCCGGCATGGGCTCTGCTCGCAAGGTAACGTACTTGGGCCCCGGCATGTCACCACGCCGCCTGTACACCAAGCCTCGAGTTCCGTTCAGGCCGCTGTTCAACTTTGACGAGCCGACAAAGGACCATATGGCCGGCAAGAAGCGCAAGACCGAGGTGCCCGACCTGGAGGTAGTCGATCTTGATGAGGAGGACAGCACAAGGGAGCAGAGCAGGTCAAAGGAGTCCACTCCGAGCGGAGCGTCCGACTCTCCCGGCCTGTCGGCTGCCGCTTCCGTGGCCGCAGCCTTCAACGCCTCGGCTCGTCGCCCCTCTCCTTTGTCCCAGACCATTGTGCCATCGCCGGAGCGGGATTTCGTCAAGGAGGGTAAGAAGCGCACGGCGGACACCTTGCAGGAGCTGTATGACACGGACATCGCCCCAATGGAGCCGTCCAAGCCGCAGATTCTCTTCAACCCGTACGAGGTGGGTGCTCCGTCACTGCCCAGCAAGCCTATCAACTCCTCGATCCGGCGCTCGACAAGCGGCATGAGGATGTCTCTTCGCAGCTCGACTCCAAGCCGCGGTGCCGCCAAGGAGATTGAGCGCCTAAAGGGCTCGACGCGCAAGCTCACGACACTCGAGATGGTCAGCGGCTACAAGCCCAGCGCATCAACAGCGTCCGCGACGCCCGACCGTGAGGAGCGTGAAGAGGTTGAGGAGCTTTTCGCCACGCGTCCCACAACGCCCGCAATCTCAAAGGATGCGCCCGCTTCCTCGAGTGCATCAGAGGGGGCACGCAAGACCATCCCCGTCATCAAACCGTCCACCATCGAGGAGCCTGAGCCATTCAAGCCTCTCCCCACTCCCTCACTTTCGTCCTCAACTCTTGGCTCGTCGCGATCGAAGCCGGACACACCAAAGCCCCCACCTGAGACCAGCGTCACGGATCTGATCATCTCCGCGGCCAAGCCAAAGCCCGCCCCGGTCTTCAAGCCTGAGCCCGTCAAGCTCGCCCCTCCGTCAGCGGAGATCAGCATCCCTTCAAACATTCCTGCCGCCCCTGCCATCCGCAGTCCCAGCAACTCGTTCAACCCCTCGGCCATCTTCCTGTCTGCCAAGGACTCCGCCCTCGACATTGAGAAGAGTGCGCTTCCCTTCTTCACCTTTACGATGCCCGCGGTCCGATCGAGCCCTAGTGAAGCAGTCAAGGAGGAGGCGCGCAAGCGGCCCCGGGAAGAATTCACCTTTGTTGGCCGCAAGAGCAGCCTTCCCTTGTCCCGTCTCACCCCTCCGTCGAAGTCTGCCCCTCTTCTGCAGCCGACCCCCGAAGTGCCCGCTCCTGCACAGGGTAAGGAGTGGGAGTGCTCGCTGTGCATGCTGAAGAATCCCGACTCTGCGAAGGAGAAGTGCACCATCTGCGAGGCTCCCCGTCCTGGAGCGAAGACCGCTGCCCCCTCGGGCCCGCCTGCGCCGCCCTCTGTTCCGTCCGGTGGATTCTCGTTCGGCGCAAAGCCGACTGCCGCGACGCCTGCGGCTCCGGCCGCCAAGTCCGGCGGCGAGTGGAAGTGCGACACCTGCATGCTCATGAATCCTAGCACTGCGACCGAGAAGTGCACCATCTGCGAGGCTCCCAAGCCTGGTGCTAAGGCTGCTGCGCCGTCTGGTCCGCCCGCACCACCGTCTGTCCCGAGCGGCGGCTTCAGCTTCGGCTCCAGCTCCGGTTCCGGCTCCAAGGCGCCTGCGCCGCCCTCTGCGCCCAGCGGTGGTTTCACCTTCGGTGCCAAGTCCTCCGCGCCTGCGTCCTCAGCTGCCAAGCCGGCGAGCGGAGGCAGCGAGTGGACGTGCAACACCTGTATGCTCAAGAACCCCGACAGCGCGAAGGAGCAGTGCACGATCTGCGAGGCTCCCAGGCCTGGCGCCAAGTCCACTGCTTCGTCTGGCCCGCCTGCGCCGCCATCTGTGCCGAGTGGAGGCTTTAGCTTCGGCTCCAAGCCGGCTGCTACCCCGGCTGCCCCAGCGAAGTCGGCCGGCAGCGAGTGGACGTGCAGCACTTGCATGCTCAAGAACCCCGACAGTGCGAAGGAGCAGTGCACGATCTGCGAAGCCCCCAGGCCAGGAGCAAAGTCTGCCGCCCCGTCTGGCCCACCTGCGCCGCCGTCTGTGCCCACCGGGGGATTCAGCTTCGGCGCTAAGCCATCTGCACCTGCAGCCTCGACCTCCAATGCTAGCGGCAGCGAGTGGACGTGCAGCACCTGCATGCTGAAGAACCCGGACAGCGCGAAGGAGAAGTGCGAGATCTGCGAGGCGCCCCGGCCCGGCGCCACGGCTTCGTCGATCGCGTCGAACGGCATGCCCGCGCCTCCGGCGGGTGGATTCAGCTTTGGCGCGAGCTCTGGCCCGCCTGCACCGCCCTCTGGCGGCTTCTCTTTCGGAGGCAAGCCTGTTGCCGCCCCTTCGAGCTCGAACTCGACATCGTCGGGTAGCGGAGGCTTCAAGCCCGCTGGCCTGCCTGCCCCGCCGGCTGGTGGCTTCAGCTTTGGCGCGAAGGCACCCGCGCCCAGCTTCGAGAAGCCCAAGGGCGAGGGCACTTGGACGTGCAATACGTGCATGCTCCAGAACCCTGAGAGTGCGACTGAGCAGTGCACCATCTGTGAGGCGAAGCGCCCGTGAGCGACTTGCTTGGTATGACATTGGAGTGGGAGCGGAAGTCTGCTATGTTAGAGTAGAGATATAGATACCCGCGTGTTTTGCATGTATGCGATTCTGTTCCCTGGAGCGTATCGGAAAACCGACGCGGGGCTCCGAAGCAGGAGGAAGCGGCGCATGCGCTGTACGATTTGACTCGAGTTGGTGGCAACGCAGCAGCCACAAGGTGCCTACTTGGGTGCCAAATCCGAGTGGAGGCGCGATATGACTTGATTCCTGGACGTGCCGGAGTGAGTGATCGGGGGCCTGGTTCCGAGATCCGGCTACCACCCTGGGAGGGCATTCCGCAATCTCGGCTTCCGCATCGCATCACCAAGTCTGCATTTCGTCATTTCCCACTCCTGCGCAGACCTCCAAGTCAGCCAGCAACACAGGTGTCACCATGCCGCGGCCAGAGATCGACTACTCGGTATACCTCGTGACGGGGCGCGAGCTGCTGCCTCCGGGCAAGGTGAGCTATTAGGTGCTTTGGAAGCTGACCAGCAGGACTACTACGAGTCGCTCGAGGAGTCGCTCAAAGGCGGCGTGACGCTGGTCCAGGTGCGAGAGAAGACGGCCGAGACGGGCGAGTTTGTCGAGATCACGCGCAAGACAAAAGCGCTGTGTGACCGGTACGGCGTGCCGGTGCTTGTGAATGACCGGGTGGACGTTGCGCTCGCTGCGGGGGTGGCTGGCGTGCACATCGGGCAGGACGACATGGACCCGGCAACGGCTCGGAGGTTGTTGGGCGACGATGCCATCCTCGGCTTGAGCGTGAGCACGAAGGACGAGGCGGAGGCCGCGACGCACCTTGCGGGTAGCGTGTTGGACTATGTCGGCATCGGAGCTATCTGGAGCACGCAGTCGAAGGACGTCAGCAAGAAGGTCATGCTTGGTCCTGCTGGTGCGGGCGAGATTCTCGACATTATCGCGGACAGCGGACTGCGCAGTGTCGCCATCGGTGAGCTCCTCGCGCACTCAACAGCTGACTTGCAGGCGGCATCGGCGCCCGCAACACGCCCTTCCTGCTACACGGCTCGACCTCGCCTCTGAAGAGCAACACACTCGACGGCGTCGCCGTCATCAGCGCCATTGTGTCCTCGCAGGACCCCGAGGCCGCCGCCCGCCAGCTGTCAGACCAGGTGGCCAGCTTCAAGCGCTCCGCGGCCCTCGAGCTCCCGCCGTTCACATTCGCAGGCGACCGCGACGAGACGCTCGAGACTATGCTCGAGACGGTCGCCGAGCTGATCCACACGGTGCGCAAGACGACGCCCCTCGTGCACCAGATCACGAACAGCGTGGTCGTCAACGACTCGGCGAACGTCACGCTTGCGGTCGGTGCTAGCCCCATCATGGCAACCAACGCGAGGGACTGCAGAGACCTCTCGCCCGTCATTGGCGCGCTGCTCATCAACTCTGGCACTATTACCGAGGAGACGCTCGAGGGCATGCTGGCTGCGGGCCAGGCGGCGAACATTAATGGCAAGCCGGTCGTTTGGGACCCCGTGGCCGTCGGCGCGACGTCTTTTAGGAAAGAGACTGGGCAGCGTGAGTTCGAGCGGCGAGCGGCGAGCGGAGCGAGCCGCGAGCATGGAGTGTGATCAGCGAGGCACTGGTTAGCACTCTTGGGTCCTTGTAACCTGAGAGTAGCTGCGTACTTTATCTGCTTACTCCGTGAAAAATGGGCTGCGATCTCTGCGAGCTAACCCCTTTTCCGAACTCTAGCTGACGACAGAACTGCTCCACGCCTTCCAACCAACCGTCATCAAAGGCAACGCGGCCGAGATTGGCGCTCTGGCAAACTCAACCGAAGTCTCCGCCCGGGGCGTGGACAGTGTCGGTCGTCTCTCCGACCCTGCGTCTCTCGTCCGTCGTTTGGCTAGGGAGCGACAGTGCATCGTCGTAATGACAGGCCAGGAGGACTACATCTCGAACGGCACGACCGTGCTGAAGGTGACAAACGGGCATCACCTGCTGGGCCTAATCACTGGCTCGGGGTGCATGACTGGCAGCATTGTGGCGTGCTTCTGCGCCGCGGCGCGGACGTGGTTCCTGCAGCGTGTGGAGGAGATGGGATCGCGCGAGGAGGGCTTCTCAGACAAGGGGTGGGAGAGCGACAGCCAGCTCACGCAGGGCAATATGCTCGTTGCGGCGCTTGCTGGCGTGCTCACTTTTGAGGTTGCTGCTGAGAAGGCGGCGAAGCGGCCCGATGTCAAGGGGCCGGGCACGTTCCGGTCTGCGCTTATCGATGAGATGTACGCTGTTAGCGCGGCTGAGGTTTGCCAGTTTGCCAAGGTTGAGGTGGTGTAGGCGTTGATGTGTGTGTCCATCTTGTCGTGCTCTTTTCTAGTACTCTCTGGTCTTGTCGTGCTCTCTCTCATAGTCTAGACATGCATACAGTGTCACGTCTTGCCCGGGCGTATGCTAGATGCAGGGCATAGGGAGGCGGGTAATATGGTGGAATGAGGGAAGAGGTGGGGCACAAGCAGGAAAGATTAGTCTACAAGGCTATGATACACTGCAGGCAGGGACAGCGTTCTATGGATTGTCCGTGATATGGTTAGATCAAAGGATCGCAGCAGCAGCAGCGGCCAGCAGACCCAGCACATCACCCACGCCGAAAGAATATCGCGGAAGAGCACTCGAGGGCTTGGCTGAAGCACTTGCGGCGGCGGCGGAGGCGCCTCCCTGTCCACTCGGGCCGCTCTGGCTGCTGCCGTGGCTGCTAGCCTGGCCGCTGCTGGAGTGGGAGCTCTGCTGAGCGTTGACAGCATCGCTTGTTTTCTGAGCCGTGCCAGCTGTGCTCGTCGGCGCTGAAGAGGTCGCCGGCGGGCTAGCGGGACGCTCCTTGCCAACGAGACCCTGGCCGTACGCCTTGGTATTGCCACTGTCGAGGGCCCAAACGAAACCGTTCATGAAGTGGCCGATGAAGAGCTCATCATTCCAGGCTGCGGTGTGAGCTTCTGAGCGACGACTGACGGGGATGTGTGTGATCGGCTTAAGGGGCCGAACACACAAACTGCAGCTTGGGCAGCGTTGTTTGTGCCGTTGCGTACTCACTTTCGTTTGAGTGCCCGAGAGAGGTGTAGAACGAACGACCCGACTTCTGCACGCCATCTCTGAGCGGCTTCGAGCCCCCAAAGTCCTCGATGTACCAAGCAATAGGGTGCGGCGAGCCCTGCGGTGTCGGGTGTCCTCCGGCATTATTGTAGGACGAGTCGTCAACCGTCATCGTGATCTTGGCGCCGTTGTCACGAGGATCATTCTTGAACATGTACACCTCCTCCTCAAAAGTCCAGCGGTCGGGGAGGCCGCGGTTCGAGGGATGCTCCTTGTCAATCGGCATGAAGGTCGCCTGCTGAAAGAGGGGGTGGTAGTCGAATTGAGCTGATCCGTTAGCATGACGGCCCATCCCAATTATCGGACAACCCACCGCCAACAGTCTGCTGGAACGAGGTGTCGTTACGCAAACACGACGAGGCACAATGCACGCCGACCCAGTTCCCGCCTGACTGGAAGTAGCGCTGCAACGCGCCTTGCTGGTCCCAGTTCAGGACTTCCTCGGACGTCTGCAGAAAGAGGATCGAGTCGAAAGCCGCAAGCTTGTCGTCCACGAAGTACGTCGGGTCCTCAGTGAAAGTGAACTCGACGCCGTAGTCTCCGGCCCGCTGCTTGAACATGTCGATCGCGGTCGGGATAGAGTCATGCCGGAAGCCTGCTGTGTACGAGTACACCAGGACCTGCGGCACACCCCAAGTGTTGACTTTGGTGACCTCCAGGGCAGAGGCGGAGCCGGCGAGCATGGCGGCGCTGCTGAGGAAGGCCGAAAAGAGCGCCATGGCGGAGATGGAGGCGTCGGTGCTCAGCGAAACAGGACAGAGCAAGATGAAGTACCGACGCGTTATACACGGCTCGCTCGTTGAAGATGGACAGAAGTATGTGTTGTTGGGAACACGCGTGCTCGGTGCTGTGCCGCTAGTCTGGGATCGCAAGGTGGAGGTTATGCTTAGTGTAGATGCTTGGCTTGGCTTTCCGCCGGTTGTGCGCTAATCGCGGCCTTGGCGCACGGCGCCGGTTGCCGATGGAAGCGTGAGAGCGCTGATGGCACGAGCCATGAGCCAGGGTGGTCATGTCTTCAGGGCAGAGACATTGTATTGCGTCGATACGCAGCAGCAGGAATAACACACCCGCGAAACTGAATCCAAGAGTCATCCTGTGGATGGTTCGTCCACGAGTCTGCTCATTGATGCCATGTCTGTCTGTTTGGTCGAACGCCTGAATGAGGATGTTCGCCTATGATCTGCTAGGTATAGGCAGGCGCTCGGTCACGGCGTGATGACGGTAGAGTAATTGTCGGTGCCGGACAATGTAGAGCTCTGCGGTCTCGATGATGTCTGACGAGCACGCAGCTGAGCTGCTGTCTGAGCTATGAAGGACAAGTAAAGACAACCTTAAAGGGGACGGCGGATGCCTTGTGCTAGTGGCGAGCCGCATACGTTAAAGGCTACAGGTCTGAGCATGGCTCGCTGGGTCGGCAGTGCCCAGAGGAGAAACAAGCCCTTGCGCCACTTCCCGGCAGTGTAGCCTCTCAGTCTGACGTGATGCATGCTTTGAGGTTGCTATGCAGTCCATTGATCCGCCCAAGAACAGTGGCAGCGAGGTCTCAAGACGCTGTCAGCGCTTCTCTTTACAGACAATTAAAGTTGTCCTTGCCTCCTATGAACACAGTGACTGGCGTTCGCAGCTGTTGTTGATCCCCAGCTGCTCATCACAGGTCTCGAGACCATAATGACAATGGTCATCCCCCGCTTGAGATCTATCTAGGTGCTATCTACCTTACGATGTGCGCCCATCCACTTGATTGTCTGGAAAAGACGATCTCATTTGCCAAGACCATGAACGCGACCGGTGGTTTGAGAAGCTACGAATAAGACAACGCACGCACTGTCCCCTTGTTGACATGACGATGACTGAGCGTCTCTTTTGTGGCTGATCCGTCTTCTCTGCCGGTAGCAGGAGAGTGTCAATTTGAATCACCACAAAACGGTTCACGACGTTCAGCGAAGGCTAATCGGGATGTCGGCCCGATCTCAGCCATTCTCAGGCACGCCCCACGGCCCGCTGATAAGACGGTCGGCTAAGTTGATTCCTCCGATCTCCACTCGTCATACCCAAACGCCTCCAATTGACGATTTCGATGCAATCTTTCCATCACCCACTACACAATGTCGAAGCTGAGCCCAGAGTTGAAGGCTTTGATTGCCGATCCAGCCGCCAAGGGTGGCGACATCCCCGCCCCGTCGTCAGAAGTCACACAGGCGCTGTTCGCCCGCCTGGCTGCCGAAAAGCACGTTGGCCGGGAGACTTGGCTCTGCCTTGCAGCAGCGGTGCTGCTTACTATCAACTCGTCAGAAACGCTGTGCAGGCTGTACGACTATGCTGCTGGAGATAGCTTAGAGGACCAGGTGCTCGTTGCGTCGGTGAGTTTGCGGCCTCATCTCTTGACCCAGGACGATCAGGCCGAGAAAAGGCGCTGACGTCAGGCGATCCGCGAAGTCGGGCTGAAGTGCATCAGCTTCGGAGGCGTTCCGCGAGTGAGTGCCACCGAATGTGATGAAACTCAGCGAGTGACTGACTTATAGACGATCAACAATCTCGGCGCGCTGCACAATCACCTGCCGGAAGCTGTGCGTGAGGGACTACAAAGCGAGCCGGAGCGCGGGTCTCTCTCCCGCAAGGAGGGCATTGCGCTCTGGAACGACATCTATGGCCAGCACTCGGAAACATTGATCGAGAAGCTGAGCTCCTTCCATCCCGATATGGCCGAGTACATCCTCGACGCTCACTATGGGCCACTCCTTACTGATCCGCCAGCCAGAGAGGGGCAGTTCCGCCTCGGAAGGATTCTGACGAGCGTCATCGCCATTGCGGCGCTGAGGGCGCTCACTGGCGTCGGGCTGCAGGTCACGAGTCACGTATATGGGCTCAAGAAGGCGAAGCTCGAGGGAAAACTGGAGGGAGAGGAGTGGCTTACGAGCGATGAGGGGTGTATGTGGATCCTGCGGACAGCTGATGATATCGTCAACACTATCCTGCGAAGTTAAGCAACATTGGGCCACCCCACGCGTCTCCCTTCCCCGCTCCTATGGCCGCTCCGCCCATCACTTGGGCGCTCACCAGCGTCATACTGTCTGAAAGGAGCACCTTGAAGCCATGTTGGACTCAATCCCCGGCGACCGCATCGTCGCTCACAGTGGTGGTGATGAACACAGGCCATCTCGGCTGTGAGGGTCACAGTCACAGCGGAGGTATTCAGCGGTGGTGATAGTCCGTCTTGCAAGCCGCAACGGGATGCCTGTACCACAAAAGCATTCTGTATGCATATGTGACCCTTGATCATCAGTGCCTACCCTCAAATGCATGCATCTGTACCCCGGACGACCACAACGCAGCCAAAGAGAAGCGCGTCTGGACGAGTCGCCACCAAGCCGGTTGCCACACCACGCGGCGATACAGCCGCTCGCCCCTCTACGCCCATATCGCCGAGCCTCGCTCCCCCAGACCAGCACCTATATAAACCTCTGGACGCGCGCATCCCAGAGTTTCTTCTTTGTGCGGCGCCACGGGTTACAGTTTCCCCTGTTGCTCAACGGTAATATTCGACATCGTTTCGAGCGTCAACCCGATCTGGCAAGATAAACGTGGTCGTCTTAATTCCCTTACTTCTCGGCACTGGTCGCTTCAGAGGTCGTTTTCTGAGTCTTCGGGCGAAGGATTTCGGCTGATGGAGGATTGTTGCCGGGGAGTGGGATGGTGGACCATACATTCTCATATCACTCTGTACATTTTCATCTCATGGACTCTTTCCGCTGTATTCACTATCGATTTGCATTGTTCTAGCGACACAAAATCGACGGAGGACGGCGCTTCTTATCGCTGGTTGTTTTGGTCGATCAAAATTTCGAGACCTCCACCTCCACTATCTCGCACCTCACGCACATCCTCTGGAAATTCCGCTCACGCGACTGCTCACTGAGTCTGACTGACTCTCAGCTTCGATAGACTGACCGCAATAAGCAGCGCACGGCAATCAATGCATAATGATTAAAACGGACGATGTTGACGGCAAAGCAATGCAGAGGCAGAATTTCAACGCCGCTGGGCCCCGCATCGACCGACCTGAGGCGTAGAGAGGAAGCTCAACCTGTCCAGGCCAATCAATCGATCAAGCCAACATACAGCTTCCCGAGCGGCGTGAGGCCAACGCCTCCATCCTCGATAAGCATGTTGACCCTGCTCACACCCCCAAGATGCTCCGCATGAGCCATAGCGCCAAACCAAGCGTACCGGCTGTTCTGTCAGCCCTCTCCCACCAAAAGGACTCACTAAACCATATCATCATTATCGAGGAACTCGAGCGCCTCCCGCGCAAAGGCCATGACGTCTTTACACTCCCTCCCCTGTCCCGAGAAATCATGACAAGCAAACTCGGACAGTATAAGAGGCCTCCCGAACACCTTCATAGCCTCAACGTCGTTCTTAAGCCACTCGACGTTGGGCTGATAAGTGTGAAAGTTGATGTACTCTGGCGCATAAAGACATCCGTCTAGTCCTGCCGGACAGAGCTCGTCAAAGAATCGGCGAAGCCAGTCAATACTGTGCGGCCCCGTGATTGCCGGAGAGGCCCATTGGGATCGAGGACAGAGGCGCTTCGCCTCCCGCCACGCCTTGGCTGCACGTTCCACCGTCATTGATGCTGCGATACCCTTTGCGACGATGTCGGGCTCGTTGAAACCCAGGATTAGCGAGGGACAGTTCCCGCCGTCCAGATCCTTGAGGTGTGCGTCGCTCCACCTATCTGTCAGCATTGCAGTTCAGCTTGTAATGAGGTAGCAGTAAGATGTGGTACTCACAGCTGGCCGACAAACTCTGGCGCGTGGGGGATGTCGGGCTTCCATAGTCCCCAGTTCCAGAACCAGGTTAGGACACCGTGCTCTGTCAACTGTGCTGCTGGACCGGGTTGCCCGCCTTCCTGGCCTGGCCAGGAGAATCCCCGCTTGGGTGACACTTGGCGCGTGCTGAGGGTCGCGTTGCAGTCGTCGCGAGGGATTGGCGTTGCGATCGCCGTGAGGGAGGCTGCTAGCGCTGTAAGAACTCCGAGATGAGCTACCATTGCTGAGTGCTTGGGCGTGGTCTTCTAGCTGATGTGAGCTGTTCACGCTGCAATCATGATGCCTATATATGCATCAACTGTCTGACCGCGTGAGTGCATTGCGTGTGTGTTGCTCTTGGCGAGCGAACGACTAAGCGAATGCTCGAGAGGACAAAGGCTCTCTGTCGATCAACGCCACTACGCCATGTCCATTGCGGCGCGCTTGCTGATCACCGCCACAGCGAGAGGCTGTGAATCGACTCGCACGTCGACTACCCAGCTATAGTGCCCTATTCACCGCAACGCTGACGAGCCCGTGTGATGTGAGAGGTTCTGTGCATAAGGCGGTTCGTTACGAACACAAAACAGTTTTCAGTGCCACAAGATGTTTAACGTTGTAATGAGAAAAAGAGATTAAAGGTACTCGAGATGAGATGGATCCTTCGTCTCTTTTACGAGCTACACTAGTGTGGGGGTCAAATCAATGCCATCGATCATGATCTTGTGGTCCTGATTTGCTTCTTCTCGTCATCATCATCCTCCGCTCACGCCGCTGACCCACGACAACTCCTTCCTACATCCTCTACGCTTACATGCCCTGGGCGATCTGTCCCAGACGCTCAGCGTACTCGGGGAAGTTCTTGAGGAAGGCGGCCTGGGCGCGCGACGCGTGCTCGTACGTGATGGCGTTGACGAGCTCTCCCTCGGTTCGCGCGAGCTTGCCGCTCTTCTCGAACCACTTGATGGCGTCGTCGATCTTGCCCTGCTGGAGCGAGAGCTGGGCGAGCGTGGCGACGGCGACGTCGCAGTCGGGGTCGATCTCGAGAGCCTCCTTGCAGAGCGTCTCGGCGGCCTGGATGTCCTGCTTCCACTGGAAGAGGGCGAGCGCCTTGTTGACGAACGGCAGGACGTTTCGCGGCTTGCGGTCCTTGTCGAGCTCGATCGAGCGGTCGAATCGCTGGACAGACTCCTCGAACTTCTGCTGGTCGAGGAGGATCTCGCCGTAGTAGTTGCTCGGCTCGCCACGGTCGGGGAACTGCTTGAGGATGCGACGGAAGGCAGCCATGCTCTTAGCGACCTCTCCCATCTTGTACTGCGCGACAGCGGCCTGGACGTGGGTGAAGATGAACTTGTCGTCCAGGTCGATCGACTTCTGGTAGTCGTCAATGGCCTTCTGGTGCTCGCCCATGATGAAGAAGACCTGGCCACGGTGGTAGTAGATGTCGGGGTCGTTGGGGTTGTGCTTGATGGCGGTCTCGAAGTCGCCGAAGGCGCTGACGGCGTCACCGAGCTCCATGTGGACACTGGCGATCTTGACCCAGCTCTGAACGAAGGTCGGCTCAAGCTCGAGCGACTTCTCGAGGTCCTCCTTGGCACCAGCAGAGTCACCGATGAGGAACTTGAAAGTACCGCGGATGTTGTAAGCCTCAGCCTGCAGGTGCTTCGTCGAGATGCCCTGCTCGATGGCCTCATTCGTGAACGAGACGGCGTGCGGGTAGTCGGCCGACGAGAGAGCGTCAAAGGCGAGCATGAGCGTCTGGTCACCCTGCGACGGGTTCTCGGGAAGCTCCGGCTTGGGGTGGTCACGGAAGGCAGCGAGGTACGACGAGATGAAGGTCGGCGAGGGGAGCTTGGGCTCGCGAGTGGCGAGCATGTCCTTAGCACGACGAGAGGCGAGCTTCTTCAAGCACCTCTCGACCGCCGCGGCCGCAGCCTCGTCCTGGAAGCGCTCGATGATCGTGCACGCCGTGAAATCTGTTATCAGTTAGCGCGAGATAATGAGGGCACCACTCACCCCTGACGGCCTCCTCATCGCGGTCCAGACGCTCAAGGGCAGTCGCTCTCCTCTTGAGAGCCTTGACGCTGTGTTGTTAGCGATTGGGACATGCCAAAGTGTCGCTTCTCGACTCACTAGGTGCGGTCAAGCTTAAGGGCCTCGTCACAGTCCTTAACACAGAGGTCGTACTCGGGAGGAGAGTAGTTGGTGTAACCTTAGATGTTAGCATCAGGTCAAACATTCTCACGCAGCAAACTGCTCTTCGAGCTCATCGGAAAACTCACAAGCAGCACGGTTGGAGTAGAAGACGGCGTCCTTCTTGACAGAAACCTCAATAGCCTTCGTGTAGCACTCCACAGCCTTCTTGAAGTCCTTCTTGGCGTACAGCTTGTTTCCCCTGTCCTTCAGAGTGGCGCCAAGAGCGTTGCGGTCAGCGTCGCTCATGGCCGCAAGACCAGCGGCGTCCGGGATGCCTTCAATACGAGTTAGCAGCTGCAATCTCACGTTCTGTAGATTACTTACCAGCCAGAGGGTCATCGCTGACCTTCTCCTCGACCTTCTCAGCCGGCTTCGGCTTGATCTCCTCAAGAAGGGGGCCGTCGGTTCCCTCACCCTTCAGGAACTTGTCCGACTTTTTGCTCTTCTTCTTCTTCTTGCTCTTGCTGCTTCCGGAAGCAGGGGCAGATCCGGAGCTTCCAGAGCTAGGTCCGCTGCTGCCAGAGCCACGCTGGGTGTAGAGATAGTATCCGGCACCGGCCGCGGCGGCGACACCACAGCCAATGAGGATGGCCTTCTGGTTGTCCTCGATGAAGCGCTGAGCGCGGGTCACGAAGCCTTGCGAGGAGGCGTCGGCGGCATCGGTAGCCAGCTTTTCGACGGGGGCCATGGTGGTGGTGGAGACTTTGCGAAGGTAGCGATTTGGAGCACCGTCGGAAAGATGATCCTTGGCGAAAGTAACGGAATGCGAAAACGGCCCTCGGCAGTTGACGAACGGCGACGAACGAACTCAGATGACGCTTTTCGCCGTTTGATCCCGTCCCTCCGACTGCCTGGCTGTTTGACTTATATGGGAAAGGGTCATAACTGGTCTCCACCTCCACATTCAGGATCCATGTACGATGGCTGTCTGCTGTGACGTTCACGTTACAAAGTGTGTCCATACATTGTCATTTGTGGGTGACTTGATACAATGAAAGTTGCTACAGGCGCCGTGGTGTCTATATGGAAGGCTTCTAATTCACACAGAATTGTTGGTGGTACAGGCATTGCGCGCGGTCGGCAGCGAGCAGAGTGGGTTCTGTACAGTCGCTACTCTGTCGTCCTCGCGCGTTTAGCTGGCTTAGGCTCCTCTTTAACTACGACCTCAGGGGAGGAGTGCGCGTCAGCAATATGCGTCTTGAGCTCCTCGGGCGTGTACAGATCAGAGCCTTGCGACTTCTTCTTGCACTCGAGACATCTCTTTCGACGTGCACACTTGGGGCGAGTGCAAGCTGCCAGAATGAGCACCGAAGTATGAGGCCCAGGAGTTACTCACCCTTGACGACCCGAGGCCACCACTCAGTCGCATCAGAGGACACGGGATCGCGATTGATCTGAGCATTACACACGGTCCCAGCAGGTTGTGACAGAAGGACGTCCCGGCAGGCTAGCTCCCATGCCTCGCGTGTCGAGTCATCGAGCGAATTGTACTTGGCGATGTCGTTCTTCAGGTCGGGCAGCCTGCGGAAAGCCCTGCCGATAGCAGCTGAGGTCAGTCTAGGCACTCGCCCTGGCACTAACTGCGGTCAGGTACGTCCTCCTTTACAATCTCGAGACGTTCGAGGAGGGCGGCGCGCACTCGCGGTTGACAGTCTTCGAAGGTCCAGCGGCTACCCCATCCTATAAACTGTGAGTCAGTTGCAAGGCAGGCGGATGTGACATGCTGGAGGCAGCCTGTGCCATTTGAACTCTGGATCCAAGCGTCCGTCGGCCGTCGCATTTATGATGTACAGGAGAGCGGCGAACACGCGCACGCCTGGATCCGTTTCTGCTTGCGGCGTGATGGAGCTCGGGATGTCGAGAAGTTTGAGGATGCGCTTGACCGGGGCGTCAAGTAGGACGTCCATGATTTGGTGTATGTCGAGCTGAAGAGAAGGAAGACAGAACATCAAAGCACGGCGTTGTGCGTAGATCAGTACGATCACCCGGTCAACGGAGTCTTTCTATTCCGACCTGTGTGGCGTCCGCTGGCGCCTTATGAGCTAGACCTGTTCCATCGCCCTCGCCCTCAGTCGGGAAGGCGGGAGGGTTTAGTCGCGAGATAAAGTAATCAGTACCCTGCATCAACGTCGTCCGGGTCATTTGGATGCATTTCTACGTTTAGTGGTGGCCAGCAGCAGCCTCAGCCTCGTGCATGATGTGGTGTCCCTCCTTGGAGTTGTACCAGGCGTACCTGGAGGTTAGCGCGAGTTCCCTTCCTGGCACCCGCTAGGGCCCGAGTGCTAGACCACAGCACAGTGGTGTGCTGTGCTACTCCTTTGGGGGCAGCATTCAAGAACCGATACTCACTTGTTCTTGCCCCAGACGTAGGTAGCGTAGCCGACGGCGAAGGGGACGGCGAAGTAGGGGACCTGCTGAGCAATGCGGCGGAAGCCCCAGAAGATGTAGCCGGGGATGGCACCGCGCATAGCAGCCTGCTGGTTGTTGGAGATGGCTGTAGATGGAAGACGAAGCAACAAGCGGTCGCATCGAGGTCGTCCTCGGATGAATGTTCGGTCCGAAGCGCGAGAAACAGAGCGGAATGGCACGGGCGCATTGTAGAGTCGCGGAAAGCAATCAAGAGGAGACACATGTCAGCTTACGCTCGCAAGCACAGCAGCTTCCAAACTCACAGTAGGTGTAGATACCCTTCTGCTTGGGTCCACCCATGGCACCCCACCATCCGATCTGTTTGTTAGCCGAGCTCCGTTTCCATCGCGGTGTGATCGATTCCTCCTCCGTCGACAAGACGCCCCTGCGCTCTTCGCTTTCTGATCCCGACAGCCGTTGCTGAACGTTTCGGCTCGACACCCGCGCTCGACCCATGCAGTCATAACATTTCGCCGACATGACCTCGCCTCGAACTCGGAGCCTCGTATTCCCTCGGAGTCGAAAAAGTCCGCGCCGCGCTTCACTTACCCAGGTCTTGCCTATTCTGTCAGCACAAATGCCTGCGCACCGAGTACTCACCACCGGGCATGCCGCCCTTAACAACAGTCGAAGGCCTCATTTTGTTGTCGTAGGAGTTGTGAGTGGTGTAGGTAGTGAGGTGCAAGTAGGGGACGTTGAGCACCCAACTTGGGTCTCCGTTCCGAGTGGAATTGCTTCCGCCTCACCGTTCTGTTCCGCGCCCAGCGAATGGGAACGAGGGCAAAGGATCAGGCCAAGTGCCACAGGCCGGCGTTAGATGCTCACCAGGGCTCAGCTCGCGCTCGACGTCGCTGTGTGGTGCTAGGTGACCGCTCATGCATAGCGCTCGGAGTGACATCGTCCACCACCAGCGACCCACACCATGTCCGACTCGATCCTCACCAACGTCGTTGGCTTCGCCGCCTTCGGCTTCGGCGTCCGCACGTTCCAGCTCGGCATCCAGAAGCGTCCCATCTTCTCCAGTGAGAATTCATCGACCGGCAGCGTATATATCCCGCTCGGAGGATGATCGAGAGTCGCAACTGCAATCGGAGGCCTTCTGCGCCTTGCGAATAGTCTGGTTAGAGACGTACAGAGGCGTTGCTGTTCATTGGGACAGCGATCCATGTGTGCATGTTGTCGTTGTCGACTTGCGGGCTAGCTTGTCCACGCAGCGCTACGATCCTTCCTCCACTTCGGCATATGCGTTTACGGTCTACAGCCGCCTTCCTCGTATACTAACAGCAGCCCCCTGGACCCACATCGCTTACTCGGCCGCCTTCGGTGCCTTCGGATACTGGTACTACTTTGTCGAACAGAACAGGTGAGTTGCGTCGCTGATCGAAATGGTGTTCAAATGTTGTGGTCGAGTACCCGTCGGATACCTGGATCACAGCGAAGAGAGTCGTCTGGCGCAATTGCGAGACACAAGCAGCCGTCCCGTGACAGTCCCCACCAGCCGTTGTGACGGAACAGCGGTCTCGGACCATGATGGAGTGAAGGCGAGACTCCTTTGCGGTACTGTGAGGAAGTGCGCGGGTTTGATCTCTGCGGCTCTCAGTTTCCACTCCGCGGTCAGACTTGTCACTCAGACGACACTTCGCATGCGGCCGCTCGAAGATCTTCGGGTTGTTGCTATGCTCCAGGCGCTTCGGGACTGCGGCCGCGCCATCCTCGCGAAGGAACGACACATGCTGATGTCCAGCCGAAAGCTCCTCGAGGAGAGGCGTGGCCAGCTCATCGAGAGCCGGCAAAAGGCGGCTGCGGCCTCCGCTTAAGGTCGCAACCTGTAGATTATGCAACATATAGGGATTCTAAAAGCAAGACACTGCATACGGCATGGATAGAAATGAGATAGCACTGCTTCGGCCACGTCCGTAGCGACGTCAGCGATTCCCTGCCTGCTGGGGTCTAGGGGCATGTTCCAGCGGCTGTTGTGCCGTGGACAGTGATCGCCGATCGGTCAGATGATCGTTCTTCCAATGCTCACTGCCCCGAGCCCCTGTTTATGGTGCGGAGTATGTGGCTGCTATACATCACTAGTGGTATGCATACATCTAACTAAGACCTCTAAACCTCAACCTCAGGCTCGAGGTCACCAAATGGCCTGCTGCGGAAGTAAGACTCGTCGAACCAGTGGACACGGACGAAACCGTCCTCAGCACCCGAGGCGTAAGCACGACCCTGGGGGTGGACGGCGAGGGTGTTGATGGGACCGAAGTGTCCCTTGACACGACCGATCTCCTCCTCGAAGAGCTTGTGCCAGAATCGCGACTCGAACTTTCCGGCACGGCTGGAAGTGGTGGTGACGTTCATGGCGTCCTGTCCACCTCCAAGGATAACGTAGGGCCTGAGCGGGGCAATGCAGGCCGAGTTGAGGGGCGTCTCGGTCGGGTAGACCTTCATCTCCTCAAGCGTCTCAGTGTCGAAGATACGGGCGGTCTTGTCCTTGCTCGAAGTGATGAAGTACGTTCCGTCCGGGGAGAGCTGGATGTCGGTGATGACGGCGCTGTGCGAGTCCGAGTTGGCGATGAGCTCCTCGCCAGTCTTGGCGTCGTACTTCGCAACCTTTCCGTTCTCGTGTCCCGTGATGATCGTCTCGGACAGCGGGGCCCAGAGGGCGACAGTGGCCTTCGAGCCAGAGAGGATGATCTCCTGAGTGGGAGTCTTTGATGACGCGGCGGGGTCCTCGCGGTTAATGTTGAACGTCCTGATAACACTCGGCTGTCCTTGCCTCTGCTCGGTGATACACAGCGCCTGCTCATCGTCCTCGCTCCACGCCACACGCGTCACGGCCGTCAAGAACTCCCACACGCACAGGCACTTGCCCGTCTGCACATCCCATAGCCTCATCGTGTTGTCGGCAGCACCGGTCAGGAGGTATTTCGTTTGCGCTGAGGTCAGCTCTGCCCGTGCGCAAGCTGCGGCTAAGAACAATGAATTGAGACACGTACAGTCAACCGCAAGCGACCAGACCGAACCATTGTGGCCATTGAACGTGCCGAGACGCTCGCCGTTCGAAGTGAACCAGGCGTTGACGACCTTGTCCTTGGACGCGGAGAAGAGGAGGTCGCCCTCAGCGTTGAAGACGATCTGAGTGAGCGAACGCTCGTGACCTGTAATGTCAGCCTTGACTCCCGTTTCGATCGCTTTTGATCGCTGTTTCTCGCCCTCGCAAGCTAGAAACTTCGTTCCAACGCACCCTGAAGAATAATCGGCTTCTGTAGACGTTGTCAGCGCTGTTCTACGCGTCTTTCTGCACCACTTACCATGGCTTTTGCGGTCGTTTTTGTTATTTCCACCAACTACGACGTGCACAATGAACAAATCTCCAGCTGAACTCAGGCCCACGGCTTTACGGCTATTTCCGCAATGTGGCAGCCACATTCCTATAAGTTCAGATTTCGATTTCAGCGTTGATCTTCGCTCACCCCACGGCATATACCATGCACCATCATCGCTAGCTCGACATAGCA
This sequence comes from Trichosporon sp. DN520, assembly GCA_030347605.1. Lineage (NCBI taxonomy): Eukaryota > Fungi > Basidiomycota > Tremellomycetes > Trichosporonales > Trichosporonaceae > Trichosporon > Trichosporon sp. DN520. Next base: position 647,726 of record JASJUY010000013.1, read on the forward strand.
TGCACAAGCAGAGACGGATCTTCGCTTCTCCCGACTTTCGTGCATGAACATGCGCCAGTTGAATGAAGGACGAACTTGAACGGGGCTTTAGCCTCAATTGGACGTCAGCTGAGGCGGGAAAGGAGGAACATGAAGGCCAACTAGTGCTTGCATTCTTCTCATCGGGTTCACTAGTGACATTGTGCACTTCTCGTCGTGCCAGGACCGTTTCTCTGTCCTGTTGCATTTGGGGACCCGCTTGTTAGCCGCTCGGCTGACCCGCATGGGCGACATGATCCGCTTTGAGGTGTCTATAAGACTACTCTTCTGGCAAAGCTCTGCACTCTGGCATTGCAACTGAGCTCTGCGATACGTCGTGAGCAACACAGGAGCAGAATGTGGTCGATCTGAAGTCCAGCACACTGGACCGTAATCACACTTCTCCGAACTCGGACTGCTGCAGGCCGCAACGTCCGTGCTCCACCCACCCGTCCCTGACCGCCCCTCTCTCCATCTCCGTGCGGCTCGTGCTGTCTTTGTCGTCTATGCATAAGATAAGCGGGAACTCGAACACTGGGTATATCATGCACAACATTGATCCCTGGAATGCCTTCTCCTCCGTCGCCGTGTACAATTAGAATCGCTGCTTCATCCGGGCGCCAACAGTCTTCAGGTGCGCGTAGACCTTGCCTGGCGGGGATCCGAGAATGAGCGAAACAATCGCGTCGCGCGCAATCTTGATGTTTTGAACTGATCCGAGAATGTGGATTTGGCTGCGATTGTCAGTTTAGGAAGATGCACGCTCAACTCACGTGTCGGCAAGGACAATTCGTGTTCGGCTCGCATTCTCGATGGTGAACTTGACCTTTCCGCCCTCGCCAGCAATACGACCTGGAGTTAGCTAACGTCATGACATGAGAGTTCGAGGCACCGCCGGACAGAAAGCCGTAGAAGCAGAAGCGACTTGACAGAGCCGCAATCAACATTATAAGGGCGAGCGCGAGCTCACCACGAAAGCACCTCCCTCTGCGGGCATGACCGTTACATTGGCCTCGCGACTATCCTGATGCGTAGAGGAAGACTCACCGATGGCTCGAGCGAGGTGGTCTCCGTGGAGCGTCTTGACGTCCTTGATCTCGAAAGAGTCAATGTAGAGGTCGTCCAATCGAAGGAGAGCGATAGCGTCCTACTTGTCAGTCCTGTGCAACATCGTAGATGCGTACGTTGACGTCGAATCCAAGGGCGAAAGCCTTCACGAAGTCGGCGCCCTTCTGAACCGCTCCCGAGTCGACCGTGTGCTCCGAGCTCTGCAAGTTAGTATGGCCTTATGACTGTGCAATCACCTTGATCTCCACAGCTCTCCTCTTGACGTTCATCCTGACCTGGAGGCCGAGCATCTCGACCATAGGGGTGTAGAGGTTGACCCATTCTCGCTTCAACGGGGTCATGCGGTGGGGCGGGATCGGTACACGACGGAACTCTCCCTTAATGACACTGCTCTGCTCAGCAGCGCTCAGCGGAGCAAATCCTGAGCTCGAAGTCGAAGCCTGGGCGCCGCCAGACTGGTTAATGTCGACAGCATCGTCGTCGACATCCATGCCCGACTCCGCCTTCGAGACCTTCGGGGTCTTGGGCTTGACGATCGAGATCTCCTGGGGCGCCTCGAGCTGCGCCTGAAGCGCCTTTTGACGATGTGATTTGTGAGCCATGTTATATTAGCGTAGATGTGTAGTATAGGTATGCAAAGGTGTGATGAGATGCGATCGGTGGTGCTAGATGTCGCTGCTGCTGCAGGGCAGGCATGCAGATCGAAGACCTTGTGCAACTTTTGCGAAACCACGTGCGGTGGCAAATCTGCTTATGACGTGGGCTGTGATACGCGGTAGACGCGAGCGAGCACCACCGTGCCTGGAAGTGACTGACATATTCGCGCGTTTCGATGCTCCGAATTCTGCACTGTTCACAAACACCTAGCCTCGACAGACGCCATGCCCAAGGCTGACAAAGGCAGGGCGGCTCAGAAGGAAGAGTCGAAGAAGTCTTTCGCTCCCTACTCCCGCGACAAGGCAGCGCGTGGCGACAAATCGACTCAGCCATCCGAGGTTAACGCTGCCAGCGGCGGGAAACGGAAGCGGCGCAAGAATAAGCGGCAAGATATCGAGCCGAAGGGCAACAGCAAGACAGAGGAGAAGAATGAAGAGTCAGGATTAGAAGCTGTCACCGCCAGGGCTGCCGGTGACGAAGCGGCGTCCGCCGATCCGAAAGGAAGTTCACCGCAACCAAAACAATTCGCCTCCACCTCCGAAGTGGCGGAACCGGGACCAGAGCAACAGTCTGAGGACAGAAGCAACAAAAGGACCCCGGAAAGGTCGACATCTCCAACATCGCCAGAGCCGAAGAAGAAGAAGACAAAGCATGAACTGCGCGAGCTTCGAGTCCAATTTAAACAAGCCCAGGATGCCGCAGAGGCTGCTCAGGCTGAGCTGCAAAAGAAGATTGCTGAGCTTGAGAAGACGGTGGCTGAGCAAGCCGCCCAGCTGGAGACCAAGACGACCACGATAGACAACACAAACAAGGTAAGTCTACACCTCACTCCCCGACGCTAACAGCAGCTTTTGGCTTCTATGGACGAGCACCGCAGCAACATCAAAGAAGCGCTGACGTGTGGTATCTGCATGGACGTCATCAACGAGCCTCATGCGTGAGTCATAAACCTGCACATAGTCAGCTGACGCTTAGACTGCAATGTGGACACACAGCATGCCGCACATGTCTCCTGCAATGGTTCCGGTCACCGAACGCCTATCCGGCGCCCGACATCGAGACTGTCGGCCCTGAGGACGATTTGACGTATCGTACAAAGCAGTGTCATCTCTGCCGAGAGAACGTGTACATTCGCCCTGTGCGCGTCTTCGCTGTTGGGGACATTGCAGAGTCAATGGGCTTAACTCGAACCAAGTCGTCACCTGAGGCTAAGAAGATTGAGGGAGCCCCTGCCGCTGCTAAGAGTGAGACGGATCTGTGGGCGAAGACCTTCCCTCCAGACACGACGAGCTACGTGACATGGGACGATGCCGACGCCGTCTGGCGATGTCCTAAATGCGGCTGCGAGGTCGCCGACGGTGAATGCCAGGGATGCCGCGCTCAGTTCAGCGATGTCGAGGACTCTGATGGCGACGACAGCGAGGGTGATGAAGATGAGGATGGAGACCGTGACGTTAGGTGGGACGACGATAGCGATATCGAGCCCGAAGTGTACCGTCCTGTCATACGGACTGCTCTGCCGGGACGCCGACCGGCTCGCGACAGCGATGATGACAGCGTTCATGCCAGTCATCTTCTGAACACGCTGGACCTGTTGGCCGACGAGGCTTCGGAGGAAGAGGGCAGCTACGATTCATCCGACGACGAGGGCGGCCGGGGCAGCTCAGGCTCTTCGCCTACACCAACAAGCACGCCGACTCTCTACCCGCGACGAGAGCTCTATCCCGACGACGAGGACTTAGAGGCTGCCGGTGACGAGGGCTACGAATCCTCCTTCATCGACGATTCCAATGACGAGGAGGAGGTAGAAGCTGAGGCTGAGCGCAGCGACCGTGGCAGTGAAAGCGAGGTCAGCGTGGCCGGTGTTGGAGAACACGGAGGATCGGAAGACGAGATCGAAGAACGCGTCGCGCGCGATCGCAACGATCGCAGTCGCGGCGGGCACTCCGCCAGCCGTCGCGTGAACGACTCAGACGACGACGATGGGGACGAGGAAGTTCAGGCTGTAGATGAGCCGTCAGTGGATGAGCTCAGGGCGCGCCGTGCTGCCAGATTTGGGTGAGTTTGACACAATAAGATCCAGCCTGACATTTGCAGGGGAGAGCGTGAGCGCTCCAACTCAAGCCAACCCGTGCAGCGCCGTTCGCGCAGGGTCATAGACGTCTCGGACGACGAGTAAATGTTGTATAACACCAGGTACTTGGCTAGATGCTAGCGCACCGTGTGTATAGTACGGCAGTCTGGACTTGGCCAGTCACTACTAACCCAGCCACTCTTTGAACAACAAGTGCATAGCAAGATAGTCCGGACCGGGCCGGCAACAATTTGCTTACCCAGACACTCACTGACAACCTCCGACATACGTGCCAACTCGCAGGCTGCTGAGGCGGCTGCCATGGCCGCTTGGCGGGCCTGGCCGTAATCAGCACAGCGCTCTTCAACATCTTCATTGTAGATCTCAGATCTCGCGAAGCCGCATTTCAAGACAGTGCAGACGAATTGCAGATTATCCGACCCGACTGCCGTGGCTCTTCTTTGATGGGGCGGGAAACATTGCCGATGGACTTCCCGGTCACTCACCGGTCACTCACCCCATTGATAGATGTTTCATTGCTGAAAGCAGCCCAGGTACGCACAATTAGGACGGCTGTCCAAAAGTGCACGGCTGAGATCCACACAGCCACCAACGTTAACGTTAATGAAAAGCAGCGCCGGTGAGTACCTGGTCCAACAGACTGTGGGGTTCCTCAAGTGAGCCTGAAGTAGCCTGTGGCTTATCGAGCGGGCCTGGCCGCAGAATGTGGAGCAAGAGATGTGCAATGTGGGCCCCGTGAGTGTCGACATGGGGCAGTTCACAGCCATTGAAGCCTCGCGGGGGCACGCGGGGCGTCTTATCTCCTCGACAGCTGCACGCGGCCAGTGGTCGGCTATCGGTGAGCAAAAGATCGCCGTCCCCAACACTGGATCTGCTCTGGAAATACAAAAAGAGTTCGCACGGAGTGCAGCGTGGTGCGCAGCACGCGGTGTGGGGGGTTGGTGGCCCCACTAGGCTCTGCAGCGGGGACCGGAGAGCAGACATGGATCGATCGGGCATCATGTGGGGTGCTGGCAAGCGGGGCTACAGATGGGAAGTGTGACATCGACAGGTTGCAGCGATTTGGCTCGAGAATGTGCTATCTGTGGCGGTCGTCAACTGGGTGACCGTCATCGCCAATGATTGCTTCGCCAATGAGGTGCTCGTGAAGCTCGTGATCGTGATGCGCGTTGCACGTCTGAGCCCTCTGAGACGCAATCGCGCCGGGGCCACAGATGGCGACGCCTCTAGCGTCGGCAGGACGACTTGCGTTGGTTTAGCCAGACTGAGACAGAATAGTGCGGTCCAGGTATGCGGTTGGGAATTGGGAATTGGGAATCGATTGAACAGGATGTCACGGTCTCGAGGGGACGAGAGGGGTTGCGGAGTCTTGCTGCGGTAGGACGAGATTAAAATCAGGGGCATGTCAAAACGCGATCCTGCAGGTGTTCCGGCACTCAGTTCTGACAGGGCTCACATGACAGCTCACATGGGACGCTGACATGAACTTGGCGTTGAGGCCGAGCTCTTCCCATCCTTGCGGCTATGAACGGCCAGCGCTCGCCGTCTTGAGTGCAGCGCTCAATGAGTTGGCGGCGCGACCCCCGTAGCTTTGTCCCAAGAGGATCCCGGCTGTCTCATCTCCTCGATGCCGGGTGAGGGAGTGCGCACGATGTCTGAAGTGCAGAGATCTGTCAGATTGAATCAAGCACATAATTCAGGAGTAGCGACGCCCCTCTTGAGCAAATCTATTAGCGCCGTGCCTCAGCTGTTCCATCTCGTGAGATACCGCAACCGCTCGATCACCAACAACGAGCAGGAAGGCGTCCCTCAAACGCATTGCGCCACACCCCGCTGCCGGAGGCGCAGGAACAGCACCGCGGCGCAGGCAAGAATGTGGGCGATTGACGGGCCGAGCATTGGGGTCCGTGTCAACAGGTTGAGCCGACGTTGTGGGCTGTGACTGGCTATGGTTAATGCACCGACAAGCGACGCAGGAAGGGCTCTGGAGGAGGATGAATATGCCGCTACGTCTGCAACAGCATGCCAGAAACTAGGGGTGGCAATACTTCAGTTCTTCAGGTTTTGAACATTGCTCAGGCGACAGAGGTTAACTGCGTACGATGTAGAACAGACTGCGGACAGAGCGCGCTAAGAGAAGCACGCCCGCATTGCCCCGCAATTCAAACCCCCTCTTCCCCGCCCATACGAACCACCGGCTATTTTGATGCTGATATGCTGATCCCACTGCAACTGTCTCCTCGGCTCATGGCAACAACGCAGGAGTGCGTAAGGTTGTACTCATGCTCATCTCTTTGTTCTGAAATGGTCGCACGCATGGTCGGACCCACTCTCACCGGCAAAGATGAGCCGGCAGGCTGTCGCTTATCACCGCTGACTCTATAGGCACGATCTGTGGCTACAACTGCCACCGTCAAAGCATGCATACATGCGTCCAATTGCTGGGGCGTACCTTTCTGGTTGCTCGTCTTGCTGAGCAACGATCGGTGCACCCCATGAAACTCCAGCGAGCCTGCTGTAAGCGAGGCAAGCAGGCACCAAGTGATCACCTCAGCACACGCATGCACCGAAACGCCTCACGCCTTGCGGCGCCGTCGTTGGCTCCGCGTTTGTAAATGTGCCTGGTCGTGCGCTACACATCATCACTCACTCCTAGACGTCTCAGACACGGCCCTCCTGGGCCGCTATCAGACACGGGGCGTTAGCAGGTACGATCAGTCAGGAGAAGGAGCAGAGCACAGGAGTGTGGCGGTGAGCATGGAGCAAGGGTGGCTCTTTGAATGTTGCAGCACCGTCGGGGGTCGGAAAGACCAAAGCTGCTTCGCGCCTTGCCTTCCTGAGTGCGTGCAGGCATTGTGTCGTGCCAGACCGCCGTTCCCAAACGCTGGTTGCTAGCGCCGAATACCCCAGTGCGACAAGTGCGTCTAGTAACTCCGAAGCTCCGCTGTTCGGAAGCGGCCTGTCACGCAGCAAATTCCGAGGGGTCCGCTATCAGACACCGTTCTCAGGATGCCGCTCGCTACAGGACTCTAGGGTACTCAAGGCTCACACCGGCGCCGCCGAAGCCGCTCCCGCCGCCGCTGCTACTGCTCTTTATCCTGTTGAGAGGTCAGGCGACCTCGGAACGACGCCAAGCCTCTCCCACTGTTCTTGCTGTCGTTGACAGCGAGGAGAGACATGCACCCTCTCCCCCACGCTTTGAGCAGGACTGCGATCGTGTCACCCTCAGTTTCCCCGCCGAGCACCGGACTGCGACCGTGCATTGGGAAACTGTAAAATACTCTGTACAATTTAACCCGTGCACCAAAACCCGTGCAGAGCCGCCGGCAACACGCCTTGGAACCCCTTTCTGAAGAGCGGAAACCCTATCACGTGTACACCACCGGAAGCGGCTTGCTTGTTCAAGGGGTGGCTTCAAGTGCTCCTGAGTTGCACTGCTGCGTATTCAGAGTAGTGCGCACAGCCTACGCTCAGGCTAACCAGGGGTCTGAAACGATTAGGCTGCTCACATGTACGTTTCCTGGATCACCCTGAGCGAATATCTCAGCTTGGCTTGACCTGCCAAGGCTGAACTGTGCTAAGCTGAGCACTCGGTTCAGCCTAGCAAACAAACACACACTGCAGGCTTAAGCCTTCCGGCTCTCTATCTGCTCTCATTGGCCATGCCACAAGGGCCGTGCGCGGGGGTGCCGACATGGCAGGGGTTTCGACCACTACACAAAGGTTACAGGGGGTCTTTGCAGAAGGGTCGCAGTGTCAAGAGCCAAGTTTGGCTCGTCTCTGGCTCATCTTGGCTCGCCTCTTCCCTACACCTTGCCGGTGCGCCGGGCCGTATGCCGTGACACAGCCTGCTGTGAGTCTGAAAGCTAATGCAGAAAGCGGAAGGTGCCGTTGGATGAGCGACTTTTGGCATCGGATCTGTCGGTCCACGGCTCAGGATGACAAAAACAATCGCAAATGCTTGTCGGACTGATTGGGAATGGTGAGGCACGGCTTTTCAACGTCAGCACCCATACGGCTGACGGCTGACGGCTCAGCACCGAAAGTGACCGTTGAACTCGGCGACTAGATCGTGCCTTGAGGCATCCGACATCCGCGCACGCGCGCTTGCCATGTGCTGCGCCCTGACTTTGCTCTGCTGGCAAGCACCGACCGTCCACTATCGCAAGGATATGTCCGACCTCCAGCCACCGATGCCGGCGCCGCTGACGAAATCAGCCAGCTTACCGCTACCGTGGCGTCGATACCCCTTGACACATTGACTCGCACTCGATCGCTATTCTGCATGCTCTGTGAGTTCCCGTTCGAGTGCGTAGGGCTCGGCGACAGCCCGCCTGAGGCGATGAAGCACGGTGTGGAGAAGGCTCGACGCCAATGGAAGGCGATGCAGCACGGTGTAGAGAAGGCTCGCGCCGTCCCCTGGTGTCGTGAACAAGGGCACGCGGTGCGGACCAAAGTAATTGTTCAGCAGGAGTGCGCGCTCAAAATGTGAAAGCAGGCGGCCGTCACATACAGCCGACAAGAAGCTGCTACACATGGCCCAACTCTGCGGCTACCGCCATTCAGCAGAGCTAAAACGGGTAATAATTTTTGGAAATCATAAATGCGATCCTCAGATCCTGAGGTGGAAGTCACCGTTCGGCTCTTATCACCGGCGCCGTATGCCCTAAGCCGCAAGCCATAAGGGGCCGACTGTACGTGCCTGGAGAAGCGTGGCGGAGTGATTAACCGTGGAAATTCCTTGTCGGACAGGCTTCCTTGCTGGTACTGTCGGGTTCTTGCAAGAGTGGGACCCTTTTTTCACACTCGTTTCAGTTCCAGCACTCGGCAATGCCAACCGGATCATTGGACGTTGCTCCGCATGTTGTGGGCGAGCGGAGGGTGGCGCCTGTGGCCACCGCCGACTTGGCTGACCTCAGCGACGCCGTGGCGGGCGGCAGCGCTGCGGTAGAAAGCAGCGGGGACTGCCGCAATGGTTGCGCTGCGCAAATGACAGGAGTGCGGATTGTTGCAGCAGCGACACGGCAGTGAATATCATTAGCATCTTGGCATGCCGAACAGCCGACGCGTGCTCGCAGCACGCAGCACAACGCCGTACCCGTTTCACACAGCTTAACGGATGTTTGTGCAAAAATTCTGATATGGACGCTCGGAGCTCAGAGGATGTCCGGCGGGGCAGCGGAGAAGCTGAGCAAGGACGGAATGTGGGAAGTGGGACAACGAGACGCCGTGGAGTGCGCACGGGGGAGCGGCCTGCGGTCATGCGGCCACGGGGGTGGTGCTGCTGGGCGGATGGGCTGAGAGGATTCTAGGGCCCTCGAAAGCACATGGTCCCACCTGCCGCTGTGCCTGTGATATTCCATGTCACCAGTTTTGCCGCCAAAGCACTTCTCAGTCACGCTACGCAGTGTAGACAGCTGGACGACACGCTTGCTTCCCCATGCCCCTGGCTCTTGGCTTTGCTCCGCAGTTCCACACACCCAGAAACGACGCTTACTCACACTCCTCGTCCGGTACCCGCCTCGTTGCCCCAGTTCCTTGATCCTTTGTCTTTCCGATTGCATAGGCTCTGGTGACGCTGACACGGACAGGTCGTCCCCTGGGCCACCAGCCAGGTAGTTCAGGTTATCTTCCCATACTACCCATGCCACCCAAGCCACCGTGCGTCATCAGGGAGCCCGTCGCAAAATCTTGCCGAACCCTTAGTCAAATCGGCACTGCAGCACTGATATCCTCGGTATCTCTGCCGTCGCCCTCCACCGTCTGCCCGGCAAACCGTTGCACCCAAGGTTTATCCCTCTACACCCAGTCGGACTCTGTATCCCACACGGTAGTTTAGGAAGAGCTTGACGCGGTACTGGTAGCAGACCCGAGGCGTCCGAGGGATGCTACCGTCCGTCGAGTAGACCCGGCGGCACGGCGCGAGCTCGCCGTGCAGGCCGCTGAGCCCTCAGACCCCTTTCCAAACTCTGCTGCACCCCGCTCCCCTAGACCCTCTTGCCCCTCCTCCGCAATCAGTAGCTCGGATCTGGGGGCGGGGTAGACCCGGGACAAGCGCAGGATAAGGCAGCTCGTCCGAGACGCGCAAAGTGGTAAAAACCGCGCAACTGCATCAAGCAAGCGTTGTTTGGAACATATAAAGGCAAGCGCAGTCGCTAGACCACTTGTCTCCTATCTACCCATCTCGACTCGGTCGGTCGCACCTCACCACTACATTGCACGACCCCGCACCTCGAACAAGCACTACATTTGTCACTTGTCTTCGAGTCGAACAACAACAAATTCCCACTTCTCCTCGACCTCACTTCCTCCCCACCCCATAATGGGTTTCCATCAAAACAACGAGAAGTCCATCGCCAAGCTCGCGGAGGGCGGTGTCCCCCGCTATGCTGGCCTGACTGGCAATGCCCTCCTGGCCGCCGTCGTGGCCACTGGTACCGTCGGCTTCGCTCTTTTCGGTTACGGTGAGTGTCATTCCTCTGCACCGCGGTAGCGTCAAGATTGTGGCTGGGGACAGCGGATCGATCGATCGGCGCTCCGCCACAGTCGTCGTCGCCATTTCTTCTTTTTCCACCATCATAATTTTCCATTCTCCCTGTCGATCTCGTTCCTGCAAACCCGTCATGGTCTCTGCCACCTGTGTTCTGGGCCTAGGGCGCTTGGATCTGGACTATGATGATACCTTCGAGGTGTCTCTCGTCCTTTGTCTTGGCCGATTGCATCCATGCATGGAGCTATCCGGTGGAGCAAGGTCCTCGTGACGTTGCAAGCTGTCTATGGCCGGCGACCTTTCTCGCGATCTCGCCGGGTGTGGTCATGCGGTACCTTGTGGAGCATGTCCCGAGGTCGGATGTCGCTGGACCACCCGCCCGCAGCACCTGGGGAGCACATCGCACGAGAGGAAATTTGCCGGCTAGCGCGTCATTTTTAGCCTGCCACCCCAATTGCCCACGGCTCGCCAAAGTTTCCTGCTACGGCATCCGGCTACGTTTCTGTCATTGCTATGTGCACGCGTGCCGCATGCAGCGCAGGTGTGCACATGGAGTCGTGAGCGCCGGTTACGCCCGCCGGTAAAGTGACCGGCGATCAGTTCCTGACGGCTATCGTGATCCCCTCACCCCTCATGACCATCACCACTGCCACCACCCCTCCACCTGTCCGGGAAAATTCGAAAACATGAGCGGTCGCTAACCTAACAGACCAGGGTCTGATGTCCGGTATCATCGGCGCTGAGCAGTTCAACCGTGAATTCCCTGCTACCAAGCAGCACGCTGTCGACGATGTTCACGGTGGTACCATCCAGGGCACCGTCACGGCCGTCTACGAGGTCGGCTGTTTCTTCGGTGCCATGGGCGCCTTCATCATCGGCGAGTGGATGGGCCGTCGCCGTATGATGCTCCTTGGTGGCCTCGTCATGATCATCGGTACTATTATCACTGTCACTGCCTTCGGCCCCGGCGACAGCAGCGGCCGCGGCAACGTCGGTGGTTTCGTTCAGTTCATCATTGGTCGTGTCGTCACTGGTCTCGGAAACGGTGCCAACACTGCCACTGTCCCCTCGTGGATTGCCGAGACGTCCAAGGCTCACAACCGTGGTTTCCTCATCTGTATGGAGGCTTCGACCGTCGCTGTCGGTACCGTCATTGCGTACTGGCTCGACTTCGGTCTCTCGTACGTTGACACTTCGGTCTCGTGGCGTTTCCCCATTGCCTTCCAGATCTTCTTCGCCATCATTCTGATGAGCGGTGTCCTCATCCTCCCCGAGTCGCCTCGTTGGCTCCTCCGCCACGGTTACGATGCTGAGGCTACTCGCGTCCTTGCCGCTCTTGAGGCCCGTACTACCGACGACCCCGTTGCCGTCGAGGCCAAGACCCGTCTCGCCCACTCGCTCGACGCCCAGGCTGCCATGTCCGGCGGTGCCCGTGCTCTCTTCATCCAGGGCAAGAACCAGAACTTCACCCGTATGCTTGTCGGTGCCTCGACTCAGCTCTTCCAGCAGATCGGTGGTTGCAACGCTGTCATCTACTACTCGACTATTCTGTTCCGCAACCAGATCGGTCTCGACGGCCAGCTTCCTCTGATTCTCGGCGGTGTGCTTTCGGTCATCTACATGCTGTTCGCTCTCACCTCCTTCCTGCTCGTTGAGAAGGTTGGTCGCCGCAAGCTCTTCTTCATCGGTACTTTCGGCCAGGCTGCTGCCATGTTCATCACCTGGGCGTGTCTCCTCGCCGGTGGCAAGAACAACGCCAAGGGTGCCGCTGTCGGTCTCTTCCTCTTCATCTCGTTCTTCGGTGCCACCTGGCTTCCCCTCCCCTGGCTGTACCCTGCCGAGCTCAACTCGATGCCCGTCCGTACCCACGCCAACGCCGTCTCGACCATGACCAACTGGATCAGCAACTTCCTTGTCGTTCAGGTCCTTCCCACCATGACTGCGTCGATCGGCTCGTGGACCTTCTTCCTGTTCGCCATGGCCAACGTCATCTTCCTGCCCTTCATCTACTTCTTCTACCCCGAGACGTCTGGTCGTTCGCTTGAGGAGTTCGACGTCCTGTACGCGCACTCGCACGCTGTCGGCCGTCGCCCGACCGTTGTTGCCAAGGAGCTTCCCAAGCTCACCGACCACCAGGTCGAGGTCATGTCCGACCGCTACGACCTGCACAATGTCCGCAACACGGGCAAGGACGTCGAGGCTGGCGTCGACACTTCGCTTCCTCCTGCTCACCCGGAGAAGCACGCCTACGACAGCGCCGACGACACTGTCCCCAACACCGCCACGGGTTCGTCTGAGGACCTCGGCCACCACAAGGTCTAAAGCGCCTTCGTTGTAACGTCGTAACGTCGTAACGTCTCCTTTTCTCTTGTCTTATCTTGACCTAATTCCATTTGCACACAACGCGTCATACCTACATCATTCCACACACATGGACCCCCCAATAGTATCCTCTACACTCAACACCACCGCACTTAATCAACGGCATGGACGTGGTCAACTGGTTGATTCATCATTGCCGTCTGAGGACGTCTCATCATAGACCTGTATCTTAGACATCATATCGTGTGCATTTTGTTTCTGCCTGCAAGCAATATTCTTCAGCATCATAGCCTGGACTTACTGATCACGCGAACTGACCTTCGACAAGGCAATCTCACCACTATGGCGGATTTCCAAGGTAATATACAGCGAATCCACCACCACTGCGGAATTGACCAACACATGCGCAATACAAGAAGGAATGTTCTAGCCGGCTTAGACTGGACATCTGACATCGGAGGATTAATCGCATGCCAGTACTAGCAGCAGGGCTAAACCATTGCGCAATAACCATCACACTCCACGTGCAGCGTGGATGTGACGCGACAAGCAGCCTGCTGCAATCGAGCTTCGGTATGACGTAAATGTCACTACGTATGGCCTTCTGCGCAAACATCTCGACAATCTACAGCCCACTTGCGTCCTAGTGCCAACCTTAAGCACGCCTGATGACTATTATTAGGCTTTAAACGCATGTGCAGCGCATCTCACAGCGCATCTCGCGGCGCATCCACGCCAGACTATGACCAGCTCCGCGATCGAACATCATGACGTGACTGATGGAAGCGTGTGGTACAGATAGATATAAGCGACCTCGCGCTCGATGTTTGCTTGCCCTCATCCACTTTCTCTTCGCTCAACGATCACTTACACTCGAGAATAGCACACAATGTCGTCCGCCGCTGAATTCTTCCAAGTTCAAGCCAAGTTCAAGCAGGAGAAAGGTCTCAAGAAGATCCCCCTGGATATCAACAAGAACTACAAGGCCTCCGGTCTCAAGTCCTACGTCTACCTCCTGCAGAAGTTCGGCTTTGAGCCCACCAAGCCAGGCCCGTACTACGTGGAGAAGGTTGTTCAGCAGCAAGGACTGGCACAGTCGCACTTCAAGGTTGGCGGCCGCGCCACCTTCACTCACATCCTTCGCAAGAAGACCCACCACAGCCACGGCCACGGCTCCGGTACAGGCTCCGGCACTGGTACCGGTGGCGGCGCTGGTACCGGCACGGGCGGCGGCTCTGGTACTGGTACCGGCGGTGGCTCTGGCAGTGGCCATGGAGGCGGCGCTGGCGGTGGTGCTGGTGGTGGCACTGGCGGTGGTGCGGGTGGTGGCACTGGTACTGGCGGCGGTACCGGCACAGGCACCGGCACGCCCACCCAGCCTGGAACCGTTCCTGCTGAAGACGGGCAGTACGACACTCTGTACCTCGCCCCCGTGGAAATCGGTACCCCTCCCCAGACTCTCAAGCTCGACTTTGACACGGGCTCGTCGGACCTCTGGGTGCGTTTTAGAGTGCTGCTCGCACTAACCAACAGGTCTTCTCGACCGAGCTGACCCCCGCCACCCAGAAGGGCCACGCCGTCTTCGACCCATCCAAGTCCTCGACCTGGAAGCCGCTGCAGGGCTACACTTGGGCGATTCAGTACGGCGACGGAAGCTCCGCCTCTGGTGATGTAGGGACCGACGTTGTCAACCTCGGCGGTCTTTCTGTCGAGAACCAGGCTGTGGAGCTCGCCAAGCAGCTCTCCCCTTCGTTTGCCTCGGGAACTGGTGACGGCCTGCTCGGTCTCGGCTGGCCCAACATCAACACTATCAAGAAGAACGGTCAGAAGGACCCTCAGCCCACCGTCGTGGCCAACATGATCACGCAGAAGGACATCCCTGAGGCGTCCGAGCTGTTCACCGCTGCGCTCTACAGCGGTCGCGACCAAGGCTTCCAGTCGTTCTACACCTTCGGCTTCATCGACCAGGACCTCATCACGGCCTCTGGCAAGGACATTGCCTGTAAGTGTATCCAGTTCGGGTCGAAGATTAGTCGCTGATGGTCAGGGGCCCCGGTCGACAACTCGGACGGCTTCTGGCAGTTCAAGTCGGAGACCGCCACTATTGCAGGCAAGAAGTACACCCTCTCGGGCAACACCGCCATCGCCGACACGGGCACGACTCTCGCCCTTCTGTCCGACGAGATTGTAGATGCCCTGTACGCGGCCATCCCGGGCGCCAAGTACGACTCCTCGCAGCAGGGCTACACCATCCCCGCCAGCGTCACCGTGGACCAGCTGCCCACCTTCAGCGTGGCGGTCGGCGACACCGAATTCGTCATCCAGCCCGAGGACTTTGTCTTTGCGCCCATCGACCAGAACACCTGGTACGGCGGCATCCAGTCGCGCGGCAACAACCCCTTCGACATCCTCGGCGACACCTTCCTCAAGTCGATCTACGCGGTGAGTATACCCGAGACAAACGTTGAGAGCTCAGCTGACGACGTCAGATCTTCGACCAGGGTCAGACCCGCTTCGGTGCTGTGCCCAAGATCCAGGCCACCCAGAGCATCGACATCAAGGCTGCCCTGGCTGCCCAGTGAAGGCCGACATGAGAGATTCATCAGTACCAGTTTAAGCAGAATGAGATCCGAAGTTATTAGGCTCGATATAAGTAATTAAGACACGACCTTTTATGAATTGTTTGAGAATTGGAATGAATCGTGCCCCTCCGTGATCTATCCGGACTGCCAAAGCCTGAACACTGCGTCAGGGCGATCTCGCCCTCGGATCCAGCCGTGGTGTACGAAGTTATGGATAGATATGAGACATGCTACCTGAACCGCCCATTGACCGACGATCGTAATATGTGTATTCGCTCCCAATCTTTACGAACCGCCACGCACGTATTCTCCAGGGTACCTATGAGTCACACTTCCGAGTTCGGCTTTGCTTTTCGGAAGAGGGTGCATTGGCAGTGGGAATGTGGAGTCCGAAACTTTATCAGGTGTTGGTGTGCGTCTGGTATGAGGCGCCAAAGAGGCGAGCTGAACATCGAGTGGGGAGTTATGACGATGGAATGGCAAGAGCCGCGTCAGTCCCATGGTCTTGTGACCAGTACGGTCCCAGCTCCCATGTGACGTGAAGAACCTTGGGGGACGGAATGTACTGGCTGGGTGCCTACATATGCTCAACACGTTGCGGAACGTGCACCCATCCAAGGTACCGTCACTGACTGTCCCCCCTGGCCAGATACAGCATGTGCGTGCGGCGGTCGAGGAGGCTGTACGATCTTTTGCTGTTGGGCCACAGTCGCCGGCGCCGCTCCTTGTTCAACCACTTCACAGATAGGCAAGCCAATTGGGGATGAGGGCACGGCCATGCATATAGGTATGGTCCATGTTGTCTATGAAATGCTGGATAGTACTAAAGTAGAGGAGGGTGCCGTGGAGTTGGGGCAGATGCAGAGCAGGGTTGCTCGAAAATGCCCATTCTACTCGAGCCGTCCAAAAGCGGCTTGAACCTCAGCATCGCGGATGCGATTCACAAGTTCGAGGTTCGCCTGGAGAGAGTCGAGCTGATCGGCTCCTGACTGAAGCAGGAACTCGAGGCTGACGTGTCAGCGTCTGTCTCGCGCGGCTGTGGACTCACTCTTCGCACGACTCATTTCGGTCGAGCCGCTCCTGAGCCATCTTCCGGAGCGTTAGGTGGTTGCCGAGCATGGTAGCGTAAGCAAGATTAAGGTCGGCATGGATGCGAGCGGACTTGAGAATGTGGTCGGTCTTGGAACGCGAGAGGCTTCCAGCATCGCCGGTGGCAATGAGGTGGAAAGCGTCGATGGCGTCCGGGGGAGAACGAGGAGAGTGCGATGACGAAGGAGGGTAGCTAGAGTCGAGAGTGGTGCTGTCGCTGACTTGTCGTTGGCCATGTCGCTGAGCCTTGGCACTCTTGTCGCTGCCTGCGCTGGTCGCTGAGCTGATGCTCAGCTTGCGATCGGACGAGGGAAGCTCGAGGGTGGAGGACGTCTTGGAAGCGCCTGAGCTCTTGCGCGAACCAGAAGCTTCCTAAGCACTGCTGGTTTGGCTACTGGACCTCCTCGATCCCAAGGTCACGCGGATAGGCTTAGGCGCAAGGATACTGGGCTTGCCGCTTTCCGGCATCTTGCTCAGCTGACCCCATTTACCAGGACGAATCGTCTCGGTTGACTTGGTGTCGTTGCGGTGAGCCTCATTGGCCACATCGCTGTACCGAGCACCAGTCTGAGAAGTTTGAGGCGGGGCCGAGGTGTCGCTGCTCAAAGCGGGCAAGTTGGAGGGAGGCGTGGATCTGGTATCGCCGAGAGCCGGCCATTCTTGGGCCTGAGACTTGTCGGCGGAAGAAGGAAGAGGGTCGCAGGGCTTAGGTGGCAGATGGGAGAGTTCCTGCAGAGATAAGAGTGGAGTGCGGGCGCGAGCGCTCACTCCCTCGCCCTGCTTTGGAGCCCAGATGGAGAGGTAACCGACGGGATTGTGAGTGTTGCTGTTGACAAGCGAGCCTTGTGAATTGGGATGAATGATGTCGCCGTCATGACTGCCGCAGGGAAGGCCGCAAAGAGCGGCACGAATGCTGCGCTCTTGCTCCAGCATTGCAGCGGAGGGACCGCGGAGGGAAGCACAGCTGTTGATGTCCGATGCCTTGCCCAAAATGGAGAACGATTTGGCCTTGAAAGTTGCGCGAGGAACGCCGTAGTCCGTGGAGTTGGGCGGTCGCTGTTTGACGATGGGGTCAAGGGAACTGGGTTGCCAAGGGTCGAAAGAAGAAGCAGTGCCCTTCCACTCCTCGGCGCTCGCTTGCCACTGGAAGTTGAGAATGTTGCTGGACCTGCTGTGCACGTCGCCCTGATAGTGTCAGCGGGAGGGGAAGAGGAAGGGGAAGGCACAACGTACGTTGAAAGGTCGACCGACAGTGCTGGAAGGAGTTGTGAAAGCGCTCATGATGAGGGAAGGTGATTGGAAAGGTGGGTGAGGGGCAGTAGGTTTGCAGAGAATGTGCAGGTTTAAAGCAGAGTCCACGGCGAGCAGGGGAGTTGTTGCGATTAGGCAAAGGATCTGAAGGTAGGCAGAAGGAAGCGGCGAGGGGGAGGTAGAAGCGAGCAGAGGAGATGGACGATGAGGAGAAAGAAAAAGATAGCATTAGTAGGAGTCAGTCGGTCACCGATCACCGGTCGGTTATCGCGAGCTAGGCGATGGTGATCGTGGGCATGCGGGCACGCGGCACACCGGCAAGACTGCGCCGATGGTGCGTAAGTAGACGGTCTCGACGCCACCTACCCTGTGGTTGACAAGCTAATGAGCGTGACGGGGAAGATTGTCAGTAGGATCAGTGAGGAGCGGTAGAATTGGTCTGATAGTGCGTACATCTACATCATCCACGAGTGCACACATGCACACGATGAAACCGAAGCGAGCCACAATCCTCACCGATCACCGATCACCACGTTCCAGCAGCCGCCGCGCCCTTTGCGACGTGCTTGGCGTTCGTCTTCCACTTGTGACCCTTCTGATTCCCCACCTTGGCCTTTGTGCCGGTGCCCCTGGTCTGCGATCTTCGCTGCCGCTCCAGGTCCTTCGCCACCGTCTCCTTCAGCTCGTCCACGCGTCCCAGCTTGGAGACATTCATCCGAGCCGGTCGCTGCCGAGGAGCACGAACGTACTGCGTGTAGTCGGTCTGGGCGACGCCGGTAGAGTCGTCAGAGTCGGCATCGGAGTCCGACTCCTCCTCCTCTTCCTCTGACCAGAGCGGTTCGGGCTCCGGCTCCGGGTCGTCCGGATCGCCGTCGTTGCCAAGAGCACGGTGGATCCGAAGTTTCTCCAGCCGAGCGGCGGCAGCAGCCTCGGCGTCCTCTGGGCTCATTTCGGCCTGCTCGGCAGACCCATCCTTCTCTTGCGTATCGGCCTGCTCCTCCTCTTCTCCCTCCTCGTCCTCGGCATCACTGTCCTCATAGTCCTCGTACTCCTCGTCGTCGTCGCTGTCGCTGTCCTCCGCATCGCTGCCCGCAGCGATCTGCTCCGCGTTGGGCATCTCTCCAACGTCGACCATGTACTATTCTCGTCAGCATCGCTTCAGTCAAGCCGCAGCTTGTACTCACGTCTTCCAGTTCTCTCTGCATCGCCCGCCCGAATCCGCTGGCCTCGACGGCAAGGTCTAGCCGCAATCGGACCGGCTGCTCCTCCTCATCCTCATCTTCAGATCCAGCCGGCTTGTGCTCAGGGTCCTTCGACGCCGGTGCACTCTTAGCGCCATCGCTTCCTCCCTCGGCCTCGGGCTGTCCCTCCCCAGCCGCAGCCGCAGCCTGCGCCTTTTTCTCCTCCTCATCGGCCAATCGCTCCTCCTCGAGCACATCCGCCCAGACCGGCCACGACTCGCCCTCGAAACGGAAGCGCTTGCGGAAGAACTTCCTGATACAGTTGACATCGCGCGTGAAGAAGCTGCCAGTCAGCATATGCACCGGAACCACAGCCAGGGCGACTCACTACTCTGCGTTCTCATGTCTCGTCGACACCATCTGCGGGAAATCAATGACGATCGGCTCGTACGTCTTCCGCTTGATAAGGATGTTGAACTCGTTGAAGTCACCGTGGATCAGACCGGCGCGGGCGAAGCGCATAATCATCTCCATGAGCTGTCCGTACAGTCCGGCGACGTCGGGCACCTCCATGACGGCCCTCAACGGACGGGAGTCGACATAGCTCATGACGATACAGTGGCGCGCCTGGTCAATCGGCGTCGGGACCGGGAAGCCATGGTCGTAGAGCACCTTCATGAACGCAAACTCCTTCTGAGCAGCCAGACGAGACATGTACATCCATGACGCCGACGAGCGCTTGCCCAGGTAATCGCGCTTGTGCTTGATGGAGCGGAACGAGATACGACCGAGTCTGAAGCGTCAGCCCTACGTGCTCCTGTGAGCGTAGTGATGCACTCACCGCTGCAGCTTGAGGACACGCTTCTCCACAGCCTGCTCGGCCGTCTCTCCCTGGACGATGTAGATGTCACTCTCCTTTCCAACGCCGATCTTCTGACCAACAGCGCTGACCGAGGGCGGCTTGCGCTTCACAAAAGTGCGCAGGGCGAGGTAGTCGAGACCGCCGTAGGTCAGTCGGTATCCGTCATACTTGGCTCCCTGCACTCGTGCAACAAGGTTGCGCTTGGCCAGCGAGCCCAGCAGCTTGTTGACCTGTCCGCCCGTGAGCGTTGACAGCTGCGCGATCAAGGGGGTAGGGACGACTTCATGGTTCTTGGAGCCGACTTCGGTCTAAGCCACGTCAGTAAGAGCAGTGCGGCCGCGACCCACAGCTGAGAGCACACGGAACTCATCCGGCGTAATGTATCGCAGATCCGTTGCGTCGAGTCTCATCGCTAGTTGATGTGTGGTGCATCACCTCTGCTTGCTTCACCGCGCCTGACAACCTCGAAGATCGGCGAACGTCAGAAATCTCCAGCTGCACGTGACTGCAAGCGGGAGCAGAATTGCCACTCAGGGTCAGACACGCGGATCGACCCTGAACACGCGATAATCAGGTTCCATCTGTTCAAATTTCTCGACCACACCGAGGTGTCAACAAACCCTCGGTCAGTCTCCCTGGGCAATCGTCCGCCATGACCTCTCTGTCCGTCCTCCACAAGAGGAAAAAGTGTTCTCCGCCAGGGAGTCGAACCCTGCTCTATCGCGATCCTTGGAGGAACTCTCTCTTGAGAGGCGATTATACTAATTGCATGGGTCCAGGTTGTACAAAGAATGATGACGAGGGTGGTACAGGCTACGGGGGAGGGGAGCACGAACAACAAGTCAACAAGGAGCTACAGAGCGATAAATAACCGAAACGAACAGGCAGACGGGGGGCTACAGGAGGGTATAAGAAGCCTAGGCTCCTAGACGGGAAGGACTGGGCCACGATGCAATAGAACCGCTGGCATCAAGACAGGCAGGTGGCACATGGCAGGTGAGGCGGTCTTCAAGTCGAGGGGGGGTGAGGGGGGCTCCGCTAGCCTCGAAGGGCCAGCGCGAGGCTGGACTTCGAGGGGGGAGCCGGGCCGCGGGCGAGGTCCTCCGGGCGAGGGACACGCGACAGGAGGAGGGCGACGGAGATCGACCGGGTGAGGTGGCCAGCCACGGACGAAGACATCGCTGCCCGCCACCGGTTGAACGCCGAGGCAGTCGCGTCAAGCAGAAGGCCGCCGGCCGAGACCACGAACGGAAGGAACGCCGGGGTAGAGGGGGACGGCGGGCCTTGCTTCGCCAGCTTCACCTTCGCGGCCTTGGTCAGCGCGGTCTGTGACTTGCGGCGGACTGCCGCGAGAAGGTCCACAGATTCGGGCTGGTCGCGCTGGGCAAGAGCGTTGTCGTCATCGGAGTCGAGGAGAGGGTCCTCGAACTGGCTCTGGCCGCGAGTGGCATTGATGGTCGAGGCGTTTCGGACCTGGGAGAGGCTAGGGACAGTAATGTCGATGTCGACTGGGGCGAACGGGCTCCCGGGAGCAGCGTAGACACGAATATCATTGTACTCGCCAGCGACGCCAGGGATGGCAGGCTCCAGGGACGTGGTTATGCCGGGGATGGTCTGCAGGCACGAAGCCAGAACATATTTGATATGGTCATGGCGGTGGCTGCGGGCGGCTTGAAGTGACAGACAGTTGTCCTCGTGATTCCACCGGATCTGGTCGCCGTGCTTGTTGCACGCCAAGCAGGAGGCGACGGTGACCTCGGAGAGGACGCGGTGGTAGAGAGCCACAGTGAAGATGGGGTCCGGAATGATCAGCGACGGTTGGCTGGGGAAGGTCGACAGCCAGGTCCTGCCTAGCAACGTGCTCGCCTCGAGAACTCCCGCTTGATGGAGGGGTGGAAGTGTGCGTAAGAGTTGACGATAGCGAGTGTGCAGGACGGCCTGGTGCCGGTCGCGCTGGGAGCGCATGTCTTCCGGGACCTCCATCGACGGGATGAACGCGGAGAGGACACCGTTTGCCGAGGCGCGAGCTGCCTCCCACGCCAAAGTGGACCGTTCAGCGTAGCTGAGGAGGCCTAAGCCGCCCATCCTCAGTGGGAGGGACTGCAGGGCGACGTCCACCTCAGTCACCGGCGTGAGGAAGAGAGGCTCTGGGGACGGGCCGCGGATGCGCCTGAAAGTGCGCGTGATGGTGTCGTCGAGCAGCGTCCACAGGTCGGTCAGGCCGTCTGGCTTGAGAGAGCGGAGGAGGTGCGCGAGGTCCAATTGAAAGCACATTCGCAGGATGAGGAAAGCCTCTTGTCGGGACAGAGAGTGGAGCTTGTCCAGACGCCGTTCTTCCGCCTCGATTCGCTCGGAGAGGAACTCACGCCGGGCGGACAGGGGACCGAGGACGGAGCCGAGGAGGCGGATGCCGTTCTCGCGCACCTCTGAAACCGTCACCACCGAGCTCTTGGACGTATTAAGGATGAGGGGAAGGCCTCTGCTGGCAAGGAAGCGGTCAACCTTCCCAATAACGTCGGGGTCAGTGCTGACGATGCTCGTGTCGTCGAGGTAGGAAGCCATCGTCGTAGGCGCATCGGAGCTGAGGTGGGAAAGAAGAGATTCAAGCAGGTCTCGAACACCAAGGCTGAAAAGGGCGGGGCCTAGACAGCAACCCTGTCGGACGCCTACGCAGGACCACCTGAGCTTGGGTTCACCTGTGTAGGAGCGAGAGATCAAGGGCGATGGAGAGCCGTATGACCATTGGGTTAGGGCAAGGAGGTGGGGAGCGTGCTTGTGGACTGCCTCAGCGATCGTCTTCCGAGAAATGGTGTTGAACGCGTTCTTGAAGTCGAGGGACGTGATATAGACTGCCTGGTCTGGGGAGCAGTCCGCGGTCTCGACGACATGTTCCAGCCAGAAGAGAAGAGGCTCCACCCCACCAGGAATGCCCACTCCAAATTGCCAGGGGAGGAGGGCGGGGGCGAGAGACTTCTGGCGCAGGACAGCCTTAGTCAGAAGGCGATAGAAGAAGGAGCCAATGGCGATGGGCCGAACGCCGCCCTTCGTCTTCTCCAGAGCGATGAGCGTAGAGGTGCAGAGAAGATCTCGGCACGGTGCCGTTCCAGTGATCATCAACGAGAAAAGAGTGCGGTGTAGGGGTTTGACCTCGGGAGAAGAGACTCTCCCATTATACTACGCATAATGGAGGGCCCGTTATACTGTGTATAATAGCGGGCCCATTATACTACGTATAATGGGGGAA